>OZ016477.1:0-600000 GCA_963966605.1 Caenorhabditis sulstoni
AGCCTAAGCCTAAGCCTAAGCCTAAGCCTAAGCCTAAGCCTAAGGCCTAAGCCTAAGCCTAAGCCTAAGCCTAAGCTAAGCCTAAGCCTAAGCTAAGCCTAAGCTAAGCCTAAGCCTAAGCCTAAGCCTAAGCCTAAGCCTAAGCCTAAGCCTAAGCCTAAGCCTAAGCCTAAGCCTAAGCTAAGCCTAGCCTAAGCCTAAGCCTAAGCCTAAGCCTAAGCCTAAGCCTAAGCCTAAGCAAGCCTAAGCCTAAGCCTAAGCCTAAGCCTAAGCCTAAGCCTAAGCCTAAGCCTAAGCCTAAGCCTAAGCTAAGCCTAAGCCTAAGCCTAAGCCTAAGCCTAAGCCTAAGCCTAAGCCTAAGCCTAAGCCTAAGCCTAAGCTAAGCCTAAGCCTAAGCCTAAGCCTAAGCCTAAGCCTAAGCCTAAGCCTAAGCCTAAGCCTAAGCCTAAGCCTAAGCCTAAGCCTAAGCCTAAGCCTAAGCCTAAGCCTAAGCCTAAGCCTAAGCCTAAGCCTAAGCCTAAGCCTAAGCTAAGCCTAAGCCTAAGCCTAAGCCTAAGCCTAAGCCTAAGCCTAAGCCTAAGCCTAAGCCTAAGCCTAAGCCTAAGCCTAAGCCTAAGCCTAAGCCTAAGCCTAAGCCTAAGCCTAAGCCTAAGCCTAAGCCTAAGCCTAAGCCTAAGCCTAAGCCTAAGCCTAAGCCTAAGCCTAAGCCTAAGCCTAAGCCTAAGCCTAAGCCTAAGCCTAAGCCTAAGCCTAAGCCTAAGCCTAAGCCTAAGCCTAAGCCTAAGCCTAAGCCTAAGCCTAAGCCTAAGCCTAAGCCTAAGCCTAAGCCTAAGCCTAAGCCTAAGCCTAAGCCTAAGCCTAAGCCTAAGCCTAAGCCTAAGCCTAAGCCTAAGCCTAAGCCTAAGCCTAAGCCTAAGCCTAAGCCTAAGCCTAAGCCTAAGCCTAAGCCTAAGCCTAAGCCTAAGCCTAAGCCTAAGCCTAAGCCTAAGCCTAAGCCTAAGCCTAAGCCTAAGCCTAAGCCTAAGCCTAAGCCTAAGCCTAAGCCTAAGCCTAAGCCTAAGCCTAAGCCTAAGCCTAAGCCTAAGCCTAAGCCTAAGCCTAAGCCTAAGCCTAAGCCTAAGCCTAAGCCTAAGCCTAAGCCTAAGCCTAAGCCTAAGCCTAAGCCTAAGCCTAAGCCTAAGCCTAAGCCTAAGCCTAAGCCTAAGCCTAAGCCTAAGCCTAAGCCTAAGCCTAAGCCTAAGCCTAAGCCTAAGCCTAAGCCTAAGCCTAAGCCTAAGCCTAAGCCTAAGCCTAAGCCTAAGCCTAAGCCTAAGCCTAAGCCTAAGCCTAAGCCTAAGCCTAAGCCTAAGCCTAAGCCTAAGCCTAAGCCTAAGCCTAAGCCTAAGCCTAAGCCTAAGCCTAAGCCTAAGCCTAAGCCTAAGCCTAAGCCTAAGCCTAAGCCTAAGCCTAAGCCTAAGCCTAAGCCTAAGCCTAAGCCTAAGCCTAAGCCTAAGCCTAAGCCTAAGCCTAAGCCTAAGCCTAAGCCTAAGCCTAAGCCTAAGCCTAAGCCTAAGCCTAAGCCTAAGCCTAAGCCTAAGCCTAAGCCTAAGCCTAAGCCTAAGCCTAAGCCTAAGCCTAAGCCTAAGCCTAAGCCTAAGCCTAAGCCTAAGCCTAAGCCTAAGCCTAAGCCTAAGCCTAAGCCTAAGCCTAAGCCTAAGCCTAAGCCTAAGCCTAAGCCTAAGCCTAAGCCTAAGCCTAAGCCTAAGCCTAAGCCTAAGCCTAAGCCTAAGCCTAAGCCTAAGCCTAAGCCTAAGCCTAAGCCTAAGCCTAAGCCTAAGCCTAAGCCTAAGCCTAAGCCTAAGCCTAAGCCTAAGCCTAAGCCTAAGCCTAAGCCTAAGCCTAAGCCTAAGCCTAAGCCTAAGCCTAAGCCTAAGCCTAAGCCTAAGCCTAAGCCTAAGCCTAAGCCTAAGCCTAAGCCTAAGCCTAAGCCTAAGCCTAAGCCTAAGCCTAAGCCTAAGCCTAAGCCTAAGCCTAAGCCTAAGCCTAAGCCTAAGCCTAAGCCTAAGCCTAAGCCTAAGCCTAAGCCTAAGCCTAAGCCTAAGCCTAAGCCTAAGCCTAAGCCTAAGCCTAAGCCTAAGCCTAAGCCTAAGCCTAAGCCTAAGCCTAAGCCTAAGCCTAAGCCTAAGCCTAAGCCTAAGCCTAAGCCTAAGCCTAAGCCTAAGCCTAAGCCTAAGCCTAAGCCTAAGCCTAAGCCTAAGCCTAAGCCTAAGCCTAAGCCTAAGCCTAAGCCTAAGCCTAAGCCTAAGCCTAAGCCTAAGCCTAAGCCTAAGCCTAAGCCTAAGCCTAAGCCTAAGCCTAAGCCTAAGCCTAAGCCTAAGCCTAAGCCTAAGCCTAAGCCTAAGCCTAAGCCTAAGCCTAAGCCTAAGCCTAAGCCTAAGCCTAAGCCTAAGCCTAAGCCTAAGCCTAAGCCTAAGCCTAAGCCTAAGCCTAAGCCTAAGCCTAAGCCTAAGCCTAAGCCTAAGCCTAAGCCTAAGCCTAAGCCTAAGCCTAAGCCTAAGCCTAAGCCTAAGCCTAAGCCTAAGCCTAAGCCTAAGCCTAAGCCTAAGCCTAAGCCTAAGCCTAAGCCTAAGCCTAAGCCTAAGCCTAAGCCTAAGCCTAAGCCTAAGCCTAAGCCTAAGCCTAAGCCTAAGCCTAAGCCTAAGCCTAAGCCTAAGCCTAAGCCTAAGCCTAAGCCTAAGCCTAAGCCTAAGCCTAAGCCTAAGCCTAAGCCTAAGCCTAAGCCTAAGCCTAAGCCTAAGCCTAAGCCTAAGCCTAAGCCTAAGCCTAAGCCTAAGCCTAAGCCTAAGCCTAAGCCTAAGCCTAAGCCTAAGCCTAAGCCTAAGCCTAAGCCTAAGCCTAAGCCTAAGCCTAAGCCTAAGCCTAAGCCTAAGCCTAAGCCTAAGCCTAAGCCTAAGCCTAAGCCTAAGCCTAAGCCTAAGCCTAAGCCTAAGCCTAAGCCTAAGCCTAAGCCTAAGCCTAAGCCTAAGCCTAAGCCTAAGCCTAAGCCTAAGCCTAAGCCTAAGCCTAAGCCTAAGCCTAAGCCTAAGCCTAAGCCTAAGCCTAAGCCTAAGCCTAAGCCTAAGCCTAAGCCTAAGCCTAAGCCTAAGCCTAAGCCTAAGCCTAAGCCTAAGCCTAAGCCTAAGCCTAAGCCTAAGCCTAAGCCTAAGCCTAAGCCTAAGCCTAAGCCTAAGCCTAAGCCTAAGCCTAAGCCTAAGCCTAAGCCTAAGCCTAAGCCTAAGCCTAAGCCTAAGCCTAAGCCTAAGCCTAAGCCTAAGCCTAAGCCTAAGCCTAAGCCTAAGCCTAAGCCTAAGCCTAAGCCTAAGCCTAAGCCTAAGCCTAAGCCTAAGCCTAAGCCTAAGCCTAAGCCTAAGCCTAAGCCTAAGCCTAAGCCTAAGCCTAAGCCTAAGCCTAAGCCTAAGCCTAAGCCTAAGCCTAAGCCTAAGCCTAAGCCTAAGCCTAAGCCTAAGCCTAAGCCTAAGCCTAAGCCTAAGCCTAAGCCTAAGCCTAAGCCTAAGCCTAAGCCTAAGCCTAAGCCTAAGCCTAAGCCTAAGCCTAAGCCTAAGCCTAAGCCTAAGCCTAAGCCTAAGCCTAAGCCTAAGCCTAAGCCTAAGCCTAAGCCTAAGCCTAAGCCTAAGCCTAAGCCTAAGCCTAAGCCTAAGCCTAAGCCTAAGCCTAAGCCTAAGCCTAAGCCTAAGCCTAAGCCTAAGCCTAAGCCTAAGCCTAAGCCTAAGCCTAAGCCTAAGCCTAAGCCTAAGCCTAAGCCTAAGCCTAAGCCTAAGCCTAAGCCTAAGCCTAAGCCTAAGCCTAAGCCTAAGCCTAAGCCTAAGCCTAAGCCTAAGCCTAAGCCTAAGCCTAAGCCTAAGCCTAAGCCTAAGCCTAAGCCTAAGCCTAAGCCTAAGCCTAAGCCTAAGCCTAAGCCTAAGCCTAAGCCTAAGCCTAAGCCTAAGCCTAAGCCTAAGCCTAAGCCTAAGCCTAAGCCTAAGCCTAAGCCTAAGCCTAAGCCTAAGCCTAAGCCTAAGCCTAAGCCTAAGCCTAAGCCTAAGCCTAAGCCTAAGCCTAAGCCTAAGCCTAAGCCTAAGCCTAAGCCTAAGCCTAAGCCTAAGCCTAAGCCTAAGCCTAAGCCTAAGCCTAAGCCTAAGCCTAAGCCTAAGCCTAAGCCTAAGCCTAAGCCTAAGCCTAAGCCTAAGCCTAAGCCTAAGCCTAAGCCTAAGCCTAAGCCTAAGCCTAAGCCTAAGCCTAAGCCTAAGCCTAAGCCTAAGCCTAAGCCTAAGCCTAAGCCTAAGCCTAAGCCTAAGCCTAAGCCTAAGCCTAAGCCTAAGCCTAAGCCTAAGCCTAAGCCTAAGCCTAAGCCTAAGCCTAAGCCTAAGCCTAAGCCTAAGCCTAAGCCTAAGCCTAAGCCTAAGCCTAAGCCTAAGCCTAAGCCTAAGCCTAAGCCTAAGCCTAAGCCTAAGCCTAAGCCTAAGCCTAAGCCTAAGCCTAAGCCTAAGCCTAAGCCTAAGCCTAAGCCTAAGCCTAAGCCTAAGCCTAAGCCTAAGCCTAAGCCTAAGCCTAAGCCTAAGCCTAAGCCTAAGCCTAAGCCTAAGCCTAAGCCTAAGCCTAAGCCTAAGCCTAAGCCTAAGCCTAAGCCTAAGCCTAAGCCTAAGCCTAAGCCTAAGCCTAAGCCTAAGCCTAAGCCTAAGCCTAAGCCTAAGCCTAAGCCTAAGCCTAAGCCTAAGCCTAAGCCTAAGCCTAAGCCTAAGCCTAAGCCTAAGCCTAAGCCTAAGCCTAAGCCTAAGCCTAAGCCTAAGCCTAAGCCTAAGCCTAAGCCTAAGCCTAAGCCTAAGCCTAAGCCTAAGCCTAAGCCTAAGCCTAAGCCTAAGCCTAAGCCTAAGCCTAAGCCTAAGCCTAAGCCTAAGCCTAAGCCTAAGCCTAAGCCTAAGCCTAAGCCTAAGCCTAAGCCTAAGCCTAAGCCTAAGCCTAAGCCTAAGCCTAAGCCTAAGCCTAAGCCTAAGCCTAAGCCTAAGCCTAAGCCTAAGCCTAAGCCTAAGCCTAAGCCTAAGCCTAAGCCTAAGCCTAAGCCTAAGCCTAAGCCTAAGCCTAAGCCTAAGCCTAAGCCTAAGCCTAAGCCTAAGCCTAAGCCTAAGCCTAAGCCTAAGCCTAAGCCTAAGCCTAAGCCTAAGCCTAAGCCTAAGCCTAAGCCTAAGCCTAAGCCTAAGCCTAAGCCTAAGCCTAAGCCTAAGCCTAAGCCTAAGCCTAAGCCTAAGCCTAAGCCTAAGCCTAAGCCTAAGCCTAAGCCTAAGCCTAAGCCTAAGCCTAAGCCTAAGCCTAAGCCTAAGCCTAAGCCTAAGCCTAAGCCTAAGCCTAAGCCTAAGCCTAAGCCTAAGCCTAAGCCTAAGCCTAAGCCTAAGCCTAAGCCTAAGCCTAAGCCTAAGCCTAAGCCTAAGCCTAAGCCTAAGCCTAAGCCTAAGCCTAAGCCTAAGCCTAAGCCTAAGCCTAAGCCTAAGCCTAAGCCTAAGCCTAAGCCTAAGCCTAAGCCTAAGCCTAAGCCTAAGCCTAAGCCTAAGCCTAAGCCTAAGCCTAAGCCTAAGCCTAAGCCTAAGCCTAAGCCTAAGCCTAAGCCTAAGCCTAAGCCTAAGCCTAAGCCTAAGCCTAAGCCTAAGCCTAAGCCTAAGCCTAAGCCTAAGCCTAAGCCTAAGCCTAAGCCTAAGCCTAAGCCTAAGCCTAAGCCTAAGCCTAAGCCTAAGCCTAAGCCTAAGCCTAAGCCTAAGCCTAAGCCTAAGCCTAAGCCTAAGCCTAAGCCTAAGCCTAAGCCTAAGCCTAAGCCTAAGCCTAAGCCTAAGCCTAAGCCTAAGCCTAAGCCTAAGCCTAAGCCTAAGCCTAAGCCTAAGCCTAAGCCTAAGCCTAAGCCTAAGCCTAAGCCTAAGCCTAAGCCTAAGCCTAAGCCTAAGCCTAAGCCTAAGCCTAAGCCTAAGCCTAAGCCTAAGCCTAAGCCTAAGCCTAAGCCTAAGCCTAAGCCTAAGCCTAAGCCTAAGCCTAAGCCTAAGCCTAAGCCTAAGCCTAAGCCTAAGCCTAAGCCTAAGCCTAAGCCTAAGCCTAAGCCTAAGCCTAAGCCTAAGCCTAAGCCTAAGCCTAAGCCTAAGCCTAAGCCTAAGCCTAAGCCTAAGCCTAAGCCTAAGCCTAAGCCTAAGCCTAAGCCTAAGCCTAAGCCTAAGCCTAAGCCTAAGCCTAAGCCTAAGCCTAAGCCTAAGCCTAAGCCTAAGCCTAAGCCTAAGCCTAAGCCTAAGCCTAAGCCTAAGCCTAAGCCTAAGCCTAAGCCTAAGCCTAAGCCTAAGCCTAAGCCTAAGCCTAAGCCTAAGCCTAAGCCTAAGCCTAAGCCTAAGCCTAAGCCTAAGCCTAAGCCTAAGCCTAAGCCTAAGCCTAAGCCTAAGCCTAAGCCTAAGCCTAAGCCTAAGCCTAAGCCTAAGCCTAAGCCTAAGCCTAAGCCTAAGCCTAAGCCTAAGCCTAAGCCTAAGCCTAAGCCTAAGCCTAAGCCTAAGCCTAAGCCTAAGCCTAAGCCTAAGCCTAAGCCTAAGCCTAAGCCTAAGCCTAAGCCTAAGCCTAAGCCTAAGCCTAAGCCTAAGCCTAAGCCTAAGCCTAAGCCTAAGCCTAAGCCTAAGCCTAAGCCTAAGCCTAAGCCTAAGCCTAAGCCTAAGCCTAAGCCTAAGCCTAAGCCTAAGCCTAAGCCTAAGCCTAAGCCTAAGCCTAAGCCTAAGCCTAAGCCTAAGCCTAAGCCTAAGCCTAAGCCTAAGCCTAAGCCTAAGCCTAAGCCTAAGCCTAAGCCTAAGCCTAAGCCTAAGCCTAAGCCTAAGCCTAAGCCTAAGCCTAAGCCTAAGCCTAAGCCTAAGCCTAAGCCTAAGCCTAAGCCTAAGCCTAAGCCTAAGCCTAAGCCTAAGCCTAAGCCTAAGCCTAAGCCTAAGCCTAAGCCTAAGCCTAAGCCTAAGCCTAAGCCTAAGCCTAAGCCTAAGCCTAAGCCTAAGCCTAAGCCTAAGCCTAAGCCTAAGCCTAAGCCTAAGCCTAAGCCTAAGCCTAAGCCTAAGCCTAAGCCTAAGCCTAAGCCTAAGCCTAAGCCTAAGCCTAAGCCTAAGCCTAAGCCTAAGCCTAAGCCTAAGCCTAAGCCTAAGCCTAAGCCTAAGCCTAAGCCTAAGCCTAAGCCTAAGCCTAAGCCTAAGCCTAAGCCTAAGCCTAAGCCTAAGCCTAAGCCTAAGCCTAAGCCTAAGCCTAAGCCTAAGCCTAAGCCTAAGCCTAAGCCTAAGCCTAAGCCTAAGCCTAAGCCTAAGCCTAAGCCTAAGCCTAAGCCTAAGCCTAAGCCTAAGCCTAAGCCTAAGCCTAAGCCTAAGCCTAAGCCTAAGCCTAAGCCTAAGCCTAAGCCTAAGCCTAAGCCTAAGCCTAAGCCTAAGCCTAAGCCTAAGCCTAAGCCTAAGCCTAAGCCTAAGCCTAAGCCTAAGCCTAAGCCTAAGCCTAAGCCTAAGCCTAAGCCTAAGCCTAAGCCTAAGCCTAAGCCTAAGCCTAAGCCTAAGCCTAAGCCTAAGCCTAAGCCTAAGCCTAAGCCTAAGCCTAAGCCTAAGCCTAAGCCTAAGCCTAAGCCTAAGCCTAAGCCTAAGCCTAAGCCTAAGCCTAAGCCTAAGCCTAAGCCTAAGCCTAAGCCTAAGCCTAAGCCTAAGCCTAAGCCTAAGCCTAAGCCTAAGCCTAAGCCTAAGCCTAAGCCTAAGCCTAAGCCTAAGCCTAAGCCTAAGCCTAAGCCTAAGCCTAAGCCTAAGCCTAAGCCTAAGCCTAAGCCTAAGCCTAAGCCTAAGCCTAAGCCTAAGCCTAAGCCTAAGCCTAAGCCTAAGCCTAAGCCTAAGCCTAAGCCTAAGCCTAAGCCTAAGCCTAAGCCTAAGCCTAAGCCTAAGCCTAAGCCTAAGCCTAAGCCTAAGCCTAAGCCTAAGCCTAAGCCTAAGCCTAAGCCTAAGCCTAAGCCTAAGCCTAAGCCTAAGCCTAAGCCTAAGCCTAAGCCTAAGCCTAAGCCTAAGCCTAAGCCTAAGCCTAAGCCTAAGCCTAAGCCTAAGCCTAAGCCTAAGCCTAAGCCTAAGCCTAAGCCTAAGCCTAAGCCTAAGCCTAAGCCTAAGCCTAAGCCTAAGCCTAAGCCTAAGCCTAAGCCTAAGCCTAAGCCTAAGCCTAAGCCTAAGCCTAAGCCTAAGCCTAAGCCTAAGCCTAAGCCTAAGCCTAAGCCTAAGCCTAAGCCTAAGCCTAAGCCTAAGCCTAAGCCTAAGCCTAAGCCTAAGCCTAAGCCTAAGCCTAAGCCTAAGCCTAAGCCTAAGCCTAAGCCTAAGCCTAAGCCTAAGCCTAAGCCTAAGCCTAAGCCTAAGCCTAAGCCTAAGCCTAAGCCTAAGCCTAAGCCTAAGCCTAAGCCTAAGCCTAAGCCTAAGCCTAAGCCTAAGCCTAAGCCTAAGCCTAAGCCTAAGCCTAAGCCTAAGCCTAAGCCTAAGCCTAAGCCTAAGCCTAAGCCTAAGCCTAAGCCTAAGCCTAAGCCTAAGCCTAAGCCTAAGCCTAAGCCTAAGCCTAAGCCTAAGCCTAAGCCTAAGCCTAAGCCTAAGCCTAAGCCTAAGCCTAAGCCTAAGCCTAAGCCTAAGCCTAAGCCTAAGCCTAAGCCTAAGCCTAAGCCTAAGCCTAAGCCTAAGCCTAAGCCTAAGCCTAAGCCTAAGCCTAAGCCTAAGCCTAAGCCTAAGCCTAAGCCTAAGCCTAAGCCTAAGCCTAAGCCTAAGCCTAAGCCTAAGCCTAAGCCTAAGCCTAAGCCTAAGCCTAAGCCTAAGCCTAAGCCTAAGCCTAAGCCTAAGCCTAAGCCTAAGCCTAAGCCTAAGCCTAAGCCTAAGCCTAAGCCTAAGCCTAAGCCTAAGCCTAAGCCTAAGCCTAAGCCTAAGCCTAAGCCTAAGCCTAAGCCTAAGCCTAAGCCTAAGCCTAAGCCTAAGCCTAAGCCTAAGCCTAAGCCTAAGCCTAAGCCTAAGCCTAAGCCTAAGCCTAAGCCTAAGCCTAAGCCTAAGCCTAAGCCTAAGCCTAAGCCTAAGCCTAAGCCTAAGCCTAAGCCTAAGCCTAAGCCTAAGCCTAAGCCTAAGCCTAAGCCTAAGCCTAAGCCTAAGCCTAAGCCTAAGCCTAAGCCTAAGCCTAAGCCTAAGCCTAAGCCTAAGCCTAAGCCTAAGCCTAAGCCTAAGCCTAAGCCTAAGCCTAAGCCTAAGCCTAAGCCTAAGCCTAAGCCTAAGCCTAAGCCTAAGCCTAAGCCTAAGCCTAAGCCTAAGCCTAAGCCTAAGCCTAAGCCTAAGCCTAAGCCTAAGCCTAAGCCTAAGCCTAAGCCTAAGCCTAAGCCTAAGCCTAAGCCTAAGCCTAAGCCTAAGCCTAAGCCTAAGCCTAAGCCTAAGCCTAAGCCTAAGCCTAAGCCTAAGCCTAAGCCTAAGCCTAAGCCTAAGCCTAAGCCTAAGCCTAAGCCTAAGCCTAAGCCTAAGCCTAAGCCTAAGCCTAAGCCTAAGCCTAAGCCTAAGCCTAAGCCTAAGCCTAAGCCTAAGCCTAAGCCTAAGCCTAAGCCTAAGCCTAAGCCTAAGCCTAAGCCTAAGCCTAAGCCTAAGCCTAAGCCTAAGCCTAAGCCTAAGCCTAAGCCTAAGCCTAAGCCTAAGCCTAAGCCTAAGCCTAAGCCTAAGCCTAAGCCTAAGCCTAAGCCTAAGCCTAAGCCTAAGCCTAAGCCTAAGCCTAAGCCTAAGCCTAAGCCTAAGCCTAAGCCTAAGCCTAAGCCTAAGCCTAAGCCTAAGCCTAAGCCTAAGCCTAAGCCTAAGCCTAAGCCTAAGCCTAAGCCTAAGCCTAAGCCTAAGCCTAAGCCTAAGCCTAAGCCTAAGCCTAAGCCTAAGCCTAAGCCTAAGCCTAAGCCTAAGCCTAAGCCTAAGCCTAAGCCTAAGCCTAAGCCTAAGCCTAAGCCTAAGCCTAAGCCTAAGCCTAAGCCTAAGCCTAAGCCTAAGCCTAAGCCTAAGCCTAAGCCTAAGCCTAAGCCTAAGCCTAAGCCTAAGCCTAAGCCTAAGCCTAAGCCTAAGCCTAAGCCTAAGCCTAAGCCTAAGCCTAAGCCTAAGCCTAAGCCTAAGCCTAAGCCTAAGCCTAAGCCTAAGCCTAAGCCTAAGCCTAAGCCTAAGCCTAAGCCTAAGCCTAAGCCTAAGCCTAAGCCTAAGCCTAAGCCTAAGCCTAAGCCTAAGCCTAAGCCTAAGCCTAAGCCTAAGCCTAAGCCTAAGCCTAAGCCTAAGCCTAAGCCTAAGCCTAAGCCTAAGCCTAAGCCTAAGCCTAAGCCTAAGCCTAAGCCTAAGCCTAAGCCTAAGCCTAAGCCTAAGCCTAAGCCTAAGCCTAAGCCTAAGCCTAAGCCTAAGCCTAAGCCTAAGCCTAAGCCTAAGCCTAAGCCTAAGCCTAAGCCTAAGCCTAAGCCTAAGCCTAAGCCTAAGCCTAAGCCTAAGCCTAAGCCTAAGCCTAAGCCTAAGCCTAAGCCTAAGCCTAAGCCTAAGCCTAAGCCTAAGCCTAAGCCTAAGCCTAAGCCTAAGCCTAAGCCTAAGCCTAAGCCTAAGCCTAAGCCTAAGCCTAAGCCTAAGCCTAAGCCTAAGCCTAAGCCTAAGCCTAAGCCTAAGCCTAAGCCTAAGCCTAAGCCTAAGCCTAAGCCTAAGCCTAAGCCTAAGCCTAAGCCTAAGCCTAAGCCTAAGCCTAAGCCTAAGCCTAAGCCTAAGCCTAAGCCTAAGCCTAAGCCTAAGCCTAAGCCTAAGCCTAAGCCTAAGCCTAAGCCTAAGCCTAAGCCTAAGCCTAAGCCTAAGCCTAAGCCTAAGCCTAAGCCTAAGCCTAAGCCTAAGCCTAAGCCTAAGCCTAAGCCTAAGCCTAAGCCTAAGCCTAAGCCTAAGCCTAAGCCTAAGCCTAAGCCTAAGCCTAAGCCTAAGCCTAAGCCTAAGCCTAAGCCTAAGCCTAAGCCTAAGCCTAAGCCTAAGCCTAAGCCTAAGCCTAAGCCTAAGCCTAAGCCTAAGCCTAAGCCTAAGCCTAAGCCTAAGCCTAAGCCTAAGCCTAAGCCTAAGCCTAAGCCTAAGCCTAAGCCTAAGCCTAAGCCTAAGCCTAAGCCTAAGCCTAAGCCTAAGCCTAAGCCTAAGCCTAAGCCTAAGCCTAAGCCTAAGCCTAAGCCTAAGCCTAAGCCTAAGCCTAAGCCTAAGCCTAAGCCTAAGCCTAAGCCTAAGCCTAAGCCTAAGCCTAAGCCTAAGCCTAAGCCTAAGCCTAAGCCTAAGCCTAAGCCTAAGCCTAAGCCTAAGCCTAAGCCTAAGCCTAAGCCTAAGCCTAAGCCTAAGCCTAAGCCTAAGCCTAAGCCTAAGCCTAAGCCTAAGCCTAAGCCTAAGCCTAAGCCTAAGCCTAAGCCTAAGCCTAAGCCTAAGCCTAAGCCTAAGCCTAAGCCTAAGCCTAAGCCTAAGCCTAAGCCTAAGCCTAAGCCTAAGCCTAAGCCTAAGCCTAAGCCTAAGCCTAAGCCTAAGCCTAAGCCTAAGCCTAAGCCTAAGCCTAAGCCTAAGCCTAAGCCTAAGCCTAAGCCTAAGCCTAAGCCTAAGCCTAAGCCTAAGCCTAAGCCTAAGCCTAAGCCTAAGCCTAAGCCTAAGCCTAAGCCTAAGCCTAAGCCTAAGCCTAAGCCTAAGCCTAAGCCTAAGCCTAAGCCTAAGCCTAAGCCTAAGCCTAAGCCTAAGCCTAAGCCTAAGCCTAAGCCTAAGCCTAAGCCTAAGCCTAAGCCTAAGCCTAAGCCTAAGCCTAAGCCTAAGCCTAAGCCTAAGCCTAAGCCTAAGCCTAAGCCTAAGCCTAAGCCTAAGCCTAAGCCTAAGCCTAAGCCTAAGCCTAAGCCTAAGCCTAAGCCTAAGCCTAAGCCTAAGCCTAAGCCTAAGCCTAAGCCTAAGCCTAAGCCTAAGCCTAAGCCTAAGCCTAAGCCTAAGCCTAAGCCTAAGCCTAAGCCTAAGCCTAAGCCTAAGCCTAAGCCTAAGCCTAAGCCTAAGCCTAAGCCTAAGCCTAAGCCTAAGCCTAAGCCTAAGCCTAAGCCTAAGCCTAAGCCTAAGCCTAAGCCTAAGCCTAAGCCTAAGCCTAAGCCTAAGCCTAAGCCTAAGCCTAAGCCTAAGCCTAAGCCTAAGCCTAAGCCTAAGCCTAAGCCTAAGCCTAAGCCTAAGCCTAAGCCTAAGCCTAAGCCTAAGCCTAAGCCTAAGCCTAAGCCTAAGCCTAAGCCTAAGCCTAAGCCTAAGCCTAAGCCTAAGCCTAAGCCTAAGCCTAAGCCTAAGCCTAAGCCTAAGCCTAAGCCTAAGCCTAAGCCTAAGCCTAAGCCTAAGCCTAAGCCTAAGCCTAAGCCTAAGCCTAAGCCTAAGCCTAAGCCTAAGCCTAAGCCTAAGCCTAAGCCTAAGCCTAAGCCTAAGCCTAAGCCTAAGCCTAAGCCTAAGCCTAAGCCTAAGCCTAAGCCTAAGCCTAAGCCTAAGCCTAAGCCTAAGCCTAAGCCTAAGCCTAAGCCTAAGCCTAAGCCTAAGCCTAAGCCTAAGCCTAAGCCTAAGCCTAAGCCTAAGCCTAAGCCTAAGCCTAAGCCTAAGCCTAAGCCTAAGCCTAAGCCTAAGCCTAAGCCTAAGCCTAAGCCTAAGCCTAAGCCTAAGCCTAAGCCTAAGCCTAAGCCTAAGCCTAAGCCTAAGCCTAAGCCTAAGCCTAAGCCTAAGCCTAAGCCTAAGCCTAAGCCTAAGCCTAAGCCTAAGCCTAAGCCTAAGCCTAAGCCTAAGCCTAAGCCTAAGCCTAAGCCTAAGCCTAAGCCTAAGCCTAAGCCTAAGCCTAAGCCTAAGCCTAAGCCTAAGCCTAAGCCTAAGCCTAAGCCTAAGCCTAAGCCTAAGCCTAAGCCTAAGCCTAAGCCTAAGCCTAAGCCTAAGCCTAAGCCTAAGCCTAAGCCTAAGCCTAAGCCTAAGCCTAAGCCTAAGCCTAAGCCTAAGCCTAAGCCTAAGCCTAAGCCTAAGCCTAAGCCTAAGCCTAAGCCTAAGCCTAAGCCTAAGCCTAAGCCTAAGCCTAAGCCTAAGCCTAAGCCTAAGCCTAAGCCTAAGCCTAAGCCTAAGCCTAAGCCTAAGCCTAAGCCTAAGCCTAAGCCTAAGCCTAAGCCTAAGCCTAAGCCTAAGCCTAAGCCTAAGCCTAAGCCTAAGCCTAAGCCTAAGCCTAAGCCTAAGCCTAAGCCTAAGCCTAAGCCTAAGCCTAAGCCTAAGCCTAAGCCTAAGCCTAAGCCTAAGCCTAAGCCTAAGCCTAAGCCTAAGCCTAAGCCTAAGCCTAAGCCTAAGCCTAAGCCTAAGCCTAAGCCTAAGCCTAAGCCTAAGCCTAAGCCTAAGCCTAAGCCTAAGCCTAAGCCTAAGCCTAAGCCTAAGCCTAAGCCTAAGCCTAAGCCTAAGCCTAAGCCTAAGCCTAAGCCTAAGCCTAAGCCTAAGCCTAAGCCTAAGCCTAAGCCTAAGCCTAAGCCTAAGCCTAAGCCTAAGCCTAAGCCTAAGCCTAAGCCTAAGCCTAAGCCTAAGCCTAAGCCTAAGCCTAAGCCTAAGCCTAAGCCTAAGCCTAAGCCTAAGCCTAAGCCTAAGCCTAAGCCTAAGCCTAAGCCTAAGCCTAAGCCTAAGCCTAAGCCTAAGCCTAAGCCTAAGCCTAAGCCTAAGCCTAAGCCTAAGCCTAAGCCTAAGCCTAAGCCTAAGCCTAAGCCTAAGCCTAAGCCTAAGCCTAAGCCTAAGCCTAAGCCTAAGCCTAAGCCTAAGCCTAAGCCTAAGCCTAAGCCTAAGCCTAAGCCTAAGCCTAAGCCTAAGCCTAAGCCTAAGCCTAAGCCTAAGCCTAAGCCTAAGCCTAAGCCTAAGCCTAAGCCTAAGCCTAAGCCTAAGCCTAAGCCTAAGCCTAAGCCTAAGCCTAAGCCTAAGCCTAAGCCTAAGCCTAAGCCTAAGCCTAAGCCTAAGCCTAAGCCTAAGCCTAAGCCTAAGCCTAAGCCTAAGCCTAAGCCTAAGCCTAAGCCTAAGCCTAAGCCTAAGCCTAAGCCTAAGCCTAAGCCTAAGCCTAAGCCTAAGCCTAAGCCTAAGCCTAAGCCTAAGCCTAAGCCTAAGCCTAAGCCTAAGCCTAAGCCTAAGCCTAAGCCTAAGCCTAAGCCTAAGCCTAAGCCTAAGCCTAAGCCTAAGCCTAAGCCTAAGCCTAAGCCTAAGCCTAAGCCTAAGCCTAAGCCTAAGCCTAAGCCTAAGCCTAAGCCTAAGCCTAAGCCTAAGCCTAAGCCTAAGCCTAAGCCTAAGCCTAAGCCTAAGCCTAAGCCTAAGCCTAAGCCTAAGCCTAAGCCTAAGCCTAAGCCTAAGCCTAAGCCTAAGCCTAAGCCTAAGCCTAAGCCTAAGCCTAAGCCTAAGCCTAAGCCTAAGCCTAAGCCTAAGCCTAAGCCTAAGCCTAAGCCTAAGCCTAAGCCTAAGCCTAAGCCTAAGCCTAAGCCTAAGCCTAAGCCTAAGCCTAAGCCTAAGCCTAAGCCTAAGCCTAAGCCTAAGCCTAAGCCTAAGCCTAAGCCTAAGCCTAAGCCTAAGCCTAAGCCTAAGCCTAAGCCTAAGCCTAAGCCTAAGCCTAAGCCTAAGCCTAAGCCTAAGCCTAAGCCTAAGCCTAAGCCTAAGCCTAAGCCTAAGCCTAAGCCTAAGCCTAAGCCTAAGCCTAAGCCTAAGCCTAAGCCTAAGCCTAAGCCTAAGCCTAAGCCTAAGCCTAAGCCTAAGCCTAAGCCTAAGCCTAAGCCTAAGCCTAAGCCTAAGCCTAAGCCTAAGCCTAAGCCTAAGCCTAAGCCTAAGCCTAAGCCTAAGCCTAAGCCTAAGCCTAAGCCTAAGCCTAAGCCTAAGCCTAAGCCTAAGCCTAAGCCTAAGCCTAAGCCTAAGCCTAAGCCTAAGCCTAAGCCTAAGCCTAAGCCTAAGCCTAAGCCTAAGCCTAAGCCTAAGCCTAAGCCTAAGCCTAAGCCTAAGCCTAAGCCTAAGCCTAAGCCTAAGCCTAAGCCTAAGCCTAAGCCTAAGCCTAAGCCTAAGCCTAAGCCTAAGCCTAAGCCTAAGCCTAAGCCTAAGCCTAAGCCTAAGCCTAAGCCTAAGCCTAAGCCTAAGCCTAAGCCTAAGCCTAAGCCTAAGCCTAAGCCTAAGCCTAAGCCTAAGCCTAAGCCTAAGCCTAAGCCTAAGCCTAAGCCTAAGCCTAAGCCTAAGCCTAAGCCTAAGCCTAAGCCTAAGCCTAAGCCTAAGCCTAAGCCTAAGCCTAAGCCTAAGCCTAAGCCTAAGCCTAAGCCTAAGCCTAAGCCTAAGCCTAAGCCTAAGCCTAAGCCTAAGCCTAAGCCTAAGCCTAAGCCTAAGCCTAAGCCTAAGCCTAAGCCTAAGCCTAAGCCTAAGCCTAAGCCTAAGCCTAAGCCTAAGCCTAAGCCTAAGCCTAAGCCTAAGCCTAAGCCTAAGCCTAAGCCTAAGCCTAAGCCTAAGCCTAAGCCTAAGCCTAAGCCTAAGCCTAAGCCTAAGCCTAAGCCTAAGCCTAAGCCTAAGCCTAAGCCTAAGCCTAAGCCTAAGCCTAAGCCTAAGCCTAAGCCTAAGCCTAAGCCTAAGCCTAAGCCTAAGCCTAAGCCTAAGCCTAAGCCTAAGCCTAAGCCTAAGCCTAAGCCTAAGCCTAAGCCTAAGCCTAAGCCTAAGCCTAAGCCTAAGCCTAAGCCTAAGCCTAAGCCTAAGCCTAAGCCTAAGCCTAAGCCTAAGCCTAAGCCTAAGCCTAAGCCTAAGCCTAAGCCTAAGCCTAAGCCTAAGCCTAAGCCTAAGCCTAAGCCTAAGCCTAAGCCTAAGCCTAAGCCTAAGCCTAAGCCTAAGCCTAAGCCTAAGCCTAAGCCTAAGCCTAAGCCTAAGCCTAAGCCTAAGCCTAAGCCTAAGCCTAAGCCTAAGCCTAAGCCTAAGCCTAAGCCTAAGCCTAAGCCTAAGCCTAAGCCTAAGCCTAAGCCTAAGCCTAAGCCTAAGCCTAAGCCTAAGCCTAAGCCTAAGCCTAAGCCTAAGCCTAAGCCTAAGCCTAAGCCTAAGCCTAAGCCTAAGCCTAAGCCTAAGCCTAAGCCTAAGCCTAAGCCTAAGCCTAAGCCTAAGCCTAAGCCTAAGCCTAAGCCTAAGCCTAAGCCTAAGCCTAAGCCTAAGCCTAAGCCTAAGCCTAAGCCTAAGCCTAAGCCTAAGCCTAAGCCTAAGCCTAAGCCTAAGCCTAAGCCTAAGCCTAAGCCTAAGCCTAAGCCTAAGCCTAAGCCTAAGCCTAAGCCTAAGCCTAAGCCTAAGCCTAAGCCTAAGCCTAAGCCTAAGCCTAAGCCTAAGCCTAAGCCTAAGCCTAAGCCTAAGCCTAAGCCTAAGCCTAAGCCTAAGCCTAAGCCTAAGCCTAAGCCTAAGCCTAAGCCTAAGCCTAAGCCTAAGCCTAAGCCTAAGCCTAAGCCTAAGCCTAAGCCTAAGCCTAAGCCTAAGCCTAAGCCTAAGCCTAAGCCTAAGCCTAAGCCTAAGCCTAAGCCTAAGCCTAAGCCTAAGCCTAAGCCTAAGCCTAAGCCTAAGCCTAAGCCTAAGCCTAAGCCTAAGCCTAAGCCTAAGCCTAAGCCTAAGCCTAAGCCTAAGCCTAAGCCTAAGCCTAAGCCTAAGCCTAAGCCTAAGCCTAAGCCTAAGCCTAAGCCTAAGCCTAAGCCTAAGCCTAAGCCTAAGCCTAAGCCTAAGCCTAAGCCTAAGCCTAAGCCTAAGCCTAAGCCTAAGCCTAAGCCTAAGCCTAAGCCTAAGCCTAAGCCTAAGCCTAAGCCTAAGCCTAAGCCTAAGCCTAAGCCTAAGCCTAAGCCTAAGCCTAAGCCTAAGCCTAAGCCTAAGCCTAAGCCTAAGCCTAAGCCTAAGCCTAAGCCTAAGCCTAAGCCTAAGCCTAAGCCTAAGCCTAAGCCTAAGCCTAAGCCTAAGCCTAAGCCTAAGCCTAAGCCTAAGCCTAAGCCTAAGCCTAAGCCTAAGCCTAAGCCTAAGCCTAAGCCTAAGCCTAAGCCTAAGCCTAAGCCTAAGCCTAAGCCTAAGCCTAAGCCTAAGCCTAAGCCTAAGCCTAAGCCTAAGCCTAAGCCTAAGCCTAAGCCTAAGCCTAAGCCTAAGCCTAAGCCTAAGCCTAAGCCTAAGCCTAAGCCTAAGCCTAAGCCTAAGCCTAAGCCTAAGCCTAAGCCTAAGCCTAAGCCTAAGCCTAAGCCTAAGCCTAAGCCTAAGCCTAAGCCTAAGCCTAAGCCTAAGCCTAAGCCTAAGCCTAAGCCTAAGCCTAAGCCTAAGCCTAAGCCTAAGCCTAAGCCTAAGCCTAAGCCTAAGCCTAAGCCTAAGCCTAAGCCTAAGCCTAAGCCTAAGCCTAAGCCTAAGCCTAAGCCTAAGCCTAAGCCTAAGCCTAAGCCTAAGCCTAAGCCTAAGCCTAAGCCTAAGCCTAAGCCTAAGCCTAAGCCTAAGCCTAAGCCTAAGCCTAAGCCTAAGCCTAAGCCTAAGCCTAAGCCTAAGCCTAAGCCTAAGCCTAAGCCTAAGCCTAAGCCTAAGCCTAAGCCTAAGCCTAAGCCTAAGCCTAAGCCTAAGCCTAAGCCTAAGCCTAAGCCTAAGCCTAAGCCTAAGCCTAAGCCTAAGCCTAAGCCTAAGCCTAAGCCTAAGCCTAAGCCTAAGCCTAAGCCTAAGCCTAAGCCTAAGCCTAAGCCTAAGCCTAAGCCTAAGCCTAAGCCTAAGCCTAAGCCTAAGCCTAAGCCTAAGCCTAAGCCTAAGCCTAAGCCTAAGCCTAAGCCTAAGCCTAAGCCTAAGCCTAAGCCTAAGCCTAAGCCTAAGCCTAAGCCTAAGCCTAAGCCTAAGCCTAAGCCTAAGCCTAAGCCTAAGCCTAAGCCTAAGCCTAAGCCTAAGCCTAAGCCTAAGCCTAAGCCTAAGCCTAAGCCTAAGCCTAAGCCTAAGCCTAAGCCTAAGCCTAAGCCTAAGCCTAAGCCTAAGCCTAAGCCTAAGCCTAAGCCTAAGCCTAAGCCTAAGCCTAAGCCTAAGCCTAAGCCTAAGCCTAAGCCTAAGCCTAAGCCTAAGCCTAAGCCTAAGCCTAAGCCTAAGCCTAAGCCTAAGCCTAAGCCTAAGCCTAAGCCTAAGCCTAAGCCTAAGCCTAAGCCTAAGCCTAAGCCTAAGCCTAAGCCTAAGCCTAAGCCTAAGCCTAAGCCTAAGCCTAAGCCTAAGCCTAAGCCTAAGCCTAAGCCTAAGCCTAAGCCTAAGCCTAAGCCTAAGCCTAAGCCTAAGCCTAAGCCTAAGCCTAAGCCTAAGCCTAAGCCTAAGCCTAAGCCTAAGCCTAAGCCTAAGCCTAAGCCTAAGCCTAAGCCTAAGCCTAAGCCTAAGCCTAAGCCTAAGCCTAAGCCTAAGCCTAAGCCTAAGCCTAAGCCTAAGCCTAAGCCTAAGCCTAAGCCTAAGCCTAAGCCTAAGCCTAAGCCTAAGCCTAAGCCTAAGCCTAAGCCTAAGCCTAAGCCTAAGCCTAAGCCTAAGCCTAAGCCTAAGCCTAAGCCTAAGCCTAAGCCTAAGCCTAAGCCTAAGCCTAAGCCTAAGCCTAAGCCTAAGCCTAAGCCTAAGCCTAAGCCTAAGCCTAAGCCTAAGCCTAAGCCTAAGCCTAAGCCTAAGCCTAAGCCTAAGCCTAAGCCTAAGCCTAAGCCTAAGCCTAAGCCTAAGCCTAAGCCTAAGCCTAAGCCTAAGCCTAAGCCTAAGCCTAAGCCTAAGCCTAAGCCTAAGCCTAAGCCTAAGCCTAAGCCTAAGCCTAAGCCTAAGCCTAAGCCTAAGCCTAAGCCTAAGCCTAAGCCTAAGCCTAAGCCTAAGCCTAAGCCTAAGCCTAAGCCTAAGCCTAAGCCTAAGCCTAAGCCTAAGCCTAAGCCTAAGCCTAAGCCTAAGCCTAAGCCTAAGCCTAAGCCTAAGCCTAAGCCTAAGCCTAAGCCTAAGCCTAAGCCTAAGCCTAAGCCTAAGCCTAAGCCTAAGCCTAAGCCTAAGCCTAAGCCTAAGCCTAAGCCTAAGCCTAAGCCTAAGCCTAAGCCTAAGCCTAAGCCTAAGCCTAAGCCTAAGCCTAAGCCTAAGCCTAAGCCTAAGCCTAAGCCTAAGCCTAAGCCTAAGCCTAAGCCTAAGCCTAAGCCTAAGCCTAAGCCTAAGCCTAAGCCTAAGCCTAAGCCTAAGCCTAAGCCTAAGCCTAAGCCTAAGCCTAAGCCTAAGCCTAAGCCTAAGCCTAAGCCTAAGCCTAAGCCTAAGCCTAAGCCTAAGCCTAAGCCTAAGCCTAAGCCTAAGCCTAAGCCTAAGCCTAAGCCTAAGCCTAAGCCTAAGCCTAAGCCTAAGCCTAAGCCTAAGCCTAAGCCTAAGCCTAAGCCTAAGCCTAAGCCTAAGCCTAAGCCTAAGCCTAAGCCTAAGCCTAAGCCTAAGCCTAAGCCTAAGCCTAAGCCTAAGCCTAAGCCTAAGCCTAAGCCTAAGCCTAAGCCTAAGCCTAAGCCTAAGCCTAAGCCTAAGCCTAAGCCTAAGCCTAAGCCTAAGCCTAAGCCTAAGCCTAAGCCTAAGCCTAAGCCTAAGCCTAAGCCTAAGCCTAAGCCTAAGCCTAAGCCTAAGCCTAAGCCTAAGCCTAAGCCTAAGCCTAAGCCTAAGCCTAAGCCTAAGCCTAAGCCTAAGCCTAAGCCTAAGCCTAAGCCTAAGCCTAAGCCTAAGCCTAAGCCTAAGCCTAAGCCTAAGCCTAAGCCTAAGCCTAAGCCTAAGCCTAAGCCTAAGCCTAAGCCTAAGCCTAAGCCTAAGCCTAAGCCTAAGCCTAAGCCTAAGCCTAAGCCTAAGCCTAAGCCTAAGCCTAAGCCTAAGCCTAAGCCTAAGCCTAAGCCTAAGCCTAAGCCTAAGCCTAAGCCTAAGCCTAAGCCTAAGCCTAAGCCTAAGCCTAAGCCTAAGCCTAAGCCTAAGCCTAAGCCTAAGCCTAAGCCTAAGCCTAAGCCTAAGCCTAAGCCTAAGCCTAAGCCTAAGCCTAAGCCTAAGCCTAAGCCTAAGCCTAAGCCTAAGCCTAAGCCTAAGCCTAAGCCTAAGCCTAAGCCTAAGCCTAAGCCTAAGCCTAAGCCTAAGCCTAAGCCTAAGCCTAAGCCTAAGCCTAAGCCTAAGCCTAAGCCTAAGCCTAAGCCTAAGCCTAAGCCTAAGCCTAAGCCTAAGCCTAAGCCTAAGCCTAAGCCTAAGCCTAAGCCTAAGCCTAAGCCTAAGCCTAAGCCTAAGCCTAAGCCTAAGCCTAAGCCTAAGCCTAAGCCTAAGCCTAAGCCTAAGCCTAAGCCTAAGCCTAAGCCTAAGCCTAAGCCTAAGCCTAAGCCTAAGCCTAAGCCTAAGCCTAAGCCTAAGCCTAAGCCTAAGCCTAAGCCTAAGCCTAAGCCTAAGCCTAAGCCTAAGCCTAAGCCTAAGCCTAAGCCTAAGCCTAAGCCTAAGCCTAAGCCTAAGCCTAAGCCTAAGCCTAAGCCTAAGCCTAAGCCTAAGCCTAAGCCTAAGCCTAAGCCTAAGCCTAAGCCTAAGCCTAAGCCTAAGCCTAAGCCTAAGCCTAAGCCTAAGCCTAAGCCTAAGCCTAAGCCTAAGCCTAAGCCTAAGCCTAAGCCTAAGCCTAAGCCTAAGCCTAAGCCTAAGCCTAAGCCTAAGCCTAAGCCTAAGCCTAAGCCTAAGCCTAAGCCTAAGCCTAAGCCTAAGCCTAAGCCTAAGCCTAAGCCTAAGCCTAAGCCTAAGCCTAAGCCTAAGCCTAAGCCTAAGCCTAAGCCTAAGCCTAAGCCTAAGCCTAAGCCTAAGCCTAAGCCTAAGCCTAAGCCTAAGCCTAAGCCTAAGCCTAAGCCTAAGCCTAAGCCTAAGCCTAAGCCTAAGCCTAAGCCTAAGCCTAAGCCTAAGCCTAAGCCTAAGCCTAAGCCTAAGCCTAAGCCTAAGCCTAAGCCTAAGCCTAAGCCTAAGCCTAAGCCTAAGCCTAAGCCTAAGCCTAAGCCTAAGCCTAAGCCTAAGCCTAAGCCTAAGCCTAAGCCTAAGCCTAAGCCTAAGCCTAAGCCTAAGCCTAAGCCTAAGCCTAAGCCTAAGCCTAAGCCTAAGCCTAAGCCTAAGCCTAAGCCTAAGCCTAAGCCTAAGCCTAAGCCTAAGCCTAAGCCTAAGCCTAAGCCTAAGCCTAAGCCTAAGCCTAAGCCTAAGCCTAAGCCTAAGCCTAAGCCTAAGCCTAAGCCTAAGCCTAAGCCTAAGCCTAAGCCTAAGCCTAAGCCTAAGCCTAAGCCTAAGCCTAAGCCTAAGCCTAAGCCTAAGCCTAAGCCTAAGCCTAAGCCTAAGCCTAAGCCTAAGCCTAAGCCTAAGCCTAAGCCTAAGCCTAAGCCTAAGCCTAAGCCTAAGCCTAAGCCTAAGCCTAAGCCTAAGCCTAAGCCTAAGCCTAAGCCTAAGCCTAAGCCTAAGCCTAAGCCTAAGCCTAAGCCTAAGCCTAAGCCTAAGCCTAAGCCTAAGCCTAAGCCTAAGCCTAAGCCTAAGCCTAAGCCTAAGCCTAAGCCTAAGCCTAAGCCTAAGCCTAAGCCTAAGCCTAAGCCTAAGCCTAAGCCTAAGCCTAAGCCTAAGCCTAAGCCTAAGCCTAAGCCTAAGCCTAAGCCTAAGCCTAAGCCTAAGCCTAAGCCTAAGCCTAAGCCTAAGCCTAAGCCTAAGCCTAAGCCTAAGCCTAAGCCTAAGCCTAAGCCTAAGCCTAAGCCTAAGCCTAAGCCTAAGCCTAAGCCTAAGCCTAAGCCTAAGCCTAAGCCTAAGCCTAAGCCTAAGCCTAAGCCTAAGCCTAAGCCTAAGCCTAAGCCTAAGCCTAAGCCTAAGCCTAAGCCTAAGCCTAAGCCTAAGCCTAAGCCTAAGCCTAAGCCTAAGCCTAAGCCTAAGCCTAAGCCTAAGCCTAAGCCTAAGCCTAAGCCTAAGCCTAAGCCTAAGCCTAAGCCTAAGCCTAAGCCTAAGCCTAAGCCTAAGCCTAAGCCTAAGCCTAAGCCTAAGCCTAAGCCTAAGCCTAAGCCTAAGCCTAAGCCTAAGCCTAAGCCTAAGCCTAAGCCTAAGCCTAAGCCTAAGCCTAAGCCTAAGCCTAAGCCTAAGCCTAAGCCTAAGCCTAAGCCTAAGCCTAAGCCTAAGCCTAAGCCTAAGCCTAAGCCTAAGCCTAAGCCTAAGCCTAAGCCTAAGCCTAAGCCTAAGCCTAAGCCTAAGCCTAAGCCTAAGCCTAAGCCTAAGCCTAAGCCTAAGCCTAAGCCTAAGCCTAAGCCTAAGCCTAAGCCTAAGCCTAAGCCTAAGCCTAAGCCTAAGCCTAAGCCTAAGCCTAAGCCTAAGCCTAAGCCTAAGCCTAAGCCTAAGCCTAAGCCTAAGCCTAAGCCTAAGCCTAAGCCTAAGCCTAAGCCTAAGCCTAAGCCTAAGCCTAAGCCTAAGCCTAAGCCTAAGCCTAAGCCTAAGCCTAAGCCTAAGCCTAAGCCTAAGCCTAAGCCTAAGCCTAAGCCTAAGCCTAAGCCTAAGCCTAAGCCTAAGCCTAAGCCTAAGCCTAAGCCTAAGCCTAAGCCTAAGCCTAAGCCTAAGCCTAAGCCTAAGCCTAAGCCTAAGCCTAAGCCTAAGCCTAAGCCTAAGCCTAAGCCTAAGCCTAAGCCTAAGCCTAAGCCTAAGCCTAAGCCTAAGCCTAAGCCTAAGCCTAAGCCTAAGCCTAAGCCTAAGCCTAAGCCTAAGCCTAAGCCTAAGCCTAAGCCTAAGCCTAAGCCTAAGCCTAAGCCTAAGCCTAAGCCTAAGCCTAAGCCTAAGCCTAAGCCTAAGCCTAAGCCTAAGCCTAAGCCTAAGCCTAAGCCTAAGCCTAAGCCTAAGCCTAAGCCTAAGCCTAAGCCTAAGCCTAAGCCTAAGCCTAAGCCTAAGCCTAAGCCTAAGCCTAAGCCTAAGCCTAAGCCTAAGCCTAAGCCTAAGCCTAAGCCTAAGCCTAAGCCTAAGCCTAAGCCTAAGCCTAAGCCTAAGCCTAAGCCTAAGCCTAAGCCTAAGCCTAAGCCTAAGCCTAAGCCTAAGCCTAAGCCTAAGCCTAAGCCTAAGCCTAAGCCTAAGCCTAAGCCTAAGCCTAAGCCTAAGCCTAAGCCTAAGCCTAAGCCTAAGCCTAAGCCTAAGCCTAAGCCTAAGCCTAAGCCTAAGCCTAAGCCTAAGCCTAAGCCTAAGCCTAAGCCTAAGCCTAAGCCTAAGCCTAAGCCTAAGCCTAAGCCTAAGCCTAAGCCTAAGCCTAAGCCTAAGCCTAAGCCTAAGCCTAAGCCTAAGCCTAAGCCTAAGCCTAAGCCTAAGCCTAAGCCTAAGCCTAAGCCTAAGCCTAAGCCTAAGCCTAAGCCTAAGCCTAAGCCTAAGCCTAAGCCTAAGCCTAAGCCTAAGCCTAAGCCTAAGCCTAAGCCTAAGCCTAAGCCTAAGCCTAAGCCTAAGCCTAAGCCTAAGCCTAAGCCTAAGCCTAAGCCTAAGCCTAAGCCTAAGCCTAAGCCTAAGCCTAAGCCTAAGCCTAAGCCTAAGCCTAAGCCTAAGCCTAAGCCTAAGCCTAAGCCTAAGCCTAAGCCTAAGCCTAAGCCTAAGCCTAAGCCTAAGCCTAAGCCTAAGCCTAAGCCTAAGCCTAAGCCTAAGCCTAAGCCTAAGCCTAAGCCTAAGCCTAAGCCTAAGCCTAAGCCTAAGCCTAAGCCTAAGCCTAAGCCTAAGCCTAAGCCTAAGCCTAAGCCTAAGCCTAAGCCTAAGCCTAAGCCTAAGCCTAAGCCTAAGCCTAAGCCTAAGCCTAAGCCTAAGCCTAAGCCTAAGCCTAAGCCTAAGCCTAAGCCTAAGCCTAAGCCTAAGCCTAAGCCTAAGCCTAAGCCTAAGCCTAAGCCTAAGCCTAAGCCTAAGCCTAAGCCTAAGCCTAAGCCTAAGCCTAAGCCTAAGCCTAAGCCTAAGCCTAAGCCTAAGCCTAAGCCTAAGCCTAAGCCTAAGCCTAAGCCTAAGCCTAAGCCTAAGCCTAAGCCTAAGCCTAAGCCTAAGCCTAAGCCTAAGCCTAAGCCTAAGCCTAAGCCTAAGCCTAAGCCTAAGCCTAAGCCTAAGCCTAAGCCTAAGCCTAAGCCTAAGCCTAAGCCTAAGCCTAAGCCTAAGCCTAAGCCTAAGCCTAAGCCTAAGCCTAAGCCTAAGCCTAAGCCTAAGCCTAAGCCTAAGCCTAAGCCTAAGCCTAAGCCTAAGCCTAAGCCTAAGCCTAAGCCTAAGCCTAAGCCTAAGCCTAAGCCTAAGCCTAAGCCTAAGCCTAAGCCTAAGCCTAAGCCTAAGCCTAAGCCTAAGCCTAAGCCTAAGCCTAAGCCTAAGCCTAAGCCTAAGCCTAAGCCTAAGCCTAAGCCTAAGCCTAAGCCTAAGCCTAAGCCTAAGCCTAAGCCTAAGCCTAAGCCTAAGCCTAAGCCTAAGCCTAAGCCTAAGCCTAAGCCTAAGCCTAAGCCTAAGCCTAAGCCTAAGCCTAAGCCTAAGCCTAAGCCTAAGCCTAAGCCTAAGCCTAAGCCTAAGCCTAAGCCTAAGCCTAAGCCTAAAAATTAAGCCTAAGCCTAAAAATTAAGCCTAAGCCTAAAAATTAAGCCTAAGCCTAAAAATTAAGCCTAAGCCTAAAAATTAAGCCTAAGCCTAAAAATTAAGCCTAAGCCTAAAAATTAAGCCTAAGCCTAAAAATTAAGCCTAAGCCTAAAAATTAAGCCTAAGCCTAAAAATTAAGCCTAAGCCTAAAAATTAAGCCTAAGCCTAAAAATTAAGCCTAAGCCTAAAAATTAAGCCTAAGCCTAAAAATTAAGCCTAAGCCTAAAAATTAAGCCTAAGCCTAAAAATTAAGCCTAAGCCTAAAAATTAAGCCTAAGCCTAAAAATTAAGCCTAAGCCTAAAAATTAAGCCTAAGCCTAAAAATTAAGCCTAAGCCTAAAAATTAAGCCTAAGCCTAAAAATTAAGCCTAAGCCTAAAAATTAAGCCTAAGCCTAAAAATTAAGCCTAAGCCTAAAAATTAAGCCTAAGCCTAAAAATTAAGCCTAAGCCTAAAAATTAAGCCTAAGCCTAAAAATTAAGCCTAAGCCTAAAAATTAAGCCTAAGCCTAAAAATTAAGCCTAAGCCTAAAAATTAAGCCTAAGCCTAAAAATTAAGCCTAAGCCTAAAAATTAAGCCTAAGCCTAAAAATTAAGCCTAAGCCTAAAAATTAAGCCTAAGCCTAAAAATTAAGCCTAAGCCTAAAAATTAAGCCTAAGCCTAAAAATTAAGCCTAAGCCTAAAAATTAAGCCTAAGCCTAAAAATTAAGCCTAAGCCTAAAAATTAAGCCTAAGCCTAAAAATTAAGCCTAAGCCTAAAAATTAAGCCTAAGCCTAAAAATTAAGCCTAAGCCTAAAAATTAAGCCTAAGCCTAAAAATTAAGCCTAAGCCTAAAAATTAAGCCTAAGCCTAAAAATTAAGCCTAAGCCTAAAAATTAAGCCTAAGCCTAAAAATTAAGCCTAAGCCTAAAAATTAAGCCTAAGCCTAAAAATTAAGCCTAAGCCTAAAAATTAAGCCTAAGCCTAAAAATTAAGCCTAAGCCTAAAAATTAAGCCTAAGCCTAAAAATTAAGCCTAAGCCTAAAAATTAAGCCTAAGCCTAAAAATTAAGCCTAAGCCTAAAAATTAAGCCTAAGCCTAAAAATTAAGCCTAAGCCTAAAAATTAAGCCTAAGCCTAAAAATTAAGCCTAAGCCTAAAAATTAAGCCTAAGCCTAAAAATTAAGCCTAAGCCTAAAAATTAAGCCTAAGCCTAAAAATTAAGCCTAAGCCTAAAAATTAAGCCTAAGCCTAAAAATTAAGCCTAAGCCTAAAAATTAAGCCTAAGCCTAAAAATTAAGCCTAAGCCTAAAAATTAAGCCTAAGCCTAAAAATTAAGCCTAAGCCTAAAAATTAAGCCTAAGCCTAAAAATTAAGCCTAAGCCTAAAAATTAAGCCTAAGCCTAAAAATTAAGCCTAAGCCTAAAAATTAAGCCTAAGCCTAAAAATTAAGCCTAAGCCTAAAAATTAAGCCTAAGCCTAAAAATTAAGCCTAAGCCTAAAAATTAAGCCTAAGCCTAAAAATTAAGCCTAAGCCTAAAAATTAAGCCTAAGCCTAAAAATTAAGCCTAAGCCTAAAAATTAAGCCTAAGCCTAAAAATTAAGCCTAAGCCTAAAAATTAAGCCTAAGCCTAAAAATTAAGCCTAAGCCTAAAAATTAAGCCTAAGCCTAAAAATTAAGCCTAAGCCTAAAAATTAAGCCTAAGCCTAAAAATTAAGCCTAAGCCTAAAAATTAAGCCTAAGCCTAAAAATTAAGCCTAAGCCTAAAAATTAAGCCTAAGCCTAAAAATTAAGCCTAAGCCTAAAAATTAAGCCTAAGCCTAAAAATTAAGCCTAAGCCTAAAAATTAAGCCTAAGCCTAAAAATTAAGCCTAAGCCTAAAAATTAAGCCTAAGCCTAAAAATTAAGCCTAAGCCTAAAAATTAAGCCTAAGCCTAAAAATTAAGCCTAAGCCTAAAAATTAAGCCTAAGCCTAAAAATTAAGCCTAAGCCTAAAAATTAAGCCTAAGCCTAAAAATTAAGCCTAAGCCTAAAAATTAAGCCTAAGCCTAAAAATTAAGCCTAAGCCTAAAAATTAAGCCTAAGCCTAAAAATTAAGCCTAAGCCTAAAAATTAAGCCTAAGCCTAAAAATTAAGCCTAAGCCTAAAAATTAAGCCTAAGCCTAAAAATTAAGCCTAAGCCTAAAAATTAAGCCTAAGCCTAAAAATTAAGCCTAAGCCTAAAAATTAAGCCTAAGCCTAAAAATTAAGCCTAAGCCTAAAAATTAAGCCTAAGCCTAAAAATTAAGCCTAAGCCTAAAAATTAAGCCTAAGCCTAAAAATTAAGCCTAAGCCTAAAAATTAAGCCTAAGCCTAAAAATTAAGCCTAAGCCTAAAAATTAAGCCTAAGCCTAAAAATTAAGCCTAAGCCTAAAAATTAAGCCTAAGCCTAAAAATTAAGCCTAAGCCTAAAAATTAAGCCTAAGCCTAAAAATTAAGCCTAAGCCTAAAAATTAAGCCTAAGCCTAAAAATTAAGCCTAAGCCTAAAAATTAAGCCTAAGCCTAAAAATTAAGCCTAAGCCTAAAAATTAAGCCTAAGCCTAAAAATTAAGCCTAAGCCTAAAAATTAAGCCTAAGCCTAAAAATTAAGCCTAAGCCTAAAAATTAAGCCTAAGCCTAAAAATTAAGCCTAAGCCTAAAAATTAAGCCTAAGCCTAAAAATTAAGCCTAAGCCTAAAAATTAAGCCTAAGCCTAAAAATTAAGCCTAAGCCTAAAAATTAAGCCTAAGCCTAAAAATTAAGCCTAAGCCTAAAAATTAAGCCTAAGCCTAAAAATTAAGCCTAAGCCTAAAAATTAAGCCTAAGCCTAAAAATTAAGCCTAAGCCTAAAAATTAAGCCTAAGCCTAAAAATTAAGCCTAAGCCTAAAAATTAAGCCTAAGCCTAAAAATTAAGCCTAAGCCTAAAAATTAAGCCTAAGCCTAAAAATTAAGCCTAAGCCTAAAAATTAAGCCTAAGCCTAAAAATTAAGCCTAAGCCTAAAAATTAAGCCTATTAGCCAAAATGTCCGAACTCTTAGAAGGTCCTTGAATACATCAAACAAGCGGAGGTCTCTTTTGAGTCCAATTCTGCCTCATGTAAGTTGGGTTCTGCATTTTTTCAAAGTTAGCGGCAAAAAAACAGGCGGGGGTAATTGTAGAACTCGACAATTTCGTTGTTCTCTTTTATTTTGTAAGAATTTTCTTCTGTTGAGTGTTCATCTTTTAAAACCTTGCATGTTTGTAGCCACACAAACTCTTAGGGTTATTTTCATACCGGGGGTATAATTTTGATGATCGCCATCAGTGGACGTATCGACCCGTCCAGTCACTCGACTGAAGTGAGAAGATGAATGCTCTTTACAGAGGGGGGCATAATTAATGAACATTTTATAAATTAGCATTTGTTTCTTAAACCTGGCTGTAAAACCGAAGGGTATCGCATAAGTTTGAGCTCCATTTTTGAAAGTTATACTCCAGTAATAATAACCAAACACATTTCAACAAGTAATCTTTTTTATGCACATTGAGGGGGGAACATACACTTTGGGGGGAAGCATTGTTGAACTTGCGAGTTACCGTTATTCGATCACAAACTAAATCAGTCGATAATTGGAGTCACAAACGTCAGACCAACAAAATTTTTTTGTCATTGCGTTCAGCATATTATCTGTTTTTTTTTGGAGTGATCCCCCGGTACTAGACTCCGACATAACGCGCCACGCCAGGCGTAGTTGTTAAGCGAAATATTCGCCGCGCGAGATTTGAAACGAATAATTGCGGAAGAAGAGATTGAAAAATTTAATTCGTTTCAAATCTCGCGCCCAACATTTCGCTAAACAACTACGCCTGGCGTGGCGAGACCCGTTATTTCGGAGTCTCGTACGGGGATCACTTCAAAAAACATACAATATAAAAATACTCCTGCGTACTAAAAAAAGGGAAGTTTAATTGTCAAACTTGCAAGTCAACGTAATCCGATCACAAACTGAATCAATCGATAACTCGAGCCACAAACGTCAGACCAACGAATTATTTTTTTCATTGCGTTCAGCATATAAAAATTCTCCCGCGTACAAAAAAAAGGAGAATTTCTTTGAAAAACTTTCGAGTTACCGTAATCCGATCGATCAATAACTCTAATTACGACGTTATAACATCATAAACTCTTTCCCATCGTAATTGACGCATGAAAAAACCGTTTAGTGAAAAAAAAAACAGTTTTCCGAGCAAACCGTCGAACTAAAGAGTTATTGATCGGACGTAATATCAACTTATAACGTACAGTATGCAATTTGGAGCGTTAAACTCACAATTGGAGAATTTCATTGAAAAACTTTCGAGTTACCGTAATCCGATAAATCGATCAATATCTCGAGTCACAAACGTCAGCTCGACTCAATCTCTTTGCCATTGTGTTCAGCACATAAAAATACTCCGGCGTACAAAAAATTGGAGAATTTCATTGAAAAACTTCCGAGTTACCGTAATCCGATAAATCAATCAATATCTCGAGTCACAAACGTCAGCTCGACTCAATCTCTTTGCCATTGTGTTCAGCACATAAAAATACTCCGGCGTACAAAAAATTGGAGAATTTCATTGAAAAACTTCCGAGTTACCGTAATCCGATAAATCAATCAATATCTCGAGTCACAAACGTCAGCTCGACTCAATCTCTTCGCCATTGTGTTCAGCACATAAAAATACTCCAGCGTACAAAAAATTGGAGAATTTCATTGAAAAACTTTCGAGTTACCGTAATCCGATAAATCAATCAATATCTCGAGTCACAAACGTCAGCTCGACTCAATCTCTTCGCCATTGTGTTCAGCACATAAAAATACTCCAGCGTACAAAAAATTGGAGAATTTCATTGAAAAACTTTCGAGTTACCGTAATCCGATAAATCGATCAATATCTCAAATCAATCAATATCTCGAACCACAAACGTCAGATCGATTCAATCTCTTCACCATTGTGTTCAGCATATAATAATACTTCCGCGTACGAAAAATTGGAGAATTTCATTGAAAAACTTCCGAGTTACCGTAATCCGATAAGTCAATCAATATCTCGAGTCACAAACGTCAGATCGACTCATTCTCTTCGCCATTGTGTTCAGCACATAAAAATACTCCAGCGTACAAAAAATTGGAGAATTTCATTCAAAAACTTTCGAGTTACCGTAATCCGATCACAAACTGAATCGATCAATAACTCGAATTACGACGTTATAACATCATAAACTCTTTCCCATCGTAATTGACGCATGAAAAAACCGTTTAGTGCAAAAAAAAACAGTTGTCTGAGCAAACCGACGAACTAAAGAGTTATTGATCGGTTTACGTAATATCAACTTATAACGTACAGTATGCAATTTGGAGCGTTAGAATTTTTGTACGATCAAAACAAACCGAGATAGCGCCGGAGCCGGAGCCCTTTTGGCTCGAGGGCTTTTCTTTTAGCTTCTCTAGTGTGTGTCAGTTCGGAAAAGCGACGAACTCGCATTTTCTGACTTGGGGGCCGAACCGGGAGATACTAACCAAGTCACTGTTAGAGGAGTTGGAAGAGGGAAAGAAGGAGGTGGAGGAAATGGAATTGATAGTCAGAATGAAAGAAGATGAAATAGAAACCATGGCGAGCTTAGTACAGGCAATGCAACAGAAGGAAGAAGAATTGCTAGAGGAAAAGGAGAAAGTGCAGTTAGAGCTAGAAATGCAGCGCGTGGCCATTGAGCACAATTGCGAGAATCCAGAAGAGCTGAACGCGAAGCTGAAACTAGCGTATGCACTGAGAAAAAAAAGGGAGTACCCCGGAATAGAACTCGCCGGAATAGAACTGGGACGGAATAGAACTTGCTACGGAATAGAACCCGCCGGAATAGAACTCGGCCGCAATAGAACTCGGCCGCAATAGAACCCGCCGGAATAGAACTCGGCCGGAATAGAACTCCGTTTTTGGTGGATTGCGCGCGTATCGATTTTTTTTTGTGATTCCTCTTTTTATATTTCCGCTTATCGAAAATGCGAGTAAAATTATCATAAAATTTCAAAATTTTTCAAAAGTGAGTAAGGCCAAGTAAAAAGTTCTATTCCGGCCGAGTTCTATTCCGGCGAGTTCTATTCCGGCCGAGTTCTATTCCGGCGGGTTCTATTGCGGCCGAGTTCTATTCCGGCGGGTTCTATTCCGTAGCAAGTTCTATTCCGTAGCAAGTTCTATTCCGGCGAGTTCTATTCCGGGGTACTCCCAAAAAAAACTGCCAATTTTCAAAAAATCGAGAATCGCGCCAACGGTTCGCTGGCGCACTTTCCGTTCTGCAGAAAGCAATATTTGCTGGCGCATTCCTCGCGCACGAGACTGTGCATTTCGTGTAGAGCATTATGGATCTTTCGAAATTTTCGAACAACAGATGGCGAACCAATAATACTGACTCATAACTTTATTCACCCCGCGTTAAACACGTAAACTGTCTGAAAAGTAAACCATGGATCAATGATAGGCTGTCGGGTCAGAAGGCGGTGCATCGGAGTCAGCTAATATTATTTGTTGAATTTCTGTCAATATCGAGGAAAAGGAAGGTCGCTCTTCCGCATCAAATCTCCAGCATGAATTCATGAGAGTATACCTAAAATTTGTCATATTAATTTCGAGATTACGTTCGTTTCGGCAAGACGATGGTTCGAGGATGTAACAAACATTTCATTGGAGCAGGTTTTGGGTCTCTGTAAGCGGACTCCATCGGTCAGTTGTTTCAAAATGTCTTTATCAGCCACATTGTTGTAAGGAAACCCTCCCAATGTTGATATTTCCCATAGCAAGACACCATAAGCCTTAAAAAAATGCTAAATACTTGTAAGACGCTATAAACTACCCAAGTATCGCTTTTGCTTGAATAGATATTGTCTCTTATTGCTTCTGGTGAAAGCCATCTTAACGGAATCACCCCTGAAAGTTCAAGGCGTTACAGAGATGATTTGTTATCGAAATCGGTTCGCCGTCTGCATTGACGGCAGGCTTGCTCGGAAAATTTTTTCGGAAAATCGGGAATGCGAAAATTTTCCCAGACAATTTTTTCGAACCGTTTTCCCGGAAAAATCGGAAATTTCGGAAAATGTTACCCCTCACATAATTTTCGGCGCAATTCGCCGTCATAATCGGCAAACGGCACATCAAACGGCACAAGGCGCAGTGAACGGCACAGTGCCGTTGACGGCACAATAAGGGCGAGTACGCCGATTTGGCTCGCTAGAAGCAGCTCAGCGCTACTTTTACTGTTTTTGAGCATTTCAAAGTGTTTTTTCACATCGTTTTTGCAACCTCTCCCTCTAAATATATTTTTTCTATCTTTCAATGTTTTTTGCGCGAGGAAATTCGCTGATATACCCCATTTTCTCCCCCAATTTTCGTCTTTTCACTCTATTTTTTCAGAATCAAAACTTTCTCAAAATGTAAGAACAATATGCGCGTCTTGTTCCGAACGTAATTCACTGAAGCGAAGTAAGTCATCCCAGTCATCGCGATTTCAGCGATTTCTGTTGGTTTCAGGCGTGAGATGGCCGGATCCACCTTTGTGCCAGGAACAGAAACTTCCAGAACCAACAGAAACGTAAGGAAAATTTCACATCGCATGTTCAAGAATCTATAGATTGTCTCTTTTTTAGGGGAATCCGGCGGAGCGACAATACGAAAACGATTCGTGATTGGCAAAACGGGTGACAAAACGGATCGCACGAACGTCTCGCTTAACATTACTTTTGTTCCCGACTTCTATCCCTGTGTTCCCCTCTTTTTTTTCCCCTATTGTCTTTCTAACGATCTTTGAATAAATGATCTATTTACAAACTGAGAAGAGCTCTTATTGCTGCTAGCAGAAATATCAGATACAAACAGCAGATTAAGCGCGCAGTGCCGTTTGCCAAATCGGCGCAGTTGAGGCGCAGTGCCATTCATCAAGGCGGCGCAGTTAGGGCGCAGCGCCGATTGCCGAAACGGCGCACTGTGCCGCGCTGGACGGCTAATTAACCACTAGGCAACGGTTAATTTGCCGTCCAACACGGCACATGCGCCGATTGTGACGGCGAATTGCGCCGAAAATTATGTGAGCCTGGAATATTATCTGTTTTTTTTTTTGGAGTGATCCCCCGGTACGAGACTCCGACATAACGCGCCACGCCAGGCGTAGTTGTTTAGCGAAATATTCGCCGCGCGAGATTTGAAACGAATAATTGCGGAAGAAGAGATTGAAAAATTTTATTCGTTTCAAATCTCGCGCCCAACATTTTGCTAAACAACTACGCCTGGCGTGGCGAGACCCGTTATTTCGGAGTCTCGTACGGGGATCACTTAAAAAGATCAGATAATATGTCTTCGGATGACTCTGAGGGGATAATCGAACCATTTTTTTTATGACTAAAAATTGATCTGTTAGATGCTTGTCAAATTTACCCTGTGCGTAATTTCACGACTCTTTTCGGAAATTTTCCCGATAGTGAAAATTTCCCAAAAAAAAAAACGAAAATTTGGAATATCGGAATTTCCGAATTGGTTTCCCGAGCAAGCCTGAATGGCGGTGAAGAGATTAAGAGAAAGTGGACGTGACAAGCCCCTTCTTGCCAATGCCACACAGTGTCTTTTTTCGGTTTTCACATTCATTTTCCGCTCAAAATCAGCTCAGGAATGGTAGAAATATTGAAGAGTGAAAAAAAAAGATTTTCAACTCTATAATCAGTTCAGGGGTTACTTAGTTACTTAGTTATTATCTGTTTTTTTTTGGAGTGATCCCCCCGGTACGAGACTCCGAAATAACGCGCCCCGCCGCGCGCTGTTGCTTAGCGAAATATTCGTCGCGCGAGATTGAAAAATTTTATTCGTTTCAAATCTCGCGCCCAACATTTCGCTAAACAACTACGCCTGGCGTGGCGAGACCCGTTATTTCGGAGTCTCGTCCGGGGACCACTTCAAAAAAAAACAGATAATACTCATGGTTTTATTCAGTGCAGGAAAAAAACGTTTTTTTCCGTTTTTTTCCTTATTCAGGCGAGGAAAAAAACCGGCAAAAAAGGAAAAAAACTGAGGTTTTTTTCTGCGATCGACTGCGACCGTACCCCCTCTTCGCGGCGAGACCCGCCGCGCTTTTAAAGGCATGCGTCTTTCGGTTACTGTATTTTCGCGATTTTTGATTTTTTTCGAAGGCGATAAAACCCAGAATTTTTCTTTTTTTTTGCGTTTTACATCAATTTTTTAAAATAATTCAGTAAAAAAAAATAACTAGCCACTCTAAAATGCAAAAAGTGAGAAAAATTGGGCTGGTGAGAAAAATGCAGAGGGGTACATAGATTACAGCTATTTTTACTGAATCATTTTTAAAAATTGATGCAAAAAGCAAAAAAAAAAGAAAAATTCTGGGTTTTATCGCCTTCGAAAAAAGTCAAAAATCGCGAAAATACAGTAACCGAAAGACGCATGCCTTTTAAAGCGCGGCGGGTCTCGCCGCGAAGAGGGGGTACGGTCGCAGTCGATCGCAGAAAAAAACCTCAGTTTTTTTCCTTTTTTGCCGGTTTTTTTCCTCGCCTGAATAAGGAAAAAAACGGAAAAAAACGTTTTTTTCCTGCACTGAATAAAACCATCAGACGCTGTTTGTGAACGGGAAAATATTTTTTGATTGAAACTGTGCGACACTTGCAAAATCGGCTTGCCACGCTTTTCGATGTCCTTCTGAAAAATAGGGCAAGATTTTTGAACAGACGATAACACTGAATAAGTCGAGTGAATTTTAAAGAAAATTTAAACTCAATAAATGATTACAGAGTTGCGATAAATGTGCGGCTAATTGTCAGAAGGACCTCGTTCGTTTTCTCGGTCAACATTTTTATGACATCGACTACCTTTACTCATTTTTATGTACACTCCCGGTCGACTCATTCCGAAATCCGATATTTTGAGAACTTTCCCAGTACCGACGAGTATATTTCTTGCAGCAAGATCTCTGTGAATGATTCCGAGAGACTCTAAATGAGCCATTCCACGAGCAACTTGAACTGCGAATGACAGGAACTCGTTAAATTCAACTCCATCGCCCAGTTCCTGAAAGCAAAGGAATTAACTGTGGGGCGGCCCCGCTGCCCTTTTTGCCAATTCATTTACTCGCGAAAAGTTTCAAAAACTTATACACCCCACAAAAAAATTTCCCCGGTGACACGGGCCGAAACCGGGCCGGCCCGTTTTGGTGGCCCCTGATTTGCAACGCTGGTATTACTGCCGTCGTGGGGAGCACTTTTTCCCAAATAATCACCTGCAAATCTAACCTCATTCGCTTCGAATTATTATCTTTCTATGAGAAGTTGATCTGGGTCAGCGCGGTTTCAAAAAATTGTTGAAAGGCGCAAATGATTATTCGAAAAGTTTATGGTAGCGTGGCGAGACCTGCCGCCCGTTTTTTTGAGGACCAGTAGTTTTCTGAGGACGCCCGTTTTTCTACTATTTTTATTATGACTTCTAGGCCAAAATTAATATTCTTGTGGCCGTGACTTAGAAATCCTAACTTCGCTGAGCGCCTATGCGCGCATTCGCGCGAAAATTTTCTGAGCGGTCAATGGCATACAATGTCAATAATTACCTTTTCTTTTTTCATATTTTGAAGATAATGTTTGAGGTCTCCATAAGGAACGTATTCCATTATCATGCATTGGAGAAGCTCATCCATACAATAACCGTACATAGTGACTATATTATCGTGTTGCCCAACCTCAAAGTTTGCGTTGCCAAATGGTGTAGCGGAGAACGGTACCTTTTGCATCATTCCAATTTCTCTCACGAATTCCTCTTTTTCTTCATCTATTGCGTTAGCTTTCAACTGTTTCACTGCAACTGGAACTACTTGTCCATTGGAACCACGTAGAATTCCCTTGAAAACCTGGCCGAAAGCTCCTTCTCCTAAACTTGAAGATAATGGTTCATTGTTCTTGGCTCCGTTCAAGGGGGGGGGGAGATGGGAGGGGTGCCAACTCAAAATAAGTTTGCTTGAAATAAACTGGAGGCGTGGGAATATGCAGCGCACAGGGCGCGACGCTTTAAAACAAGTGAATGCTCTCAGTGTGCGCGGGAAACTTCTGGCACAACTTCGAAGCACACTACATCAGGGATGTGCGGGAAAGATCTATCGGGAAAAAAGTTTTCCCGGTCCAAAAGTTCGGGGAAAACTTGGAAATTCGAGAAATTTGTTTCCTACTTAGATACTTAGGAGTTTTTTTAGGTTTAAAATACAAATTTCTAAGTTTAACGAAAACAATTTTAGAATCATCTAGAATTCGCAGAGTGTGATATTAATTCAGAAATAAAATTTAAGAGAAGTGTTTTCAACCTTAAGTTACATTACATTTTTTGCTTCGATAAATTCCAAAAAAAATTACGTCACATTTTTTGCTATATTCTTTTGCATTTCTCTACAATTGCTATGGACAAACGCTTCGACGGCGCACACTGCAAGTATTTTTAATTATCGACTTCGAGCCAAAAATGAAAATTCCTGTGACCGTGGCCCTATTTAGAAACCCAACTTTAAAATGGCCGAGCCGGGCCATTTTCGGAAATTCTCGGCATGGGCCCGGCCCGCCGGCCCGGGTAGTCAAAAGTTAAAATTTTGAACCTCGATCAGACGTGTCATTTATTTTTCGGAGAAAAAATTCAGAGAAAAACTTTCTACTTTTTTTGCATTTCTATTTGAAACCGGAAAACACCGATCGGCGGCAGTCGGCACTGCTAACCTGAAATCGGAAGACACCAATTTAGCAACCGGGCACGGCACCCTGCGGTCGTAATTTTTACATTTCGCGCGCTAAGAGGGTTGGTGACGCGTTTCTCGATTTGCTGGCGCATTTCGCGACGACTCAAAAATCGAACTTCAAAATGGAACTCCTCTCTCAGTTTTTGACTAATTTGCTCGATTTTGGTCTCAAAATGTTCCTAATCGAGTTGTTCACAAATGCTAGGGACGAAAATTCGGATATCGCAGCCAGTTTTCGCAAAAAATACTAAAAACACCTTTTTCAGTGCAAAACTTTGAGGTGTATCTCCTCCGCGGCAAGATCGATTTTAATTGCGTTTCTCCACAATTGCTAGGGACAATTTCGAAAAAAAAGTCAATTTCCGCGCAGAAACTGATAAAAAAGGGAAAAATCAACTGGAAAAAAGGCGACGCCCCGCCCATTTTTACAAACGCGCTCCACGGACAATATACGCTCGCAGGGTGCCGTGCCGGGCCGAAAAATTTTAAAAACGGCTCGGCCCGGTATTTTTAAAGTATGCTAGAAACCCATATTTCTTTGCGCACCTATGCGCGATATCGACTGATTAGCAAATCTATTCAAGAGATGTTTTGAATTCATATCCGAGGGAGTCCTCAAATTATATCGAGGGCCCACACTGCGTCCTGCTGACTAGAAAGCGGTTTGATTATTTTCGTTATTCGTAAGGTGGTGATGTCAGTCAGCAAAGTTGTTTACCTACGAATTTTCATAGTAGATCAAGAAAGAAAGGAATATCAAGAAAATGACACGAAGAACAATTTTTTTTCTTGTTTTTTTTTTTCTGGTTGGAAACCCACCTATCACTGTCCCAATAACAATATCCTGACCGCGAATAAGCCATTCTCCACTATTTCCATTCACTTCTGTCGGTGATCGATATAGAATATTAGTTTCAATAATACTATGACGAGAGCATGATAGGGAACGTCTCTGTAGAAAGTTCCGACGCTTCGCGTTCTCCTGCTTCTTCCTATATTTGCATTATTTACGAATATAGCAGTTCTTTTGCCTAACCTTTTCAATAGGAAGAATGCACAAAGTGTACAGATCGGACTCATACACAGAGCTATGATCAATATAACAACAAAAACTGTTTGATCCTGAATTCTCAAAGTTAATCATGGTTCTGAAATAGTTCACCTTGCCATAACAACTTTAACGTTTGACATCGTGGTCCCAGGAAGATTACCGGGTCGAATAACCTCCTCTCCAGAAGCCAGCTCTTCACTAGTGCCAATACTAGAATTGAAAATGTAAAATACGTCTTCATTATGGCAGAAGTTATCATCAACTGCGAATATAGAAACTTTGTATTGTTGTTCCGGAACGAATGAAAAAGGAAGCGAAAACTGATAGTCCGTCGAAGCAACCTGAAGTCTGATTCTTACTCAACAGCGGAGACGATCGCGGTTTTCGCCGCACAAGGAACAACATTTTAAAAAGAGTGAATTTTGAAAAAATTGTTTTTAATTATCGACAGTAGGCCAAAAATTAATATTCCTGTGGCCGTGGTCTAACTGCTGCTTTTCGCGGGAATTCTTCGCGCTGACTCGATGAATTTTTGAGATTTCTTTTCGAAAAGACGTGTCTGAAGACTGATATCGCGCATAGGTGCGCAACGAAGTTCGGGTTTTTAGGTCACGGCCATAAGAATATTAATTTCGATTATTAAAAATACTTCTACTTTTCAAAAAGCGTCGCTCCTTGTGCGCTGAATGGACGAGAAAGAGCGGAAGCGGAACAACTGTTAAAGCGATTGGAGTATCACAGCGGCGGAAACCTACGCCGTAAACTGCTCGTCCAATGGAGCGCGTTTGCTGACCCTATTTTTCGTATCGAAAAAATTATGAAAATAAGGTGGAGCAGACCAAACTAGGCTGAAGCACGGCATTTTATCGGAAAAAACCAAGAGAAAAAAAACAAAAAAAAATTTTTCAACTCAAATCCAGGGGTGAAATTGGCTAATAACTAGCTAGTTATTACTTTTCTGCAGGCAAAACTACTTTTTTCAAAAATAACGTTTCCAAAACCCGAAATACAGAATTTGGAGTCTGAAATAAACTTTCGGATACGTTATTTTCGAAAAAAAACTGGTTTACTGGCCGAATCCGATAAAACTGCACTTCTGGAGAACTTCGCTTCAAAAATATTTCTGTAGATAATTTCCTTCAGAAAAAGAATGGTTTGATGTTTATTAGCAGGTTTTCTTTTTCAGAAACAATAATTGAATGCCGTATTTTTAGTTCCGCCTTATTTTCATAATTTTTTCGATATGAAAAATGGGGGTCAGCAAACGCGCTCCATTGGACGAGCCGTTTTTTGCATTCTAAATACCTGTGACACTTTTGACGGGATTTCAATTGACTCCGAATTAGCTAGCCGGAATGTGAAATCGATGCCAGAGTTTTGAAACTCTGTCGTCTTGATGAGAGGCATAGGAATTCTGGAATTTTTTATTAGACATGCGCAGGTGTCAGGTAAGGCCAGAGACAGGAGATTTCCAAGGGTTTCCTGATTTTCAGTCAGTTTTTTTCAATGACTTTGTTAATATAAAAAGACATCGAACAATGTGATGATTCAACCTTTTATGTCAGCTAGGTTCTGGAGGCTCCATACAATATTCCAGAGTTGTAACGGGCCGGGCCAAAGTCAAAACTCCTCTTGGCCCTGCCCGGAAAGCCCGGAAAGTTTTGTTCTAATTCTTTGATAAAGTTACAGAGTAGTGATAAAAAATTTGATTTTCTGAAACCCGCTGTCCAAAACCCGCAAAGTTTTTCCGAGTTCTGAAAATCGAGTTCCGAAATCCGCAAAAACAATAATTTTCATCAGAAAAATGAGAATTTTCAAAGGAGATCATCAACTAGGTTCACATGGTGTGCGCTTACCATAAGCTGAGCGTTTCGAAAAAAGGTGGGCCCGCAGGGTGGGCGATGTTTGGCCTCGTGCCAACTTCTTTCTTTAAAAATGAGTAAAAGTATTTTTAGTTATCGATTTTAGGCCAAAATCAATATTCCTGTGGCCGTGGCCTAACTGCTGCTTTTCGCGAGACTTGTACGCACGGCATCGGTGCATTTTCGAGATTTCGAGAAAAGACGTGTCTGTAGGCGAATCATCGAGCGGCCGAAAAAAAAGCAAATCATTCGATATCGAAATGTCGGTTTCTAGGTCACGGCCACAGGAATATTAATTTTGTCCTAAAATCTATTATTAAAAATACTTGAACTTCTTTTTGAAGCTTCATTCCTAGTGCACTGCATTTTTACACGCCTCTAGTTTCTAGTAAAGAAAACTTTTTTGTTATCTCGCGCACGCTGTGAGACCCCGTGGCATAACAGATGGTTTATGAACTTTCTGAGAACCTCTGGTAAATATCCACGTAGAATTGATACTCCTTGTCAGTTGCTCCGTCAAATTTCCATCTTAATCGATAATCGGGATCAATTTTAACATCTCTTATGATGGGGACGTCGTTCGGTTGACAACTACAGTATTTCCCAATGCACTGAGGCACCGTATAAGTTCGTTCCAAAATATACTCCTCATCTCCGGGGGGATATGGCTTCGATCGAATTTGGAGGAAATAAGAACAGGAATGGTCAACAACAAGAGCATGTCCATTGAAGGCTGACGGTATTGTGATTGAACGCTCTCTCTGAAACTCCTCATTCTTATTATCTGTTTTTTTTTTTGGAGTGATCCCCTGGTACTAGATTCCGACATAACGCGCCCCGCCTCGCGCTGTTGCTTAGCGAAATATTTGCCGCACGAGATTTGAAACGAATAATTGCGGAAAAAGAGATTGAAGAATTTTATTCGTTTCAAATCTCGCGCCCAACATTTCGCTAAACAACTACGCCTGGCGTGGCGAGACCTGTTATTTCGGAATCTCGTACCGGGATCACTTTTAAAAAAACAGATAATATATATAATTATTTTTGAAAAAAACATAAATAGATACCATTCTAAGTTCTTCTTTCCAAGGAGACAATTTTTTTACCTCTTCTTTAAAAAAAACGCAGAAATTAGTTTATTATCGAATTATCGAATTTACGGAGAAATTTTTGAATTTCGTGTTCTAACTCCCGGAAACTGCATTCGAAATTTGGGCGGAGTCGCAGCGTGATGATTGGCCACAGCCTCATCCCTCCGGCCTAACAATAAGACACCAAAAATTAAAAACTTGTCAAAGCATTTTTCTCAGCGCGTAGGAAAAATTTTTACGTTGTTTCTTTTAAAAACGTGGAATTCAATTCTCCGTCGAAGTTACGGAGGAAGTTTTGAATTTACGGATATTTTTCGAGAAAACCTCAAAAACCAGACTTGCGATTTTCGGGCCGGGCCGTGTTTTTTTCAGAGCCCGGACCCATTGAGCGAAAACTCGTCCCGGCCCGGGCCCAGCCCGTTTTAGGAAAGCCAAATCGGAACTCTCTGATTTCAGAGTAATGCAAACGCGCCCACTGCACAAATTTTCTTGAGGTAGGTTTTTTTTTCGAATTTCGCGAATTTCGTCCCATTGTTTTTCGTTTTTTTTTTTCGCAGACTTGCGATTTTCGGGCTGGACCCAGGCGGACCGAATCGTGTTTTTTCAGAGCCCGGGCCGAGAAATTTTTCATTTGGGCCCGGCCCGTCACGAGTATGGAAAAAAAACACAGTAATGGTGCCTCCCTTTATGAGCAATGCAAAAAAACTTTGAAGGGATTAACGTCGCGTGACGTCATTTCCGTTTGAGACCCATGCAAGGCGCCCCCGCGGCCTCCGAGCTTCGCGCGATCTTGTAATAAGTAAGTATCCAAGTACCCACTTGGTCCGGCCCGTTGCAATCCTGTGTTTTAGCACGTACCGGTCCAATCGATGACGAAAAAAAGCCGGGGAACGTTGTCTGACATGTTGAATTTATTGCAGTGTATCTTATATAGAAGCCTTCCCGCCGCTGATCTGTGAGATTAACTGGGGGTACCACGGAATAGAACTCGTCGGAATAGAACTTGCTACGGAATAGAACCCGCTGGAATAGAACTCGACCGGAATATAATTTTTTATCGGCCTTACACATTTTTGAAAAATTTTCACATTTTGTGATAGTTTTACTCGCATTTTCGGTAAGCGAAAGATATATTTAATGAGGAATCACAAAGAAAAGTCGATACGCGCACAATCCACTAAAAACGGAGTTCTATCGCGGCCGAGTTCTATTCCAGCGGGTTAGAACCGTAGCAAGTTCTAATCCGGCGAGTTCTATTCGGTGGTACCCCCGATTAAAAGACTAATTTGCTGACGACTTGAACACCTCATTCCAACCGTGAACACTTACTACGACACCCCACGCTTCCAATAGTGCAAACGGAAATTCTGTTTGCAAAAAAAAAGGGAAAAGTTAAATAAGAGGTAGCACTAGGATATTTAAAAGTTAGCAACATTTAAGAGGTGCCATTACTGTAGGAATATCCAGAAGTAGCATCGGCTCGGCCCGGGCCGCCGGGCCGATTTCTGACAAGTCTGGTTTCTTGTTTGTTCATTTAAAGGGGGGGGGGCGTCTCAACAGACGAAGTTAGATCAAATTTTATATTCCTGTGGCCGTGACCTAGAAACCCAAATTTTGTAGCGCGCCTATGCGCAATATCGATTGATTTGCGATATTGTTCGGCCGCTCGATACTCCGTCTACAGACACGTTTTTTCGCAAAGAAATTTCGAAAATGCATCGAGACCGCACGAAAAGCAGCAGTTAGGCCACGGCAACAGGAGTATTAATTTTCGCCCAAAAAGGTTTCGCCCGATTTTGCTCCGTTTTCGTCTGTTCCTATTTTTTGATTTCCTCAGGTTTTGTCACACTCTCAGTATTATTTGTTTTTTTAAAAGGATCCCGGTACGAGACTCCGAAATAACGGGTCCCCCCACACCAGGCGTTGCTCTTTAGCGAAATGCTGGGCGCGAGATTTAAAACGAATGAAAATTTTCAATCTCTTTTTCAGCAATATTTTTAATTTACCGCTGTGTTTTCTTGAATAATTGCTTTTGAAACACTAGTCTCAATTTCGAAGTTTATTATTTTCTTTTTTTCGAAATTTTATCAAAAATTATCGACTTTCCGGCGACCAACCTAACAAAAAGTTATTTGAATTGAAAAGTATGTCTTGAAAGTAAATTATTTAAGAAATCACAGCGGATAATTGAAAAATTGCGAAAAAGAGATAGGAAAATTTTGTTCATTTCAAATTTCGCGGGCCGAATATTTCGCTAAACAACGCGTGGCGAGACTCGTTATTTCGGAGTCCCGTACCAGAATCACTTCAAGAAAAAAAAACAGATATTTAATAACGCCTCAACCGATTTTCTTTGCCCTGAAAGGTACGCGGTTTGGAACCCGCAGCGTCCGTTTTATTATCTGTTTTTTTTGGAGTGATCCCCCGGTACGAAACTCCGACATAACGCGCCCCGCCGCGCGCTGTTGTTTAGCGAAATATTCGCCGCGCGAGATTTGAAACGAATAATTGCGGAACAAGAGATTGAAAAATTTTATTTGTTTCAAATCTCGCGCCTAAAATTTCGCTAAACAACTACGCCTGGCGTGGCGAGACCCGTTATTTCGGAGTCTCGTCCGGGGATCACTTCAAAAAAAACAGATAATATGTGTACTTTTCCGATAGGTCTCGCCATAGAGAATCATTTGCCGCAGATACGCAATTTAAGATGCAGCGGAGCGCGTTTGACTTTTGGAAGCGTGGGGCGTGATATAAGTGGGCATTCTTTGGTAAAATCCAAAATCAAAAACTGTTTTATTTATGTATGAGCCGTTTAAACATTCTCTGTGAGTTTGTGACCGATCACGGCGTCCTGCGAGGCGAATAGTCCGTGGAGCGCGTTTGTAAAAATGGGCGGGGCGTCGCAAATTTTTCACTTGATTTTTTGGTTTTTTTATCATTTGCAGCGCAGAAAATGATTTTTTCTTCGAAGTTCTCCATAGAAATTGTAGAGGAATGCAAAAGAAATCGTTTTTTCAAAACGGCGTAACACATTATTCGCTGGCTGCGGTGTTGATACACCTCAAAATTTTGTACTGAAAAATGCTTTTCTTGCTTTTTTTGCGAAAACTGGCTGCGATATCCGAAATTTCGTCAACAGCATTTGTGAAGACCTCAATGAGGAACATTTTGCGACCAAAACCGAACCGATTCCTCAAAAACTGATGGAGTTGATACATTTTGAAGTTAGCTTTTTGAAGCCCGTGACGGCGAAATCAACATGAGAAATCAAAAAACAGCAGATTTTGCCATCAATTTCGAAACATGTGCCCATAAAAGTATGGAAAGGCTCTTTTTTGCCTTTTTTTGCTTCTTTTTCTCGAAAAAAGTCCATGAAATTACTGTGGGGGCCTCGATATTTGCGTTGTCGCGAAATGCGCCAGCAAATCGAGAAACGCGTCACCAACCCTCTTGGCGCGCGAAATGTAAAAATTCCGGCCGCAGGGTGCCGTGCCGATTGAATGCTCACGGTTGAAATCGTATTATTATAGGATCGCGAGAAGCGCGGAGTCCGCAGCCACGCTCCTTTTTGAGTCTCGCCACGAAAATTTCAGAAATCAGTGCTGCGCCTTTAAAATCCGTTGAGTACGGTATGCATTTTTTCGTCGTAATCACGGAAAAAAGGGTGAAAAAATGCATACCGTACTCAACGGATTTTAAAGGCGCAGCACTGATTTCTTAAATTTTCGTGGCGAGACTCAAAAAGGAGCGTGGCTGCGGACTCCGCGCTTCTCGCGATCCTATAATATATGTACACGTATAATATACTCTCTTATTCTTTTTTGGGCGGTATGTTAGCTCTCCAGTTTTTCAAAAGAATCTTACCATCATCGTCAGCGTTCCATCTTATTGTTGTTTCGAGTATTTTCCCACCGTCCATAATTACTTCTGTATTTATCCGAGGGTCTGTCGGAGGAGAGGGGAACACTGAAAAATAGTCGTGGAATTTCGTCCAGTCAGAAAGTTAGCCGTTTAACTCACATATCGTATTGTCCGATGTATCTTTTTTTGGTCTTTTTGAGCATTTGTTCAAGCAGTCTCCGAACTCATGGCTAGTGTTTAAATGAGCACAGATTTCAACACAATCTGCCCTTTGCTCAAAACAAAATTCCAAGCTCATAATTTGAAAAACGACCATTACTTCGAGCAGCTTTATAGGTTGTCTTAATCGCATGTCAGATACCTTTAAAAGTTACGAAATGGCCAGAGCATATTTTAAATGTTATAAGAAGAACTGTTCACAGCTCGATCCAATACAGTGAGGAAGGAGGAGAAGGGTGTCAATACTTCAAGCAAAAATCAGTCTTAAATAATAAGAAAAGGGGCTTGGCGATTCGCGGAAAACTTGAATCCGCTGAAATTGGCGGGCAAAACAGCTAAAAAATAAAAGAAGAACGGTTTTGAACTGAAAAATTCATTTTTTTTGCTTCGATAAATTTCAAAATTTCCTATTTGCGCCTCAAAGTTTCGCGAAATTTGCCCTTTTAACATTTCCCAAATTTCCCGAATTTTTTCGGGAAATTTTCCGTTGACCCCTTGGGACATCCGGAAAATTTTCCGGTATAAGGAAATTTTCCGCACAACCCTGGCGTTCGCTCCTGCGGAGCCTCGAAGGCTTCTTGATTTCAATCGGGCACTCTATTATAGAGTTTAAAAACAACGAAAGTCGACTGCAGTCTACAGAAAAACGGACGACACGACAAGTCCCACTACAAAAAAAGTACCAGACAGTGTATTCAGAAAAAGTCTATGGCATACCCTTTTTCTGAATAATCGTCTGCGCTTTAGAAAAAGTTTTTAGCAGGCCGCGCTTTCTCAGATCAATTTTCTAATTAAAGGGGGGGGGGGTGCCAACTTGAAAAAAGTTTGCTTAAAAAGAAACTAGAGGGGTGGGAAAATGCAGCGCACAAGGAGCGACGCTTTAAAAATAAGTGCAAGTATTTTTAATTATCGATTTTAGGCCGAAATTAATATTCCTGTGGCCGTGGCCTAACTGCTGCATTTCGTGGGAATTCTTCGCGCGGCCTCGACGAATTTTCAAGATTTCTTCGCATTAAGACGTGTCGGAGCATGGAGCGGCCGAAAAATATCGCAAATCAATCGATATCGCGCATAGGCGCGCAACGAAATTTGGGTTTCTAGGTCACGGCCACAGGAATATTAATTTTGGTCTAAAATCGATAATTAAAAATACTTGCACTTATTTTTAAAGCGTCGCACCTTGTGCGCTGCATTTTCCCACCCCTCTAGTTTCTTTTTAAAGGGGGGTGCCAACTTGAAATAAGTTTGCTTAAAAAGAAACTAGAGGGGTGGGAAAATGCAGCGCACAAGGAGCGACGCTTTAAAAATAAGTGCAAGTATTTTTAATTATCGATTTTAGGCCAAAATTAATATTCCTGTGGCCGTGACCTAACTGCTGCTTTTCGCGGGATTTCTTCGCGCGGCCTCGACGAATTTTCGAGATTTCTTTGCGAAAAGACGTGTCTGTAAGCGGAGCATGGAGCGGCCGAAAAATATCGCAAATCAATCGATATCGCGCATAGGCGCGCAACGAAATTTGGGTTTCTAGGTCACGGCCACAGGAATATTAATTTTGGCCTAAAATCGATAATTAAAAATACTTGCACTTATTTTTAAAGCGTCGCTCCTTGTGCGCTGCATTTTCCCACCCCTCTAGTTTCTTTTTAAGCAAACTTATTTCAAGTTGGCACCCCCCCCTTTAAGCAAACTTTTTTCAAGTTGGCACCCCCCCCCCCTTTAAATGATGACAACTCGAAAATAAAGAGGTTAGAGGCGGAGATGATTATTCGGTAAAAATTTTATAGTACCCTTGTTTTTGTGGTGGGACCCATTCTCCAGTTGATGCTCTCGCAGAGGTGGATGTTTTTAATCAGAAAGCGCGAAAGTTCTGAACTGTCGTACAAGAATGACTGATTGAAAATTCAATAGCAATGTAGTTGATTGAAGGTACCAATTCAGACTTCGAGTGTAATTGAGGGACAATTGCTCGTTTCTTAGCAGGGTGAGGGAGTCACATAACCGAGAGAGTGGAAAGAACAAAAGTATCCAGGCAGAGCGTCAGTTGCTCGGAAATTATATCGGAGGCACACGAGCGAAAGTTTTATGAACAATCTGGTCCGTATGAGATCTACATGCGGATCGATGTTTTCTGAAAGCATATCTAGCTAGTCCTTAAAGCTTCAGATGATCACGACCTAAATATGTATTCCATTTTAACTTTAATTATCATCTTGCTTATAAGTAGCTTCACACATGTCCACAAAAAATTGTTTATTCAAAAAATCTTTGAAGCTTCGAATAAGTGAGAATAGTACAGTGCTGAGTCAGTACTACTGACGAAAAGAAAAGATTACGAAGTGCACGGCGTTCCACGTGAGCGGAATCTTACAACCCTGAAGAAAAGTATCGAACATTTTTCATCAAAGCCACTTTCAAAAGACATGATAAAGAATACTTCATCAGGTGTCATTACCATTAAACACATGTCGAAAGAAAATAGATTTCCAATGTATATAGATACCGTTTTTGAGTTTTCAAACTAAAACTAGGGTAGGAACACAACAGTGAAGATTCTCGTAGCAAGAAAAGTTCTTGATCAGGTCATCTTAGAGTCGACACAACCTACGATATAATTTTAAAGTCAACGTGGAATCAAACATAACGATAAACAATTGATGCAGCAAGATATGTTAGCAAATAGGAACATGGGAAAAAAGATACGAGACCGACTCTCCATTGTGCGTCCGACGAATAGCCTCCGCGAGGATCATTGAAATGTCTATGCACTGAAATGAAAACATTTTTTATTTGAATGGGAATTTGCCGGCTATGTTTGAAACTTTAAAAAATATACGAAAATGTTCGAAAATTATCGAAAAGGTGTCGAAATTCGGGCCCAGACCCCGACAAGTCTTCACTGTAGTTTTACGGTACCTACAGTACTAATATCTAAGCGGTTTACGGTAGCTGAAGTTCGTAGTAAAACAAGAGAGCGGTAAGTTAAGATATGTGGATTTCCAGAGGAGAGTGTGGGAAAAACCCTATTAACTCTCTGGTTTCAAATCTTGGGCGAGTTTGGTGTTGAAATGTTCGGAAGAAGTGTGGCTACAAAAGTTAGCTGAGAATGCTCGGAAAAAATTTTATATATTCCGACGCGCGCAAGTTTTCCGCTGAAAAATCGGCTCCGGGACATTTCGAAACGCGACATTTCGAAACGCAGACATTTCGAAACTCAGACATTTCGAAACCCGACATTTCGAAACCCAGACATTTCGAAACCGGACATTTCGAAACCCATATAACATAGGTCAAGAGGCGCTGAGAAGTGCTCAAATTTTTGAATTTCGTGAACTTCTTCGAAAAGGAACTGAATATTTCGAAGGCTGAGAAGTTCTGACAAGAGCTGAGTTTTGAAATCTGTAGAAGCTTGCGAAAAACTCGATAGTCCACCTTCGTCTCATGAAAAATGTCACGAGGAGTTCAAAAAGTGTTGCTTGAGATATCGACTTGATTGCTGTTTTCGCAAATTATGACTGTAAGGGAAACTTTCACAGGACGTGAAGTGAATCCGTTATGATACAACAGAACCCAAAGTTCCATCTCGAAAACTTTCACGAAAATTCAAAAATTTGAGCACTTCTCAGCGTCTCTTTTGACCTATGTTATATGGGTTTCGAAATGTCCGGTTTCGAAATGCCTGGGTTTCGAAACGTCGGGTTTCGAAATGTCTGAGTTTCGAAATGTCTGGGTTTCGAAATGTCGCGTTTCGAAATGTCCCGGAGCCGAAAAATCACTATTTCAACGGTAAATGGGTCGAGTGAAACGCGTTCCCCCGCACAGTGATCCCGTTTTTGGTTCGTCGATTGCGGCTCTATTTACAGGATGCGCCATAAATACGGAGCCGCTTTCAAACGGTCTAGAAAGATCATTTTTGAAAATTTTTTCCTGAGATTATAACAAGATGTTTACCAAACAATAAGGAAACAAAGCAGCACTGATTTCTTAAATTTTCGTGGCGAGACTCAAAAAGGGGCGTGTCAATGGACTCCGCGCTTCTCGCGATCCTATAATAACAGTTTTCGAATCTTCCGTCTTTCTCCCTAATTACAGCCCGAAGTCTCTTCGGGTAGGAGTCGATGACGGCACGCAGGTAGTTTTCGTCCCAGGCCTTCTCGAGGGCAGTCTTCAAAGCTCCCAAACTAGCATAGTTTTTAGTGGAAACCTTCTGGGTTAAGTGTCCCCACACCGAAAAGTCCATAGGATTCAAGTCTGGGCTGCTAGCTGGCCATTCCGCAGCAGTGTGTGGCCTCGAGCACTGCTCGGCTCGAGCTTTTGCTCGTGCTCGGCTCGAACAGTGCCGAGCCAAGCACGCTCGAGCATTGCCCGAGCATGCTCGGCTCGAGTCAAGCAAAGCTCGAGCAATGCTCGAGCTTTGCTCGAGAAAAAGCTCGAGCATTGCTCGAGTAAAAGCTCGAGCTTTTGCTCGAGCTTTTGCTCGAGCTTTTACTCGAGCAATGCTCGAGCTTTTTCTCGAGCAATGCTCGAGCTTTTTCTCGAGCAAAGCTCGAGCTTTTGCTCGAGCTTTTCCTCGAGCAAAGCTCGAGCTTTTACTCGAGCTTTTCCTCGAGCTTGAGCAAAAGCTCGAGCTGAAATTTATGCGTTGTGAGAAATTCATGGCACTGGTTTGCTGTAAAAAGTGTATCATTTTCGTCGTTTTTATTGTTTTTTTGTCAATTTTCAGGCATTTTTTCGCGAAAAAAGGCTAATATTTAGTCGTTTTTTAGCACCTCTGGTGGCGTTCCCGCTGAACCTGATTCAAGTCACTCCCGGGCTGGGGATAATGACCGATTAATCTTCGTAGATTGCTTTACTGCCTATTGGGAGGCTAGGCGAACCTGAGGGTCGAGGACGGACTTGAACTCGTGACCTCTCGATTACCAGCCGCTATCACTACCGACTGAGCTACCGACCCCCCGCGGGAGGAGGGGCGAGCAGCGTATCATGTTCGTCGTTTTTATTGGTTTTTCTTGCGAAAAGGGGCTAAAATTAAATCGTTTGTCGGTTTTATCGATACAAATTTATTTTCCGACTGCTAAAACCTATTGATAACCACATTTGACGCCGTTTCAGCCAATTTCAAAGTGAAATCGCCGTTTAAAACTTCTTTCGACGCATTTTTTGATACGATTGTTTCCGTCAATGAGTATTTTAAAACAAGCACTTTCACCGCGAAAAGGTTCTGAAAATTGACAGAGAAAAGACTAAAAACGACGGAAACTATAAACTGTACACTTCCGCCCCGTGAATCGACACATGGGGTTGACCTATGCCGCTATGAGCCTATAAACATTTGTGATAACAAACGGTGAGCCGATAATAGTGAGGAATTCCCAATATAAGGGTATTTGAAAATTGCAACTAAAAAGCTCGAGCAATGCTCGAGCAAAGCTCGAGCGTTGAAAAGCTCGAGCAAAGCTCGAGCATTGCTCGAGCTTTTTGGCTCGAGCCGAGCTTTGCTCGAGCAATGCTCGAGCTTTTTCGGCTCGAGCCGAGCTTTGCTCGAGCTTTACTCGAGCGATGCTCGAGCTTTTTCAGCTCGAGCCGAGCCTGACTCGAGCAATGCCCGGCTCGAGCTGAGAGAAGCTCGAGCCTTGCTCGAGCAAAGCTCTACTCGAACAGGCTCGGCTCGAGCTGAGCTCGAGCAAGTAGAGCTCGAGCAAAGCTCGGACCGAGCAACGCTCGAGGAATGCTCGAGGCTACACACTGTTCCGCAGCTGTGATGAACTTGGGGAAATGAGTCGCGCACCACCGCTGAGTGGTTTTGGCGCGGTGAGCAGGCGCCCTGTCTTGTTGAAAGGTCCAATCTTCATTCCCATAGTGAGCCTGGGCCCATGGAAGTACTGCCGACTCGAGAATCTTTCCATGTGTCTCGAGAAGGCCTGGGACGAATTGGACGAAAACTACCTGCGTGCCGTCATCGACTCCTACCCAAAGAGACTTCTGGCTGTTATCAGGGAGAAAGGCGGACGATTCGAAAACTGTTAATGATACTTTTTTCCTTATTGTTTGGTAAACATTTTGTTATAATCTCAGAAAAAATCTTCAAAAATGATCTTTCTAGAACGTTTTGAAAGCGGCTCCGTATTTATGGCGCACCCTGTATTTAGGTGTCCACTAGATGATGAATTTTCAACAACGATTAGTGACCGACCCGACTTTAAAATAAAAACTTAGAAAATTTTCACTCATTTCTCATAAAATTGGCGAGCGACCCGATTTTTCATTTTTCATAAAATTGGCTTCACGCACAAAACATTTTTTACTACGAAAAAAAAGGAAACAGTTGTTTTCCACACGTTTCGCGCGCGCACAATCCATCGAAAACGGAGTTCTATTGCGGCCGAGTTCAGCTGCGAAAAAGTGGCACCCGTAAGCTTACCATTGCGTAGAAGCGTTCAGGGCTCAGTTTCAGTTGAAAAAAGGATGACAGTGCACCGAAAGTTTCACCGAACCCGAGTGTTTCTCACCTGTATCTTCGAACACTTCTTCATATTTTCGTCTTGGGGAATAGTGTTCGTGACCACGACCGCCTCGAATTTTGATGCGTTCAGTCGAGTCAAGGCAGGTCCCGAAAAAATTCCATGCACACAGAACGCGTACACTTTTTCAGCGCCAGCCTCAACCAGCCTAAAACGATCTTTTGAATAAGATACATCGGAATGGAAAATTTTCTGTCCTCGGTTTTTCTGATCTTAGGGGTGGTAGTCGGCGTCTCATGCATGCGTATCCCTCTCTCGGTCTCGTGACCAGAGTGAAGGGTGAAGGGTGAAAGATAGGGTTGGCAAATGGGGCGGCGGGGCGGCCCCGCCGCCCCCGCGACCGGGGCGGGGGCCGCTTCGCTGCTCCGTTGGGTGGAATCGTCGAACAATGAATTATTTGACTAAAAAAGGTTCTTTTGGGTCCTTAAAAGTTCGATTCGATTGAATGAAAAAGATTTGGAAGCTAGGGGAAGCCAGGGGGTTGAGGCCGGACTCGAACTCGTGACCTCTCGGTTACCAGCGGCCACCACTACCGACTGAGCTACCAACCCCCAGTACAGACAATCCCACCGAACGGGGTGGGCCCTCTCGAGGCGGGGCGCCCCCTTGCCAACCCTAGTGAAAGAGATAAAAACAACGCAGAGCTTTAGGGGTTATCTGCGGCGTTGACAATCTATATACTGCCGAATGCAAACGGTATTCCGAAAATACGAATTTTCAAAATAACTTTCCTCAGTTTCCACCTGTTTCTTTCTAGAACTTACTTGTCTGCTGCCATACAGATCGTGCCACACGTATCGGCCATGTCATCAACGAGGATCGCAACTTTTCCTTCAACCGACCCAACCAACGTCATTTTTTCTACTTCATTGGCACGCTTCCGTTCTTTATGAATCAGGGCGAAATCCACATTCAGACGATCTGCGATCGAAGTGACCCTGTAAACATTCTTATTCATACGGCATACATCTGCGAAGTCGCTCTATCGTAACGGCAAGAGTATGTCGAATTAGAGAGAAGTTTTCGAAGGAAGGCGCGCAACGAAATTTGAGGTTCACGGCCACAGGAATATTAATTTCGGTCTAAAATCGATAATTAAAAATACTTTCACTACTTTTTGAAGCGTCACTCCTTGTGCGCTGCATTTTCCAATGCCTCTAGTTTCTTTTTAAGCAAACTTATTTCAAATTGGCACCCCCCCCCCCTTTAAAGCAAGCCAATTTTTGGAGTTGCCGACTCAGAGTAAACTGTGAAGGGAAATCATAAACAGTGGAAAAAATTTTGGGCAGTGAAAAATCGCTGGAAAAATAAAAAACCATAGTTGGAAACTAAATGGGGTTCAGTGGGATAAAATCATGATAAGCTCAGAGTCGGCAGGGCAACCTCGCGTGGGTCTCAAACGGAATCCACGTCACAAGAAGTGAATTCGCGTGTCCCTTCGAACAATGCTTAAAAAACTAAAAGAACTTTGTTTAAAGGGACACGCGATTTTATGTCGCGTGACGTGGAATCCGTTCGAGACTGAAAACAGGGCGCGTCCACGGACGCTTAAACTCGAACACTGAACGAGCTAAATAGTTCTTTTCGAGGCCCTTCAGCTCTTTCATGAATTGATTGTTAGCTCGCTCGTTTCCGAACGACATGAACGCAAAAATTGGTTTTTTTTCCACCACACACTGCTATTTAATTAGTTCTTCTTCGGAAGTAAACTAGTGGTTTTGCTTACCTTTTGGCACCACCAGCGTCTGGCGAAACGATGACGGACGATTGCCAATTTGGAATGGATTCTTTAATGTATTTAAGAATAGCAGGTTCCGCATAAAGATTATCAACAGGAATATCGAAAAATCCCTGAATTTGTGACGCGTGCAAATCCATCGTGATGATATGATCAGCCCCAGCAACAGAAAGCATATTGGCGACTAGTTTAGCGGAAATTGGGGCGCGAGATTTGTCCTTCTTGTCTTGGCGAGCATAAGGAAAAGCTGGAATGACAGCAGCAACACGACAGGAAGATGCAATTTTGCACGCATTGATCATAATGAGTAGCTCCATCAAATTATCGTTAATCTCGCCGGCTGCGGACTGGATAATGTAGACGTCTTCACCACGCACGGATTCACCAATTTCAACATTTGTTTCCTTGTTACTAAACTTTTTCAGAGACGCTTTTGAAACTTCCAACTGCAGCCGTTCACAAATTCGAGTGGTCAAATCAGGATGAGACGAGCCAGAGAATACCTGGCAAAAAAAGTAAAATGTCTTGGTGTGGTGTGTTCGGGAGCTTTTGAACTTGGAAACCAAACCACCTAGTGCTCAAAATCTTCTCTCTAGAAACCTGATTTCCGTTGCGCGCGTATGCGCGATATCAATCAATTCGTATCATTGTTCGGCCCATCGATGGCCGATTTTCCCAGGGGGCAACACGTTCAGAGGGGGCAATGTATCAGAGGGGGCATTGGATCCAAGGGGGCAACCAGGGCTGATTTTTGGAGTGGTCAACTTTTTCGTTCACAGGGGGCATCGAGCCTCTCGTTCTAAGGGGGCATCGAGCCTCTCGTTCCAAGGGGGCATCTTCAGAGGGGGCAAGTCAGTAACGAATGTGCTAGTTTTCCGATGGAATCGTTCTGTCGTCCTTCAAACTTTCAAATTTTCATTGATTTGAAATCTTTTCCGTTTTTTTTCAGCTGAATGAACTACATAGTTTTTTTCCGGGCAGTTAGCTTCTATGTTCATAATTTTCACATTTTCTTGACCCCCATTTTCCTAGTACCTATTTTTGTTATTTTTAGTTGTTTTTCTGCTCCTGAGACTACTCTTATCAAGAAAAGAGAAGAAAAATCTGTTGCCCCTCTGAAGATGCCCCCTTGGAACGAGAGGCTCGATGCCCCCTGTGAACGAAAAAGTTGACCACTCCAAAAATCAGCCCTGGTTGCCCCCCCTCTGATACATTGACCCCTCTGAACGTGTTGCCCCCTAGTTTGTTGCCCCCTGGGAACGTCGGCCCCGCTCGATACAGACACGTCTTTTAGCAAAGAAATCTCGCAATGCACCGAGGCCGCGCGAAGAAAGCCCGTTAGGAGCAGAAGTTAGGCCACGGCCACAGGAACATTAATTTTAGCCGAAAATCGATCTTTACTATTATCGGATTTTTTTGAATGCAATACGCTGCGGAAATTTTTTTTTTTCGAAATGTCGATTTACGGGTTGGTCCCGCCACGAAGAGAAAGAGACGCAGACGACGAGAGATGAAATTTCTTCAATTTTTTCAAATTTTTTCCTTTCTCGTCGTCTGCGTCTCTTTCTCTTCGTGGCGGGACCAACCCGTAAATCGACATTTCGAAAAAAAAATTTCCGCAGCGTATTGCATTCAAAAAAATCCGATAATATATTATCGGATTTTTTGTATGCAATACGCTGAGGAATTTTTTCCCAGGTGTCGATTTACGGGGTTAGTCTCGCCACGAAGAGAAAGAGACGACAGAAGACGAGAGATGAAAAAATTTGAAAAAATCTCTTCGTGGCGAGACCAACCCCGTAAATCGACACCTCGGAAACAAACATTCCTCAGCGTATTGCATACAAAAAAATCCGATGATACTATTTGTGTAGTTCTGTCCACCCACTCACTTTAGCTGGAATAACATCCCAACCTGTTACCCGATTAATTTGACACTTTGCACAAACCTATGGGTCTCGGAGCGTCCCACCTCTACAACATGTTCAGTTAGGTAAACTGTAGGATTACGGTACCTACAGTACTAACCGTAATTTTTGACCCCATTTCAAACTAAACCGATTGACTCCAAACTTCGATGCTAGCATTTTTTGAATGCGGGGAGGGTACTGTAGAAATATCTAAAGGGTAACATAAGAATTACGGTAGATACGGTAGTCAAAAATTCGAGATGTTCCTTGTTCGAAGGGGTATTACTGCCATCGTGGGGATGGGAGATCAGGGGAAAGTGGTTGATAGTGAAGGGTACTGAGGGTACCACAGCTACAGAAACCAGAAATTATCGATCGATTCGGATTACGGTATAAACGGAGATACGAATCATTGTCTGCGTCTTTCACTTTCGTTCTAGAACGTTTCGGCGGGAATTCAAAAAGCTGAGGAAAGGACCGTTTTGGCGGCAATTCAAAAGCTGAGGGGAGGACCGTTTCGGCGGGAATTCAAAAAACTGAGAAAAGGACCGTTTTGGCGGGAATTCAAAAAGCTGAGGGGGGGGGGGATCCGTTTTGGCGGGAATTCGAAAAGCTGAGGGGAGGAACGTTTCGGCGGGAATTAAGAAGTTCCCTCCATCATTTTTCACACGAAAAAAGTTACTCCATTTTGAAAGGCCTGCACCCGTCCAAACGAAAGCCAGGGGGTGGACGACCATCTCGCTGGTCATAAACTACTTGCACTCCTTTTTAAAGCGTCGCTTCTTATGCACTGAGTTTTCCTGCGCTTCTGGTTTGTAATAAAGCAAACTTATTTAAAGTTGGCACACCCCCCCCCCCCCTTCAAGCCGATTTGCCCTCATCGTATACGAGCCGAAAACTTTGTGAATTTTTTTCTGAGAAATTACCTTGATATTTGGCATTCTGAGTTCTTCTTCAGACGAGCTGGCGTGTGCGGGATCAACGATATTAGAATGAACTGCTAATGATGACGAAGAGAAAAATGAGCGAGGAGGAGTTGGATGATGATTCAAGTTTTCTTTGGGAAGCGACTGCTCCAAAAGTTCTTCTAAAAATTAGAGCTTCGTAGTTTTTTATCTTTTGTATTACGTTGATTCTTAGCGTCTGATCGATACTTCGTATGTGACGACTTGATATCCGCTGAGCGAGAAGCTGTAGAAGATAACGGAGAATCAGAAAGTGACTCCGTTGGATAAGTTGAACTCCGACCAAGTTGGCCGACAGAGTCTTCTGTAACCAGTCAAACTTTAAAAACCATAACATTCTTTCGGGAAAAAAAAGGAAAAATACAGTGGCTGTTACTCATATTTTTCAGAGATGTTATTTTTCGGCCCGATGAAAAATTTTGCCCAGCTTGGCATCGCGAAATTTCGATTATTTCGAAAACATTCCTCAAAAAAAAATTTTTAAATGATTTTTCCTAAATTGCAAGTTTTCATAAAAATTTACGAGGAATACTAGGAAAATGAAAATTCCTATAGCTTGACGGAGGACATCCTTATTTCGGCCCGGCTCGGCCCGTAGCAACTCTGATATTTTTCACGTTTAGCAACTCGCAAACACACGGAACACGTAGGAGGCCCTCAAACTCGTGGTTTCTTTCTAAAATAAATTGTTACCAAATTGATATATTATAGGATCGCGAGAAGCGCGGAGTCCGCAGCCACGCTCCTTTTTGAGTCTCGCCACGAAAATTTAAGAAATCAGTGCTGCGCCTTTAAAATCCGTTGAGTACGGTATGCATTTTTTCGTCGTAATCACGGAAAAAAGGGTGAAAAAATGCATACCGTACTCAACGGATTTTAAAGGCGCAGCACTGATTTCTTAAATTTTCGTGGCGAGACTCAATGAGGGGCGTGTCAATGGACTCCGCGCTTCTCGCGATCCTATAATATTTATGTTTACTTTTTTACAATAAACGAGAGGCGCGAAAAAATGCGGCGCACAAGGCATGCCGCTTTGAAAATAAATAAGTGCAATCGCGAAGAAATCTCGAAAATGCATCGAAGCCGCGCTATTTAAGAATTCTCACGAACAGCAGCAGCTAGACCACGGCCACAGGAGTACTAATTTTGGTCAAAAATCGATAATTCAAAAGTACTGTCACTCCTCTTTCAAGTTAGTACAACTTCTCATTAACTTCATTTAAATGGACATGTCAAAAAAGGTTTGACTTGGTTCCGGCCTTCATATTATCTGTTTTTTTAAAGGGATCCCGGTTCGAGACTCCGAAATAACGGGTCTCGCCACGCCAGGCGTAGTTGTTTAGCGAAATATTGGGCGCGAGATTTGAAACGAATAAAACTTTTGAATCTCTTCTTCCGCAATTATTCGTTTCAAATCTCGCGCGGCGAATATTTCGCTAAACAACTACGCCTGGAGTGGCGCGTTATGTCGGAGTCTCGTACCGGGGGATCACTCAAAAAAAAAAAACAGATAATATTATCGATATACCGTCTGCATCCGCTGTTAAATAATAAGAATGAACACAAAAGCCGCGAGACAGCCGACAAAGAGGAGAATGTGGCGAACGAAAAGACGTATATACAGTGCGACTCGTTCCCCATTAAATTTCGATAATCTACTCTAAGCCAAAATAATAGTGAGACACCGACGCACCGGAAAATTCCGGAACTCATATTATCGGTTCGCCGTATGTTGTTCGAAAATTTCGAATATTTAAAAAAGAACATTGTCGATTTACGATAAACAAAGAGCCGAAGCCATAATTTCCGGAACGTCTTTCCGGAACGAACCTCCGGAACAAAACTAATTCCGCGAACCAATCCAAGATTTTTAAGCAGTTGTTCTAATATCATTGAGCATAAAAATAAAAATTTTTTCGGAAACTAGTCCCCTGATTGCGAAATTTCGATAGAAAAGTTTCAGCACGTGCTTTCCGGGCAGGCCGACAGAAATTTTTCCTCAGCCCGGCCCAGATTGTTGCAACTCTGAGAAAAGGAATTAGCTTTCCTCTTTAAAAGACAAGAGAGACATACTCCTGCAAACAGTATCAGTCATATTATACCTCTCTTATCATGCCTGTTGAGTAGATTATTTTTGTCAAAGACACCATTTGATGTGTCATGTCGACGCGTTAATCGATTGAAAAAGGCAAACATTCTTGATGTATTGCCTAATCAAGTTCAGAAAATAGTTTGCAAAAGCGATTTCTATCCCTTTTCTGCTTCATGGAAGATGCAATACATTAAATATCTTGTGCATCGGCGAAAAGAATACAATGTCGAATTGAAAAAATCAGAGTTGCAACGAGCCGGGCCGGGCCGAAGTCAAAATCTCAGCCCGGCCCGGAAAGCCTAGTCTCCTAATTGCCGATCGGCTCCGGGACATTTCGAAACCCAGACATTTGGAAACTCAGACATTTCGAAACCCGACGTATTGGAACCCAGACATTTCGAAACCGATGAAGCATAGGTCAAAAAAGGCGCTGAGAAGTGCTCAAGTTTTTGAACATCGTGAACTTTTTCGAAAAGGAATTGAATATTCTTCATTCAATTCTTCCCATTTCTTCGTTATTTGCGCAATTTATGATGTGGATGAATTATATGATAGACACACGATAATTGTTTTCTATATGCGAAACACCCTTTTTCCCGACTGGAAACGCTGAAAATCAAGAAATAAATTTCAAAAAAACGGTGCAAACGCGCTCCATCGCTCAAGAGTTCTATTCCGTACCAGTTCTACTTCGCGCAGTTCTATCTTGTAACGGTTCTATTTCGCGCAGTTCTATTTCGTACCGACATCTATTTTGTACCAGTTATATTCCGCGCAGTTCTATTTCGTCGTCCTGCCCTGTAGACGGAGCATCTAGCTGCCGAAAAATATAGCAAATCAGTCGATATCGCGCATAGGCGCGCTACAAATGAATTTTTCCACGCTTCTAGTTTGTATTAGAGCAACCTTATTTCAAGTTGGCACCTCCCCCCCCCCCCCCCCTTTTGAAAACAGAAAAAATACTATGGAAAACAGGCACCTGTTGTTGATGGATGTGAACCGAAGAACTCGTTCCGCGCGCTTCGATTGTGCCTCTGGAAGCGCAGAAGGCGATCGCGTATACCTCCAAACATCTTTCTAATGTAACGAAAAATGACATTCAAAGAATGAAAAATATGATCGCCAGTGTGCGGCCTGGAGTACTCTCGCCTCGAGTCGAACCAAGTGAGGCTTGAGTAAAAGCTCGAATAAATGCTCAAGCAAAGACTCAAGTAAAGCTCGAGTTCTTTTTCTGCTGAAAACTTTTCAAACTGTGTATTTTGAAAAAGGCATGCGGGGATTTTTCCACAATCATGCACAAAAAATTATATGCAAAGTTGCTCTCGAGCTTTGCGCTCAAGCGTGGCCCGAGCTTTTTCGCCTCAGGTTAAGGCCACACACAGATACACAACTTGAAAATTCTCACAGATTATTCAGGTACAATTTGAATCATACTTTAAAATAGCCGGGCCGGGCCATTTTCGGAAATTCTCGGCCCGACGGCCCGGGTAGTCAGAAAATGAAATGTTGAACCTCGATCAGGCGTGTTATTTTTCTTCGGAGAAAAAATCCGGAGAAATAAACCAAAAAAGCAGGGCTGGGCAAACGGCCGCAGCAAACGCGCTCCATTGAGAAGCGGCTGTGGGATTTGAATTTCGCAAGTTTTCGAAAAAGCCGTCGGCCGGGGGGGCGGAGTTTCCCCAGCTCTGCAAAAAAAGGCAGTGCAGTAGGGCACATTTGCATTTTTATTTGAAATCGGGAGACACAGATTTGGATCGGCGGCAGTCGGCACTACTATTATCTGTTTTTTTTGAAGTGATCCCCGGACGAGACTCCGAAATAACGGGTCTCGCCACGCCAGGCGTAGTTGTTTAGCAAAATGTTGGGCGCGAGATTTGAAACGAATAAAATTTTTCAATCTCTCTGTCCGCAATTATTCGTTTCAAATCTCGCGCGGCGAATATTTCGCTAAACAACAGCGCGCGGCGGGGCGCATTATTTCGGAGTCTCGTACCGGGGGATCACTCCAAAAAAAACAGATAATAACCTGAAATCGGAGGGCACCGATATAGCAACCGGGCCGGGCCGAGAACTTCAAAAAACGGCCCGGCCCGGAATTTTTAAATTATGATTCAAATAAGTCTGACGGCTCATCGGGTTTTGGGCTAAGTAACTTGTCACAGAACGTTTTTTGAATCCTTAAAGCTGCAGAACTTGATATATCTATAGGGCAGGATGACGAAATAGAACTGCTCGAAATAGAACTGGTACGAAATAGAACTCGGTATGAAATAGAACTGCGCCAAATAGAACTGATCGAAATAGAACTGGTACAAAATAGAACTGGTACGAAATAGAACTGGTACGGAATAGAACTGGTACGAAATAGAACTGGTACGAAATAGAACTGGGGGCAGCTTCATTCATTTCTTCCCATTTCTTCGCTATTTGCGCAATTTACCGACGCTAAATTGGATGAATTATATGATAAACACATGATAATTGTTTTCTATACGCGAAACACCACTTTTCCCCACAGGAAACGCTGAAAATCAAGAAATAAATTCGAAAAAAAATGATGCAAACGCGCTCCATCGCACAAGAGTTCTATTTCGTACCAGTTCTATTTCGCGCAGCTCTATCTTGTAACAGTTCTATTTCGCGCAGTTCTATTTCGTACCGAGTTCTATTTCGTACCAGTTCTATTTCGCGCAGTTCTATTTTGTAACAGTTCTATTTCGCGCAGTTCTATTTCGTACCGAGTTCTATTTCGTACCAGTTCTATTCCGCGCAGTTCTATTTCGTCGTCCTGCCATCTATAGTCGGAGTTTTTCTAACTCACAATCATTATTTTCGCTCGAAAACGAGAGCATGAAGACAAATATGTGGATAAAAGCGCTCGTGATTAAAACCGAACAAAAAACTTGCATAACTAAGCACACGATTATGAAATTCGGAAATTCGCAAACTTGTCTGGGATTCAAGAGACGGAATTCGGAACATCAAAACTGTCGAAGGGTATCGAAATGAGGGTTTCGGAGAAAGGTTCTTGGAATTCTTTGCAGCTCTGACACTCTTGTCACCTCGAAATTCCAGAATTTTCGAAGTTTTGCAAATCCCTATCCACGACAGATCTGTTGTTCTGGATACATTCTCGAAGTTTGGACACAATGAAAAACCTATAACTCGACCTGCCTCTGAAGCTCAACTTGATAGTCTTCATAGAATATCGAATTTCAGAAATTGATGTGTTATGCGAATACGAAAGGCGGTCGCTAGGCGACGAGGAGGGTCGATGATAAAGTGTGGAAGAGACGACAGGAGCAAATCGAGGTAGAATCATATTCCAGCTTTTAAAACCGATAATATTAACTTTTTATGTCCGTAAAATTAGTCTGCCAGCTCACAAATTGTGCCTTTGATCAGCTTTACAACATGAAACTAGATTCTTTATCGTAAATAATAAAAGAAGCACCTTCTGAAGGATGAAAAAAACGACCAGACTAATTTATCTCAGGATTTCACTATCAGATTATATATAAAGAATTAAAAATGACTACGCAAGACTTGTCGCGGACATTTCGGATTTTCAGAACTTGAATCCTAAATTCCTAATTTTTGACGAGTCCGGCCGATGCTGACACGACCCATTGAGAGGCAATACTGCCACATAGAACAAACTAGGATTAATTTCCAGGACTAACAGTAATTGCTACTGATTCTATTTTTGGATACCCTAATTGTCCGCAATCCCCTTATTTTTTACTGTTCCATGTAATTCAATAGAGTGAAAAATAAACGCTTCTAATATCAGGGAAAATTATGAGAATGATTGACAACTAGCCAATAGCAGTCCTCCAGAATTTAACTGGCAAGATCGGGAGAAACAAAACAATTCTGGTGACTATAGCATGTCAACAATTTATTCAATAACAAAATACACTTAGAACTGCATCTTGTGAGGATACTGGTTCTTTCCGAGGACGAATCTCGTTCCGAGGTATCCGAACAAAAACTTGTGCTCTGGGTGTTTCTTGATGGCGGCCAGAATCGGAGCATCGACAGTCTTGATGTCGTTCTTTCTCTGATCCGTAACCTGGAAACTTAACATGAGTCTCTGCAAGTTTGTATGTGGGATACACTCGACACTCTTCGCTCACACCGCGTGACGAAAAGTAACACTATGTATCACTACAGTTTCGCATCAAAATTATACGGATTGATTTCAGCGAGTCAACCGTCCCTTTTCGATGCTATAGGAAAAATAGTGGAGTACGAAATCGAAACAAGTTCGCTTCCAAATCAAACAGCACTAAAACTCCAATACTTTCTGTTCGCCGTTAAAAAAATTGAAAAACCTCACTTTGTGCAATAGATTTTTCCGGTTCATTTCAAAATGATTTTTTTTCGAGTTTTTGCAGTCTTTCACAGAAAAATAACGTACAGTGTACTCGGTTTTTCCGGAAGCAAAGATGTCTTTTCCTGTTTTGTTGGCGGTCGACTTTCTCTTGAAATAGTCGTCGTTGATATGATCCGGAACTTTGACTCCCGACACGTCAACTTTCAGAGACGTAGCGATGACAAAGGACTGTCCGATTCTTCGAAGTGGGAATCCGTTGATCTTGTGTGGTCCTGAAAAAATCGGATAGTTTTACCAGCTATATACTTTTGATTTTCAATGTGGGATAGGCTTGACACTCTCAATCTAAAAAATCATAGGTAAGAGTAACACTGCGAATCTCTACAATATTGCATCAAAATTATACGGAGGAAAAATTGAAATACTCCGTCCCTTTCGGATGCGATGGTTTTCTGAAAAAAAATCGACTCGCCAGTGACCAACAGAAGTCCGGATTGTGGGAGCTGTTTCAGGAAGACAACTCGCTTTCCCTTATGACGGCCAGCCAAGACGATGAGAACAGTTCCTGGGGTAAGCGACTTGCGAAGGGACACAGTCTTGGAATGCCCGAGAAGGAACTTAGTTCCATCTCTTTGAAGACGTGGCAGCTTCGAGCTCTGAAAATTAAAGAGGCTAAAAAAAACCACCCACACAAACATTTTTCACTCATTAGGGACAACGAAACCGGAGCAAAGCAAAAGATGTTTTCATGTATTTCTTTTGCTAGTTGCAACAAGTCGGGCCATAATCCAGGTAAAATTTTGTGTGACGAAACTGAAGAAAACTTATACGGCTCGACACACAATGCTCAGTGTTAAACTTTTGAGCAGAGATGCAAAAATCCGGGCTCGGGCCATGGCAAAATTTTTCCCAAAATTTCTGGAAGCCCGTGCTGAAACTTTTCTATCGAAATTTCTCAGAAGACAAGTTTCTGAAAAATTTCTGGTTTTTATACTCAATGATGTTAGAACAACGCTGCTTCAAAATCTTGGATTGGTTCGCCGTCTGTTGTCCGAAAATTTCGACTCTCAAAAAAAATTCTAGTGTCGGGCCGGGTCAAGGCAGAGTTTTCGTCGGCCCGGCCCGAAAAGCCCGTGTTAAGAATTTCCTGTCGAAATTTCGCAATCAGGAAACTATTTTTCGAAAAAGTTCTATTTTTGTAGTAATAGGAGCTCCTTTCATCGCTATTTTGCAACTTAATCGAAGAATCAGGATTCCTTTCTGGAAATACCGAACAGCCGCAAAAAAATGTTTTTCAAGATTTTGGCTTGACTGGGCCGAGAGAAACTTTTACTTTTGCCCGGCCCGCTGCAACTCTGCTTTTGGGTAAAGGCAATTTAAAAATGCGAATTTCAACCGAGTCTGAAACTTTTCGCCACTGTGTTCTTTCCGGTTTGGCCTGCTTCGGCTTCAAAAGAAAAAATCTAACAGACTGACCCAAGTTCGGAAACATGGCTCGATGGAGAAAAAACTTACAGTGCTGTGTGTGATCTTCGGCTTCTTATCTCCTTTCTTCAAGCGAAGACGGGAAGCGGAGAAGCGGAGAACTCCTGGAGAGAGGTCGAAGTTCCTGCTAATGACCGGAAGGTTTCTTTTTCCAACCATTTTTACCCTGAATTTCAAAATTTTGGAAAACAGCTTCGAATAGAAGAAACGTTCTGTGAGATGTACGGAAAAGTAAAAATCACGCTTTGTTGCAATTAAAACGTCATGTTCCTTCAATTTCATGGTTACAGAAGTTTAAACTTGAAAAGCAGCTAGAAAAAGGCAAAAATTCAAAAAAAGAAGTGAAATGGCTGCAAAATTCTTTTTTTCGCAAGGGGTTGCCTGAGTATTCAATGTTTGTCGTGTTGAGACCTCCCGCATGGTACGGTCACACTCGTTTCGCGTGTGTGTGTCTTTGTTCGTGAGGAATGTGCGCGAGTTCAAAATTGGTTATTAACTTCTGAATATATTTTTTGAAAACGTTTTTGACGTTTCTTTTCGGCTGCGGTTTGATTATTTTTGATCTGGAAATTCTCGCAGTTTCCCTCGGGTTGCACGGAGGAAATTTTCGCTCCGACTCAGTCTCTGGTTCGTTTTTGTTTTTGCAGACCCCGTTGGCTCTTTTCTAATCTTTCACAGTTCTGTTCCGGCACCGTAATGCTGCAAAGATGGGTTTCTGTCATATTTTTAAAATTCCGGGCGGTCCGGAAAAAATGCCCGGCCCGTTGAAAAAAATGACCGGGCCGGGTGGTTTTTTAAATTTCTCAGCCCGGCCCGGTCGGCCCGGTTGCTAAATCGGTGCCTTCCGATTTCAGATTAGCAGTGCCGACTGTCGCCGATCCAAACCGGTGCCCCCCGATTTCAAATAGAAGTGCAAATGCGCCCTAATGCACTACTTTTTTGGATTTTTTTCTCCAGAAAAATAAAACGCCTGATCGAGGTTCAAATGCTGAACTTTTGACTAGCCGGGCCGATAATTTCGGAAAATGGTCAGGCCCGGCCATTTTAAAGTATGGTTTCTGTAACTACTGCGTCGATTAGCAGAATGGCGACATTAATGCCGTTGCGCCGACGAAATCGGTTATGTTGCCGATGAGTCGAAATTTGGGAAATTCCTATAATTAGTCGGAAAACGGCCGGCCGGCTCGAACGTTGAAAAATGCCGATTTTTCGAGCATGAAAATTTTCAGGAAATGCTGATAAGTCAGTTGACCTCTTAAACTGTAGGTATTTAGAAAACCAGTTTGATAAACCTGAGTCAGAGAAAGTAAGATTATCACAGTTGTAAATCATAGGCCACCAAAACTGGCCGGTCCGTTTGAATTTTTCGCGGCCCCGTCTCGTATGGGAAATTTTTTTTTGTGGGGTATATATAAATTTCTGAAACTTTTCGCGGGTAAATGAGTCTAGATATCATTTTAAGTTCATTTCTAACATATTTATATTATTTGCTTGTAAGAACTACTTCCAAAATAACTACTCCCATTTTTCATGTAGCTCCCCCTCGATAAAATTCAACTTCTTCTTTCAGTAGAGTGGCCACTGGCCAGACGTGCAGAGGAAATTTTGATTTCGGCCCGGCCCGTAGCAACTCTGTTCATTATCATTAACAAAAAAACTAGTTTGAAACTCCCATATATCTACGAAATTGTGGTGAATTGTCAAAAAGTCGTCCGAAATCGAAAGTTTTGTATCAGGTACTGAAACACCGGTCAGGGCATATGAAGCCCTCTCTCCAAGGTACCACCTCAAAATTTCCTCTTGGCCTATCAGGACAGTTTTCAATTCTTCTAGCAGAATGTTCTCCCGTCTGGCGTTAAAAATCGAGCCGAACTTTTGTAACTGTGGAGTTCTCGAAATTTTGTAACTGTGGAGTTCTTCGATTCAAAATATTGTATTAACCTCAAACATCGTGCTTGTCTCGCCGGAATTTACCGTAAGTAACGTGTTTTCGAAATCCTGGATAATTCAAAAACTACGATTTTCGAAGTGAATTAGAGTTTTGAAATTCTCAATGTTTTTGAGATCTAAAATTCGAAGTTTCTAGTATCGAAGTCGGAATTTTTCGATATGACCATAGCCTTTAAAAAAAGCGGAGTCATTTTTCCGATCTGCTTCGGCTCATGTTCCTTTCGTTGTCCGTGCTTTACGTTGATCACTAGGCGTTGCGTCTCCAGTTTTCACAACGTCTGGATAGTTCAAAACTCCAAAATGGGCATATTTTAGAAAACTGAGAATGAAGAATATTTATACTAATTCAATCGAAAAGTGAATATTGATTCGAAATCGGCCCGTAAGTTTAAAGGAGTTCTAAGCGATAACATACAATTCTTTGAAGAAAACCTTAGCAGCTCGACTATAAAAAAAGATGGTGTTTTTCATCACCGAATACATCGACCTCGTTGGAGTGTGAATCCAGGACAACAAGCGTTTTCGCATGGGGCCATGACAGTTTTTTCTCTGAGAAAAATAATTGAAAATGGTTTCACATGCAGCACTCACTGTCTACATCGAACGCCCCGTAAAAGGGAAAGGAAACCGCCACATTGTCCTTCTTCCTCTCTCTTCTGGGCGCACATGCCTGTACAGGCTTGTGTATTGCACACTTGTGTCTCTACTGGTTCCCCTCTGCAAAAATTAATTATTTTTTGTCTCGAGAACTGATCGAACAATAATTCGACAGTTGAAAACATTCAAGGATAGCGTCTGTTTTCAAGCATTCAATTATATATGGGGAAACATGGGTTTCGAAAGTGCAGAGAGAGATAAGGTAACATACGAGCATGCGTTTCCTGGCGGACACGTTCTGGTTCTCATGCGACTGCCGCAGGATCCACATGACGCTGAGCAAGCTGTCCAGGGACTCCATGAATTCCAATCACCCGCCTCCGGCACTGCTCGTGCCCTGGCCTCGAAGCCTTTTCCTCCTCGGTAGAAACTTCTAAAAAGTACCACCATATCTGTAGTAGCAGATCGAACTTTAGTGGACGGTGTACCATAGCAGCAATATCTGATGATGGAAAAATTAAGAATGTTTTCAACATAATTTTTATTACCTCATCCCGGTGTTTGCAAAGTCGGTGGAGTTTCTCACTTCCACATAGTCCATGCAAAGAGAATGCCTTACTTTACAATACATCTCAAACTCTCCGATAAATTGGAATTCGACAATGTGTCCTGGTGGAGCTACTAGCAGCCAAGAACATTCTTGCCCTTAAGAAACAAATTTAGAGCATAACGGTTTTTTAACGGAAAATCTTGAACTTTTCGTGATGTAGACGAATAAATTTTTGTCTTACTTCTTGTTGTCGGACTACTTTGTAGTTCACTCTGTAATTGGTGGCCGGATTTTTCGATTTCACGGCGAAGGTCTCGCCACAAAACGTCCTGCGGCACCGTGTGCTTCTCAAGACCAAGCTCGAGTTACCAAAATGGTTGCCCAGATTCTAGATGTTTGAAAGGCTTTTCGTGGCAAGACCTTTGTCCAAAACATTGTTCGCCGTTTTTAACGTATTAACTAAAAAATTGTGATGCAACGAAGCTGGTCTCTTAATATTTTTTCTCTTAGCGCAAATGAGAATAAAAAAGTTATATTCCGTGGAATGTGCTAATCCGTATGAAGTGGTTTCCGAAGAAAATATCAGAGAGAAGCATCGAAAAAATTTTTGCTCGCAAATTCCCGTGAAAAATGGTTGAAATTTTCAATAAAATCCAGAGTTGTGATTTTCCGGCCCGGTCGGCCCGGCATTGAAAAACTTTCAATTTTTCCGAGAAATGTTTTTCAAAAATTTTAAGTCAAAATGGCAGGTTTTCATGAAAATCTACGAGGAATACTGAAAAAATGAAAATTCCTATAGCTTGAGGTCGGCCCGGGCCGGGCCGGGCCGGTGAAATCACAATGTCGGCCCGGCCCGTAACAATTCTGATAAAATCAAATGGTGTAAAAATTTTAAAATAAATATTAAATCCTCTTACTCACTAGTTACGAGGGTTGAACTCTGCTACGAAGTGGTACTAAAATTTACCTTCTTTGAATTCTTTCGGATACCCAGGCGATGATAATTTGATGGGCTGCTTAGTTAGAGAGACCTTCCCTCCACACGTTGATCCATAACCAGGCATTACTTGTTCGCAAAGCTGCCCTGTAAATCCATCCGGGCAACGACACCGATCGCACCTTCGCGGGTCTGTGTATCCTCCTCTCTGGCAAGGCAGTTTGATGTTGCATACTGTCGAACAGTAAATCTTGTTCATCAACCGGATATCGTTGAAGGAGAGCTGATCACGTTGACCTGAAAAAGTAATCGAACAGTTTTTTCCAAACCGCTGAAGATTTAGCTCGCACTCACCGATTGTTTTCTGATAATCCGTTACGAATGTACTGATTGTATATAAGTCGTCAAATTTTGAAAATGCTTTCGATCTGTAATGCATTATGCTGCCATAGTCATACGGTACACCAGCATTATCGACATCATCAGGGTCTTCTTTAAGAAACTGTCCTTTCGAATCTTTATCAATGTTTTCCCATCGCACTGTTACAAATTGATCTCGGTCAGGCCTCGATTGTTCGTGCCAGAAGCCGAGGGCGTGAGCAACTTCATGAGCTATGACTCCCAGTCTTATACATTCTGGAGCTAGAGAAACCAATTGCTCTTCTCCGAGAGGATGGCGCCCCACATTGGAAGCACAGCCATCCACGTCGGTGAAAACAATCCTGTTGCCTGTGTTGACCTGGTCATTGCGTTCAAAGTTCAGGCACGTTATATTATGCCAATGTTCTAGTGCTAATTCGATAATTCTTTGCTCTCTCTGCGCTGAAACTCGAGAAGAGTCACAGGCTATCTATATGAACCTACAACTCAATTACTCACTATGACTTCCATCGAATGAATAAATAATTGGCTTGCTGGCATCCCACCGTCGTAAATTGGAACCGATAAATTTTCGCTTCACTCGGGTTTTTCCTAAAGTTATTAAATACGTTATGTAGAATATCAGTGTTAGTTCCAATACGTGGAACGTATTGTTTTTGAAGGCTATTCTATTAAAAAAAAAACAGGCGGGCTGCAACCGGAACGGAGAAAAAAGGCCGACCTTAGACTAGGTTTCACGGAGAGAACCACAAGGTGCGATTTAAAAGTTAGCGCAAGCAGTTTAAAATATCGAATTCACTCCAAAATTGGTCTCCCTGTGGTCGTGGTCTGCTCAATTGAAACCGAACCGTTGAATACATATTTTCATCAGTTATGAAATAATTTTTCTGTGTAATTCGAAAACTGACCTTCCGTAAGCGCTCGTTCATACAGTATCTTCGCTTGTTCAGGAAAAAGTACAATGTCACCCTGGAAGTGATTGCCTCGTTCTTCTGGATTCAGCACGCTATCCCGTTGACGAAATGATTTTTTGAGTTCGAGTTGAGCAGTTCTATGTGCCATCTATAGATAAAAACCAATTTGTATTTGTACCATTTTCGAGTATTCTCTTTTTCCCAATCTTTTTCCAATTAGACCGCCCTCATTTAGAAGAGAGGGGGGGGGGGCGGGTGCCAACTCGAAATAAGTTTACTTACATACAAACAAGACGTGGGAAAATGCAGTTTTTACACACGGCGTCATCCGTCAATATGCTTTTGCGTGGCATCGTCGGAAGGACTAGCTCAAAACAAACGCATATACCGTAAAATGTATTACAGGAAGGGCCATGAGCGGGTGCGTTCGAAAGCGATTTACTTATTCGTTTTCTTTGATATTTTAACTTTAGAAACACTGAATTCAAAAACGAGCTTTGAAAAACACACAGGGCCCCATTCATTAAAGGTTTTACTGTTGTTTTCTAAAAATTTTATAATCTAATGCTTACCTCGGGATGTTTTTCACCTGCCAATTCATTGAGTTTCTCCATGTAGTAGTTCACAATTTTTTGATCCTCCATGGAAATCATTCGTCTTTTTCTTACTCCTGGAAGAGTGACTGGAGGAACTCCTTCATTCTGGTTTGAAGGTTCTCGTAAGGAATAGGCAGAACTCAAGCAAGTTGCGCAAAAAAGTAATGTAACAGTGCGCATTTTCCAACACCTGGAAAAATTTGATCAATAATTTAGTCGCCGGATAACGAAAGATGATAGAAATTGAACTGATAATTCGTTTTTTCTTTTCTTTATTCTAGAGTAGATTTTATGTTCTTCGAAACTCAGGTAAATGGAAACTTTCGTCTGTATTCATGATTGTCTCGAACTGAGATGAAATGATTGCTGGCGTGATTAAGTTATAATTATGTATCAACGACTAATATGAGTAGAAAGCTACTCGATGTCCGAATGGTATATGCAATGCCTAAGTAAAGAGAAGGAGAGGAAGAGAAAAGAAAGGAGGAGACAAGCAGGTCGCTTCTTTCCTTCTTTGACGTCTCGTTACTCTCCACCCGCTTTGTAGAATTCAGAAGGAAAATAGACATAGAGAAAATAAAGATTGGATGAAGGTGAGAAGTGAACCGAAAAAGATGAAAAACTTGACCTGAATGAGATTGGAGAAATGAGAGGTGCTAAAAGCATGAATCGGGAAGTCAATTGTATAGTGTGATAGAAGAGTTTTTACCATTTATACAATTTCGTGTACTGTAGCGTTCGTTTTAAAGAGGATCTGTACATGGTAATTGAGTATCAGCACTACTCGCAAAAGAATGGCTTAAACATGAGCTCAACGTTAGGAGTCCATATACTCATTCTCCTCTTTCATCGACAATTCTCGAGAATCGGAAACCTCATTAAAAACAAGAACTTTCAAGATTTCGAAAAAAAAATCCGAGATTCTTCTTAGAATTGTCATATTAGGTGTCAATAAGACATGCCAAAGCTCTTAAAATTGTAGAAGGGCGAACTAGGTTTAAGGGGGAAATGGCCTTGCTTACAAAAGAGGATTTTCTGATCTTTAAAAGTTATCTTCCCAGTCGGAGACGAAAGCAAACGTCACTTTGCGACTATGTTTAGGTTGTGACATCTGATAAACGATAACTCCTTCTAAAAATAGAAGTACCAGTGATCACATTAAGAAAACAACATTATCATATTCTGTTTCCTAATTATAATCGAGTCTTGCGAATTAGTCGGAAACTCGATAGAAGTGTCTAACTTCGCAGTATATGGTCGAAAATAAGAGAAAATGCATCTTTGGCGTTTTTATTTCCATTCTCGTTTTTTCACTGTCCCCTCAGTTTGTTTGTCAGATTTGCAAACTTTTGAACCGTTCCAGGCTCAATCTATATTATAGGATCGCGAGAAGCGCGGAGTCCGCAGCCACGCTCCTTTTTGAGTCTCGCCACGAAAATTTAAGAAATCAGTGCTGCGCCTTTAAAATCCGTTGAGTACGGTACGCATTTTTTCGTCGTAATCACGGAAAAAAGGGTGATTACGACGAAAAAATGCATACCGTACTCAACGGATTTTAAAGGCGCAGCACTGATTTCTTAAACTTTCGTGGCGAGACTCAAAAAGGGGCGTGTCAATGGACTCCGCGCTTCTCGCGATCCTCTAATACCAAATTTGGTTTTTTTTAAAGATATTGTGAACGCAACTCAAGTTCCTTGTTTCGTGTTTCCTGAGAGTGAATAATCTAAATATGTTAGGAATGAACTCAGAATGATATCTAGACTCGATTACCCGCGAAAAGTTTTACAAATTTATATATTATAGGATCGCGAGAAGCGCGGAGTCCATTGACACGCCCCTTTTGAGTCTCGCCACGAAAATTTAAGAAATCAGTGCTGCGCCTTTAAAATCCGTTGAGTACGGTATGCATTTTTTCACCCTTTTTTCCGTGATTACGACGAAAAAATGCATACCGTACTCAACGGATTTTAAAGGTGCAGCACTGATTTCTTAAATTTTCGTGGCGAGACTCAGAAAGGAGCGTGGCTGCGGACTCCGCGCTTCTCGCGATCCTATAATACCCTACAAAAAAATTTTCCCCTATGAGGCGGACCGAAACGGGCCGGCCCGTGATTTGCAACTCGGCTCGTAGCCATGTCTTTCCGGCCCGCAAGTCTTATTATTTTCAAATCGATAGGTGGATTTTTTTTAATGTTCAGCTTCCACTTTTCTTTATTTTCAAAGTAAGAATGATGATTCCCATGTGAAAATATTTACTACAATTTTCACTAACCTTTCGCGCCCTTTCTCGTTAAACATTCTCAAACAAATGAGGGCCGTGGCTGTGTGTTACTCGCGGCCATCATTTTTGTTCTGGAGACTTTCATGCGTTTGATATATTCTAATGTTCTCCTTGCTTACTTAATATGCGTTCTTTCTCAAATTCAATGTCAATTTTCTGCTTCTCAGAATGAGTGAGGAACAAAAAGGCATCCCACTCGCAGATCTCAGTCTGCAACAACTTGGAGAATTGCAAAAAAACTGCGAACAAGAGCTGAACTTTTTTCAAGAGTCTTTCACCGCCTTGAAGGTAATTTGTTGAATCAGTCTTATGATTTCGCTCAAAAATGAGCGTGCCACTAGAAAATCGTTTCGCAGATGTCGGTAGAATTCTATGCTAACTAAAAAAACTCATGGAAAAATTACATTTTCTCTAAAAAGGAAAACAATTCGGTCAGTATAAATGTAAATGTGTAGGCTCTTCTTGCACGCAATGAAAAAAGTATCAACGCCCTCGATGATGTGAAAGTCGCCTCCAGTGGACATACTGCTCTCGTTCCTCTTTCCGAATCGGTTTGTAATACTTTACTGTGTTGTCTGTTTTCACGAATTCATTTTCAGCTTTATATCCGTGCTGAGCTTTCGGATCCTTCAAAACACATGGTAGAAATCGGGACAGGGTATTTTGTTGAGCTGGAACGTGAAAAAGCCAAAGCCATCTTCGATCGCAAAAAAAATCATATTGTTAAACAAGTATGCGCAACCAACGACCACTGGTATAGGGCACTCATGGTATTAACTTCAAATTTCAGGTTGAAACAGTCGAAGGAATTCTTAAAGAAAAACGGCGAACCCGTGCGTATATTTCTGACGCGTTCCAGACAAAAGTTCAAACGCAGCTAGCTACGTTGAGCACTCAACAAAGCCATTAATACGTAATCGAATGAGAAGACTATACTTTTTAAGCACCAGCTTTCTATTCTCCACTGTTTTCGCCCTTCATACACTTCAATAACTACTGCAATAAACTTTAATTTCACACGGTTCATTTCTATGTATCAATTGTTTCGACGTACCCGATATATTTTCTCATCTTGAACTGATTTTCTCTTGAGTATTCTTTTTCCCTCAGCGAAAAAATGAGAGCTCAACCGATCACAATAGGAGAAAAAGAGATGATTTTGGAGGCGCTCAAAAATGGAAAGGTATGAAATAATTTTTGAATCTCCTAATTAAATTAAAAAGAAAAATCATGTAGCGCTTCGATTTTCGAGAATTAGCGGAGTTTCGCGATGTCAAGTTAATCGTTGGATCAGAATCCGGTTCTGCAATCTGCGCTATTGGAAAAACGAAGTGAGTTCAATTTCTACCGTTACGATAGGGGGAACTTAATAGCCCCAGCACGTTGCAACTCGGTATTTCGTTGTATTTTGCCACGCACAATTGCATAAGTAAATTAAATAGCAAGAACGTCGCAGAGTGGTAGCAGCTGTAAGCGCTGAAATAGCCGAACCTTCACTCATGCGACCTCATAAAGGAATCGTCAACATTGATGTCGATCTGAGCCCAATTGCTAACATAAGTGAGTTTTTTTTTTGGGGGAGGAAGCCAACTTCAAATAAGTTTGCCTGAAAAGAAACTAGAGGCTGGAAAAATGCAGCGCAGAAGGCGCTTTAAAAATAAGTGCAAGTATTCTTAATTATCGAATTTAGGCCAAATTTGATATTTCTGTTGCCGTGGGCTAACTGCTGCTTTTCACGATATTTCTTCGCGCAGCGTCGGTGTATCTTCGCGAAAAGACATGTCTGTAGACGGAGCATCGAGCGGCCGGAAAATTTCGCAAATCATTCGATATCGCGCATAGGTGCGGAACGAAATTTGGGTTTTGAGGTCACGGCCACTGGAGTATTCATTTTGGCCAAAAGACGATGATTAAGAATATTTACACTTCTTTTTATAGCGTCGCTCCTTGTGAGCTGCCATTTCCCATGCCTCTTATTTGTATTTAAGCAAACTTATTTCTAGTTGGCACCCCCTTTTTTTTATTTAATTGGCTAACGCCTAAAAACTCGTTATGGTTTTATTCAGTGCAGGAAAAAAACGTTTTTTTCCGTTTTTTTCCTTATTCAGGCGAGGAAAAAAACCGGCAAAAAAGGAAAAAAACTGAGGTTTTTTTCTGCGATCGACTGCGACCGTACCCCCTCTTCGCGGCGAGACCCGCCGCGCTATTAAAGGCATGCGTCTTTCGGTTACTGTATTTTCGCGATTTTTGATTTTTTTCGAAGGCGATAAAATCCAGAATTTTTTTTTTTTTTGCGTTTTAAATCAATTTTTCAAAATAATTCAGTAAAAATAAAATAATTAGCCACTCTAAAATGCAAAAAGTGAGAAAAATTGGGCTGGTGAGAAAAATGAAGAGGGGTACATAGATTACAGCTATTTTTACTGAATTATTTTTAAAAATTGATGCAAAAAGCAAAAAAAAAGAAAAATTCTGGGTTTTATCGCCTTCGAAAAAAGTCAAAAATCGTGAAAATACAGTAACCGAAAGACGCATGCCTTTAATAGCGCGGCGGGTCTCGCCGCGAAGAGGGGGTACGGTCGCAGTCGATCGCAGAAAAAAACCTCAGTTTTTTTCCTTTTTTGCCGGTTTTTTTCCTCGCCTGAATAAGGAAAAAAACGGAAAAAAACGTTTTTTTCCTGCACTGAATAAAACCATTAGTCTGGAGGTGGAATCAATCTGTTTGAGGCAACGAACACGATCGTCTGGGAAGTAAAGGAATGGAATTGATCCGTCTTTTGGAACTCATCATTCGAGATTCTAGATGTATCGATGTCGAGGTATTTAATACATATTCATTTTCCCAGAAATCAAAAAACTACGGGACAACTCGTTCACAATCAGAGGCGCACTCTATCAAGGAAGAATTGAATATTAAGGCATCTAGGTCCAGTTTATAAGATGGGTCCACCTTTTCGACGCAGGGAGCAGGGTGCATCGAGCCTTCTGTTGTTCCAATGGCCACCTTCACCTTGTTCCAATGACCAGCTTATCATTTTCAACAGAAAAAAATCAGAGTTGCAAATCACGGACCGGCGGGCCTGCGGTTTTTCGAGCATGAGAAATTTCACACTCTACTGAAGGAAAAATTTGAACTTTCTTAAGGCTACATGAAAAATGGGAGTAGTTGTTTTGCAAGTTTTTCCTGCGAGTTCCGGCTTTCACCGGTCTGCATTGGGAAATCCTACGGTTGACAGCGAACCGCTAACGCGACCGCACGCGTACGTAGTGGAGGGTGAATACACCGCGTGCCGCTGCTTACCGTACTCTTGGCGATGAAAATTCGAATTTTTAGTTTCAATTATTGCTCATTTTCGCTTTTTTTTTACCACAAACATTTGTAGACATAGATAATTTTTTTTAAATCAAAAGTACGGTGAAATATGCCGGGCCGTCGGCCCGGCCTTTTTAAAGTATGGTATGCACCCTCCTCTACGTACGCGTGCGGTCGCGTTAGCGGTTCGCTGTCAACCGTAGGATTTCCCAATGCAGACGGCGAACCGATAATATCTTTTTTTTTTTGAACTGATCCCGGTACGAGACTCCGAAATAACGGGTCCCGCCACGCCAGGCGTAGTTGTTTAGCGAAATGTTGGGCGCGAGATTTGAAACGAATAAAGATTATCAGTCTTTTCTTCCGAAATATTTTCAATTTTCCGCTGTGTTTTCTATAACAGTTACTTTTGAAACATCAATCTCAATTTCGAAGTTTATTCTTTTATATTTTTCTCTCTTAATTTCATAAAAAATTATCGACTTTCCGGCGACCAATTTAGGAAAAAAATTTGTTTAATTGAAAAGTATGTTTCAAAAGTAAATTATTTAAGAAAACACAGCGGAAAAGAGATTGGAAAATTTTGTTCATTTCAAATTTCGCGGGCCGAATGTTTCGCTAAACAACGCCTGGCGTGGAGAGACCCGTTATTTCGGAGTCTCGTACCGGGATCACTTAAAAAAAAATAGATAATTGTATATATTATCTGTTTTTTTGAAGTAATCCCCGGACGAGACTCCGAAAGAACGGGTCTCGCCACGCCAGGCGTAGTTGTTTAGCGAAATGTTGGGCGCGAGATTTGAAACGAATAAAATGGCGGTACCCCGGATTAGAACTCGCCGGAATAGAACCGGGACGGATTGGAACTAGGACGGATTGGAACTGGGACGGATTGGAACTGGGACGGATTAGAACCGTTATCAGTGGAGCGCGTTTGCTTTCCATAGTTTTTCATTAACTTTTTGGGTTACTTGCGTCAAAAAAAGAATTATACCTAACTTAGTTCTAATCCGTCCCAGTTCCAATCCGTCCCAGTTCCAATCCGTCCCAGTTCCAATCCGTCCTAGTTCCAATCCGTCCCGGTTCTATTCCGGCGAGTTCTAATCCGGGGTACCGCCATTTTATTCGTTTCAAATCTCGCGCCCAACATTTCGCTAAACAACTACGCCTGGCGTGAGAGTTCTAATCCGTCCCAGTTCCGATCCGTCCCAGTTCCAATCCGTCCCGGTTCTATTCCGGCGAGTTCTAATCCGGGGTACCGCCAATAAAATTTTTCAATCTCTCCGTCCGCAATTATTCGTTTCAAATCTCGCGCGGCGAATATTTCGCTAAACAATAGCGCGCGGCGGCGGGGCGCGTTATGTAGGAGTCTCGTACCGGGGGATCACTCCAAAAAAAAAACAGATGATACTTGAATGAGAATCTGATGAGAAATCGAATAACAGGAAAAAAACTGGTTTGTCATACTAGCCGGTTTTCCCCACCGAAAAACACTTCGTGCCGCAGACTTGCGGAAAAGAGAAGAGCTTGTCACGCCTATTAACGTAGTCTCGTATGAAAATGAAAGGTTTCTTAAATTTGAGGCATTGTTTTTCCCCTCAAACTTCTTCTTATTTTCAGTCACTCTGTATCCGCGCTGGTAAAGAAATTTGGAAAATAAGAGTAGACATTCGTATTCTCGATGAAGACGGGAGCCTACTCGACTGTTCTTGTCTAGCAGCGATTACAGCTCTTCAGCATTTTAAACGTCCGAATGTAACATTGGAGCCTCATCATACTCTTGTGGTAAGTTTTACAACTTATGCTCTATTGAATGATTTAGTATTCACTTTGCAGTATTCGGAGTACGAGAAAGCACCTGTCCCGCTGAATATCTATCACATGCCTATTTGTACGACAATTGGACTAATCGACAACGGGTTAGTTTCCAATATGGAGCCCAAAAAACAGTTGCTTCATTTAAACCGATCCATTGGGTTTTGATACTTTTCTCAAGTCTGAAATTCGAAAAGAATTCATGCAATCTACAAACAGGACTGGGGAACAGCGGCGTAAACCTACATCGTAAACTGCTCCAATGGAGCACGCTGACATCCATTTTTCATATCGAAAAAAATTACGAAAATAAGGCGGTGCAGGCTAAGCTATGCTGAAGCACGGCATTTTCTCACTTTCAAACAAAGGAAAACTCGAAGTTGCAACAGGCCGGGTCGAAGTCAAAATTTCTCTAGGCCCGGCCCGGAAAGCCCGTCATGTCAGGTCAAGCCGAGTACAAAAACTAGAACTTTTTCGGAAAATTGTCCCCAGATTGCGATATTCCGACAGGAAATTTTCAGCACAGGTCGGCCCGGACTTTGCAACTCTGGTTAAAAACTGAAATTTTGTGGACCCTGACCGACCTATCCGGCCGAGGCGATTTTTTTAGCGGTTCGGTGTTGCTTCTCCGAAATGAAATCTGTGAATAAGATTGAAATTAATACTTCTTTGTCAAGAAGCCATATTCTATCCTACCCTAGTAAAGCTCGAGCACGCTCGGCCCACACGCTGTTCAAAACGCACCCAGGTGGCCAAAGCGATAAAACCTTGAGGTCGGCTCCGACGCAGGGTGTGCATCCGGTTACGTAACCGGTTAAAAAGCCGATTATGGCCGGTTACACGGTTACAAACCGGTTTTGAGCGTTTTTGAGCTCCGAAAAGCAGCGAGAATTTCAAAAAATCGAGCAACAAAGAAAAATTCCAAATATTCGTTTTTGAAATTTCAATTTCGGCGTTAAAACTATAAAACTTGCACAATTTCCTGGAAAACTCCGAGAAAATGTATGTTTTCAGACAGATGGTAATTGTCGATCCGTCAGGGAAAGAAGCCTCTTGTCTTGATGGTTCCATCGTTGTTGCCTGCAATAAAAGGAAAGAGGTGTGCGCACTTCATCAAAGTACCGATCTCGTTCTATCAACTAAACAGGTATTTAATCGGCAACTGAACTGCAAGTTCGCTCGTCACTGGTAGTATCGGGTTGTTCTAAACCAGAGTTGCAACGGATCGGGGCGGTCCGAAGTCTAAATTTGTCTCGAACCGGCTCGGAAAGCCCGTCAAGTCAGATCAAGCAAAAATTTTTTAAAATTCCAGAGGGGGGTCCTAAAATAGGACTCCTAATTCTTCGAAAAAGTTACAAACCAGTGATAAGCAAAAATTTCCTATTATTATTGAACAACTAGAACTTTTTCGAAAAATAGTCCCCTGATTGCGAAATTCCGACAGGAAATTTTCGGCACGGGCTTTTTGGGCTAGTAAAAGAAGTTTTTTACAGGGTTGCAAATCATGGGCCTGGCCCGTTTGAATTTTTTGTTGGCTCGTCTTACAGGGGAAATTTTTTTGTGGCGTTTATAAATTTTTGAAAGGATAAATGAGTCTAGATACCATTCTGAGTTTATTCCTAACATTTTGAATTATCACTCGCTGGAAACACTTCCCAAACAACTACTTCCAATTTTCATGTAGCTCACCCTTAAGAAAGTTCAACTTCTTCCTCTAGTAGACTGGCCAGACGGCTCGGTGCGTTGCAACTCTGTTTTTTTATGGATGATATAACAATCAAAAAATAGATCGAAACATGCGTGAAGCTTGCTATGGACAGAGCCGAGTCGCTATCAACAGTAGTCAGCGACGTCATTAAACAAGATCAAAGAGAAAGGTAATTATTTCACCTGAAATAAGTTTCTCGGCACTTTCTGGAAGAGTGAGAAAGTTGCGCGTGTTTTCGCTGAACTTTCCGAAAACTGCCGAATAAATTATTTCAACCCGCAAATTCAACAAGAATTTGTACAAATTATTCGAAAGCGACACTTTAAAAATGTCGATAAATAAAAATGGCAGAACGACGAAATAGAACTGCGCGAAATAAAACTGGTACGGAATAGAACCGGTGCGTCGATAAATTGCGCAAATAACGAAGAAATGGGAAGAATTGAATGAAGCTGCCTCCAGTTCTATTTCGTACCAGTTCTATTTCGTACAAGTTCTATTTCGAGCAGTTCTATTCCGCGCAGTTCTATTTCGTACCGAGTTCTTTTTCGCAGACTTGCGACGGGCCGGGCCCAAATGAAAGATTTCTCGGCCCGGCCCGTTGGGCCCGTGGTAGTACTAAATTTTTCAAAAGTAACTTTGTAAGACAATTTTTGCTGATAAATTTTCAAATAAAGAGGACGAAATTCGAAAAAAACTTCAGGAAAATTTATTCAGTGGGGCGCATTTGCATTACTCTGAAATCGGAGGGCTCCGATTTGGATGGGCGGAAGCAGCATCTCAAAATTGGAGAGCATCTACTTAGCTTTTCAAAAACGGGCTGGGTCCGGGTCGGGCCGAGTTTTTGCTCAATGGGCCCGGGCCGGGGGCGGGCTCTAAAAAACACGGCCCGGCCCAGTCCGAAAATCGCAAGTCTGCTTTTTCGTGCCAGCTCTATTTCGTCATCCTGCCTTAAAATACTTGCACTTAGTTTTAAAGCGTCGCTCCTTGCGCGCTGAGTCAATCACACGTTTTTGAGAATAATGCTAACAAAAATTAAATCACTTCAGAATTGCTTTTAAGCGCCCAGACGGATTTGCAATTACAACATCTCTGTTAGTAACTTCTGGATCAGCAGATTTGTGTCAAATTCAACCACCAGACATTTCGAATACTGATTATAACAAAAAAACATCGGAAAATGTTTATCAATCAAGTGTTATCATGAATGTGAGTGATATTTCTTGAAAGATGTGAAAAATGGAGAATTATCAGTTCGTTTCACTGCACTTCCTTTAGGAATAATTGACTTGCATTAACCATCCTGAGATAATAAAATAGGCTAGCACTTGTATTTAAAAGGGGGTGCCAACTTGAAATAAGTTATCGATGGCCGTGGCCTAACTGCTGCTTTTCGCGGGAATTCTTAGCGCGATCTCGAGATCTGTAGGCGGAGCATTTAGCGGCCGAAAAATATCGCAAATAAGCCGATCTTCTGGGTTTCTAGGCCACGGCCACAGGAGGGAATATTAATTCGGGCCTTAAATCGATAATTAAAAATACTTGTACTTATTCTTAAATTTTTTAACGCTCTTTGTGCGCTGCATTATGCGCTATGTCCCTCGGACTGGTGGAGTTTCACGCGCGGGCCGCTGGCACGCGACGCGGAAGCCTGTGTCTCTTCAGTTTGTGTTCCTACTCGTTTTTTTTGAATTTCGCCGATGACTAAGAAACGGCTGAAAGTGCACATGAGAAGAAAAAAAAACATTAGTTTAATGTCGGAGAAATCAACTGTCTTAAAAAAAACTCGGACCCTCTTTAGCGGAGAGTTCTCGCTTTTCAGTTCTTTTGGAACGAAATTGTAACCCATGTAATCTGAAAAATCTTATAACTTTCTGAATTCTGCATCGATTTGCGAGTTCTATGGGTCATTCGATTGTCAAAAGTCGTTTCTAGAATGATTTTAGATTAGTTTTTTGAAAAACGTTCATTCCGGTCCGTCCAGTACTGAACAGTTTTTAGCGCGAAGTACGTTGTCCATAGGGCGCACTTGCTGACTTTCTCGGATTTTGACGCTCCAGGACGTCGTGCCTCGTCTCGAAGTAGTTTGTATTGAAGAAAAATAGTTTCAAGTTGGCCACTTCTAATCCCTTCGGTTTCGTTATCATAGTTGTCGAATATCCGGTCTCAACAAAAATCTTTTTAAGTTTTGGTTTCTCTAAGAGCCTATCTTTACAAAAATGTATTTTATTCTTATATAGGAGAGTCCCTTGAGCGTTGGATCGGTGAAACAAGCGGAAGTCGAAGAGGACGCTTTGGTTTCAAAACAGCTGGCTGTCATTCAAGCGAGTGTGGAGCAAGTTGATCTCATTGGAAGCCGGATAAACGCAAACTCTAACCGGAAGGTAAAAATTGTGCTTCACGTAAATCAGCATTGAGGCGTGGAAAAAGACATAAGCGTCGCTCCTACGGAAAAACTAGAAGTATGGCACGGTCTCCTTTTTTGTGAAAACCGGTGAGAGAAAGTCACGAGCATGAAAAATGTTTGAGAGATAGTCGATCTCTCGAATCGTAGGTATTTTGATGGCTAATTTGATGAGATTTACTTGAGAAATTCAAGACTTTCCTCCTCTATGGGCAGGACGACGAAATAGAACTGCGCGGAATAGAACTGGTACGAAATAGAACTCGGTACGAAATAGAACTGCGCGAAATAGAACTGTTACAAGATAGAGCTGCGCGAAATAGAACTGGTACGAAATAGAACTCTTGTGCGATGGAGCGCGTTCGCATCATTTTTTCAAATTTATTTCTTGATTTTCAGCGTTTCCAGTAGGGTGTTTCGCGTATAGAAAACAATTATCATGTGTCTATCATATAATTCATCCAATTTAGCGTCGATAAATCGCGCAAATAACGAATAAATAGGAAGAAATGAATGAAGCTTCCCCCAGTTCTATTCCGTACCAGTTCTATTCCGTACCAGTTCTATTCCGTACCAGTTCTATTTCGTACCAGTTCTATTTTGTATCAGTTCTCTTTCGAGCAGTTCTATTTCGCGCAGTTCTTTTTCGTACCGAGTTCTTTTTCGTACCAGTTCTATTTCGAGCAGTTCTATTTCGTCGTCCTGCCCCTCTATGATTCGCCGGTCCGACCCGTTCATAGGTATTTTTGAAGCGCAGTAAAATCTGACCGATTCCTAATACATGTCATCAAATCGGTAATCAAAACATCTATAATTTAAGTGGTCGATTGTCTTTTAAACATTTTAAAAACATTTCTGTGAGAAACCGTCGGCCTGCTTACCCGTGATTTGAAACTGTCGGCGTAAGTCAGAAAGTTCGATCCAAGGACAAAAACCGTTATACTTCTTCTTTCAGCGTGAAGTGGCAGAAGTTATAAATTTGCTGGACGGGCTCGGAGACGAAGAGGAAGAAGATATTATAAAACCGAACGGATCACAAATGAGAAGTTGTGATGTCCAAGCAGAAGACGATCTTTTGCTAGCAAAGAAGAGGAAGAAGCAGTAAAGTTTTCCGAGGCTACAAGTAACTGGAAACGCCGTCGAAACTAACGAACATTATTGTTATTATAGTTTTAAAAACATTAAGAGTTCACAGACATGGGCGTCAGATCCTACCACGAAATGAAAGGTATCATCAATTTTTTTTGAACTTTCACCTCCGCCTTCAACCTCATTTTTTCTAACTGCGTTTTGTCGAAAAAAAGTTTACTCAGAATGAAGACAACTCGGAAAAAATGAGGTTGAAGGCGGATGCGATTAATCAGAGAAAGTTTATAGTACCTTTTTCATGATGGGACCCGCCTCCAGTTTGTCTGTAGATATTCAATGTTTTTCAACTCTATTATCACGGTGTGGCTTCTGATTTTTGCTGTTTTCTTTCTCGAATATGTTGTTCTGTTGCTTGATTTTTTATGATTACGAGAAAAATTGGAATTTTTTTGCTAATAATAACTCCCCAGTTGTTTTCAAAAGTTTCTGGCCGATTTACTCATTTGAATTTTTTGTTTTATTCCAGTAACTGTCGGCCTGTGTAATCCGAAACATTAGTTTTGTGCTCCTGTTTCACAGTTATATTAGATTGGTCTGTGGTTTTAAATACGTACTTAAATCGTCTGAATTCTGAAATATAACTAGCCAGGGACTTCACTCACCCAATCGGTCATGGTGTAATACATGAGAGCAATGTGCGCGTTTAAGACTTTACATATAGACTTCACGACCATTTCGACTACTGAATTTCTCGAACATATTATAGGATCGCGCAAAGCGCGGAGTCCGCAGTTCCGCCCCCTGGCGGGTCTCGAACGGAATCTACAGGTAAAAAACGAATCAAGGTGCCTCCCTATAAAAACTTTGAACCGCGAAAATTTGAATTCAACACAAAAACTTTAAAGGGACACGCAATTTCACGTCGCGCGACGTCAATTCCGTTCGAGACCCGCCAGGGGGCGGAACTGCGGACTCCGCGCTTCGCGCGATCTTATAATACTGACCTGGACTGGCAATTTTTCGCGGTTTTTGCGAAAGGCAAAACTATTTATAATAAAAACTGATGTTCGGAATAGATTCAGCATTGGCGATTACATAAGATTCTGCCCAAGTGGGGTGGGTATTATCTGTTTTTTTGGAGTGATCCCCCGGTACGAGACTCCGACGCGCCACGCCAGGCGTAGTTGCTTAGCGAAATATTCGCCGCGCGAGATTTGAAACAAATAATTGCGGAAAAAGAGGTTGAAAAGTTTTATTCGTTTCAAATCTCGCGCCCAACATTTCGCTAAACAACTACGCCTGGCGTGGCGAGACCCGTTATTTCGGAGTCTCGTACCGGGATCACTTTAAAAAAAACAGATAATAATACTTTATGATTAGGCCGCGATACAGGCTCTGAACCAGTCTGCAAGAAAAACAGATATGCCCCGCCCCCTCCGTTGCAGTCCCTATTTACTGTTCGAACAATTTGCCGGACATGTTGGCAAATTTTTTGGCAACTTCTTGATGAATCGTTTGCAACTTTTCAAAAACAATATGTTCGACCTGTTTTGCGGCAACGGTAAATCTGCCGTTTTGCCGAAATTCCGACGACGCCTAACGCTGTATTGTACACTGTGATTCAAAGCGAAAATTTGATTGCGGATGTAGACTGAACGAGGGTAGAGAAAAGTCAAAATAAAGTCTAAGTATAGTTCGAGTCAACAAGAAACAAATGAGGTTTTTGAATTCGTATTTCTGGGTACAACATGAAAGTTTTTTGAGTCGATCAGAATTCTTAATCTTTTAAAAAATGATATTTGTTTATAAAACGGAATTCGAACAATTCATTCAACGTTTTGAAAACTTGAGAGTGAGTGGCCACGATATGCTAGTGTTTTCATCTCGTCATGCATTTTAAATTACGGTAACCGAAGAGGCAGCTTTGCTTCTGTGGGTGAATTCGAGAGAGATAGACAATTGACTCCCCCGTTTCGTAGCTCAGTAGCCTACGGCTGCTCTCTAAAAAGGGGAGGTCTGGACAAATGGAAGAGAAGGCAGGCTAGTGCCTGAGAACTTTCTTGAAAAAACTTCAAGAGTAGAATACGATTCTGTAAACACATTTCTTGACGTAAAGTCTGGAGTGCAAGACACTCGATTAACTTTTAACAATGCCTTTTCTAAAATTTCATGTGTTCATTTTTCAGAAGCGTCTCAATGTTTCATTTAAGCCCGTAAATATTCCTGAGAAGAATGCAATCTCACACATTTTCACGTAGTCGCGGAGTTCCTATTTATATGAATGGATCTTTGTCTCATCAAAGACTCTACGATCGTCTTTCTGAGGTATAACACTCGGCTAGAATGCTTAAAGAAACAATAAAAGGGCTATTCTCATGTACACCCTACCACTACAACTCTTTCTTTCATTCTAATGTTTGAAAGAAGCGTTTCAATGTTTCTGTAGCCGCATTCGGAATGTTTTAAAAGTTTTTACAGTCATCAACACCTCGTCAACTTCCCAGAAGTATTTCCCTAGCACCAGCAGGTAAAAGAGGAGGAAAAAAAGATCAGCACACAGATGTGAGTTTTTGCCCTTTTGTTCTGAAGATGAAAAGACAAGCAATATGTCTCCAATTCAAGCCCAACAGACATCTAATCTCCAAATATTTTTTCACAAGTCGATTTTTCCAGTTTTTCTTCTCAGAAAATTCTTCCGGCCACTGGATTCGTTCTTTCAGGTGTGTTTACCTCCGACGTACATTGCTCAATTTCACGATGAACCCGCCGTTCGACGAATGAGTTATCGTGCAGTCCCGGGAACTGATATGAGAATATCGAAGATTGGTTTTGGTGCGCCAAAATTTGATACTTCGGCTTTTTAAAACCAGAGCTTTTAGGAGCAGCTGCCATAGGAGGTATGTTCGGCAACGTTGATGATTCAATCACGAAAATCGTGGAAGTCGCTGTAAAACAAGGTTACTGGCAGCTTTTGAAGAATTAGTCTTTATCTTTTTTTCTTCAGGAATAAACTACATTGACACCGGGTACTGGTATAGTCAAAGTAGGAGTGAATCGATCCTCGGAAAAGTGAGTTTCAAACAATTTTCTCATGGATATGTTTTTATTTTAGCTCAGAGACCTTTGCGTGGTGTCTCGAGCATGTTTGGCTCGGCCGAGCTCGGTCATACTCGAGTGCAAATGATCAAGCTGCTAGAGCTTACTCGGCGTTTTTGTAGTCAATTGATTAAGCTTAGGTTCACTGTGAATCAATAAGGTTCCCGGTGTCTTTCCCACAAGTTCCGATTTTTCAGGCATTGTCGAAAATTCCTCGCAAATCATTTTACATCAGTACAAAAGTTGGACGGTTCGAGTTAGATTACGCAAGAACTTTCGACTTTCGTGCTGACAAGATATTGGAGTCTTTGACAAACTCTCTGAAACGGCTTCAGTTGACTTATATTGATATTTGCTATGTGCAGGTAGTTTTCTCATTCATATTTATATTAATAAGCGAATATCATTACTTAATGTAGTAGATTGCAGATACACGATGCGGATTTTGCGCCGAACGAATCGATAGTTCTATACGAAACTCTCCAAGCATTAGAAATGGCGAAATCGTCAGGGAAGATCAGACACATTGGCCTGACGGGCTACTCTCTCGGAAAACTGGTGTAAGGAATGCGAAAACTGCAGAAGTAAATACAGTACTACTAAGTTAAATAAGTTAAATACTAACCATAGAATCAATCGATCCATCATATGTGATGATCATAATAGGAGAAGTTTCGCTCAGTAGACTTTTATTTATATAATACAATTTAAAAAAAAAATAGACTCAGCAAAAAAAAAACGAAGAGTTTAGGCCGAAGTTAATATTCCTGTGGCCTAATTGCTGCTTTTCGCGGAAATTCTTCGCCCCGCCTCGATGCACTCTCGGGATTTCTTAGCGAAAAATTGTGGGTATGGGCGGAGCAACGAGCGGCCGAAAAAAATCGCGAATCAATCGATATCGCGCATAGGCGCGCAATTAAATTTGGGTTTCTAGGTCACGGCCACAGAAATATTAATTTTGCCTAAAGTCGATAATTAAAAATACTTCTACTTGTTTTTGAAGCTTTTTCTCACGCCTCTATTTTATTTTTAACCAAACTTATTTCAAGTTGGCACCACCTCCCTCTAACAATTATATTTAGAGAGTGAACGTTACGTGACAGCGAAAGATTAGACCGTTTATTGAATTCACAAAGCTTCAGACAGTTGATTGAATGCTCCACAACGAAAGTTGACTTTGTTATGACATACTGTAAAGGCACTTTGAACAACAACTCACTGGGACAGTTTATTACTTGGTTTCAAACAAAGAATATTGCCGTGATCAACTCGGGAGCCTTAAGCTGGGGACTACTCACAGAGAAAGGCCCTCCTCCCTGGCATCCTGCCAATGACGAAATAAGAGAAGCCTGTTTAGCAGCCACTACGTACTGTTCTGTAAGTTTTGAAAGTTCATCCTTGGATTTACCAAAATTGCGTGTTCTTTGTTGTGCTCGAAGATTCAGAAAAACGATTCGCTCTGACTCATCCTCAAATATTCCTTAAAAAGGAAGTGCTTTCATCTCGTAAACACGGCTCGCACTGCGGAAGGGGACTTTGTATTTTTGAAAAAAAAAATTAGAAATACAAATAAAATTGTAGACTAGTTGATGTTTTTTTTTTCCATTTTTTCAGCAGGGTTCTTGCGAGCGAAGCGAGCAAAACAGATTTCACCTCCTTCCACCATTTTGAGAGTCGGGTTTTTAGCGGATATATAATAAAAAGGTTTCGGAATGCGGTTTTCGGAGCGTCAAAAAAGTTTGCGGGTTTCGGAAAGCGGGTATCGGAAGGGGGGTGCCGGAATTCCGTGCAGCTGGTATCTATACTTACTTACCCGCGGAAAGTTTCAAAAATTCATACACCCTACAAAAAAAATTCCGCCTGTGAGACGGGCAGGGCCGGCCCGATCTGAGAGAAACGCCTTGATGGAAGAAACGACGACGGGCCGAAACGGGGCGGGCCGGATCGAGAAAGTTTTGACTTCGGGCCGGCTCATTGCAACTCTAGAAAGAATTGGAACCTATAAAATTCTTACGGTTGCCACGTTATATAAATTCGAGTTTTTTCGGTTCGCTGTCTGTGTTGGCGGTGCTGCAAAAGGTACGCGAACACCAAAACGTAAAAGGGGAAAATGAAGAGACACGCGTGTCGTCTCTCCTTTCGCCACAACGTTTGTTGTGCACGAAAAAAAGAGGTGTTTCAAAAGACGCTTCAAAAAATTATGAAACACTCGCCGTTGCACAGAAAGAACAATACACCCGTTTATTTCAGTCAAAAAACATCAGTATATCGAAGCTAGCTGTTGATTACGCGCTGAATTTTCCAAACATAATGTGTTGTTTGATTGGCATGGATAGTGTCGAACAAGTTCTTTGCAACTTGGAGCTAGCAAATCATTCTAGAATAACAGAAGTTGAAGAAAGGATCAGGAATCGAATCATGAGGAGGTATTAGGCGCTCTATTTTGTACGTCATCCAAACTTTCAGATATATGGATCGACTCGAAAACGCAGGTTGGGAAGGTGTCGATGTAGCTCAATACTGGAAAAAACTGAAGAAACTGGGTCTCACTGCTCTAGCCACTCATCGCCATTCATCTGTCGAAAGCCTTGCAAGCACGTTGAATGGTTTCTCGCTGTACTCTTCAAATTCTAGTTCCGAATTGAGAACTCCCAGAAGACGCTGTTTATAATAATTTTATAAAAAACATGCCTTTCATCATCGTAAATTCACTTGAACTCTGCAGTTGTCGATTTTTATTTCATTGGTACTATTAACCTAATCAAAGTATTTTGACTCTATAAATGTTTGACAAAACGAGTATCAAACTTCTGGGCGTAAACGTAATTCATTATTTATTAACATATGAAATTCGAAATGGGAGCGTGAATAAATCTGTTGAACAAAGAATTCACATTAAACTGAGTATCACCACCGCACGTTAACCGAGCGCTGCGCAGCGAATGGTCTCGACGCGATTGTCTTTTTCTCTAACCCTCTCTGTTTCGCTTCGTCTAGAGCAGAGTAGGAAAGTCTTTTAGGATTCGTTCCCAGTTTTCTACTATTTAATCCATTTTTGAAATATTTTTGTGCGCAAATCTTCTGAAAATTGTAAACAGCTATTCACAATTGATATAACTATACCTTATATCGATTATTCTGTTTCACACAATTTAGGCTTGATATTTTCATTTCCAGGTAATCATGCAAAACGACGCCGGACAAACTGTCGAGCTCTACGTTCCGCGCAAGTGGTTGGTTATTCAGCTTTATTTTACGTATTTGAGCTTCACTTTTCTCAGCTCTTCTTCTAACCGCATCATCGGCCCAAAAGATCATGCCGCTGTCCAAATCGACTTCGTTGACGTCGACCCAGAGACCGGACGCATGGTAGTTATTATTGAATAAGAGTTGCATCGTTATTTTTTGTTTCAGATCCCTGGAAAGTCTACCCGCTATGCTATTTGCGGAGCCATCCGTCGCATGGGAGAGTCTGATGACGCTATCCTGAGACTTGCCCAGAAGGACGGCCTCGTTCCGAGAGATGAGCTTAAATCCAACTAAGCAATTGTTTACTATAAATCTGTTACTGTTTTTACGCATTCGTATTACTCGGTTATCAGACGCTTCACTTTGCGGAAACTGTTATCGCATGATTGGGAGTAACGCTCGCAGTGAAGTTCGAATAGGAAGCTTTTACTTCTCTGTTACAGTGATTTGGAAAAACATGTATTCTCACGAGCTCAACCCGTCCTTCCCCTCAATTTTTAAAAGTAAGGTACACTGCTCCCGATCACGGGATGCGCCATGCAAAATAATGGTCCTTTGCGCGCTTGCCGTTTTTTCAGTCTTTTTTCTCGCCTCTTCGTTCTCTGCACTCTCGCCTTTATTCAAATTTCAGACTTCGGCGCAACATATTTCTCATATCAATCATGTTTTGGGTTTCTATCAGTTTGTTTTTCTTCAAATCACAGATTCACGGAATTCCATTACCCTTGAAGCTCAAATGTTGCGTGTGAGCGGTTTCTAGAACAACTTTCTGCTGAAAAAAAAAACACCCAGAAAAACTGGTGCTCTCTCAAATATACTCCTCCCTGAGTTTTTGATGAATCTCTGCAAGTTGACCTGGGAAACTATTCCAACACGTTTCTATCCAATTTCAAGTCTCCTCACTTGCGAAAAAATAGCAAAATTTGGGATATTCGTTGTTTTGTCGAAAAAAAAAACGAGGAAATTGGTTCAAAAACTGCAAAAAAATTCAAGCGCGCTCCAGCGCACGCGTCAAATTTTTTTCTTGGCGCATTTCGCGGGTATTTAGGGCTCAGTGAAGGTGGAGAAATTGCAGTCGTTTCTTCCATCAAGGCGTTTCTTTCAGTTTTAAAAACGGAAGAAACAATGTTTTTTGAGAATTTCGATCCCATTTTTTGTGTTTTAGTTTAAACTTTAAAGATTGAAGAAAAGGTCGATCCGTTCTTCAAGTGCGAAAGCACTGCGGACTCGGGATTTCAGAGTGCGGAGCACTTCCGGTGGTGGTCCCGCTGGTTTAAGTCACTTCCAAGCTGGGAATAATGACCGATAAATCTTCGTAGATTGCTCTAATTATTTGGAGGTTAGGTGAGGGCATACTTCGGAACGGGCCGGCCCGGCCCTACTTTTTTTCCCCAGCCCGGCCCCAGCAGCCCGGCCCGGCTAGTTTGGTATTCACAGCGAACTTATTTTCAATGAATTTTCAAAAAATATTACCAATACGATCCGTTCTTCGTGTTCAGTTACCATTTTTTGAAGTTCTTCAGGTGTGTGAACGGTGCTCATTGTTAAAACAGAGTAAAAAAAAAACTATTGATAAAATATACAATAGCCGGGCCGGTCATTGAAATTTTTTGAGACCGGCCCGGGCCAGTCCGCTTTTTCGGCCCGCTATTCCGAAGTGTGGGTGAGGGTTGAGGACGGACCGTTTGAACTCGTGACCTCTCGCCAACGGTCACCACTACCGACTGAGCAACCGACCCCCTCGTGGGAAAATGCAACGCACAGCGACGCTTTAAAAAATAGTGCAAGTATTTTAAATTATCGATTTAGGACAAAAATAATATTCCTGTGGCCTTGGCCTGACTGCTGCTTTTCGCGAGATTTCTTCGCGCGGCCTCGGTGCATTTTCAAGGTTTCTTCGCGAAAAGACGTGTCTGTAGACGGAGCATCGAGCGACCGAAAACTATCACAAATCAATCGATGTGAAAATTGGGTTTCTAGGTCACGGCCGCAGGAATATTAGTTTTAGCCTAAAGATAATTGAAAATATTTGAACGTTTTTAAAACGTCGCTCATTGTGCGCTGCATTTTCCCACGCGCCTTGTTTCTTTTCAAGCAAACTTATTTAAAGTTGGCACCACCTCCCCCCTTTAACACTACGCCAGGCAGTGTTGCACGGAATTCCGTTTCCTTCCTTCCGTTTCCGTCTTCCGCGTCTTTTCGGCGTTTCCGTTTCCGCTCCCGCCTTCCGGATTGGAAACTTCCCGTTCCGTTTCCATTTCCGCCTTCTGGATCGGAGAGTTTTGGTTCCGTTCCCGTTTCCGCCTTCCGTGTTAAAAAATAGCAGTTTCATTTCCATTTCCGTCTTCCGGATCATGAAATTTTTATTTCTGTGCAACACTGACGCCAGGTATCACTATGAAGAGAAAAGCGCCGGAGAAGTAAGAAATCGGAGCTTAATCACATTTTTCGAAATTTTGACGCAAAAAGTTCTTGAGAATCTTTTCTGACTTGTTCTCATCGGACCAGATCCTGAGCAAATTACTGGATTGACTAAAAAACAAGAATGACGTTTCAATGTTATTTAATGATTACGCGCACTTGGGGCCCAAAGTTTATCTGCTCACCACCTTTTATCAGTTATGAAACAGAATGATAACCTTGTTTGATATTCCCCTCGAAGACTCACTATTTTCTTTAGAGTTGCAAAAATCCGGGCCGGTCCGAGTCGAGGCAAAATTTCTGCCGGCCGGCCCGGCCCAAAAAGCCCGTATTGAAAATTTTTTTCATATCACTATTTCGTAACTTTATCGAATGATCGATTAGGACCCCCTCTGGAAATACCGAACACCCGCGAGTTTTTAAAAAAAAAATTTTTTGTCTTGACTTGGCTTGACGGGCTTTCCGGGCCCTGAGAATTTTAGACTTCGGCCGGCCCGGCCCGTTGCAACTCTTATTTTCTTAAAGAATTCATGAAGCCCGTTATTTTGCTTCTCGTTGTACATTTACGCATAATAGTGTCTGGATCGCCCACAGGAGTAACAGTAAAATCGAGTTATAGTGAACAGACAATCAATCTTATTGGTGAGTCACCTTCAAGCTTTGTTGGATTAAAGGAAAGATTTATTCACACATATTTACACAACCATAAAAAAGACGGGATCTTTTTGTCAAGAAATCTAAATATCGCAGAAGCTTCTTATCAAAGCGCTTCAAACATAACGATATTGGTTTCTTGCAGACTTGTCACGGGCCGGGCCGGGCCGATGAGCCAGCTATCACCGGCCAGGCCCGGAATTTCAGTACTTGACCCAAACATTTCGAACAGTGGCGGAAACCTACACCGTAAACTGCTCGTCCAATAGAGCGCGTTTGCTGACCCCCCTTTTTCATATCGAAAAAAGTTATGAAAATAAGGCGGCACTGAATATACAGCATTCAATGATTGTTTCTAGCATACTTTAAAAATTCCGGGCCGGCCCGGAAAAAAAGCCCGGCCCGGCCCGGCCCGGAAGGCCCGGGTTTGAAAATTTTTTCGAAAATTGAAATTTTCGAAAACTTTTCTCAATATTTTTTTTTCATAATTCAATTTTTTTTCCTTTTTCAACTTCAAATCTCAACATAACGATGTTCCACATGAATTATTACGTTTTGACCGAATTTATCTCGACACGCTGCAAGTCTCGGTCAAATTGCGAAGTTTCATTTTTGAGCCGGGCCGGGCTTTCGGGCCGGGCCGGGCCGGGCCAAAAAATTTCAGAAAAAGCCCGGCCCGGCCTTTTTAAAGTATGGTTTCTAGGAAGGAAAACCTGCCTCTAAACATTAAACCATTATTTTTCTGAAAGAAATTTTCTATATTTTCGAAGCGAAGTTTTCCTGAAGTGCAGTTTTATCGGACTCGGCCAGTAAACCACAGTTTTTTTTTCGAAAATAACGTATCCGATAGTTTATCTCATACTCCAAATTCTGTATTTCGGATTTTGGAAACGTTATTTTTGGAAAAAAGTCGTTTTGCCTGCAGAAAAGTAATAACTAGCTAGTTATTAGCCAATTTCACCCCTGGATTTGAGGTAAAACATCTTTTTTTTCTTTTTTCTCTTCTAGGAATCGTTTTTCCTTTGTTGAAAAGTGAGAAAATGCCATGCTTCAGCCTAGTTTGGTCTGCTCCGCCTTATTTTCACAATTTTTCTCGTTACGAAAAATAGATGTCAGCAAACGCGCTCCATTGGACGAGCAGTTTACGGTGTAGGTTTCCGGCAGGACGACGAAATAGAACTGCTCGAAATAGAACTGGTACAAAATAGAACTGGTACGAAATAGAACTGGTACGAAATAGAACTGGTACGGAATAGAACTGGTACGAAATAGAACTGGTACGGAATAGAACTGGGGGCAGCTTCATTCATTTCTTCCCATTTCTTCGTTATTTGCGCAGTTCACGGCACCCTGCGAGCGTATATTGTCCGTGGAGCGCGTTTGTAAAAATGGGCGGGGCGTCGCCTTTTTTCCAGTTGATTTTTCCCTTTTTTATCAGTTTCTGCGCGGAAACTGACTTTTTTTTCGAAATTGTCCCTAGAAATTGTGGAGAAACGCAATTAAAATCGATTTTTCAAAACGGTTCAGCAAACCATTCGCTTGCCGCGGAGGAGATACACCTCAAAGTTTTGCACTGAAAAAGGTGTTTGTATAACTATAAAATTCTCTCTTTCAATATATTTTCGTTTCTTTTTCTCGAAAAACAACTTCTAAAAGTTTATGAAATTACTGTGGGGGCCTCGATTTTTGAGTCGTCGCGAAATGCGCCAGCAAATCGAGAAACGCGTCACCAACCCTCTTAGCGCGCGAAATGTAAAAATTACGACCGCAGGGTGCCGTGCAGTTCTATTTCGTTCCAGTTCTATTCCGTACCAGTTCTATTTCGCGCAGTTCTAAATATCTTGTAACAGTTCTATTTCGCGCAGTTCTATTTCGTACCGAGTTCTATTTCGTACCAGTTCTATTCCGCGCAGTTCTATTTCGTCGTCCTGCCAGGTTTCCGCCGCTGTACATTTCGAACTTTGACAACTTTTCGATAGTTTTTGAAAATTTTCGTATGTTTTCTTCTATGGTATACTTATTTCATCATTTTTTGATGAAAATATATCAATAAGATTAAACTTTTAAAAATTTTGAGAAAAAATTGAAATTTTTGAAAAAATCAGAGCAACCCTTCTGAGACAGGCCGTACCGGGCCGGCCTATTTTTCTATAGCCCGGGCCGTCGGGTCAGGCGATTTCTGTCAAGTCTGGTTTCTTGTTTGTTCATTCAAGGAGGGGGGGCACTGCGCCCTGCACGCGGAATGCGCCAAGCGAAAAATGGTCCTTCGCGCGCTTGCAGTTTTTGCAGTCTTTTCTATCGCCTCTCCTCGTTTTCTGCACTCTCTTGCCTTTATTTTTTAGAACTAAGGTACCAACGTGGAATAAGTTTGCTTAAAAAAATTGACGCGTGGGAAAATGCAGCGCACAAGGAGCGACGCTTTAAAAATAAGTGCAAATATTTTTAATTATCGCATTTAGGTCAAAATTAAATAATATCCCTGTGGCCGTGACCTAGAAACCCAAATTTCGTTGCGTGCCTATGCGCGATAAATACCGATTGATTTGCGATATTCTTCGGCCGCTCAACGCTCCGCCTACATAGGTACACATCTTTTCGCAAAGAAATCGCAAAAATGAAAAAAAAAACAGAAATTGGGATCAAACTGATAAAGAAAGGGGGTACCACGGAATAGAATTTGCTACAGACGAGAGAGTGCAGAAAACGAGGAGAGGAGAGAAAAATTACTGCAAAAACGGCAAGCGCGCAGAGGACCATTTGTCGCTTGGTGCATTTCGCGTGCAGGGCGCAGTGGTACAATTGAAACATGGAGCAATCGTAGACGCCACGTGTCTCAAATTGACGGAAACATATCCTCCGCCTCAAGTGAGCTCAAAAGGCGTATTTACAAACAGTTATATCCAGGCGTGTTAAAGGAGTCGAATGATGATCAATTTTCCAGTTTTTTCTTTTTTCGTTACATTTTCATTATTGTTTAGATTTAGTGTCTTCCAAGAGAAGAACCATTATTATAGCGGAAACGAGAGAATCCCTCCTATCGAGCGGAGTCTGATTAGATGGACTCCGAGTTCACGTAGATGTCGAGTCGATGTCTGGGGTGCCACGTTACCCATCATCTCCAGCGTCTCGTACGCGACTCCCTAACACCTTCCCCCCTTTGACGAAGTGGCGCGGATCCCCTGTCTTGACGCCTCGAGGTCGTGAGGTGACCTCTGGCAAGAGCGGCGGCTTGACCAGTGTTTGTTGCTGATCCTCTTGCGAGCCCGCGACCCCTGGAGGGCGGCAAACTCTCCATGCACGGGTCAAATCGGTCGGGCGCACGTCGGGTCCTGTCACTCCTTCGCAGAGAAAGACTTGGGACGGTGTTGGTCGGTCTCGTTCGGACAAGTTGTTCGGACGATGTCGGTGTTGTCGGTCTTTGATGGTTTCGGTGTTCGATCTCGTGTGGTGGCATCTCTCTCGGAAGTAGTTCACTAAGTCTTCCGCGAATCGACAAGCGCTTTCGATGTCCACATCCACATCCGAACGACGTCCTCCCGAATCAGTTCCACGAATCTGGCGTTCTCCCGAGCCAGTTCCACGAATCTGAAAACTCGATTCATCAGCAGCCTCAACCGACTCACTATCGTCTTTTATTGCTACTCTTCCGAAGAAGAGCGGGTAAATCGTCTCTTCGAAGACGTCTTCCCGACTTGCAACACCATAGCGCTGTCGAAGTTGATTGACATGCGCCTTCATCAGTTTCGTTCCAACCTGAATAATGTAAATTACTTTACCGACTTTGTTTCGGACCACCCCTCGGTCCCATTTTGTTTTATTTCCGTGCGAAACTTGCACATAAACTCCCTGATCGACGTCAAACGTCGTCGCTCGCGCTCCATTGTGCTTGTCGTACTGAGTCTTCATTTTCTTGCGGTAGTTCGTCTGATTCTTCTCATCGTCAGTTTCGGCGTCTTGCGTCGGCTTCAATAGCGACATGGTCGTCCGAATCGGGCGTTGAAAATGAACTTCCGCTGGACTCCGACCTTGCAGAGCCGCGTGTGGCGAGTTCCGGTAGGTGATAAGGAACTGATTCAGCATTTGGCGTGTGATCGCTCCGGTACCCCTGATCTTTGCGATACCCCGTTTCAGCGTGTCCACCAATCTTTCGGCGGCCCCATTTGAACGTGGATAGTATTGAGAAGACGTCAAGTGTCTAATCCCTCGTTTTTCGCACATTCGCTCGAACAAGTGACTCTTCAGTTGCGATCCATTGTCCGAGATTAGCACTTCTGGAAAGCCATGAATCGCGAAAATGTCTTCCATCAAGTCCACGGTGGCGACTGCAGAAATCGTCTTCGTCAGGCGAATCTCCGCATATTTCGACTTCGCATCAACCACCACTAGGAACCAGTAGCCATCCAGTGGGCCAGCGAAATCAACGTGGATTCGGCTCCAGATTCCGGTTGGCTCAGGCCACGGTGCGAGTGGTGCCACGATTGGCATCTTCGCTTGCATCTGGCAGTCGTCACACTCTCTTACGACTTTTTCGATGTCCTTGTCGATTCCTCGCCAGAACACATGTGTTCGGGCCAATTGCTTCGTCTTCACAATTCCGAGATGACCTTCGTGTAACTGTCGCAAGACCTGTAACTTGAACTTTTGTGGAATCAATACTCTGTCGTCCAATAGGACACATCCTTGCATGACTTTCAACCGGTCCTTATGTCGGCACCAGTACTTCTCCCCCTCCTCCGTTGGTCTTGGTTTCCAGTCGTTCTCGATGATGCGCTCCTGCAGCTGTCCGAGCTCGTTGTCCTTGATCGTCTCTCGTTTGATGTCCGTATCCTTGACTGGTCCTTCGAGTCGGAAGGGTTGCTCTTCGAAATCTTTGTCGTGGTCGTCTTCGAGAGCAGCAATGACGACTTCGTCCTCGCGCGGATAGTCGAACAGCATCCGGGACATCACGTCGGCATGGCCGAACTTGGACGTTCCGACATACTCGATGGCGAAGTCGTAGCCCATGAGTATCGTCGCCCATCGCACGAGTCGGCCTTGCGCATGTACTGGCAGGTCTTTCTTCTCCCCGAAGATCGCCAACAGGAGTCGATGATCGGTTTGGAGCTTGAATCTTCGCCCGAAGATGTACTTGTGAGCCTTCTTGACCACGTACACCAGTCCCAGTCCTTCCTTTTCGATCTGGCCGTATCTCTTCTCGGCGTCCGAGAGAGCGCGGGCGTAGTGAGCTATCGGACGTAGCTGTCCTGTCTCCGCTCGTTGCAAGAGCACTCCTCCGATCCCGTAGCTCGAGGCGTCAGCAGCCAACACGAGCTCGCGTTTCTCGTCGAAGTGGGTGAGAAGAGTCGCTTTCACGACTTCACCCTTCAGTTCTTCGAACGTCTGTTGATGAGCGGGTGTCCAATTCCAGTCGACGTCCTTCTTGAGCAGTTGGTCCAGTGGACCTCTCTTCTCCGACAGGTTCTTGATGAAGCGGCTGTAAAACCCTACGCCTCCGAGAAACGCGCGTAGCTGTTTCTCGTTCTCCGGCGCCTTCATCGCGTGAAGCACGGCCGTCTTGCTCGGATCCGGTCTTCTTCCTTCGGCATTGACGATGAAACCTAGAAACTTCACCTCTTGTCGTGCAAACGTGCACTTCTCGACGCCGATCTTGAACCCGTACTCCTCAAGTTGTCCAAAGAGCTTCAGCAGGATCTGTTCGTGTTCCTCGACCGAATCTGCGCAGACGATGATGTCGTCGAGGTAGCAGAAAACACCTTTCAGCCCGGCCGTCATCTTCTCGACGATTCGTTGGAAGATTGCCGGTGCCGTCTTCAGTCCGAACGGCATCCTTTCGTAGCGGGAGAGTCCTCGGTGCGTGTTAATTGCAATAATGTTGCGAGACTCCTGGTCAAGTCTCACCAGTAGGTAGGCGTCTCTGAGGTCTACCTGAGAATAGACGCTTCCTCTGAGGTTCGCAAAGATGTCCTCCGTGTTCGGCATCGGGTACAGATCGTCGCACAGCGCGGCGTTTAGTCCCGACGCCTTGAAGTCAGCACAAACTCGCACCCTTCCCGTTGACTTCTTCTGAATGGTGACGATCGGAGCGGCCCACGAGGCGTGATTGATCTTCGTAATGACGCCCATGTCCTGCAAACGCTGTAACTCGCCTTCCACTGCGGATAATGATCCGTAGGGAACTGGACGCGGTTTCTTGAAAACAGGTGTGCTGTCATCCTTCACGCGAAACTTGGCTTCTTCCTTGACGCACTCGCCGAGACCTTCCTCGAACACTCGGGAATTTGTCCTTGAGCAGGTGTATCAGGCGTTCGGCCTCACCGTCGATCTCCTGTGTCATCGCATTGACCATACGTTCCAGTGCCTCTCGGTGAGTGTCGGATCCAGGCCATTCCGAGCAGGTTCTTTGTCCTCTCGTGCACATAGAATACTCGACTCCTTTCAGCTGAAAACTGACCTTGGGTCTTCTCTTGACCTCCAGCGCAGTTCCATTTGCGCACGTCACTCGATGTTCAACACTCTCCAGCGCGGGGCTTCCGAATTCCTTCCAGCTTTCCGCATTCACCACGGTGACGTCGCTTCCCGTATCGAGCTGGAATCGTACCTTCTTTCCTCGAACGGGCACGACGATCCACTGCTTGTCATCGTGCACCGCGTTCAGCCTCCTCAATAAAATCGAGAAAGTATGAGCGAAGAGAATGGTGTTGCGTTATGCGTGACGCGTGACGCGTAACGCTTTTTGCGTTTTTCGGCGCCCGATATCTCGCCGGCCCGCCGCTCAATTTGGACGCCGTGTGCGCCAAGTAGGGTAAAATCGTTGCCCCATTCCGATGGTGCCGTCAGAATTTTCGTACGATCAAAACGAGCCTTGATAGCGCCGGAGCCGGTGCCCTTTTGGCTCCAGGCCGGTCCGCCCCTCCTATGTGGAGACGCTTTCTCGCCGGCCCGCCCCTATGTGGAGATAGGCTAAGGTGCGAGCCTTCCCAGAGGCAATGTCAGCGCGTGAAGAGACCCATTCCCCCACTTTCATCTTCTGGCTTGAGAAGTCGGGGTTCGTGCCCCAGCAGAATTTTTTGGTAGTTTCTTCAAGAGTTTTGCACCGGAGGTCCGGAGCCGAGCGCAGCGAGGCTAGTCAGCCTCCTCAATAAAATCGAGAAAGTGCGCGTGAAGAGACCCATTTCCCCACTTTCAAATTTTCATCTTTTGAGCGTTATGTGTTCACGCGTAACGCTTTTTTTGTTACGCTTCAGGCCGTAACGCTTTGCGCCCGATTGCGCCCTTTTGGCTTGAGCGCTTTACTAATATTCACGTGACATGGGAGCGCGTAAAAACAAAAACCATTTCCCCACTTTTCATCTTTTTCATCTTTTGGCTTGAGGAGTCGGGGTGAGGTCGCAACTTTTTGGTAGCGTTTTTTGGGTTTTGCACCGGAGGTCCGGAGGCGCAGCGAGGCTTTCACGCGTGACGCTGTAACACGCTTTTTGCGTTTCTCGGCGCCCGATATCTCGCCGGCCCGCCGCCGAATTTAGCGCCAAGTAGGTAAAATCGTTGCCCCATTCCGATGGTGCCGTCAGAATTTTTGTACGATCAAAACGAGCCGAGATAGCGCCGGAGCCGGTGCCCTTCCGGCTCCATGGCTTTTCTTTTAGCTTTTCTAATATTCACGTGACATGAGCGTGTGAAAACAAAAACCATTTCCCCACTTTTCATTTTCATCTTTTTCATCTTTTGGCTTGAGGAGTCGGAGTGTGTGCCCCACCAGAATTTTTTGGTAGTTTCTTCAAGAGTTTTGCACCGGAGGTCTGGAGCCGAGCGCAGCGAGGCTAGTCAGCCTCCTCAATAAAATCGAGAAAGTATGAGCGAAGAGAATGGTGTTGCGTTATGCGTTATGCGTGACGCGTGACGCGTAACGCTTTTTGCGTTTTTCGGCGCCCGATATCTCGCCGGCCCGCCGCTCAATTTGGACGCCGTGTGCGCCAAGTAGGGTAAAATCGTTGCCCCATTCCGATGGTGCCGTCAGAATTTTCGTACGATCAAAATTAGCCGAGATAGCGCCGGAGCCGGTGCCCTTTTGGCGCCAGGCCGGTCCGCCCCTATGTGGAGACGCTTTCTCGCCGGCCCGCCCCTATGTGGAGATAGGCTAAGGTGCGAGCCTTCCCAGAGGCAATGTCAGCGCGTGAAGAGACCCATTTCCCCACTTTCATCTTCTGGCTTGAGGAGTCGGGGTGTGTGCCCCACCAGAATTTTTTGGTACCGTTTCTTCAAGAGTGATGCACCGGAGGTCGGGAGCCGAGCGCAGCGAGGCTAGTCAGCCTCCTCAATAAAATCGAGAAAGTATGAGTGAAGAGAATGGTGTTGCGTTATGCGTGACGCGTAACGCTTTTTGCGTTTTTCGGAGCCCGATATCTCGCCGGCCAGCCGCTCAATTTGGACGCCGTGTGCGCCAAGTAGGGTAAAATCGTTGCCCCATTCCGATGGTGCCGTCAGAATTTTCATACGATCAAAACGAGCCGAGATAGCGCCGGAGCCGGTGCCCTTTTGGCGCCAGGCCGGTCCGCCCCTATGTGGAGACGCTTTCTCGCCGGCCCGCCCCTATGTGGAGATAGGCTAAGGTGCGAGCCTTCCCAGAGGCAATGTCAGCGCGTGAAGAGACCCATTTCCCCACTCGAGACCCATTTCCCCACTTATCTCGCCGGCCCGCCGCTCAATTTGGACGCCGACTGCGCCAAGTAGGGTAAAATCGTTGCCCCATTCCGATGGTGCCGTCAGAATTTTCGTACGATCAAAACGAGCCGAGATAGCGCCGGAGCCGGTGCCCTTTTGGCGCCAGGCCGGTCCGCCCCTATGTGGAGACGCTTTCTCGCCGGCCCGCCCCTATGTGGAGATAGGCTAAGGTGCGAGCCTTCCCAGAGGCAATGTCAGCGCGTGAAGAGACCCATTCCCCCACTTTCATCTTCTGGCTTGAGAAGTCGGGGTTCGTGCCCCACCAGAATTTTTTGGTAGTTTCTTCAAGAGTTTTGCACCGGAGGTCTGGAGCCGAGCGCAGCGAGGCTAGTCAGCCTCCTCAATAAAATCGAGAAAGTATGAGCGAAGAGAATGGTGTTGCGTTATGCGTAACGCGTAACGCGTAACGCTTCCCAGAGGCAATGTCAGCCCCATTTCTCGCCGGCCCGCCCCTATGTGGAGATAGGCTAAGGTGCGAGCCTTCCCAGAGGCAATGTCAGCGCGTGAAGAGACCCATTCCCCCACTTGCATATTCTTGCTTTTGGTACTGTTTCTTCAAGAGTTTCGCACCGTAGGTCCGGAGCCGAGCGCAGCGAGGCTAGTCAGCCTCCTCAATAAAATCGAGAAAGTGCGCGTGAAGAGACCCATTTCCCCACTTTCAAATTTTCATCTTTTGAGCGTTATGTGTTCACGCGTAACGCTTTTTTTGTTACGCTTCAGGCCGTAACGCTTTGCGCCCGATTGCGCCCTTTTGGCTTGAGCGCTTTACTAATATTCACGTGACATGGGAGCGCGTAGAAACAAAAACCATTTCCCCACTTTCCATCTTTTTCATCTTTTGGCTTGAGGAGTCGGGGTGCGGTCGCAATTTTTTGGTACCGTTTTTGGGTTTTGCACCGGAGGTCCGGAGGCGCAGCGAGGCTTTCACGCGTGACGCTGTAACACCATAACGCTTTTTCCGTTTTTCGGAGCCCGATATCTCGCCGGCCCGCCGCCGAATTTAGACGCCGACTGCGCCAAGTAGGGTAAAATCGTTGCCCCATTCCAATGGTGCCGTCAGAATGTTCGTACGATCAAAACGAGCCGAGATAGCGCCGGAGCCGGAGCCCTTTCCTTTTCTTTTCTTTTAGCTTTTCTAATATTCACGTGACATGCGCGTGTGAAAACAAAAACCATTTCCCCCACTTTCCATTTTCATCTTTTTCATATTTTGGCTTGAGAAGTCGGGGTTCGTGCTCCACCAGAATTTTTTGGTAGTGCTTTTTGGGTTTTGCACCGGAGGTCCGGAGCCGAGCGCAGCGAGGCTAGTCAGCCTCCTCAATAAAATCGAGAAAGTGCGCGTGAAGAGAATGGTGTTGCGTTATGCGTTATGCGTTATGCGTGACGCTTTTTGTGTAACGCGTAACGCGTAACGCTTCCCAGAGGCAATGTCAGCCCCATTTCTCGCCGGCCCGCCCCTATGTGGAGATAGGCTAAGGTGCGAGCCTTCCCAGAGGCAATGTCAGCCCCATTTCTCGCCGGCCCGCCCCTATGTGGAGATAGGCTAAGGTGCGAGCCTTCCCAGAGGCAATGTCAGCGCGTGAAGAGACCCATTCCCCCCACTTTCATCTTCTGGCTTGAGGAGTCGGGGTTCGTGCCCCACCAGAATTTTTTGGAAATGCTTTTTGGGTTTTGCACCGGAGGTCCGGAGCCGAGCGCAGCGAGGCTAGTCACTTCGAGTGTATTGATGTTGTCCTCGTCAAATGCGGACGTCACCGGCCCTTTGTTTGTGGTTGGCTTCTTCGACGTTTTCTTGGGACAGTACCTCGAGATGTGACCCAATTGACCAGTTGAAACACTCGGTCTTCTTGTAGCCCGTCTTGCTCTTCTCCTTGTACATCCGGCTTCTGTCGAACTTACCTCCAAACTTACCGTTCTTCTTGACATTCACTGCGTTGACCGACGACGTCTTTGCAGCTGTCGTCGACACTGCCTTAGTCTGCTCGCGCACCGACATAAATCGTTGCCATTCTTCGTACACGGCTGTCAGCGACATCTTTTCCTTCTTCTGCGTACCTATCTCATCGTACTGCATGAGGTAGCACTTGGCCGGTCCGTCTTCGGCCAGATCTAATCCTCTGAGGAATGTGAAGATTCGCCAATCCTCCTTCGTCATTTCGTCGAAGGCGGCCTCGTCGACCAGATCTCCGCATCGGTCCACGTATTCACGCATGTCCGTGAACTTTCCTGATGAGCGGCACACTTCCAGTGCCTTTTGGCGTCTGATCATCGCGCTCTTCGAGTTGCCGAACAGTTTGGTCAGCTGTTTGACGGTGTCCTCGAACGGAATGTCCAGAATGTCCTCTACGTCATGTTGACTGGCAACGTACTGCTTGTAGTTGACCTTGGCCAGTTCTCCCAGGAGCACGCGCGTCTGCTCTCGCTCGGAGAGCTCCTTGCCGTCCTCCTTGATGATCGGACGGTGCCTCTTCATCCATTCCAGGAACCCTTCGTCTTCTTCTCGATCGAACTGGAACTTTTCCATACGATGTGCCAGATCGGCCATCAACCGTGCGTTTGAACGCTGTGATCCTTCTCGGCCCGCCATCATCCGTCCTTCTCCAGCCACATTGCCTTCAGCTTGACTCTGACGGAGATCTTGAATCTCCGCGCGCAATTGCGTAGTCTCGCTGAGCATCTGCGCCGTCTGCTCTCGCATCTTCGCGTTGTCCTGCAACGCCTGCTGCAGCGCCTGAGTCTGTAAATCTGAAACTTCTGCTCTTTTTACCGACTCCATTTGCATCGCTGCAAGAGTCTCCAGGAGCTGCTGCTGTTGTGACTTCGAGTCGCCCATCATTGTGCGATGAGTCCGACTTCCTGATCGCCAATTGTAGTGTCTTCCAAGAGAAGAATCTTTATTATAGCGGAAACGAGAGAATCCCTCCTATCGAGCGGAGTCTGATTAGATGGACTCCGAGTTCACGTAGATGTCGAGTCGATGTCTGGGGTGCCACGTTACCCATCATCTCCAGTGTCTCGTACGCGACTCCCCAACATTTTTTCGTTACATTTTCATTATTGTTTAGATTTCTTTTCTTTTCTTCTCGAAATTAACCTTTTTCTTTCTGTTTCTAACAATTTTCGAGCTTTTCCACAGTCGTAACAGTTGAAAATTTGAGAAAAAATTTGAAAAATTAAAACGTGCGGGAGACTTGCGAAATCGCGTGCGGCAACTTGCGAAAAAAAAGGGGAGAAGCTTATTCGAATTTTTCGAGAAATTTGGTGCCACTTTTTTGAGTTGATAAAATCATTTTTTATTTTCAGTTTGGATATGCCCTGATCCAACTCTTTTCTCGATGGTGCAGTCGGCAATACGGAACTATCGAACTGTGGATGACATCAACAAATCCGTGCAAGACCAGGTTTCGGGTTACCGTAACGCCATCTGGCTCGTAAACACGATCAACTATAGCAGAACAACAGCTGATACGGTGCCGGGTCCAAACAAGTTATCCGAGAATTTATGTTTCATTCAGGTATGAAGTTTCTTTTTATACCCCTGTTATCGGTTCGTTGTCTGTACGGCACCCTGCCAGCGCATATTTTCCGTAGAGCGCGTTTTCAAAAATGGGCGGAAGTCGCCTTTTTCCGGCTGATTTAAATATTCGTTTTTGATCAGTTTCGGCGCGGAAAATGGCTTTCTCCGGAATTCGTACTGAAAAAGGGTTAGATTGTTTTTTTTTCGAAAACTGGCTGCGATATCCGAAATTTCGTCCCTGGCATTTGTGAACAACTCGATTGGGAACATTTTGAGACCAAAATCGAGCAGATTAGTCAAAATTAAAGGAGTTCCATTGTGATGTTCGCTCTTTGAGGCTCGAGGCGGTGGAAATTTTTTCCTTCAGTAGTGGTTAGACGAGCCGATAAAGTTTTGACTTTGGCCCGGCCCGTTGCAACTCTTTTTTTATTACTGCCTAACGTGAATAATCAAATTTTATTTGAAGCCAGGCTCCTTGACTCCAAATCAGTGTGTGGTCTCGAGACGAGATTTTACGAGAACGAGACGAGTCTCATTCTTGACTCGAGATTTCTTGAAAATTCTAAATTTAAGAATCCAAATTTTTCAATTGACCGCGATAATTATAAAATACTTGCACTTTTTTTGAACCTTGATTGCCGCTAACTATTTTGAAATGAACTTATTTCAAGTGGGCTTCCCCCTCCCCCCTTTAACTACCAGCACAAGCCGTAATTTCGGAATGTCGCTCGCGGTTTTTTAGAACAATTTTCTACTGAAAAGGGAAAAACACCCAGCAGACGCTTTTAATCCAATTTCAGGTCTGCCAACCTGCGGGAAAAGCGTCGCCTTTTTTTCAGTTGATTTTCCCCTTTTTATCAGTTTTGGCGCGGAAAATGACTTTTTTTCGAAATTGTCTCTAGAAATTGTGGAGAAACGCAATTAAAATTGATTTTTCGAAACGGTTCAGCGGAGCATTGGCATGCTGCGGAGGAGATACACCTCAAAGTTTTGTACTGAAAAAGGTTTTTTCTTGTATTTTTTGCGAAAACTGGCTGCGATTTCCGAAATTTCGTCCCTAGAATTTTTGAATAACGCGATTGGCAACACTCCAAAGTCAAGGAGATTAGACAGCAACTGAGGGAGGAGTTCCATTTTAAAGTCAGCTTTTTGAAGCCCGAGGCGGCGGATGAAACTCGGAAAACAACAGATTTCGCCACTAATTTCGAAACATATGACCTTGAAAAGTGTTCTTCTTTTTTCCCTTCTTTTTTCGAAAAACGACTTTGAAAAGTGCATGAAATTACTGTGGGGGCCTCGATTTTTGCGTTGCGCGAAATGCAAAAATTGCGGCCGCAGGGGTACGCGAGCAGGGCGCAGTCTGTCGATGCGTATTTCTTCGAGTTTTGAAATTTCAGGGCAACAGACGGCGAACCGATAACATTCATACTTTAGAATGGCCGGGCTGGGCCATTTTCAGAAATTCTCGGCTCGGGCCCGGCCCGCCGGCCCGAGTAGTCAAAAGTTAAAATTAAGTCGGTGCCCTCCAATTTTGAGATGCCGCTTCGGCAAATCAAAATCGGAGCTCTCCGTTTTCAGCGTAATGCAAACGCGCCCCACTGCACAAATTTTTCTGAGGTGTTTTTTCGATTTTCGTCCTCTTTATTTGAAAATTGATCAGTAAAAATTATTTAAAAAATTGTTTTTGAAAAAGTTAGTACTACCACGGGCCCAACAGGCCGGGCCGAGCGCGGGCCGGGCCCGGGCCGAGAAATTTTTCATTTGGGCCCGGCCCGGCCCGGCCCGTCGCAAGTCTGAGAAAAAGTATTTCGGCTCCGCCTCCGGGAAATTTGGCGTGAGTGAAATGGGGCGCGTTTGAAACACGAATCAAGGCTATTATAACCTGAAATCGGAGGGCACCGATATAGCAACCGGGCCGACCGGGCCGGGCCGAGAATCTCAAAAAACGACCCGGTTCGGCCATTTTTCCATCGGACCGGGCCGGGCCGGCCCGGAATTTTCAAAGTATGATAACATTTTATCGAGAAATGAAGAGTTCTCGCTCGTGGTTGGCTCGAGTCGAGCAAAGCTGGTCCGATGCTCGAGAAAAAGTCCGCCAAGTCGAGCTTAGCTCAAGTATTTCCACGAGCTCGAGCTGAAAGTAGTATATCATAAATTATATATTTATAGAGAAATCGCCGTTTATTATAGAGTTGAAAACCATCGAGAGTCCTCAGACAAACGCGCGTCAGGTCTCGCGACGATTCCATAAACTTTTTCCGAATAATCATCTGCGCCTTTAAACCATTTTTTTCAAACCGCGCTTTTCTGGATCAAATTTTTCAAAAAATGATGACAATTCGAGAAAATGAGGTTAAAGGCGCATATGGTTATTCAAAAAAAGTTTATAGAAGCGTGGCGAGACCTGCCGCCCGTTTGTCTGAGGACTCTCGATGATTTTTAACTCTATAATAAAAGCTTTTTCGCGACGCATTTTTTGATTCGATTGATTTCGTTATCGACTATTATCTGTTTTTTTTGAAGTGATCCCCGGACGAGACTCCGAAATAACGGGTCTCGCCACGCCAGGCGTAGTTGTTTAGCGAAATGTTAGGCGCGAGATTTGAAACAAATAAAATTTTTCAATCTCTTGTTCCGCAATTATTCGTTTCAAATCTCGCGCGGCGAATATTTCGCTAAACAACAGCGCGCGGCGGGGCGCGTTATGTCGGAGTTTCGTACCGGGGGATCACTCAAAAAAAACAGATAATATTCCAAAGTTTTTTCTCGCAAAAAGCTCCTGAAAATTGCTCGAGCAAAGCTCGTACACACTGCTCTTTTCGGTAAACAAAGTTAAACGTTTCAGGCACCTGATAAAAAGTTGGTAGTCTTCGTAGCGGCATGCGTTCAATGAAGGTTTCGGAAGGGAATCACATTATTGGAACGGATTTTTTATCTTTGTGAAAATATTATTTTCGAAGTGAAGTATTCTTTTCGAATCGTCAAGAAAAAGTATACTAGCGGCTAGCGATTGACGAAACTTTAGTCATCCGAGATGGAGTCCACTATCGACGTGACAAGGATTTGGGTTAATAAACCAATTTTCAGACATTTTGAAAAAGGAAGGATATATAAATGTCATTCGGAATCAGAACTGGACACGTATGAAGCAATTAAGGCTAATCCAGATGGAACTTTCTGTGTGTGGGGGGCCGTTTTATCGGAAGACGGTTTAGCTGATGCGGGCTGAATAATGCCATTGGAAGATGATGTAGAGCGGTCTGATGCCTGAAAAAAGAGCTATCTAACAAGGGAGGTCATTTAACCCCCCGTTTGGGAATCGCCTGAAAATTTGATCGTTTATAGTTTCGAAAATTTCCTATCGATCCAGCTAGGTCTCAACCTGCAAAACTTTTTTTGAGTCTGGAAATCTTGGTCTGAAAATCTCAAAGTGGACTATCCTGCGTGACACCCTTCTGACACCCACCAAATAGTCTACTTTAATGGTCCGCTGTTGATAACAGCGGTCGAGTGGTCGAGGGGTTGTGGGTTTGGATAGCGTTCCGGAGGCTATGGGTTCGATCCCTTTGCCGGGGAAACTTTTTGCGCAAGTTCTCCTTGTTGACATTTTGAAGCTTCAACGTCTTCTAGCCGCACTTTTGACCCTTTCTCACCGTGCTGTGGCTTCCTGTTCACAACAAAAACCATTTTTGATTGTTTTCTCGATAACTTTTTTTCATCCATCTTCGAATTTTTGCCCATCCAAAGCAAGCAAACTTTTTCAAGAAATTTTTTTCCCGTTTTTTTCATGAGATCGCTTGAAAATGATAATAGTTGGTATAAAATGTGTTTTTGGTGCAGTAGAGCTTTTTGTGAGGACGGTAGCTATTTTTACAAGTTCAAAACATATACATATCCACCGTTTCTCACATAAAAGCAACTGATCACATGCTCTCCAAACAGGTCTGAACATTTTCAAACACATTTCAAACCAATTATCATCATTCTCAAGCGATCCCATGAAAAAAAACGGGAAAAAAATTTCTTGAAAAAAATTTGCTTGTCTTGGATGGGCAAAAATTGGAAAATGGACGAAAAAAAAAGTTGTCGAGAAAACAATCAAAAATGGTTCTAATGGTGAACAGGAAGCCACAGCACGATGAGAAAGGGTCAAAAGTGCGGCTAGAAGACGTTGAAGCTTCAAAATGTCAACAAGGAGAACTTGCGCAAAAAGTTTCCCGGCAAAGGGATCGAACCCATAGCCTCCGGAACGCTATCCAAACCCACAACCCCTCGACCACTCGACCGCTGTTATCAACAGCGGACCATTAAAGTAGACTATTTGGTGGGTGTCAGAAGGGTGTCACGCAGGATAGTCCACTTTGAGATTTGTTTTGCAGGTTGAGACCTAGCTAGATCGATAGGAAATTTTCGAAACTATAAACGATCAAATTTTCAGGCAATTCCCAAACGGGGGGTAAAATGACCTCCCTTGTAAATGTTGAATTTTTCGGAGGGAACTTCCGCCAAAACGAATATTTCAGAATTTTTTCGAACATTTTCAGATAAATTTTGTAGCCACACGTCAACCGAAAATTTTTACAGCAAAAGCGCCCGGAAATGTTCAGAAACCAGAAAGCTTATTGGTTTTTCTCAGCCTCTTCAGGAAAACGATCACTCATCACAAAACCGAAGGCGAACAACCGAATTTGTTATTTAAACTGATTAGAATCCGAATGCTAGCACCACCGACTAGAAGGAGACCCACGAAATCTACATCGACACGTCAGTACACTTTTGGTTCTACTTCCGGCAGATTTTACATATTATTCCTTCGAAATCAAAACCAAATGCCACTTCCCAGTCGACTTCCAGAATAGACAAAGAAAAACCGAAAAACCTCCCGGTTTCTGAATATTTCCGGGCGATTTTGATGTCAAACTGTTCGTAAGACGTGTGGCTATAAAAGTTAGTGCTTTTTGAATCGCCGCCGAAAAAATGTCTGGTTACTGTAGCTAAAGTACACTTATTACTCTTCAAAACATGCAATTATATGTTTATTTTGAAGTGATACCGGTACGAGACTCCGAAACAATGGGGTTCGCCACGGCAAGCGTAGTTGTACAGCGAAATGTTTATATTGTTGCTTTGAAACGAATAAAACGAACTCGAGATTTGAAACAAATCGCGCGCCAAATTTTTCGCTAAATAACAACGCGTTATGTCCGAGGAGTCTCGTACTGATATCACTCCGAAAAAAAAAACCAGATAACACCACCAAAGTTTGAAGGCGGGTCGAAAATTTCGGTTTGTACTGTAGGTACCGTAATTCTACAGTATACCTGACTAAAAATGTTATATTGTCTGTTTTTTTTTTGAGTGATCCCGGTACGAGACTGCGAAATAACGGGTCTCGTCACGCGTTGTTCAGCGAAATTTGAAATGAAAAAATTTTTTCAATCTCTTCCGCAATGTTTTCTTAAAATTTTCCATACCTTAAAAATTCCGGGCCGAACCGTTTTTTGAATTTCTCGGCCCGGTTGCTATTTCGGTGCCCTCTGATTTCAGGTTAGTAGTGACGATTGCCGCCGATCCAAATCGGTGTCTTCCGATTTCAAATAGAAATGCAAATTCGGCCTACAGCACTACCTTTTTCGGTTTTTTTCTTCGAGGAAAAATAACACGCCTGATCGAGGCTCAAAACTTTAACTTCTGACTACCCGGGCCCGCAGACTTGCAATTTTCGGGCTGGGCCGGGCCGTGCCGTGTTTTTTCAGAGCCCGGGCCCGGCCCGGGCCCATTGGGCGAAAACTCGGCCCGGCACGGGCCCAGCCCGTTTCTGAAAAGCTAAGTCGGTGCTCTCCAATTTTGAGATGCCGCTTCGGCAAATCAAAATCGGAGCTCTCCGTTTTCAGCGTAATGCAAACGCGCCCCACTGCACAAATTTTTCTGAGGTGTTTTTTCGATTTTCGTCCTCTTTATTTGAAAATTGATCAGTAAAAATTATTTAAAAATTTGTTTTTGAAAAAGTTAGTACTACCACGGGCCCAACAGGCCGGGCCCGGGCCGAGAAATTTTTCATTTGGGCCCGGCCCGGCCCGTCGCAAGTCTGCGGGCCCGGCTCGGCCCGGCCATTTTAAAGTATGAAATTTTCCGCAATGTTTTTCTAAATTTAATTTTAAAAATTATTTTGCAATTCAAAAAAAGAGAAGAATAAACTTCAAAATTGAGATTAATGTTTCAAAAGTAATTATTCAAAAAAACACCGCGGAAAATTAAAAATATTGCGGAAAAAGAGATTGAAAATTTTTAACCGTTTTGAATCTCGCGTCCAGAATTTCGCTAAACAGCTACGCCTGGCGTGGCGGGACCCGTTATTTCGGAGTCTCGTACCGGGATCACTTCAAAAAAAAAAAACAGATAATAGTGAAGCGCTCCGAGATCCATAAGCTTTTGCAAAGTTTCAAATCAATCTACTTAGAAACCCTTGCTTGGAAAAAAATGGAACATACCTTAGACTTCTTTATAAGTTTCAGTCCTGCGAAACGTTCCTTCTGTAGGTTTCTTTTGCGCGACGTCGTGGCATCTTCTTCCTCGAGTGATGATGGTACCGCCTTGAAATGGGAAGAATGCTCTTCTGCTGTTCTTGGAAATCCCGATTGATCCTTGTTATGATGTTCAAGTGATTCGTCCTCGTCCTTCAACCTTCTTTCTATGCGCCCATCAGCGGTTATTCCCATCAATTCTCTGAATAACATATTCGAACGTTTTTCAATAAGGGAGAAATGTTTGAACCTGTTCGTATTCTGTGCGAGAATACGAACAGTTTTAAAAATTGATTTACATTTAGACCAGAAGCTTTACATTTAGACCAGGTTTGGACAAAATTTTCTCGAAAAATCGTATATACGATATTTTTCCGAATTTTTAAGAACGAAGAGATGTGATTTTTCGGTCCGGCCCTGCTCGGCCGGCAAGGCATCGAAAAATTGCGTTTTTAAAACTTTCTTTTTCAAAAATTTTTATTTGCGGGAGGCTCGGAGGAACCTTTAAATCACACTTTTAAAATTCCGGGCCGGGCCGTTTTTTGAACTTCTCGGCCCGGCCTGGTCAGCCCGATTGCTAAATCGGTGCCCTCCGATTTCAGGTTATTATAGCCTTGATTCGTGTTTCAAACGCGCCCCATTTCACTCACGCCAAATTTCCCGGAGGCGGAGCCGAAATACTTTTTCTCAGACTTGCGACGGGCCGGGCCGGGCCGGGCCCAAATGAAAAATTTCTCGGCCCGGGCCCGGCCCGCGCTCGGCCCGGCCTGTTGGGCCCGTGGTAGTACTAACTTTTTCAAAAACAATTTTTTAAATAATTTTTACTGATCAATTTTCAAATAAAGAGGACGAAAATCGAAAAAACACCTCAGAAAAATTTGTGCAGTGGGGCGCGTTTGCATTACGCTGAAAACGGAGAGCTCCGATTTTGATTTGCCGAAGCGGCATCTCAAAATTGGAGGGCACCGACTTAGCTTTTCAGAAACGGGCTGGGCCCGTGCCGGGCCGAGTTTTCGCCCAATGGGCCCGGGCCGGGCCCGGGCTCTGAAAAAACACGGCACGGCCCGGCCCAGCCCGAAAATTGCAAGTCTGTATCGAATTTCTTTCGATTTCTTCCATTTTTTCAATGAAAATACGTTTAAAGTGTGATTTTATAGGATCGCGAGAAGCACGGAGTCCATTGACACGCCCCTTTTTGAGTCTCGCCACGAGAATTTAAGAAATCAGTGCTGCGCCTTTAAAATCCGTTGAGTACGGTATGCATTTTTTCGTCGTAATCACCCTGTTTTTCGTTGTTTTTCGCCAAAAATTAAATCGGTGGAGAACAAGACGAGATGTAATTATTTTGCGAAAAAGGCAGAAATAGGGCCAAACTTGCATTTTCCTACTTCATTTTTCATTCGAAATCGTTTTAAAACGATTTGCAACAGTTTTTTTTCTCAGCAAAACTGCTATTTTTACGCAAAATGGCTAAAAAACAACGAAAAAAGTGTGATTACGACGAAAAAAATGCATACCGTACTGAACGGATTTTAAAGGCGCAGCACTGATTTCTTAAATTTTCGTGGCGACACTCTAAAAGGAGGGTGGCTGCGGACTCCGCGCTTCTCGCGATCCTATAATAATTTCGTAATGTAAGCAAAAAATATCAAGATTTGCTGTGAAACCGTTTTCGTCGTTCAGCAATACAGTGATTTCACTATTTTCGGGTATTTTCGCCGAAAACTAAGACGAATTTCGGTTTTATAGCTAATTCTGACTATTTTTATCAAAAATTTATCGAAAAATTGAAAGAATTCGGACGGAAATGGTTAAAAAACAACAAAAGACCGAATTCGCCGCTCAAAAAGAATTTCGCCCGAGGCGAAGTACTGAGTGCAATGGGGCGCGTTTGAAACACGAATCAAGGCTATAATAGCAGTGCCGACTGCCGCCGATCCAAATCGGCGCCCTCCGATTTCAGGTTAGCAGTGCCGACTGCCGCCGATCCAAATCGGTGTCTTCCTATTTCAAATAGAAATGCAAATGCGACCTACAGAACTATCTTTCTGGGTTTTTTCTCCGAAGAAAAATAACACGCCTGATCGAGGTTCAAAATTTTAACTTTTGACTAGGGTTTTGCAAGGGGGCGCCCCGCCTCGAGAGGATCCACCGCCGTTCGGTGGGATTGCCTGTACTGGGGGTCGGTAGCTCAGTCGGTAGTGGTGGCTGCTGGCAACCGAGAGGTCACGAGTTTGAGTCCGCCCATTTCACGTCGCGTAACGTCATTTCCTTTTAAGACCCATGCGAGGCGGCTTTGCAGACTCCGAGCTTCGCACGATCGTGTAATACTTTTTTGGTTTTTTCTTCCCATTTTTACTAATTAATATTTTTGTTCTAAAATGAGAAACTCAAGAAAAAATTCCAGACTTTATAAAAAATCTACGGGGGATACTAGAAAAATGAAAATTACTATGGTTAGAGATCGGTCCGGTCGGCCCGGCGAGCTGGGCCGGTACACATCTTTCTGTCTGTAGGTACCGTAATCCCACAGTATACCGGACCAAAAATGTTAAAGGGGTGAAGCTCTCAGAGACCCATGGCCTATGCAAAAAACCAAATTAATCGGGTGACAGGTTGAGAGTTATTCCAGCTGAAGTCGTGGTCAAACAGAACTATGTAAACAGCGATAAAGATAGTTATTTTCCAAGAAAACAGTTCACCTGGCCATGCGATCATCTTCTTCTTCCATCGTTTTTATCCTCAGAGCTTGTGCAATGTGAGGATCGGTAGAGGAAAGAAACCCGATGGTGTCGATAGCTTCCTTTGTTCTGCTGGTTTCTTGAAGATCTTCGAGGTTCCCCATTTCCTCCATCTCTTGTCTGCTTTGCATTGTTCGTTTTTCTAACATTTTCATGGGATCCTTGGCATCTTCAGCTTCTTGTTCGTCCACTTTTTTCTGTTGATCTTGATAGAGCTGAAGAGAACCATATAACTTTAAATTACTCTTTTCAATTGTGATTGCTCTTTCTCAGCAGGTTGTGGTTTAGATCAGTGTGTGGAGTAGAAATTTTTTTCTACGGAATGCGGAGTAAAAGTTTTTTACGGAACACAGAACTAGGAACTCGGAATAGGAAAATTTTCACGGAACGCGGAACAAAAAGCAACCCGGAATACGGAATTCGGAATTCCTAGCGTCACCTGGAGGTTTTTCATCCCCTAGTCACAGTTTCTGCTTTCGGAAATGATGTTAAACATCAGAAACTGGGCTCAGTCAAAAGAATCTCTTTTTTTGTCTGTTTTGGGTTTGATTTTGAGAAGGCCCACTTTACGGAATACAAAGTACGGAACTCGGAATAGAAACTTTTTCTGCGAAACTTTTCTACGGAAAATTTCTACGGAATACGGAACTCGGAGCGAAAAAAACCCCGGAATATGGAACTCGGAATTCCGTGCAACTCTGATATCGAGTCTTAAAACAGATTTCGGAAGAAAATGCGGAACAAACGTCTCTTTTCTCGCAAGCGTGCGCTGCCTTCTCTTGAGATGTTTAGTTTTTTCGTTAAGAAGCCGTTGAATCGTATTGAAAAATGAATGAGATTGATACAATCAAGTTAGAGAAATATTTCCAGGCATTCCTTAGCAAAAAATCGGAAGAGAAAGTATACAGCAGACTTAGGGAGGAAATTCGCCGTCGATTTTTTTTCTAAAGCTAGTTTGAAAATATTAACAATATTTTTTAGTAGATAAATTGAATTACGAAAACTATCGACATACTTTAACTGCTTCGAAAAGTCGCGTTGCTCCATGCTCATTTTGATAATCGCAGTTTTCTAGGTCTGTCTTGAACGTAATCTCTGCTAAGCAATTCGGGCATCGGAAGTAAAATCGGAATAGCTTGAGTCCGAGATAGGTTTCGCCTTCGGCCGTCTCACGCTTCATATTAAACTTTTTACCTAAATGAATTGTTTTCGAATATTTACTTTCAACGTTAGTATTTCGCAACCTTTGTAAATGTATTCATGACAAGTATTGCACTGCATATTGAAAGGTGTCATGACGCGTTGAACAAACTGTCTGAAATATCCGTCTCTGCAGCCTCTAATTAACATTTTTTCATTTACTTACCGGTTTCTTTGCCCTTTAGCTCTCGGTATCTTCGATGGATCGAAGTCTGGTGGATAGTACTTCTGAAAATGAAGAGTTATAGGAAACTTGAATGTAGGAGACCATTCTTCATTGTTAGAGAGTGCAAACTCTGATGGATGAAGTATTGTTTAGAATATAATTTTTTGGCTTGAGCATTACTCTAGTATTACAGAGCAGTGCTCGAGCATAGCTGGAGTCGAACATAATTCAAGCAGCTCAGCTCAAGCGGCTCGGTATCAAAACCCAGGCACCACCGACTATAAAAATTCACGCAGGTACACCAATACCGTATTGAAGCTTCGTGTAAAAGATAATAAAATTTGCTTACTTACTTGAAAAACTTTGCGTTCGGTTCCAGTCATATTTCAGTCTGAAAAAATAAATTCAAAAAGGTTAAACAGGCGAAAGCTTTTCTTTCAAAATGCGCAATTGTCGATAATCTCTCGCAACGACTGCGTATGAAGACGCAGCGTCATTTTTACGGCCACGGCCGCAATCTTAGCGCGCATATTTCGTTTTACGGAGCATCGTAAAGGCGCGCTGTTTAGAAAACTGGAGGAGAGCGCGCGCACCACGCACGCACACGCGTGTACACGGCGTTCTTTTTACTACCTGAAAGAGTGAAAGCTCGGCCGCGACCCCGGCGCTCGCTAGGCCACTACGATTTTTCGGCAGTTTTTCGAGGATTTCTCGAGTTAGAAGTCGAAAATCAAAAATTTGGTACCCAAATTTTTGCGGATGACTAAGAGGAATCGATTAAAAAAAAGAGCGCCAAAAAAGGTCGAGTTTTCGCGGAGGAGATACGAATTGAAGCAAGTGCATTCGTGTTTCATAACGGCGGCCGCCATATTTCGCGAGTAGCTCGGGAAGCAGGACTTTTGCTGCATTTTGTAATCAAATTGATTTATAGAATCGCTGTTTTTGAATTTATTCCGTTGCAATTGTAATCTGCTGTCGAAAATCGGTTTTTTTCTCGTTTTCCCGTAAAAAATCTGGATAGTTTTGGTGGATATGAAATTATTCATGTTCTTTCTGCTTTTGGATTATAATCGAATGCGATTCTCTGTAATTATTGCTCTTTCTAGTCGTCTTAATCGACTTACTAACCGCGTGCAGCAGACATGCGAAACTCCGCGCCGCACCTTGCAAAGTCTGATTGGCAAGCCACGCCCCCCACCACGCGCGCTGATTGGTGGCCGCACTTTTTCTTTTTTACTACTGCGCGTCGTGAAAAAAACACCGTGGTTTTTTCCGCGACGCGCAGTGGTAAAAGAAGAGAAAGTGCGGCCACATAAGTTGATTAAAATGACTACGAAAGTCTATAAACAGTGCTCATGGAAAATATGAATCGTTAAAAAAAGAGCGTCAAAAAAGGTTGTGTTTTCGCGGATGAGACACATTTTGAATATGCGTGGCCGAACGTCGTGAAAAAACACCGCAGATAGATCTCTCGAGCTCGATCGAGGGATCTATCTAGAGAACGCACGACCACGGCCCAGCATTCGCTAGGCCAACGCGATTTTACAGCGGCGCGACTAGCCTCGCTGCGCTCGGCTCCCGACCTACGGTGCAAAACTCTTGAAGAAACAGTACCAAAAAATTCTGGTGGGGCACGAACCCCGACTCCTCAAGCCAGATGATGAAAGTGGGGGAATGGGTTTCTTCACGCGCTGACATTGCCTCTGGGAAGGCTCGCACCTTAGCCTATCTCCACATAGGGGCGGGCCGGCGAGAAATGGGGCTGACATTGCCTCTGGGAAGCGTTACGCGTTACGCGTTACGCGTCACGCGTCACGCAACACCATTCTCTTCGCTCATACTTTCTCGATTTTATTGAGGAGGCTGACTAGCCTCGCTGCGCTCGGCTCCGGACCTCCGGTGCAAAACCCAAAAAGCAGTACCAAAAAGTTCTGGTGGGGCACGAACCCCGACTCCTCAAGCCAGAAGATGAAAGTGGGGGAATGGGTCTGTTCACGCGCTGACATTGCCTCTGGGAAGGCTCGCACCTTAGCCTATCTCCACATAGGGGCGGGCCGGCGAGAAAGCGTCTCCACATAGGGGCGGACCGGCCTGGCGCCAAAAGGGCACCGGCTCCGGCGCTATCTCGGCTCGTTTTGATCGTACGAAAATTCTGACGGCACCATCGGAATGGGGCAACGATTTTACCCTACTTGGCGCAGTCGGCGTCCAAATTGAGCGGCGGGCCGGCGAGATATCGGGCGCCGAAAAACGCAAAAAGCGTTACGCGTCACGCGTCACGCATAACGCATAACGCAACACCATTCTCTTCACGCGCTGACATTGCCTCTGGGAAGGCTCGCACCTTAGCCTATCTCCACATAGGGGCGGGCCGGCGAGAAATGGGGCTAACATTGCCTCTGGGAAGCGTTACGCGTTACGCGTTACGCGTTACGCGTCACGCGTCACGCAACACCATTCTCTTCGCTCATACTTTCTCGATTTTATTGAGGAGGCTGACTAGCCTCGCTGCGCTCGGCTCCGGACCTCCGGTGCAAAACTCTTGAAGAAACAGTACCAAAAAATTCTGGTGGGGCACGAACCCCGACTCCTCAAGCCAAAATATGAAAAAGATGAAAATGGAAAGTGGGGAAATGGTTTGTGTTTTTACCCGCGCATGTCACGCGAATATTAGAAAAGCTAAAAGAAAAGCCCTCAAGCCAAAAGGCTCCGGCTCCGGCGCTATCTCGGCTAGTTTTGATCGTACAGAAATTCTGACGGCACCATCGGAATGGGGCAACGATTTTACCTACTTGGCGCACACGGCGTCCAAATTGAGCGGCTGGCCGGCGAGATATCGGGCTCCGAAAAACGCAAAAAGCGTTATGGTGTTACAGCGTCACGCGTGAAAGCCTCGCTGCGCCTCCGGACCTCCGGTGCAACACCCAAAAAACGCTACCAAAAAGTTGCGACCTCACCCCGACTCCTCAAGCCAAAAGATGAAAAGGATGAAAAGTGGGGAAATGGTTTTTGTTTTCACGCGCTCCCATGTCACGTGAATATTAGTAAAGCCCTCAAGCCAAAAGGGCGCAATCGGGCGCAAAGCGTTACGGCCTGAAGCGTAACAAAAAAGCGTTACGCGTGAAAGCGTCACCATCAAAAGATGAAAATTTGAAAGTGGGGAAATGGGTCTCTTCACGCGCACTTTCTCGATTTTATTGAGGAGGCTGACTAGCCTCGCTGCGCTCGGCTCCGGACCTACGGTGCAAAACTCTTGAAGAAACAGTACCAAAAAATTCTGGTGGGGCACGAACCCCGACTCCTCAAGCCAGAAGATGAAAAAGAATGAAAAGTGGGGAAATGGTTTTTGTTTTCCCGCGCTCATAACTGCCCATGTCACGTGAATATTAGAAAAGCTAAAAGAAAAGCCCAGGAGCCAAAAGGGCTCCGGCGCTATCTCGGCTCGTTTCGATCGTACGAAAATTCTGACGGCACCATCGGAATGGGGCAACGATTTTACCTACTTGGCGCAGTCGACGTCCAAATTCGGCGGCGGGCCGGCGAGATATCGGGCGCGGGGAAACGCAAAAAGCGTTATGGTGTTACAGCGTCACGCGTGAAAGCCTCGCTGCGCCTCCGGACCTCCGGTGCAACACCCAAAAAACGCTACCAAAAAGTTGCGACCTCACCCCGACTCCTCAAGCCAAAAGATGAAAATGAAAAGTGGGGAAATGGTTTTTGTTTTCACGCGCTCCCATGTCACGTGAATATTAGTAAAGCCCTCAAGCCAAAAGGGCGCAATCGGGCGCAAAGCGTTACGGCCTGAAGCGTAACAAAAAAGCGTTACGCGTGAAAGCGTCACCATCAAAAGATGAAAATTTGAAAGTGGGGAAATGGGTCTCTTCACGCGCACTTTCTCGATTTTATTGAGGAGGCTGACTAGCCTCGCTGCGCTCGGCTCCCGACCTACGGTGCAAAACTCTTGAAGAAACAGTACCAAAAAATTCTGGTGGGGCACGAACCCCGACTTCTCAAGCCAAAAGATGAAAAAGAATGAAAAGTGGGGAAATGGTTTTTGTTTTCCCGCGCTCATAACTGCCCATGTCACGTGAATATTAGAAAAGCTAAAAGAAAAGCCCAGGAGCCAAAAGGGCTCCGGCTCCGGCGCTATCTCGGCTCGTTTCGATCGTACGAAAACTCTGACGGCACCATCGGAATGGGGCAACGATTTTACCTACTTGGCGCAGTCGACGTCCAAATTCGGCGGCGGGCCGGCGAGATAAACGCAAAAAGCGTTATGCGCAAGGTGTTACAGCGTCACGCGGGAAAGCCTCGCTGCGCCTCCGGACCTCCGGTGCAAGACCCAAAAAACGGTACCAAAAAATTGCGACCGCACACACACCCCGACTCCTCAAGCCAAAAAATGAAAATGAAAAGTGGGGAAATGGTTTTTGTTTTTACGCGCTCCCATGTCACGTGAATATTAGTAAAGCGCTCAAGCCAAAAGGGCGCAATCGGGCGCAAAGCGTTACGGCCTGAAGCGTAACAAAAAAAGCGTTACGCGTGAACACATAACGCTCAAAAGATGAAAATTTGAAAGTGGGGAAATGGGTCTCTTCACGCGCACTTTCTCGATTTTATTGAGGAGGCTGACTAGCCTCGCTTCGCTCGGCTCCGGACCTCCGGTGCAAAACTCTTGAAGAAACAGTACCAAAAAATTCTGGTGGGGCACGAACCCCGACTCCTCAAGCCAAAATATGAAAAGGATGGGAAGTGGGGAAATGGTTTTTGTTTTCACACGCGCATGTCACGTGAATATTAGAAAAGCTAAAAGAAAAGCCTTCAAGCCAAAAGGGCTCCGGCTCCGGCGCTATCTCGGCTCATTTTGATCGTACAAAAATTCTGACGGCACCATCGGAATGAGGCAACGATTTTACCCTACTTGGCGCAGTCGGCTGGCCGGCGAGATGGCGCCGAGAAACGCAAAAAGCGTTATGCGCAAGGTGTTACAGCGTCACGCGTGAAAGCCTCGCTGCGCCTCCGGACCTCCGGTGCAAAACCCAAAAAACGCTACCTAAAAGTTGCGACCGCACCCCGACTCCTCAAGCCAAAAGATGGAAAAGGATGAAAAGTGGAGAAATGGTTTTTGTTTTTACGCGCTCCCATGTCACGTGAATATTAGTAAAGCCCTCAAGCCAAAAGGGCGCAATCGGGCGCAAAGCGTTACGGCCTGAAGCGTAACAAAAAAAGCGTTACGCGTGAAAGCATAACGCTCAAAAGATGAAAATTTGAAAGTGGGGAAATGGGTCTCTTCACGCGCACTTTCTCGATTTTATTGAGGAGGCTGATAGCCTCGCTGCGCTCGGCTCCGGACCTCCGGTGCAAAACTCTTGAAGAAACAGTACCAAAAAATTCTGGTGGGGCACGAACCCCGACTCCTCAAGCCAGAAGATGAAAGTGGGGGAATGGGTCTCTTCACGCGCTGACATTGCCTCTGGGAAGGCTCGCCCCTTAGCCTATCTCCACATAGGGGCGGGCCGGCGAGAAAGCGTCTCCACATAGGGGCGGACCGGCCTGGCGCCAAAAGGGCACCGGCTCCGGCGCTATCTCGGCTAGTTTTGATCGTACGAAAATTCTGACGGCACCATCGGAATGGGGCAACGATTTTACCCTACTTGGCGCAGTCAGCGTCCAAATTGAGCGGCGGGCCGGCGAGATATCGGGCGCCGAAAAACGCAAAAAGCGTTACGCGTCACGCGTCACGCATAACGCATAACGCAACACCTTTCTCTTCGCGCGCACTTTCTCGATTTTATTGAGGAGGCTGAAAAAAAGAACACACATTCGAAACAGGCAGACGCGCCCCGGCCCAAGTCGTTCATCTGTTTTCGGTTTTGTGTTTTGGTTTTTTGGGTCCCTCCGTCACATTATCTATATGGCCCTTCGAGACAGAAAAAATAATCAAGCCGCGGCGGCAGCTGCTGATTGAAATCATGCTTTCGAACAGTCCGAAAAATCAAGTTCATCCGGGAAAAAATCGAGTTTATGAAATAAAAGACAACGAGCTCACTTGTAGCGCAATATCTGCTGAGTGCAACTTGACACTTACTTTAGAGACAAACCTGTTATTCAATGGCACTTCCATTTATTACAACAATGACAAGTACTCTAAATATCAGTTCATCAATTCAAGAAAATGGAACCGGGAACGAAAGCGGTCCACCCAATTCTAATGCAGCGGTTGCTAGGCGATGAAAGAGTGGGAAACAAAGAGAATCAGGCGGCCAGAACTGGGTCGAGTCTTCTCCGTGCTATCCGGGCATAACCTTATTCGAGATTAATTTCCAATTTTCTTGAATTGAGAAAATGAGTACAAGAAAAGAAGGAAAAACCTGACAGAAATTTCGGAAAAAAGTACATTAGCAATTATACAAACAAAAAATTACAAGGGGCTCCAAAACAGGAAAACTGAAACAGAAGGAACGTGAAAATAACTAGAAGTGATATTCAAACAAAGATTTCACTGTGTGTCTAAGAAGGCATGTTTCTTCAACTACGAAACTTTTCAGCCGAAAAAATGAAACATGCCGTGCTGACTTCAACACTGGCGCCCAAAGACAGCAATTCCTTTCAAAAATAGCAATCGAAGAGCTGCACAGTTGAAAAAACAATCATCATTGTGCAGCAAAAAAAATTCAGTGACCCTTTTCCCCATTCTTCTGGCTGATTGGTGGATGATTGGTAGGTGTGACATGTTTCACTAGTTGTCCAACCAATTGAGTCAGCATATAAGATATCCGGCAGAATGCTAACCGCGGTATCTTTTCTTCGTATGTCCTGTTCCAGTTTGCCTGAAAAAAAAACCCACAGGACTATTACCTTTTGCCTAGAGTCGATAATTAAAAATACTTTCACTTATTTTTAAAGCTTCGCATTTTTTGCGCTGCGTTTCACCACGCTATTAAAGGGGGGGGGGGGGGGTGCCAAATCGAAAAAAGTTTGCTTTAATACAAACTAGAGGGGTGGGAAAACGCAGCGCACAAGGAGCGACGCTTTAAAAATAAGTGCAAGTATTCTTAATTATCGATTTTAGGCCAAAATTAATATTCCTGTGGCCGTGGCCTAACTGCTGCTTTTCGCGGGAATTCTTAGCGCGGCCTCGGTGCATTTTCGAGATTTCTTCGCGAAAAGAGGTGTCTGTAAGCTGAGCATCGAGCGGCCGAAAAGTATCGCGAATCAATCGATATCGCGCATAGGCGCAACGAAATTTGGGTTTTTAGGCCACGGCCACAGGAATATTAATTATGGCCTAAAATCGATAATTAAAATTACTTCTACTTATTTTTAAAGCGTCGCTCCTTGTGCGCTGCATTTTCCCACTCCTCTGGTTTCTTTTTAAGCAAACTTTTTTCAAGTTGGCACCCCCCCCCCCCTTTAAACTCTTTTGGATACGGTTTCCAAACAAATCATAAATACCATAGGCAAAAGAGTTTAAAGGTGCAAGACTGATTTTAAAAGGGTTAAGAAGACAAGCTCACAGGCGATTTGACTTACCGGATAACTACTGATGATGAAGAACGGAAATAAAAGAGCGAAAACAATCCCATTGACGAACATGTGAGAACTAAAGGAGCACGCAATGGCGAGTGGAGTTCCGAAGCCGAGAAAGTAGGGCCAATGGGATTCGAATATTTCGCGGCGGCGGAGAAATGGAAGATTGTAACCATCAAAGAAATAATCAAAACTAAAAAACAAATGTTTGGGTTTTCTCACAGGGGTTTCAAACTCGCCAGTACATGGAGTTCAACAAAGCCATATGAAGGTAAACTAAGAAAGGACCAACAAGGGGAATGGGAAGATACTGAGAGAGAAGACCTTGCACAAGGAAGAATGCTCCGTGAATAGCAGAAATTATTGTTTCAGCAAGAATAGAACTGAAATTGGAGTAAAGATATTTTTAGTTGAGAAACCATACTGAATTCAGAGCCAACTTCTCTGTACAACATTTAATGAAACTTGTTGAGTTTACCTGAAGTGGACCGGTTTCGGTGGCGGAACGTTGATAGCTCGCATGCACGCACCAGAAATATCAGAAAACCAGAGGGCTTGAATTATACGAGACCCGATAAAAATAGGAATGAACAGCATGTATCCGATGGCATAGCCGTAATCAGCCTTATTGAACACACCGAAGATAAACCCAAAGAAAATAATACAAAACTGCCAAAGTATCAAAAACGCTGCATTCATTATATAGATTGAACCAAGCCTGAAAAAAAGTTTAATCAAGAGCGATTTGTCATGAAGACTTTTCCTTTTCTCATTTTTGCGAAAATTCAAAAAAAAAATTCAGCGAATTTCTCGGCCATGGCCGTTCTTTGAATAAACGATAAGCATTGTTCAACGATCAATGCTAATTCTAACTGAGCGCAATGTATCGCACGGTGGGACCTTCTGGTGTTAACTTCAAACCAAAAAAGTATCAGTGACTACTTAGCAGAGTTATGAGAAAGATGCCCACTACAAACATGTTCAGTGCAAAATATGTTTTTCTAGTTAATAACTGTGTTTTGTAACTATTCCAGTTTTGGAGATATCCCTCGTTGAATTTCAACTTCAAGGGCCCTTCTATTTGGGGTTTACGGTACATTTATAAGTATTACTTGCTGGCAATAACTCACTTTTTCATGAAACTGTCTTTCTTTTTAGGGGGTTCCGGCGGTCTTCGAAAAATTCCTTGTTTCTCTCGTCTTATCTGCAGAACTGTTCGCTCTCTTGGCGCAGGCGGCTCAATTTTAATTTCTTTCGCTTCTTCCTCTCGCAGGCGTCGTATGAACTAAAGATTTCTTTTGGCTTTGAGTCGAATAAAAGATTCAACTCACAGTTATCCCTTTAATCGAGTCAATGAACCCGTGGCAGAAATCAATTGCCAAAATACGTAACTTCACCATTGTGGTTTTGATGCCAACTTGATTTGGCGAACTTCAACTCTGAAATAGCCGTTAAAAACATGAATGAAAAAATTCAAGAATTCAATAAATGATTCTCCGCGAGAAAAAAAAGAAAAAAAGTTGATTAAAAATAAATTATGGTGAAGCACGTGATTTTCGTGATGACAAGGCGTGCCGGTATCGATTTTCTGCAGACGCAGAGAAAAGTGCGTTCGAGCGTACTTGCTCGGGTAACTTTTTTCTCAAATTTTAAGAAATACCAAAAATAAACTAATTTATACCCCAATTGCTAGAGAAATCACTACTACAAGAAATAGGAAACGACGAGAAAGTTATTTATAGCCACAAAACATACGAAAGGAGAAATTTCAATAAAAAATACTCGACTATCCTTCATCTACTCGTAGACATCTTCGCGCTCGCAGATATATTTGAAAGCATCACGGATCGTCTGAAATGAAAGCTTACACACTATGAGGGAAACTTCGATTGTTCCATGTTCTAATTATGCCCAGTTCTACCGACGTCCTAGTTTTATTCCGGCAATCTCTACTTCAGCGATTTTTATTCTGTTAGTGTCGAGAAATATTTTTTTTCGTGGTTTTAATTGGAATAGATTATTCCTGACCTTGAATTTGTCGGAATCCTGAAGGGGAATTTCGAATCCAAACTCGTCTTCCAGTGCCATCACAATTTCGACCTTAAAAATTGCAGAATTGTGATTTCATCGGTATTTTTCCAAGCAACAGGCTTTTTTGTAGTAAAATCAATGTTTTCCGCTGGTTTTTTCTTTCATCACAGCTATGCTTTTACAGTCTTCCCTGAGAAAATCGTGAAAAAACGTTTTTCAGCAGGCGGCCTCAGTCCGTAGAAACTGTTAATAAAGAGTTCAGACTAGAATTCCATGAAAGGACGAAGCTATTACGAGAAAAGAACAAATTACTGAAAATCAAAGATTTGCAAGTCGGACCGCCTTTTTAAAAAAACATTTTGGTTATTTATTACCGGAAATCTCACTAAAAACTTTGACTTTGACTTCGGCCCGGTCTGTAGCAACTCTGCGAATACTTCCTTTTTTTTTAATGGATCTCCCCCTAATAGGGTTTTGCAGAGCTGCACGGAATTGAAAATTTCAGAGATGCATCGGGGCCGAAGTTAAAATTACTCTCGATCCCGCTCGGCACGGCAGGGAAAGCCGGTCAAGCCAAGTCAAGTCAAAATTTTGAAAAAAAAAGATTTACCGGGTGTTCGCGAAACTCCCACAAGAGCACGGGCCGACAAAAAATTTGGCCCGGCCCTGATTTTTGCAACTCTAGAAAACTTGATGTGCGCGTTTCGGAGTTTCAAAAATCTTGTGGATTTCAGAAAGCGGGTTTCGGAATATCAAAAAAGTTTGCGAGTTTCGGAGTTCCGAAAACGGCGGAAAGCGGGTTTCAGAACGAAAATTAGAAATGATATTTTCGAAAATAAGAAATGATATTTGGTTTCGTTGCAGATCTGAAATTAAACGAAACACAAAACTTCAACTTACTTAGTTACTGAAAACTGACTAAGGAACTAAATAAGTTCTGATGAAAATTATTGTTTTAGCGAGTTTCGGAGTTCGCAAAACAGCCGAATGCGGGTTTCTGAATTCAGCTCTGCTAGACAGGCAGAGAAGCTACGCATTTCGGCCCGGCCCGTTGCAACTCCGGAAAACCGTTTTTTTAAAGTATATTTTTGAGCAGTTACCTGATCCAACGAGTCGAATCCGAAATCCTTGACCAAATCAGCATCGAGCGCCAGAAGAGATTCTTTGTCAGCTGGGAAACGATCCCATGCGCGGATCGCCTTCAAAACCCTTTCCTCCACCTTGAAAAAAACCGTTCGGTTTTTATATGAATATATAGAAACTTAAGTCGCAATACCTGGTGGAAAGTCAACTGCTTTGGGGGGTCAAACGGTCCGAAAACTTCAATTTTGCTCCCTCTTAATAAATTTGAAAGTGAGAAATTGCAAAAAAACTACGAAAACCTGATCTGGGTATAATTAACAGTCGGAAGCAGCAGTTTCACATATCGTTCGGTCGAAAACGAAACCGCTCTACGCTGAGCTAACGCCGACGAAACTCTGGCGAAACGGGCGATGTAGCGATACGACATATGGCGCCTGTAGCCATGATGACAGACGAAGTTAACCCAGTTGCCTCAAGTACGTGAGGCGAAATCGCAAATCTTCTCAAAAAATAAACATTTTGTAACAACGATTTATCAACAGCAACAAATTTATTTGTGAGCTTTGCGCTGAGCGATGATGACGCCTTGGAGCTCCTCTCTCTTGGCCTTGGCACGACGATGAGTTCCGATGCGTCTCTTGAGGAACTTCAAGGCACGCTTGTCCTTCGAGATACGAAGCATTTCCAGGACGCGACGCTCGTACGGAGCGAATCCGGTGATTTCGCGAACGAGTTCACGAACGATCTTTAAAAAAAAGAGTCACTGAGAAACAGAAAACAGTCGAACCTTCGTCTTCTTGGAAGCAACTCCCTTGTGTCTGTTCTGACGCTGCTGGACCGGGAGCTTCGTTGCAGCATGGCCCTTGTTGAGGCCGAGAGCCAATCCTTCGACACCTGGACCACTCATCCTGAAAACGAAGGAATTTTTCTTCAACGAAATAATAGAAACAGATTTCGAAATCATTCGTAGATGCTTGATGAACTTTTCCGACGGACATTTTTAAAATGACGAAATAAAAACTAAAATTTAAAAAAGAGTGGATTTTCTGAATGGACATTGAAAAAGGCTTAAGCAGAACAGCGAAATTGCGAAAATTTGGAAAAAAAAACCACATCCTACACTCGCTTAGGCTGCGAAACACTGAGAAGAACCCTCGTTGCGAGACCATTTCGCTGCGTAGCGACTCAACACATGATGATGATACGTAGCGGCAGCTCTTAGTACCAATATTCTTTTGAAGTATTTTTTTTTCGAATTTTTCGATAGATTTGAAGTAAATTCGTCTTTCACCCGCGAAATTTACTGTGGAAGCTTATTGATCCGGTTTTTACGTTTTTCTAGCGGTATTTATTGTTTTTCAGTCTTGGATAATGGCTCCCGCTCGTAAGGGAAAGGCTAAGGAGGAACAGGCTGTTGTGTCTCTTGGACCACAGGCCAAGGAGGGAGAGCTGATCTTCGGTGTTGCTCACATCTTCGCCTCGTTCAATGACACTTTTGTCCACATCACCGACATCTCCGGTAAGTCTAAAGATAGAGTGAAGTTCATTTTTGCTGTTCTGCAGGACGTGAAACTATCGTCCGTGTGACTGGAGGAATGAAGGTCAAGGCTGATCGTGACGAGTCGTCTCCGTATGCGGCTATGCTCGCTGCGCAAGACGTTGCTGATCGTTGCAAGCAGGTATTTTTAGTTTATTTTTCATTATTGATTTTTATTGTTATTTCTAGCTCGGAATCAACGCTCTTCACATCAAACTGCGGGCTACTGGAGGAACAAAAACGAAGACTCCAGGACCTGGAGCTCAATCTGCTCTCCGTGCTCTTGCTCGCGCTGGCATGAAGATCGGAAGAATTGAGGACGTGACTCCAATTCCATCGGATCAAACCAGAAGAAAGGGAGGTCGTCGCGGACGCCGACTCTAAGTTGTTATCTGTTATTCGAAAGAATACATTGTTTACTTTCAATTAGAGCGTATTTATATTGGGTTTATTCCACGCAGGAAAAAAAAGAGGCAGGAATAGAATTCCGAATGCTGAAAATATCTGATAGGTCCCAATTCGTAACCAAACTCGGTTAAAAGTTAAGTCCATGTATGTCATGAAATATACGAAGCCATCAAACCATTGAAATCGAAAAAACATAAGTTGCACGAAGTTTAAATATTGAAATACTGCACGCAGATTGATACTCGATCTGTTTTCGAAAATGAAACGAACATTTATGAGAAACTGGAAGCGATTTCGGGTTTTTTCATTGCACAATTTTAGAATTAATTTTCTTCGAAGTTATGCACTGGATACCGATTAACGTTTCTAACTACACAGAAAAACTGACTGAAAAAAAAGAACTCCATAGGTTAGAACAACAGGATAAAATCTCGAAGAGTAAAGTCGCTGAAATGATTTTGATGAAATTGTCGAAAAAACTGCTGTTTTTCTAACGGTTGCGCTTTTTGAATGTAACAAGACTCAAGCTCGGCCGTGCCATCGAAATTACTCGATCATATCGTTTTGAGAATGCCTCCTGTTATAAAACATTGGCTGTTTTCCGCTCGATGCCAAAATTGGATTCCTGAAGGAAAGTGAGCGATGTTGCGATGCCAACTTACGTTTAGCGAACTTTCCTCGTTTTTTAAATCAAAATGAAGACCGATGCCGTCGTCAGGTCGAGCATGAACGGGCCTTTGACACTAACGCTTGCACGAAAGTGAACCGCTCAATGTACAAAAAATGAGTGAGACAAACGTAAGGGCATTCTTTCAGAAAGAAATGCGGAACCATTTTCGGACGCTGTGCTCCCTGACTGAACCACACCACACAAGTTTGCCCTCACATACCCTGGTCTTTAATGTAGAAAACGAGTTCCAAAACTCAGAAAACTTTAGAGCACACATTTTTAGCTGCGCATTAAATGCGCAATAAAAATTGAAATTAGCTTCCGAAAAAAAAAATCAAAAAACAAGGTTCGTCGTAAAATGGTCAGTTCATTAAATTGAGAAACATTCAATTTACAGATAACCTTTTCAAACTTAAGTCGATATTTTGTTTCAGATTTTCAGTACTGATTTTAGTGATTTTTGCGTCTTCTTGGTGATGAGTTTTACACCAGAACGACCGTCAATTGTCTCGATCGGTCTGGTAAAATCATCGTTGTTGTCAACAACTACGAACTCGTCGAGATGATTGTCGCAAATGTAGACGTTAGTTTGAGGATGACATAGGAAAATGCAATCACGGGATACAGGAACTTCTTGACCAATCGGTAGAGTCTCGTTACCAACCATACATGCTAAATTATGAAATTCATTTTGAATACATATTAGCCCCACGCTTGTTACAGTCAGGTGGCTAATCACGGACGGTCAAAACAGGCCCGGACCGGCCCGTTCCGGCCGTCTCACAGGGGAAAATTTTTTTCTTCAGTAGAGTGGCCAGACGAGCCGGGCCGAGGAAATTTTGACTTCGGCGCGGCCCGGCCTGTTGCAACTCTGGTTACAGTACTAAGTATCTCTATTTACCCGGCCTCAAGGTAATTTTTTGAAAGAAAAAGCGCCCGATGTGGTCCTCATTGCAAGTCTGAATCAGTAAAAAGTGCAAAAATACTCCTCGCCTTCCGTGTATCTTCGACAAATAGGAAGCTTTCAGACATTTTCGGAAATTCTCGGCCCGGCACGGCCCGGCCCGAGTAGTCAAAAGTTAAAATTTTGAACCTCGATCAGGCGTGTTATTTTTCTGCGAAGAAAAAAATTCGGAGAAAAAAAACCCAAAAAGGTAGTGCAGTAGGGTGAATTTGCCTTCTATTTAAAATGGGGGGACACCGGTTTGGATCGGCGGCAGTCAGCACTGCTAACCTGAAATCGGAGGGCACCGATTTAGCAACCGGGCCGAACGGGCCGGACTGGTCCGAGAAATTCAAAAAACGGCGCGGCCCGGAATTTTTAAAGTATGCTTTCAGAGTGTTGCGCCACGCGTTCAACGGAACGTGACAGATAAAATAAAACGAAATGCTTCTTACATTCTTTCACGATGTGTCCAAAATTGCAGCGCATATTGGCTCCTCTTTGACGATCCAGCCATTTCGTCTCGTGGGGATGAGTTGTGTTGTCCATCACACAAGCCAACTCTGAATAATTCCTTAATGTACGTTTCCTGGAGAAGAAATTTGGTACCTTCGACATTGGCTGGCTTCAAAGTGACGTGACCAAGTTCTACTTCAACGCATTTGACGAAGGACCCATCGGAAAGTTGGCCGAACTCATCGACGAGAATGCCGAGACGACCAATCACACATCCTTAACAAAGATGAAGTGTACGGAGCTTGTTGAACTTCAAAAATCCAGATACTGATGAAGTTTACAAGAAGGAAACGAGCCGCCTTTCATCTGGTTCGAAACTAACCAACAACATGACTTTCATAGTAGCTGTAATGTGGTCTGAAGCATTGCATCAAACGTCCATCGATTGAAGTGTCATTTTGATGTACCTGCGGCTCCACCCATTTCTCATCTTCTCCAAAGATAGTCTCATTGAAGTAGCATCCGGCAGCTTAAAAAGAAGCATTTTGAAACTATGCATGTCGGTGCTTGAACTCAAAGTATCTAACCTCTTTCGACCACTTTTTTGAGAGCGCCTCCGAAAATGTTGCAGTGAAGAACGACTGTCCCGTTGCTGAGTCTTCTTGTCTCTCCTGGATGCATTGTTTGTCCGAAAGCGTCAATACAAGCAACTGCCTCGTAGTTCAGCACACCGTCCTCTCCTTCCTCACACGAAAAAAGGAAATCATGTTGTCTACTTTGCTCGCCCGGTTTCAGATAGTTTTCACTATCAACATTATCCGGAGCGCATCCTATAAAGTTTACCTCATTTTTGTCATCATATTTTCCAGATATGACCGGTTACCTAACGGAACGATCTTTGCTTTTCCTTGTTTTCCCTCGAAGATGTATTGAAACTTGATGAAGTTCTGAACCCACGTCTTTTTCAGCACGTATGGCTTTGTGAAGTTTCTGTCGAATACAGCAGCTGCATCTGCGAAAGCATACAGACTAATGCTCATTGTGACCAAAAATACAGTTGTTGATTGCAGCATTTCGCTCCTACACCAGGTTGAATTGATAAAATGCTCTAAAGCCTCGCAGATTTCCGCGATTTTATAGTGAAGCGGATCGTCGGTCTCTCTACTAGCCATCCTATTTTACCAGAAGGTGTTGCTTTACGGACTGTTTGAACAGCTTCTCCCGCTGTGGTAAGTGATCTAAATTTATACAGCAAAACGAAATCAAAACATGGAATTATACGAAAAGGCGTGTTTATCTTTCGAAAACGGCCATGTTTGAAAAATACCTACAGTGCACTCACTGAAGCCTTAGAACCGGTTACCGGTAATTTGGTTGTTCCATAGCTCGTGTCGATGGAAACTTTTCACCGATCCGCTGAATCGGAGTTTTAGAACTTGACCTCATCATGGTTGGCGTTTTCTGACAATTTTACCAATCATCTCTCTTTTTATTCTGAATATATATTTAACATGATTGTTCAAGAAGCAACAAGAGTGGCGGAAAATTATCATCGCTTTAATATTTTTCAGTGACTTTGTTCGATTGCAACTGATTTATTTATTTGTATCAAAACGGAATGTAGTTTTTTTTTCGAAGAATATATAGATATAAAACAGATCGTTTTAATTCTACTATTTAAAAAACACAGAAAACAAAAAAAAAAAGAAAGTTGGTCAATGTCTACTGAGGTGATGCCGTAAGCATTTCCTGAACTTATTATCTGTTTTTTTTTGAAGTGATCCCTGGACGAGACTCCGAAATAACGGGTCTCGCCACGCCAGGCGTAGTTGTTTAGCGAAATGTTGGGCGCGAGATTTGAAACGAATAAAATTTTTCAATCTCTCTATTCGTTTCAAATCTCGCGCGCGGCGAATATTTCGCTAAGCAACAGCGCGCGGCGGGGCGCGTTATTTCGGAGTCTCGTACCGGGGGATCACTCCAAAAAAAACAGATAATATGATGAACGACGGAGCTCTACCCGTGTGAGTTTAGTATAAGCTTTGAAAAATGGATCATGTCATTCCAAGTTAACAGTTTTGGAGGACATATGAAGCAATAAAAGTTGAACAGGTGTGAACAAAAACAGAAAAAAACAAGGAACAAACTGGTTTCAAATTTTAAACCGGAGTTTCTTGCTTAATTCCAAAAAGTAATTGCTTGGCAAATGTAGAAAACTGAATTTGATCAAAAAAGTCTGCAACTAAAACAGCTTCTTTCATTTCTACTGCCATCGTTGCGAGAACGGTTCCCAGAAGAAGCAGTCGGCCAAATCTGAAGTGAACGAGACTGAAGAACGTTTAGGAGTTCGTGATTTACCGATCTCCTGCATCTTCGGCTCCTTTCTTTTTTACCATGTAACGGTAGAGAGCGTTCGTGATGGCGCTCCTGCCATCACTCAACATTTTTTTAGCAGCTGAATCGACGTCATCTGCATCAGGATTCAGAAAAAAAATAGCCTTGAACGCAGAAAACTCTGTTAAATCAATTTTCATGGATCGCATTGGTTTCAGTAGTTGGTCAAGCATTTGATACTTTTTCTTGTTGAAACCAAGAGGTCTGTAATCGTTTCGCATGGAGAACAATCAGAAATGCTTCACGAAAAAACTCACCGTGTTGGTTCTGGTGTCCTATCGAAAAATGCACCATCTGGAAAGACGATGGTGTCTAATCCGCGATCGGGAGAATTGAAAACGTGAACGAGAGATGGATATGTTATCGCGGAATGACGAAGCAGAGCCAGCTGAAAAGTTAAAGAATAGGTTAAGAATCATTTTAATAATTGCCCACCTTGTCCGGAAATGGGAGGGACTGGAAAACTGGAAGTGTCTTGGCCCACTCGATCATCACAAACCAGTCCCTCTCGTGCCAATAGTGATAGTCAGCTTGAGTTGCAAATCGTAGGACTGATGGATCATGTCGCGGTGACTTGAAAATTCATCTTGAAACGGTTGAATGAACTGAGCTCACCAAAACTGCGTGCTCTGCCATAAAAGTTTCATCGAGCAAGAGACATGGGGAAACAACTGCTTCCAGGAGAGTTCTTGACGACATAAACTCCGCGACTCTGAGAGCACAGCATTTTTCCTCAGTAGATGCTAATTGGCTCAGGAAGACGTCTTCGTTCCGATCAACGTCAGAAATCTGTAAAAATTTGGAGATGTTTCAAGATTGTAGTTAACAGAGCAGCGTCGAACAGAATCCAGGATACTCATGGTCTCTTGAGTCGTCAAAAGTGCACTCCATGAACAAACATTTTCCCGCTTTTTTTTCACAATTTTTCTTTTTCGCAGGTTCTATCGTTTAGGGAAGATGTGTGATCCCTCCGACTACGAATTAAATGTTTTTTGGTGAATGGCAAAATGAGACGGAAGCGAGAGAGAACGCAAAGTTGAAAGGCGCGGCTTTCACTTCGCGCGTCAGCCCTTGGCGCATAAATTGTAGCTTACTGTCTATTGCCTCTTTAGGGCACCGTGATACTCCAGCTCCCGTCAGTACACAGTTTTTCACTCACCTGTGCTGGCGAGCATTCTTCGCTCGATTCGATTTTCTTAACCGGAGGGTATCTACGTGTTCGCTTGGTGTATCCGATGGGGTCTCTATTTTGTTGAATGGCGTTTCTATCCATGCCAACCTGCAGGCACTTCTCGAAACGGCAATGACGACAAGCACATCTGATGCCTAGAAAAATGTTTAAAATATTTCTAAAGTTAAACAATTAAACGAATGCTTACTATTATAAAGTTGAAAGACAATGAGAGTCTACAGAAAAACGGGCGATGGATCCTACCACGAAAAAAGCGGATACCATAAACGTTTTCCGAATAATCATCTGCGGCTTTAACCTCATTTTTCGAATTTTCACCATTCTATGAAAAATGTAATTTGAGAAAGCGCGATTTGAAAGCAATGAGGTTGAAAGATAATTATTTTGAAGAAGTTTATGGTACATTTTTTCGTGGTGGGACCCGCCGGCCGTTTTTCTGTGAACTCCCGATGTTTTCCAACTTTTTAACAATTTAATATAATCCTCACTTTTGTCAACCGGACATTTTCCATTGAACTGGCAACTGAAGGTTTGATTTTTCATGATTGTCCTGCGGAAGAACGTTTTGCTGAAAACCATATATTTTTTCAGAAGATAAATTTTTTTTCCAAACTTCCACCTACCATCCATTGCAAGAAGGTACTCCATAATGATATCCGGTAGAGATATCGGAGCACACGAGACAGAGCTCTTCTGATTGCGATGCATTTGCAGAGGAAGAACCGCCCGTCATACCTCTGAAATGGCAGTGGAAGATCGATTGTGAGAGAAAGAAAGAGACAAAAAAGAGTGAGAGAAAAAAGACGGAGAGAAAAAATAGAGGAGGAGAAGATAAGAGATTATAAAAATTGATTCGGTAAGGAAGATCTCTGCGCTGGAAACACTCGTTATAATGAAACCAGCATGCCGGTTTAACAGTGCAAAGCGGCATGACGTTGTCATCAAAAGTAAACAAGTTTTCTCACTGAACCTTCTTCTTTTCAAATATGGCAAGTAGCTACTAAGAAAATCTGAAAATTTCAAGTTTTTGACCTTCCTACCGTACCATTTTTTCGCAGAAGTTTGGCAAATAGCGAAGAAAAAGGTTAAATAGTTGTTGAAAAACTCAATCACTTTCATACTCCCCAAAAAAACCAATAGTAATATCAAAGATGACGTTTTTTATCGATCGGACGGATTAGAGTCCCCACAAGTTTCATTATTTTCTGCAATTAAACTCGAAAATCTCGTTATTGTGTGACAATTTGTGTCATGAGATGAAGAGAAACATATATGCTCATCGACCAGATACAATAGTCTATCAATCGAAAAAAAAAGAAAAAACGAAGAGGTGGAGGTGAAAAGGTGGTGAAGAGACGGAGGGGTAGAGGTAGCCACGGGGATGGCAGCGAGTCTGTCTCGAAAGAGAAAGAGTGAGAGACGCAGAGAACGAGAGAGTGACAGGTGAGTTTTAGATAGTCAGAGTGTTTACTTTTGCAGAGAAACATGGAGAACATGATGATAATTGAAATAGCGGAGGTTTCGAAAAAGGAGAAATCGACTAACCTCACGAGGAGTTTTATACGTATTTCCTTCATCATATTCAGTGAATAGTGTTCACAAACAAGATTTTAAGGTTCTGATCTCTTTTTTCGACTACAGGCTCGGGTGCGCATGAGTTTGAAACTTTGAGGAACTCACTTGCCAAGGGTTCAAAAAAGAGACCAATCATAGCATTTCCAGCACTTGTAGTTCATGCAAGAAAGATAGGCCTCTGTACTCGCCGAAGTTGTTTTCAGAGTGAAAATATGTCTCTGGCTTAGCTGTTGGTCTCAAGCCCACTTCCGACGAGGCTCGTGAACTTATGTCTCGTTTGTCTCTTCTAGCCGGATGGATTATCTTGGGCTGGATAAATCTTTTTTTAAGTCGATGCCGATAAGAATTAGAGATCCGGGGGGAGAGGGGCTGAGAAGACCGATTTTGAATGATTGGATAAGTCATTGTGTAAAATCTTATTCAGAAAGTTTCGAGGGACTGCTATGGTTCTGTTCTTATACTTCCCCTATTCACGTGAATTCGTCGATTTTCTGTTAATTTGGGCGAACTTTGTGTTCTCCCTTCAGAAAATCGAGAAGACAGGCTTTGACCACTCAAAGAACTATCAGACGCGTGCGTCACGTCTACAGATTATTTCTCGATCAACTCTTCAGAATCTGAAAAGCTGATTTCTTATGACAAGAGAAGTACGACTTGCGGTATCGATATATTTCGGGACTTTTGCAAAAGTAAGAGGTTGAGGGATCATTTCGGAAAACATCCTAGCGAAGCCTACGGTGACACGCACCGAATGCACTCGATAGGCCTATAGACCAGTCTGTTCAGGCCGAATCAATGATACGTATACCGGCGCGGTTGGTCAAGTCACGAGATCATATTTACTAGGAGATTTAATTTGTACTAAAATAAGTATAAAAAACACATCACAACGCGCGCTACATCGCGCTCCGCTAGACTGTCTGTGAGAATTCAATCACAGCTGCGGATCGTTCACTGCAAAAGTTTAATAATATGCAACTTTCGCTTACTAGTTTCACACGACGACTCCAACGACTTTGTAACATCTTTGAAGGATGCTCCAATCGATGCGAAGATCTTCGCATCTTGTTACTGAATGTCTGAAGCTGAGCCGTTCGTCCGGAACGTACACTGAAATGCTTAAGAATAACATTTTTATCATAACCAACAAAAACAACAAGAATAAAGAGAATTAACAAGTTTTTAACAGTTTGACAAAAGTGCAGAGTTTGCTTTTTGATGCGACTATATCAGCATTCATCCAAAACCTTAGTAATCAGCGAAATGATGAATACTGAAGAGGTTGAGACGTCCATCATCGTTTCCGACAGCTAAGTAACCACCGCTTGGGGAGAAATCTAGGCATCTCGCTTTGGTCACCTTTCCGTTCCTCTCCGGAAAGTTTTTGAAAGTTGTTTGACTTGCAACGTGAATGAGACGTAGCTGGTTGTCTTTCACATTGGAACAGATTGCCATGAGCTGAGCATCCGAGTTGAAAGCCACGGAAGAAACGGAAGTAGTTAGATTTTCAATGTTGAAAAGCGGGCGAGGAAATTCGGATGATCGACAATCCTGACCAGAGTAAACGTTGACGATGCCCGTGTCACTTCTGAAAGATGATGTTTAGCACTATAAGTCGAAATGTGAAAATGCCATACCCAGTGGCAAAAAAGTCGCCATGCTTACTAATAGCTATAGCAGTGCCATGTACAGCTCCCTCGTCCGTGAATGCATGCTGTCGAGTGATTCCTCCATTGGAAAAGTCAATTACGTTAACTTGTCCCGTTTCTGAATTTTCCAAATGTAAGAAATAATAATCGAACAGCTACGCACCACAAGCCACCCAAATTTCACGACTGTTCGACGGGAAAAACTTGATTGCTGCTGCGTTGGCGGAGAGAGAAGCTGTATGTATGTGCTCCATTGACTGAAAAAAGTTTCAGTAGACGACATTAGCATAGAACAAATGAGAATTCCTAACTCACCGCAGTATGAAGGACATAAATATGGGAATTATGACCAGCAATTGCTAAGAACTGAGAATCGTGCGAAACGGCAAACAAACGGATTCCTTGCTTCGGAACAGCTGAAATTTTATAGAATTCATAGCCACAACATTTGATGCCGCCGGATCGGTCATCAAACATCCATGAGCATATTGTACCAACTCACTATTAGGTGGCCTCAATTGTGTAACCTCCCTGGTTTCCATGTTGTACTGCATAAGATATTCCTGGAATTTCATTTTGACTCATGAAATTTTGTTTTGAACATACTTGTTCGAATAAAATATGAAATTTTGATAATAAAACCCTAGCTGGAAACACTAATTCCTCCGTTTTTTAAAAGTATCAGAACTGACCTTCCTGCTAGATGAGCAGATAACAGCTTGTCCTTGCTCGGCAATATCCATAGAGTCGATGGGAAAACTTTTAAAACTGGCACTTTGCAAAAAGTGGTCTTTTTTCACCTCACGGCTGACCTGTAATTGAGATAAAGTTGAATTACTTTGGGAGAAAACGAAATACCTTGAAAAGTTGAACGTTTCCTCCTTGGTCCGCGGTTATAAGAATGGGCCGAGTTTTGTGGAATTTGACAACAGTGATTCCTCTCTGAAAACGGAATATATGAATTTATTTTTTTAATTATAAATGGTTCGACTCACGGTGAAGCGATGGCCGATTGTGAAGTCTTTCACAAGAGTCGTGTGAATTGTAGTTTTTGGGAGCTTCACATCTTTCGCTAAATATCCAGCAGCCGTTCTCAACAAAGAGTCATCTTCCTCATCTGAAACACTGACGTACACTTTGATTGATAAATGATAAAAACAACCTCCAGCAACTTGAGCCCACTTTGGATTTCCACCGTGGCGTTTCTTGAACGCATCTTGCAATCTTTCGACATACTCCTGGAAAACTTAACACTATTTCAATTTTTTCAAAACTGTTTACTTTTGATTTCAGCTGGCCGTCCTCCTCGTCGGTGGTTCTTTTCAGTTCGATTCGCAAAGTCTTCTTCAGTTTTTTGGGTACATCGACTACTAAATCGTTATCATCTTCATCCTGCCAAACTGGCTTTTCTCCTTCCACAATCGGTCTTTTGTTCATAGCGTCTGAAATTTGAAATTTGCTGAAGTTTAGGGCCTATTGAGTCCAATTTATGTAAAACTCGCGCCCAAGCTAACCCTTGACGCGATATGTCGTCAGATATGATGCATTCCGAATACACCGCGACGACAAAATACACAGATGTAAAAGTAGCGCGCTGATAACGAAATTTCGACTGTCTACCCCTGACAGAGAAGAAATTGCGTGTCTACTTTCAAAAACACCTTCAATACTTTTAGGTTTTTTTTTCATAGCACTAGACAGACATTTTAAGCTTTGTACTTTTGCGCAGTCGGAGTAGTTACTTCAGCTTATTGATGAAGAGCTGGATTTCTGCTGAGTACAGTAAGACTGGCTAGATATTCAAAGTTCCGTTTTGTTACGAAAAACTCGTTGAATAGTTGTTTGCTCAGTAATTTCCAGCAAGTTTAAGCATTTCCCTACAAATGTTAACTGCAAAATTTCCGTTGGCAGGAGTTCGAAGAATGGTCACAACTACCGGACAAGAGCCAGAACTTTCACCAATCGAGCAAGCCAAAAAAAGAGTGAATCGTTAAAGTTTTGGTAGAATTCCAACTCATCCTTACCTTGATAGGCTGCCTACGCTTGTGGAGAAAAACATGTACAAAGCGGCTGTCGGCTCGGTGTTGGCTCCGGAAGCACTGTCAAGTATTTGGTAGACTTTCTGAAACACGGCTTCCAGACTGGACATTTGAAAGACATTGTATGTGTCCCAACCAGCTTTTCGGTATGTGTGTAGTCGACTCTAATTACTGTTAGTTACTTCGATGATCAGACGAAACTGTGGCTGATCGAGGCAGGCCTACCGGTCTCCGATCTTGATTCGAATCCGGAGTTGGACGTTTGTATTGACGGAGCCGACGAGGTTGACCGATACTTCTCCTGCATCAAAGGAGGCGGAGGCTGCTTGGCCCAAGAGAAAATCGTTCAAGCCGCAGCCAAGCGTTTTTTCGTGATTGCTGACTACTTGAAGGACTCCACGCAGTTGGGAGACCGATATCCGGTCATTCCGATTGAGGTTAGAAATAAAGCGGAAAGAGCCTTGAGCACATCGATAGTTGGTCTTTGTGAAACAAGTGAAATTGTTCAGGTTCTTCCATTGGCGGCTCAACCACTGCTCCGATCTATTCCACGAACGGAAGGTGGTAGCTGCTCTCTCCGTCAAGCTGTCAAAAAGTGCGGTCCTGTGGTCACGGACAATGGGAACTTCATCATCGACTGGCAGTTCGAGAAAAATGTGGCGGGAAGAGACTGGAACTTGATTCAACAACGCCTTGCGAACACCCCCGGAATCGTGGAGACAGGACTCTTCCTTAGCTGCGTGGAAGCAGTGTTTTTCGCCTATTCTGATGGCTCCGTTAAGGAAATCGTCAACTCGAATCTGAAAAAATGACTTTTGTTACATTCCCCTCGTTTTTTCACTTTTTCCTCATACTCTTCACTTTTAATTTCGGTATAAGATTTTCAGCAAGTTGTGAACCCTTTTTTCTTCATTCCCAGTGAGTAATAACTGAAGGTGGTGATTTTACCATCTCATCTGTTGCAATAAAGCTCTGAAGAAAGTCTCTATCTCCACCTCTGTTGTTTTTCCTTTGCAATAGGTAAGTTTTTGCAGAAAACACAGTGGGTGAACCTTGGTGGGTTCAACCAACCAAGGTTTGGTAGATAACCTTCTGAACAAATGAAAGTTTATCATCAAACCTTGATGTTTTCGGTCCAGAATGCCAGAAACCGAGAAGCATCTTATCAGCTACTATCATTAATTCATGATATTTCGTTGAATCTCTCGGACACAGAATTATTAAGTTTTTTAGGTACTAATATTTGTTTTTTAAGCGTTTGCAGTTTCTTTTCTCTTTTTAGGATCCCATCAATCATGAATGTCTCAAATTTGTTTTCAAACGCGTCGAAATCAGAAGAATGACATGAGGAGCAAAAAGAGACCATGGAGCCTCCGAAGTGAAAGTGTTTCCCAAGAATATCCATTTTCAGAAGAAGAGAGGGACCATCTTATTCTTCTCGATTTTCACTCACTGGGCACTAAGAAGACAAAAATGTTTGCTCAAAAATTGACAATATTTACGTTTTTCTTTTCTTTTTTGTTGTGACGCTTTATATCCTCGAAGTACCTACGTTCTACAGAAACAGAAAAAACAACGCATCTGGAAACATGTAGAGTTCACTCTCATCGACCGTAGGAGAATCCCATTATTTATGACCATAAGCTTTAGGAGTCGTGATCTGCTCGGCAAGATGAAAGATTTGTAGACCCTAATGTGCTTCGAGGGATTTTTAAAACTTTTCCAAGAGGCGGACACAAATGAAGATAAATGACAAACAATTTGGAGCAAAGGCAGGAGGCAGTGTAATTTGGCAATTAAATTTCTCAGTTTGTTGCGTTTCGTGAGGTGATCCAAACACCCGATTAAAGCAGGACTTTTTTCAAAAATTAGTTGCTAGTGCAAGAAAAAAGGAGAGGATGGTCTGATATGGAGTAGAAATTACTTCCAAATCGTTTTTGTTTGTACGTTAGATTCTTCATCAAATGTTTCAAATTTTGAGAATATAGTATTCAAAGATACTCTTGAAGCTACAGTAAACGTTCTCCTCCCACATTCCTCTCTCTCTCTCTCTCTCTCTCTCTCTCTCTCTCTCTCTTCATCTCTCTGTCGGACAACAAGTAAGTTTTCACAAGAAAGACAATGGGTCGCTTTTCGTTTTTAAAACGTATGTATGAAAGATTCACCGAGCAAAAAGAAAACACCTCACGAAGAGATGAGGGAGGATACGCACATACATCACGAAATGAAATCAGTTCACACATTCTTCAACTTCACTCTTGCTTTTCTTAGAAGATTTTTCCCTCCTTTTCCCATAAAGTATGTGGAACGTCAGAGGTCGAGCTCCTTTCGCTACTCCACCACTTTTCTTGCCACTCCTGGTGAGATTGTAAGACGGTCAGATGTACAATCCTTGTTTCGAAGAGAACGCTCCGTTTGCCTGTTCATGGCAGTCCCAATCAGTTCCGACGGTTTTTCTCCCGACACTTCAAGGATATAGAAACATTTTCGCGTGAGGACAAACTTTGTCAGATATGTTGGCACTCATCAATCATAAGCATTGGTGACAATTGGTGCTCGGTTCTGAGAGTTAAAGTGAGCGAGAGTAAGACGAAGAGAGAGAGAGAACGAGAGAACGAGACGAGGGCGATTGAAGAGAGGAGGTGTGAGATAAAGGGAACTGTTGTCTTTTTTGGAATTATAGCAAATATGAAACTAACGATTTCTCTCATTGTTGTATGTACGTTCAAGAACCATGATTGTCTGAATTGAGCCTTTTGAGTATTCGAAAAACAGTGATTCAGCTCCTATCCCGGCACACGCGACCGGAACTCTGACACCTGCCGTCCTACCATCATTAAAAAGTTTATGACATATTGTCGGCCCATTAGCTGGTGTTCACCCGATCCTCTTCCATTAATACTTTACACATTCGTCGAAGACTGATACTCTCCTTCCTCCTCGCTCCCTGAGCTTCTGGACCCGGCTGTCCGCTTTTCTCGCTAGTGGACACACAGAGAGATTGTTTAGAAGAGTGAAGGGCGGCATCGCCTGCGGAGTGACTGCGCCGACGACAAATTGCTCGAAGAAATGAAAGCAAAAATGAAGATATTTTTTATCTGTTGGTCTCGCTCGGGAGCCTCGGGTCCTTCGCTTCCCGGCTGTCGAAAGCTGGCAAAACAATCAGTCAAAAAAACAAAATAATGTGAACAGAAGAGCAGCCTCCCGGGTAGCAAACAACTCTTCGAGACTCACTTACCTATCGTCTCTGTTTCACAAACTATTTGATCTCTTCTCGGTATTGGTTTCGTTACAGTAACCCACATATGGAAGCTTCGATAGTCATAGAAAGGAAATATCAGTTTTTCTTTTTGAGAACCTTTCCTCAGCCACGTTGGTTTGCAAAAAAGTCTCGGGATTCAGAAGACCTGCAGAAGAAAGAACGTGAAGGTTATCCAAGTGCGCAAGGTTCGAATATTGTATGCATTTTTAGTGGTTATGTTCTTTTCGGTGGCGTCAGTGGAGAGGGCATCATTTTGTTTATATATTCCAAGGAGACACTAGAAGTAACATTCTACTTCTGGTGCTCACAAGTCGTTCAAACAAGTGTCCTCTCCATTACGGCACTGTCAAACGCAGGCGTATCCACTTTCGTTGAGCACGATTAGGATCCTACTTTGCCGTAAAAATGAAACCATCTGACTCATAACCGTAGCGGGTATCTTTGTTAAACTTGAGCAGCGTGTTGTCCACAGTTAGGGCGACTTTTTGCTGCGGAGCAACACATTTGTCTTTTGAGCAGGAACGCGTTTTTGTAAGCTAGCTTTGTGTAACTTTCTAGAGTTATTCTGTAGCTTCTAACCTCTATTCTCCACTTAAAAGCGATTGGAGAGAACAATCAGAACCAGATGTTCTCTTTGGGAAGACTCAGTTGGAGTTTGTGGTATCCAATAAATTCGAATAGCTTCTTCTCAGCTGCGTCTTTTATGAGCTCCTGATATAAATATGACGTGGCAGATGAAATAGTTTCTATGAAACCCCTCTGGCTCAACACAGGACCCTCTTGTTAGAGCATCATACACACAGCGCTCCGGAGAAAATAGAAATAGTGTGACAATCCGGGTAGACTCATTTTGTTGTTATGTTTCTCTCTTTCTTCAATGTCTCTTGCTTATCACTAGACTTTGTGAAATGAACTCATCCCGGGAGCCACACGGAGCACACGGTGATGAGCATCTTCGTAGAGATCTTGCAGAGAGACGATGATGAATCATCACTCACTTGTGAACGCACTTTCCTCTCTTTCTCTTTTCTGATTATGGATGGCAAAGGTTCCATCACTTCAGTCCGTTGGAATAGAAGATCGAGGAGTGCAGTCTCTCCAACGATTCTGTTTATAACAGCGTCTTAGTCATTGCACATCTTTGACCTCTCTTCTAGTACATCTGAGCATGTTCTCTAAATTTCTAAACAATCTTCGTGCTCATTCAAACACTTTTTACGTTTCGCTCGCCCCCTTCGAACCGATCTTCTTTCTCGAACAAGAATCACCGAGAAGAGTTCATACGAAATTTGATAAGTTTGTTACAAAGTTGCCGATTCAACGTGCCATTCATTTTGAGAAACTTGTTGCGCAAGTAGAAACAGAGTTCGTCAAAAATGCATTCGATCTGTTTCGAAGGTTCCGACAGGTGCGAGCAGTAGGATAGTGTGATTTCACAAAAAGTTGTCACTGTTCTTATTCTGCCACGTGTCATTAGGATGAACATTTGATTGCATGTCTTTTCTTCTGGAATCGATATCAATTCCTCTTGCGAGCTCTTCCTACGAAAGTGAAAGACTATAAAATATACAGAAGTTCACTCTGCAACTGGATACTTTCCATACACACCCACCTACTGGCGTAAACACCTAAACAGTTTATATTTTCCCGCTCCTTTTTTTAAACAAAGTCCCCCAGTTTCACACCTTCGTTACACCTTTACGAACGGTGTCTCCTCTTCTGCTCAAACTCCAACCGCGAAAAAGTTTCTCTTACTTTCGAATCAACAGCGCGGGCTGTGATTTACTTTCATTGTTGCTCAAGAAGAACGACATCCGACGACATATGTTTACAACAGTGTCTTCGTTGGTACTTATCGAACCACCGTGAAACCGAATGCGCAACATATTATATGCACTTACGATAACAATACTAATCACAATCACCTAATCTACCGATCGGAAATTGGATTTTTCAGACACCACCTTGTCTTCTCATTCGTTTCACCTCCTCTTATCTTCTATGGACCACTTCGATATTGTTGAATAGTATTTATTGGGTATTCAACCGCTTTTTTTCTCGAAGAGTGATAGAAACTTTTCAGAAGTTTAACGAACAGCAGAATGAACGGCCACAGTTGGCTGGTTCGGTCTGCACTGATAGTCTCGACTGTACTTTTTGCTCTCAGTCTTGCTCAGGTACAATAATATGAAGATCAACAACCACATCGTTATCTTTTCAGGAACTACTTCTCCCCACTGAAGTAGAAAGCCTAGCTCAAGACCTACAGATACAAGAATGGATGCGCACGCTGCGTCGTGTAAAACGCGCGCCGACTAGAAGTGAGTCTTACTTGCATGAGCTGAATCATTCATCACAAATATTGTCTTATCTTTCTCTTCTCGCGGATATCGTTTCTTCTTCTTATTCTTCTTCTTCTTCTCTCGGAGTCCACATTTCTATTTCTCGGAGCGCATGTTCCTTCTAAGCTTTTGTTCTTCTTTCCGACGAAACTGATAATCCACAGGTTATATCCAAGAATGCTGCCCAGTACGTAATTCCTCTCGCCGAATACTACCAGGTGATTAATGTGGTAACCTTGCTTTCTCTGTTATCTTCTAGTTTTGCGTCTCTGGGGCTCTTATCATCCATTGTTTAGAAATTCTGTTTGCTCTTGTTATCCGAAATCCGAATATGCCATTTCTACTTTTCTTGAAGCCTGTAGGCAAAAGAGTCGTGCTTCAACACGGTTTCTTCACAAAACCTTTTGCTCTTCCTGAACAACTTCCTGAACAGGTGATCAAGAGTTCGAAAAGTTACAGATTTGGCGTGCGAAAAAGCTCGGAATTCAGGCGGTAACGTTATTGAGACTTGCCATGTGGCATGAGCATGAAACCATTATGCCCTTTTCCACTAGTAGCTTCAATTGATGAAACGGCTTGGAATATGGAAGGAGTTTCATTGAAAACAGTTAACCTGCAATTCTGCGGTGTGGCATGGTTTTTGAATCGCAAGAATCATCAGAATTCAAACCTTAAGTGATGCTCTCACGTAGTTGGTACTTCATACATCTATCTCGAACTACCATATGTTATGAGCAGTATTAGATGTTGAGATCTCAGAGACGCAAAATCCTAAGTATATCGTGCTCTCCATTGCGATTGCATTCTCTAACGTCTTCAAAATTCTAGACGTCCAGCCAATCTTGGTGGTGCTGCCGGGTTTTGATCCAGCACGTGCTTCCCCGTACTTTCACAATCTGATGTATCCCGAGCCGCTGGTAAGGCGGCGTGCCAAACGAGCCAGATATTGTCCGATACTGGGTACAGTAATCCGCATCGTTAGGTTTTTAAATGTGAATGCATATGTCTTAAAGATTTGCCAAGAAAAGCAACCAAGATACGCTTAAGGTTTCCGGAATGGCTTAGCATTGTTGACTCTCAGCATCAGACTTTAAAAAATCAAGCTTCCTTTGAGTATGAAACTGGTATGGTACACCACCAGTTCCGCAATACTTTCATAATTGTTTAAGATTTCTCTTTCTCGATCACCTCGCAATAATATCCATCATATCATGACTAATCCCGGGTCTAAAAAGTAGAAAAATCAAACTGTTGTATTCATCTCAGGTAATAGGCCGGAACCTGTTGTGGTGGGCCGCAATGGCACAGGCAAATGTGTGCTTTCGGCAGATCGCGCATCCCATTTCTGCGGGATTGAAGAAGGAGGTGATAATAGTGACTAGAAACTAATAATAATAGCCGTTGTGATTGATTTTGGACCTTCCTGAAGTGGTGGTGGCTGTGGTTTGAATCGCCCCCTAAAAATAATTACAAAATTCGTGACTTTTTTATGGTAAGAACTTGAAGTCGTCCAACCATTGTGTCTTGTTCGTTTCGTGATCGTTCGTTGATATTTTCTCGTCTCTTGTTTCTAATGAAATGGCTCTATTGAGAATAACCCCATTTCAAAGTGTCTATTGATATCCAAACTGTAACTAGGTTAGGATGCATGCGGCTTTTGTTGTGAGGTAGAGTATGTCATCGTAGACTGTATGGAGGTGGATCGTCGCCGATCATCGTCTGACACAAAAATTGCAGTGTCCGCGCCTCCCATTCCACCGCCAGATGAAGGGAAGTGTATCATTTCGAAGGTCAGTTTCCAGCCGAAACATCTCCATAAAATTAAAATTTCGTTCAGGCATCCGGCCGTGAGATCTGCTATCCGTCGTACAGTCAGCTCGACACAAGTTGTACTGACGTCACTGGACAGTCGACAAACGGCCTTGTCGTTCCACCGGTTGTACCACATGCCACGTCAGTAACATAGAAAACATCTTATAAAAGTTAATGTGCAAGTACCACATTGTCAAACAGCGCCATACTATTTAAGAGAAATAATGCGGATTGCTTATTTTCAGAGTCCGTGCTATGGCATTTGTTCCGCCCGACAACCTCCGACGTCTCATCATTCAATACTATCGTCAGCAGGGAAAGCATCAGCCGAAGAATGCAACATTTTCTCCCAAGTCTTTTCTTTTTGTCAAGTATCACTGTGACTACGGCTACGAGATGATCGACGAAGTTGACACCATGTTCTGTCAGGACAAGCAATGGGTCCAGACGTCTCCAGTTTGTCGCGGACAAGGACTGTGTGCAGCTGATAACGGAGGCTGTTCTCACACTTGCATCTCTTACAATGACGAGAAGATTGAATGTAAATGTCCCAGAGGAATGACATTGGATGTGGATGAAAAAACGTGCATCAGTGAGTTGCGTCTTTGTCAAGTTCTCGCGCTTAGTATAGTAGAGCGCGACATAGCGTGCAGTGAGCCAGTCTACTATATTCGTCGAGGGTGATTGAAGTCGGAGCTTCATCGCCAAGCTGGGCGAAATACACTGTTTCAGATCAGAAGATAACTTTTCGAAACTTTTTCTTTAAAGAGCCGGTTCCGAAGTCACTCTGCCGATCGCTATCTGGATGCAATTGTAACGGTATAACTGAAACTCAATTCGCATGCACTTGTGGTGAAAAGAAACAAAAGTGCTTGCTTCTCGCCGGACCACCGAAGATTTACATCGAACCACAAGGACCCTACGAGGTAGCGCCTGGTGGAAACATCAATATCAGCTGCGCTAGTGTTGCTTACCCGTTCCCGGATATCTACTGGTTCAAGTGAGGCCTTTCTGAACTTCCGATCAGAAGTAATTTCCGCGTTACAGGAACCAGAGAGTAGGTGCTGATAATGAAGATCAGAGTCAAAACAAACTCCGAGCATCACAAATTTTGATCGTCAAAGAAATATATCGCAATGAAGAGTTCACTTGCATCTCTGAAAACGTGCATGGATCTGCGAATCGAACTGTTTCAATAGTGGTGACAGGTCCGGGCTCAGCTCCTCATCTGAAGTCAGCGTCTGCCGGCAGAACCTATCTGACAGTGAGATGGGAGCCACCTTCCATCATAAACCGTCCCATCACAACCTACACTTTGTATTATACAAACAATCCTCAACAACCCGTTAAGAACTGGAAGAAGGTAGAAATAAAAGAGCCACTCAGGGAGGTGACAATCCCCGATCTACGATCGGACACAGCGTACTACATTCGAGTCAGAGCCAACGACCAATTGGGACCAGGAAAGCTCGGGAATCAAGTTCAAATCAAAACTTTGAAGCCTGCGATGAGACCGTCTGTGATGATCACTGATGGTGATGAGATTCGAGTTCCTCCCATGACTTTCTTCGAGATAACATGTAATGTAACGAAAGGAGATCCTGCACCGGTACTTGTATGGTTACACAAGTGAGTTGATGGTGTTCACTGAACCCAAACAACCATGAAAAATTTGCAGAGGACGTCCACTGAGTACAGGAAACAAATCACCGTACATAAAAATGAAGAACGGCGGAGTTCTGGAGAGCACTCAGTTCGCATGTGTTGCTGAGAACGAAGCTGGAAAGTCAACAAAAAAGATCAATGTCACAGTAACAGGGCCAAGTGCACCGGAACGAATCCGTTACCAAATCGATGGTGATAAAGTAACTCTTCAATGGGAGCCACCACAGATCACGAATGGCCCGATGGCTGGCTATGACGTGTACTACACAGATGACCCGAATCATCCAAGAGACCAATGGAAGGTCCATCACATTGACGATCCGAATGCACGAACAACTACAGTAGCGCGGCTGAACGAAAAAACTCCCTACAACTTTGTCATTGTTGGAAGGAATCGATTGGGACCTGGCCTTCCAAGTGCTCCGTTCTCGGCAACCACGTGGCTTGCTGCTAAGCCACCTGTTGTCCAGCTTGTCCCTGAGGATGAGATCAGCAAGGAACCAAGCAACGATGAAATGATAATTGAATGTGGAGCTCAGGGTGTTCCAAAGCCCAAAATCATCTGGCTTTGGAGTGGAACTTTGGTGGAAGACGGCAAGGATGAGTTCAGAGTTTACGACACGACTCCAGCGGACGCGCAGGACAGGTCTAGAAGCAAGTTGATTGCTCAAAGCACGTCCAGAAGTGGAGTTGCTACGTGTCAAGCTGTGAATTCGGAGGGATCCGACGAGAAAAAGGTTCCAGTCAAAATAATGGGACCCGGAAGTGCGCCTCTCGGTATCACACCAACACCAATGCACACCGGATTTGATGTCGCATGGCAGCCTCCGAAAATTACCAATGGAAGGATCAAAGATTACGTTTTGTACTATTCTAAAAATCCTGATGCGCCTCTTTCTGACTGGGAGTCAAAGACAGTGCCGGCAGAAACAAGAAATCTGACGATTGACGTGGACGATGAGGATACTCCCTATGTGGTGAAAATGCAGGCTAGAACAGATGATGGCCCCGGAATTATTTCGGAAGCATACGAAGTCACTACTGGAAGGAAACGTTAGTGAATGTTTTTTAGCATGAGCTACTATTGAGTATTCTTTCAGAGGTGCCACTCTCGGTTAGATTGGAAGTCACGGATCCAGCAGTTGACTCTGCCACGAGAGAAACAGTTGTTGAACCAACTCAGCCGATCCATTTCAGATGTGTTGCCGATGGGCGACCGATGCCCAGTGTATCTTACTCATGGCTTCCAATCAACGCATCTGAATCGGGCGATGAGCCTGTTCCTATTCCAATCCATCCGGATGAAAGCCAGCCACATCACTATAATTCGATCCAGGTTTACTCTACCACCGCAACGAAGAGGATTCTTTTGTGTCAAGCCAGAAACCCGGACGGAACTGTAGATGATCGTCATGTCTTCATTGTGAACAGTGCGGCTAGATGGAACATTGATAAATCTCTAATTCATTTATGATTCCAGAACCAGGCAGTGCTCCACAAAATGCGGATGTAATTGTGGATCTCGACAACCGAGTTACCATTAACTGGCAGCCACCGAAGTATCCGAATGGAGATATCACGGTACATAAAACATATGGACCTCAAAAAGTTAAGGTTTTCAGAAGTACAACGTTTACATAACTGGAGACCCATCTCTTCCTGTTGATCAATGGCAAGTTTTCGCTGTTGAAGATGTCAATGATCCGAAGCTCATTCTCGAACGCGGATCTCTACAGCCAGATACCCCTTACTATGTGAAAATTGCTGCAGTTAACCCACATGGAGAAGGAATACACACTGATCCGAAACACTTCAACACTGTGAGCGGAGCTCCAATCGATTCTCCAACTGACGTCCTACCTACCGTCGCCGTTGATAATACGGTCAATGTTACCTGGTCTCCTCCTTCCCAGCCACTGGGCCCCATCAAAAGTTATACTATTTACTTTGCACCAGAATACGACGATAGCGACTATAAGAATTGGCAAAGAATTAGTGTGGATGCCCAAGATGGTGCCGATCATGGAGAAGTGACTTTACCAAAAGAACAGTTCAACCCGAACACACCATACAAAGTTGCTATTTCTGCGACTAACGATCTGTCAGAAGGACCTGCTTCAGAGCCGGTTCGCTTCGAAACCGGAAGCGGTGAGATCCCACCGACAATTACATTGGATCCACCTAACTCTACTTACCACGTCGAGCCTCTCGGTGCTGCTACAATCACGTGTACTGCAAGTGGAGTTCCTCAGCCAACCGTCCACTGGGTCAAGGAGAACGGAGAAATCGTGGAATCTGCAAACTTGCAACTTTATGACGTCATCAAAGACACTAGTGCTACGTGTGTAGCTGAAAACAAGGCGGGTAAAACGCAAGAAGTTGTTTCTGTCCTTGTAACTGGACCTGGAACGGCACCGAACGAAATTGTTCTTCTTCCGATGCCCAATCAAGAAATAAACGTCGAATGGACAAGTCCGGACGAAGTCAATGGGCAGATCACCAATTACATTATTCATTTCGGTGAAATTTCAGAAAGTATGTTCTCACTTTGAATAGAAAAATGCTAAACTGAATTCTTCCAGATGGAAGCGAACCAACTTCTTGGGATCAAGTAACGATAGATCGTGATGATGTGAACCATAAGCTGGCAAACTTAGAACCAAAGAAGACGTATGCAATCAGAGTTCAAGCTATAAGTGATCGTGGACCAGGTGTCATTTCGGCGCCACAAGTCATCAAGACGTTGCCTCTTGGTAAGAATACGTCACCGACGGTCGTTCATAACTTTTCTTATTTTCAGCTCCTTCCGCAGTTGTCAGCCCAACCATACAAGTTCACCAAAACAATAGTGTCACTATTGAGTTCACTCCACCTGTAGATCCAGAAGATCCTGGCAAGAGGATCAAAGAATTTGTGATTCAATACACGACCGACGATGAGCCAGACGACGAAACTACATGGAAAGAACTGAAGTTCACAGATCCCGATGAAACTGATGAAACTACCATCGTCAACATCGACGGAGAGAACTTCAACCCGGACACTAAGTACAACACCAGGATCATCGCGAGAGGCGAGATTGATTCGCAACCGAGTGATCCAGCACTGTTTGCTACCGGAGATGGAGTGATTCCTCCAAGTAACCCGACGTTCAACGTGGAGACTGAAGACGGAGTAATTCGGGTTCCTGCTGGCACTGACTACACCATCAAATGTGCTTCTGAAGGATATCCAGCGCCAGACATTAGATGGGTGGATTCACAAGGAAATGTAAGGATTATCTTAGTTTTTCTCTACCTCACTATCAAACATGAAATTTTTTTCTAAACCTTATTTTCCAGCAACTCTCTGATGGGCCTGTGCTTCGAATCATCGATATTCGGAAGACTCTCAACGCAAAGTGTCTTTCTGAAAACAGCGGAGGTCTCAAAGAAACTGATCTTACCGTCTTCGTTGCTGGACCAGGAACTGCTCCCGAAAACATTCAACTGACAGCAAACAAGCCGACTACTATCACAGTACAGTATGAAGTACCATCTATACCGAACGGAAATGTCAGCAAGTACATCATCTATTACACACCTCTAGATGATCAAGATCCGGATCATCAGCTAGGCCAAGTTCAGACGAAACCAATCAACGAATGGCAAAACGTTCATGATATCAATGACGGAGCGGATGGACCGAGGAAAGTGGACATATCTGATTTCATAAACACCGACACAGCTTATGCTGTGGTGGTACAGGCGATCAACGACGATGGACCAGGTCCTTATTCGAATCAGTACACTATCAGAACCATGTCTCGAGCCAGAGAAGGCCCTCCAGTTGAACTGAGAGTGGAGCCTGATGGTCAACGTTCTGCTGTAGCCCAGTGGCGAGAACCAGTGACATCAGATGTTCCCCCAGTGTCTTATGAAATCTACTACGTTCGTGGAGATAAGAGCGTCGAAGAGGATGATTCTGCTGGACTAAACGACTGGATAAAGATTACGATTGATGATCCGACTAAGTTGACGCACAAAATTCAAAACCTTCTTTTGCCGGACACCGACTACGTTTTCAAAATGAGAGCGATCTATCCAGATGGACCAAGTGTTTTCTCGGAACCGTGCATCATGAAAACGTTGCCTGATGGAAATGCTCCGTACATTCAAATCTCCACTGGCGACAATGGTGTTGAAGGAAGCACAACTATCCAAATTCTTCCGGGTTCGCAAATGACTATCGCTTGTAACGCCACAGGTATACCACTGCCTCAAGTGAAATGGATCAAGGCAGGAAGTTATGAAATAGACCCGAGCCGCGTGGATGCAGACGGAACACATGCTCAATTCTCGCTTCAAGTCGCAAACATCACTGAAGACACGACATTCAATTGCGTGGCTCAGAACCCACTGGGACATGCGAACTGGACCATCAATGTCAATTTGATAGAAGGACTTGAACCTAATTGGCGAGACGATTTTGTAGTCTCTAAACCGGATGGTGGTCAAATCGTTCTAGTTTTCAACGATGATCTGCCGGAGTATCTGAAACCACCGAATGAATGGACAATCCAATACACCGACGATCCAGAACAGCCTAAAGATCAGTGGGAAACTATCCCGTCTGGAGGAGCACCGTTGACGAGAGTGGAAGTGCCCAACATGAATCCTGGAACGTACTACTACCTGGTGGTTGACAACCCAGAGAAAGGAATCCAAACGCCAACTCTCGTTGTCATGACTCCAAGTAAGTTAGTTTCACAAGTACCATGTTTCTCGAAGTAGAGTGAGGTTGGTTTTAAGAGTGTTCACCCCTGCAAAGCAATTATTGCTCATCAACCACATTTCATCATGAAAACTTATTTTCAGAACCGCCAAGTGAAATAAGATTCGGAAAGAACAATGATGATGAACAAATTATTGACTTCAAACCAGCGATTGCATCTGAACCAATCAGAGAATACACCATCAGTTTTTGGAAATCAGATGATCCTAATAACATCAAAAAGTTCACAACCCCAACTGATGTCACTAGCGGAGTAGTAGTAGAGGGTCTGGATCCTGACACGGAATACAACATTCAAGTGGCTGCGGAATTCTTCGAAGGAGAGGACCTTTCTAGCGAACCGATTACCGTAAAGACGCCACCGAGGGATGTTTCTTGCGAATGTGAACATGCATGCACTTTCGAGATCAACGAAGAAGGAACACTAGATCCAAAATGTTATTGTCATGACGGATTCCATCTCTCTGAGGATGGGAAAAGCTGCGAGCGAGACGAAGAGGATAGTTCAACATCACCGGCCGTTCTTCAGGTCACACCACCTTCTGTGACAACAAAGGGTGCTCCGGAAGAACTTCCAACTGCATCCACCGGGCAAGATGAACTCGCGAGCACCGTTGCTCCTTCTCAACCAGTGGTTGGCCCAGACGGCAAGCCTCTTCCAACCAACAAGAAAGGAAAACCAATTGATAGTGCGGGAAGACCGGTGAAGTTCGACGAGACTGGTGCTCCAATTGCTCCAGCTGGCACGAAGTTGGAAAAAAACGAAAAAGGAGAATGGATTTATCCGCTCGTCGACAAAAATGGCAGACCACTTCCTCTCGACGAGAACAATAAACCAATCATCACAATGGTGGACCAGAACGGCGATCCCATTACGGAAACATCAGATGGAACCTTGGTTACCTCAGATGGAAAAGTATTAGAATTTGATCTGATTGGAAGACCTCTCGACGAGGATGGCAATCCTTACAAGACCAATGACAAAGGACAGTTCGTCGTCAAAGATGAGGATGGAGCTGAAGAAACTGAATATGAAGACGAGACTCCAGCTCATATTCCAATGTATGTGGTGGATGGAGATCCGATCACAGAGGAAGATGGTAAATATTTCGATGAAAACGGCGACGAAATCCCTACTAATGAGCGAGGTGAACCAGTCGGCATCGATGGTCAGCCACTGCCTAAAAACACGGAAGGCAAATATGTACAGCCAAAAGAATCTGAAAAACTAGAACCAAAGAAGAATACAATTGTGACACCAGATGGCAGACCATTACCTACTGATGCTTCGGGTGCTTTCATTGATACAGATGGATTACCGATTCCAACTGACAGCAGCGGTATGCCACTTTCTAAAGAAGGATCACCGCTCCCTAAAGACAGCTCCGGTAACTACGTGATGTTCCCATTGTCAAAAACTTCTGAAGACAGTTTGCCAACCGATGAAGCCGGACGAATCATACCCCCTATTATTTTACCAAACGGTAAGCCTCTTGCAACGGATTCTAGTGGCAACTTCGTCGATCGCAATGGAGAAGCTATTGAAAAAGATGAAGAAGGAACCCCGATGGGACCGGACGGAGCTCTTTTACCGACTGATAGCGCTGGAAAATACATTTATCCGTTTACAAATCCCAAAGGGGAAATTCTCCCAACGGATTCGAATGGAAAACCGATCTATCCCGTTATCGGACCAGACGGGAAAACTTTACCAACCGATGTCTCAGGTGCTCTTCTTGATGCTAATGGTAATTTGTTCCCGACAGATACCAGTGGCATACCTATTTCCCAAGATGGTTCACCACTACCCACCGACAACCAAGGGAACTATGTTCTTCACTCAACCGATGAACCTTTAAGCAAAACTATGCCAACGGATGACGCAGGAATGCCAATGTTTCCAATCGTCAAGCCAGATGGAACTCCACTCGCTACCGATTCGACCGGATCTTTCATCACGGAAGACGGTCAGATCATTGAGAAGGACGACGAAGGCAAACCAATCGGACCCGACGGTCAAGTTCTTCCAACTGATGCTTCTGGAAACTACATCTACCCAGCAACTGGACCGGATGGACAAGTTTTGCCAACCGATGCTTCTGGAAAGCCAATCTACCCAGTTCGTGGACCAGACGGTACTCCACTCCCAACTGATGCTTCTGGAGCTGTGATCGGACCAGACGGAGAACCGATTCCGACGGACTCGAACGGAAAACCACTCTCCAAGGATGGATCACCGCTTCCGACCGACAACAACGGAAACTACATCTTGGTGCCATCCGACGAAGGTGTGACGAAGGCTCTTCCGACTGATGAATCTGGAAACGTCATTCATCCGATCACTAAGCCAGATGGAACTCCACTCGCTACCGATTCGACCGGATCTTTCATCACGGAAGACGGTCAGATCATCGAGAAGGACGATGAAGGAAAACCAATCGGACCTGACGGTCAAGTTCTTCCAACTGATGCTTCTGGAAACTACATCTACCCAGCAACTGGACCGGATGGACAAGTTCTGCCAACCGATGCTTCTGGAAAGCCAATCTACCCAGTTCGTGGACCAGACGGTACTCCACTCCCAACTGATGCTTCTGGAAATGTGATCGGACCAGACGGAGAACCGATTCCGACGGACTCGAAGGGAAAACCACTCTCCAAGGATGGATCACCGCTTCCGACTGACAACAACGGAAACTACATCTTGGTGCCATCCGACGAAGGTGTGACGAAGGCTCTTCCGACTGATGAATCTGGAAACGTCATTCATCCGATCACTAAGCCAGATGGAACTCCACTCGCTACCGATTCGACCGGATCTTTCATCACGGAAGACGGTCAGATCATTGAGAAGGACGACGAAGGCAAACCAATCGGACCCGACGGTCAAGTTCTTCCAACTGATGCTTCTGGAAACTACATCTACCCAGCAACTGGACCGGATGGACAAGTTCTGCCAACCGATGCTTCTGGAAAGCCAATATACCCAGTTCGTGGACCAGACGGTACTCCACTCCCAACTGATGCTTCTGGAGCTGTGATCGGACCAGACGGAGAACCGATTCCGACGGACTCGAACGGAAAACCACTCTCCAAGGATGGATCACCGCTTCCGACCGACAACAACGGAAACTACATCTTGGTGCCATCCGACGAAGGTGTGACGAAGGCTCTTCCGACTGATGAATCTGGAAACGTCATTCATCCGATCACTAAGCCAGATGGAACTCCACTCGCTACCGATTCGACCGGATCTTTCATCACGGAAGACGGTCAGATCATCGAGAAGGACGATGAAGGAAAACCAATCGGACCTGACGGTCAAGTTCTTCCAACTGATGCTTCTGGAAACTACATCTACCCAGCAACTGGACCGGATGGACAAGTTCTGCCAACCGATGCTTCTGGAAAGCCAATCTACCCAGTTCGTGGACCAGACGGTACTCCACTCCCAACTGATGCTTCTGGAAATGTGATCGGACCAGACGGAGAACCGATTCCGACGGACTCGAACGGAAAACCACTCTCCAAGGATGGATCACCGCTTCCGACTGACAACAACGGAAACTACATCTTGGTGCCATCCGACGAAGGTGTGACGAAGGCTCTTCCGACTGATGAATCTGGAAACGTCATTCATCCGATCACTAAGCCAGATGGAACTCCACTCGCTACCGATTCGACCGGATCTTTCATCACGGAAGACGGTCAGATCATCGAGAAGGACGATGAAGGCAAACCAATCGGACCTGACGGTCAAGTTCTTCCAACTGATGCTTCTGGAAACTACATCTACCCAGCAACTGGACCGGATGGACAAGTTCTGCCAACCGATGCTTCTGGAAAGCCAATCTACCCAGTTCGTGGACCAGACGGTACTCCACTCCCAACTGATGCTTCTGGAAATGTGATCGGACCAGACGGAGAACCGATTCCGACGGACTCGAACGGAAAACCACTCTCCAAGGATGGATCACCGCTTCCGACTGACAACAACGGAAACTACATCTTGGTGCCATCCGACGAAGGTGTGACGAAGGCTCTTCCGACTGGTGAATCTGGAAACGTCATTCATCCGATCACTAAGCCAGATGGAACTCCTCTCGCTACCGATTCGACCGGATCTTTCATCACGGAAGACGGTCAGATCATCGAGAAGGACGATGAAGGCAAACCAATCGGACCTGACGGTCAAGTTCTTCCAACTGATGCTTCTGGAAACTACATCTACCCAGCAACTGGACCGGATGGACAAGTTCTGCCAACCGATGCTTCTGGAAAGCCAATCTACCCAGTTCGTGGACCAGACGGTACTCCACTCCCAACTGATGCTTCTGGAGCTGTGATCGGACCAGACGGAGAACCGATTCCGACGGACTCGAACGGAAAACCACTCTCCAAGGATGGATCACCGCTTCCGACTGACAACAACGGAAACTACATCTTGGTGCCATCCGACGAAGGTGTGACGAAGGCTCTTCCGACTGATGAATCTGGAAACGTCATTCATCCGATCACTAAGCCAGATGGAACTCCTCTCGCTACCGATTCGACCGGATCTTTCATCACGGAAGACGGTCAGATCATCGAGAAGGACGATGAAGGCAAACCGATCGGACCTGACGGTCAAGTTCTTCCAACTGATGCTTCTGGAAACTACATCTACCCAGCAACTGGACCGGATGGACAAGTTCTGCCAACCGATGCTTCTGGAAAGCCAATCTACCCAGTTCGTGGACCAGACGGTACTCCACTCCCAACTGATGCTTCTGGAAATGTGATCGGACCAGACGGAGAACCGATTCCGACGGACTCGAACGGAAAACCACTCTTCAAGGATGGATCGCCCCTCCCGACCGACAACGATGGATTTTTCGTCATATCATCTGTTCCTTTAGACACAGTGGTCACAACATCTTCAGGCGAAAAAACCGAAACCTCAGAAGGACAGGTTATTTCTGTTCCTACCGATGTTGTGCCATTTGAAAGAGAACCATCAAACTGCGAGAATGTGGACGGTAGAGTCGATTCATTATTATTTGTCGTGGAAAGCTCGCATACGAGTGCTCCATATCTGGAAACTTTGAAGAAGCTGATCAAAACTTTATTGCTCACAACACCACGAGAATACCTTCCGAAAATCGGCACAATTATCTACAGTGCAACAACAGAAATCACCATCGATATTGGATCGTACGGAGACTTCAAGGAACTTTTCGATTCAACTAACGAGATTCGCGAAATTGGAGGTGTTCCAGACGCAACAAACGCGCTGAGGACTACCAAGCTCATTCTTGAAGAGACACCGAGAGGTGACACGCTGGTGTTACACTTGTTAGCTTCTCCACTGAAGTGAGTTGTAAAAATGCAACATCGAATTTTATATCGTTGATATTTCAGAGCGAGCAGTCAATCCTACACTGAGAAAATTCGTGATCTTCCGAAAACCAGACTCGTAAACTTGAACGAACAGCAATGGGCGGAAGATCCAGACGCTGTAGACGTACTTCGAAGTTACTTGTGCATTCCAAGCGACACTCCGACTCCAGAACCACTTCCTACTGATGTTAGCGGAAATCTTATCACATTACCAAGCGATGAAAGTAAATCGATCGTATTACCAACAGACGAATCGGGTTTCATAATTTATCCGATCACTAAGCCAGATGGAACTCCACTCGCTACCGATTCGACCGGATCTTTCATCACGGAAGATGGTCAGATCATCGAGAAGGACGACGAAGGCAAACCAATCGGACCCGACGGTCAAATTCTTCCAACTGATGCTACTGGAAACTACATCTACCCAGCAACTGGACCAGATGGACAAGTTCTGCCAACCGATGCTTCAGGCAAGCCAATCTACCCAGTTCGTGGACCAGATGGTACTCCACTCCCAATTGATGCTTCTGGAAATGTGATCGGACCAGACGGAGAACCGATTCCGACGGACTCGAACGGAAAACCACTCTCCAAGGATGGATCGCCGCTTCCGACCGACAACAACGGAAACTACATCTTGGTGCCATCCGATGAAGGCGTGACGAAGGCTCTTCCGACTGATGAATCTGGAAACATCATTCATCCGATCACTAAGCCAGATGGAACTCCACTCGCTACCGATTCGACCGGATCTTTCATTACGGAAGACGGTCAGATCATCGAGAAGGACGACGAAGGCAAACCAATCGGACCCGACGGTCAAGTTCTTCCAACTGATGCTTCTGGAAACTACATCTACCCAGCAACTGGACCAGATGGACAAGTTCTGCCAACTGACTCTTCTGGAAAGCCAATCTACCCAGTTCGTGGACCAGACGGTACTCCACTCCCGACTGATGCTTCTGGAGCTGTGATCGGACCAGACGGAGAACCGATTCCGACGGACTCGAACGGAAAACCACTCTCCAAGGATGGATCGCCACTTCCGACCGACAACAACGGAAACTACATCTTGGTGCCATCCGATGAAGGCGTGACGAAGGCTCTTCCGACTGATGAATCTGGAAACATCATTCATCCGATCACTAAGCCAGATGGAACTCCACTTGCTACCGATTCGACCGGATCTTTCATTACGGAAGACGGTCAGATCATCGAGAAGGACGACGAAGGCAAACCAATCGGACCCGACGGTCAAGTTCTTCCAACTGATGCTTCTGGAAACTACATCTACCCAGCAACTGGACCAGATGGACAAGTTCTGCCAACTGACTCTTCTGGAAAGCCAATCTACCCAGTTCGTGGACCAGACGGTACTCCACTCCCGACTGATGCTTCTGGAGCTGTGATCGGACCAGACGGAGAACCGATTCCGACAGACTCGAGCGGAAAACCACTCTCCAAGGATGGATCGCCACTTCCGACCGACAACAACGGAAACTACATCTTGGTGCCATCCGATGAAGGCGTGACGAAGGCTCTTCCGACTGATGAATCTGGAAACATCATTCATCCGATCACTAAGCCAGATGGAACTCCACTTGCTACCGATTCGACCGGATCTTTCATTACGGAAGACGGTCAGATCATCGAGAAGGACGACGAAGGCAAACCAATCGGACCCGACGGTCAAGTTCTTCCAACTGATGCTTCTGGAAACTACATCTACCCAGCAACTGGACCAGATGGACAAGTTCTGCCAACTGACTCTTCTGGAAAGCCAATCTACCCAGTTCGTGGACCAGACGGTACTCCACTCCCGACTGATGCTTCTGGAGCTGTGATCGGACCAGACGGAGAACCGATTCCGACAGACTCGAGCGGAAAACCACTCTCCAAGGATGGATCGCCACTTCCGACCGACAACAACGGAAACTACATCTTGGTGCCATCCGATGAAGGCGTGACGAAGGCTCTTCCGACTGATGAATCTGGAAACATCATTCATCCGATCACTAAGCCAGATGGAACTCCACTTGCTACCGATTCGACCGGATCTTTCATTACGGAAGACGGTCAGATAATCGAGAAGGACGACGAAGGCAAACCAATCGGACCCGACGGTCAAGTACTTCCAACTGATGCTTCTGGAAACTACATCTACCCAGCCACGGGACCAGACGGTCAAGTTCTGCCAACTGATGCTTCAGGCAAGCCAATCTACCCAGTTCGTGGACCAGATGGTACTCCACTCCCGACTGATGCTTCTGGAGCTGTGATCGGACCAGACGGAGAACCGATTCCGACGGACTCGAACGGAAAACCACTCTCCAAGGATGGATCGCCACTTCCGACCGACAACAACGGAAACTACATCTTGGTGCCATCCGATGAAGGCGTGACGAAGGCTCTTCCGACTGATGAATCTGGAAACATCATTCATCCGATCACTAAGCCAGATGGAACTCCACTTGCTACCGATTCGACCGGATCTTTCATTACGGAAGACGGTCAGATCATCGAGAAGGACGACGAAGGCAAACCAATCGGACCCGACGGTCAAGTTCTTCCAACTGATGCTTCTGGAAACTACATCTACCCAGCAACTGGACCAGATGGACAAGTTCTGCCAACTGACTCTTCTGGAAAGCCAATCTACCCAGTTCGTGGACCAGACGGTACTCCACTCTCGACTGATGCTTCTGGAGCTGTGATCGGACCAGACGGAGAACCGATTCCGACAGACTCGAACGGAAAACCACTCTCCAAGGATGGATCGCCACTTCCGACCGACAACAACGGAAACTACATCTTGGTGCCATCCGATGAAGGCGTGACGAAGGCTCTTCCGACTGATGAATCTGGAAACATCATTCATCCGATCACTAAGCCAGATGGAACTCCACTTGCTACCGATTCGACCGGATCTTTCATTACGGAAGACGGTCAGATAATCGAGAAGGACGACGAAGGCAAACCAATCGGACCCGACGGTCAAGTACTTCCAACTGATGCTTCTGGAAACTACATCTACCCAGCCACGGGACCAGACGGTCAAGTTCTGCCAACTGATGCTTCAGGCAAGCCAATCTACCCAGTTCGTGGACCAGATGGTACTCCACTCCCGACTGATGCTTCTGGAGCTGTGATCGGACCAGACGGAGAACCGATTCCGACGGACTCGAACGGAAAACCACTCTCCAAGGATGGATCGCCACTTCCGACCGACAACAACGGAAACTACATCTTGGTGCCATCCGATGAAGGCGTGACGAAGGCTCTTCCGACTGATGAATCTGGAAACATCATTCATCCGATCACTAAGCCAGATGGAACTCCACTTGCTACCGATTCGACCGGATCTTTCATTACGGAAGACGGTCAGATCATCGAGAAGGACGACGAAGGCAAACCAATCGGACCCGACGGTCAAGTTCTTCCAACTGATGCTTCTGGAAACTACATCTACCCAGCAACTGGACCAGATGGACAAGTTCTGCCAACTGACTCTTCTGGAAAGCCAATCTACCCAGTTCGTGGACCAGACGGTACTCCACTCCCGACTGATGCTTCTGGAGCTGTGATCGGACCAGACGGAGAACCGATTCCGACAGACTCGAACGGAAAACCACTCTCCAAGGATGGATCGCCACTTCCGACCGACAACAACGGAAACTACATCTTGGTGCCATCCGATGAAGGCGTGACGAAGGCTCTTCCGACTGATGAATCTGGAAACATCATTCATCCGATCACTAAGCCAGATGGAACTCCACTTGCTACCGATTCGACCGGATCTTTCATTACGGAAGACGGTCAGATCATCGAGAAGGACGACGAAGGCAAACCAATCGGACCCGACGGTCAAGTTCTTCCAACTGATGCTTCTGGAAACTACATCTACCCAGCCACTGGACCAGACGGTCAAGTTCTGCCAACTGATGCTTCAGGCAAGCCAATCTACCCAGTTCGTGGACCAGATGGTACTCCACTCCCAACTGATGCTTCTGGAAATGTGATCGGACCAGACGGAGAACCGATTCCGACGGACTCGAACGGAAAACCACTCTCTAAGGATGGATCGCCGCTTCCGACCGACAACAACGGAAACTACATCTTGGTGCCATCCGATGAAGGCGTGACGAAGGCTCTTCCGACTGATGAATCTGGAAACATCATTCATCCGATCACTAAGCCAGATGGAACTCCACTTGCTAGCGATTCGACCGGATCTTTCATTTCGGAAGACGGTCAGATCATCGAGAAGGACGACGAAGGCAAACCAATCGGACCCGACGGTCAAGTTCTTCCAACTGATGCTTCTGGAAACTACATCTACCCAGCCACTGGACCAGACGGTCAAGTTCTGCCAACTGATGCTTCAGGCAGGCCAATCTACCCAGTTCGTGGACCAGATGGTACTCCACTCCCGACTGATGCTTCTGGAGCTGTGATCGGACCAGACGGAGAACCGATTCCGACGGACTCGAACGGAAAACCACTCTCCAAGGATGGATCGCCGCTTCCGACCGACAACAACGGGAACTACATCTTGGTGCCATCCGATGAAGGCGTGACGAAGGCTCTTCCGACTGATGAATCTGGAAACATCATTCATCCGATCACTAAGCCAGATGGAACTCCACTCGCTACCGATTCGACCGGATCTTTCATTACGGAAGACGGTCAGATCATCGAGAAGGACGACGAAGGCAAACCAATCGGACCCGACGGTCAAGTTCTTCCAACTGATGCTTCTGGAAACTACATCTACCCAGCCACTGGACCAGACGGTCAAGTTCTGCCAACTGATGCTTCAGGCAAGCCAATCTACCCAGTTCGTGGACCAGATGGTACTCCACTCCCGACTGATGCTTCTGGAGCTGTGATCGGACCAGACGGAGAACCGATTCCGACGGACTCGAACGGAAAACCACTCTCCAAGGATGGATCGCCGCTTCCGACCGACAACAACGGGAACTACATCTTGGTGCCATCCGATGAAGGCGTGACGAAGGCTCTTCCGACTGATGAATCTGGAAACATCATTCATCCGATCACTAAGCCAGATGGAACTCCACTTGCTACCGATTCGACCGGATCTTTCATTACGGAAGACGGTCAGATAATCGAGAAGGACGACGAAGGCAAACCAATCGGACCCGACGGTCAAGTACTTCCAACTGATGCTTCTGGAAACTACATCTACCCAGCCACTGGACCAGACGGTCAAGTTCTGCCAACTGATGCTTCAGGCAAGCCAATCTACCCAGTTCGTGGACCAGATGGTACTCCACTCCCGACTGATGCTTCTGGAAATGTGATCGGACCAGACGGAGAACCGATTCCGACGGACTCGAACGGAAAACCACTCTCCAAGGATGGATCGCCGCTTCCGACCGACAACAACGGAAACTACATCTTGGTGCCATCCGATGAAGGCGTGACGAAGGCTCTTCCGACTGATGAATCTGGAAACATCATTCATCCGATCACTAAGCCAGATGGAACTCCACTCGCTACCGATTCGACCGGATCTTTCATTACGGAAGACGGTCAGATAATCGAGAAGGACGACGAAGGCAAACCAATCGGACCCGACGGTCAAGTTCTTCCAACTGATGCTTCTGGAAACTACATCTACCCAGCCACTGGACCAGACGGTCAAGTTCTGCCAACTGATGCTTCAGGCAAGCCAATCTACCCAGTTCGTGGACCAGATGGTACTCCACTCCCGACTGATGCTTCTGGAGCTGTGATCGGACCAGACGGAGAACCGATTCCGACGGACTCGAACGGAAAACCACTCTCCAAGGATGGATCGCCGCTTCCGACCGACAACAACGGGAACTACATCTTGGTGCCATCCGATGAAGGCGTGACGAAGGCTCTCCCGACTGATGAATCTGGAAACATCATTCATCCGATCACTAAGCCAGATGGAACTCCACTCGCTACCGATTCGACCGGATCTTTCATTACGGAAGACGGTCAGATAATCGAGAAGGACGACGAAGGCAAACCAATCGGACCCGACGGTCAAGTACTTCCAACTGATGCTTCTGGAAACTACATCTACCCAGCCACTGGACCAGACGGTCAAGTTCTGCCAACTGATGCTTCAGGCAAGCCAATCTACCCAGTTCGTGGACCAGATGGTACTCCACTCCCGACTGATGCTTCTGGAAATGTGATCGGACCAGACGGAGAACCGATTCCGACGGACTCGAACGGAAAACCACTCTCCAAGGATGGATCGCCGCTTCCGACCGACAACAACGGAAACTACATCTTGGTGCCATCCGATGAAGGCGTGACGAAGGCTCTTCCGACTGATGAATCTGGAAACGTCATTTATCCGATCACTAAGCCAGATGGAACTCCACTCGCTACCGATTCGACCGGATCTTTCATTACGGAAGACGGTCAGATCATCGAGAAGGACGACGAAGGCAAACCAATCGGACCCGACGGTCAAGTTCTTCCAACTGATGCTTCTGGAAACTACATCTACCCAGCAACTGGACCAGATGGACAAGTTCTGCCAACTGATGCTTCTGGAAAGCCAATCTACCCAGTTCGTGGACCAGACGGTACTCCACTCCCAACTGATGCTTCTGGAGCTGTGATCGGACCAGACGGAGAACCGATTCCGACGGACTCGAACGGAAAACCACTCTCCAAGGATGGATCACCGCTTCCGACCGACAACAACGGAGACTATGTCATTGAAGATAAAACGCGTCGGCAGAACTGTGACCTATCATCATCACTCTCCGATCTGATTTTCGTCCTTGTCAACGACGGGAAGACTTCTGAAAACTATGACGATTTCAAAAAAACCATCATTTCGGTTGCCAAGAAGGTGGATATGTCTCCAGATGTGACACGGTTCGCTGTTCTCACTGTTGGAAGTGAAATCGCTGTTCCTCTTCCACTCGGAGGGTATCAGGAAAAAGAACATCTGGGCTCAATATTGAGTTCTTTTGAAGTTCCACCTCTTATTGGTACCGAAGTCCTGTCTCCAGTAGAAGCCGCATCGCAACAATTTTCGGATTTCCCGCGCTCAGGAATAACAAAGATTGTTGTCATTTTCGCAGAAAATGAAGAAAAGTGAGTTTCCGCCGTTTTTTAGTTTTTAAGAGAACGATCAGTACCGATTCTGATTGAGCTGAAGTGTATTATTCTTTCAGATTCACAGTAATCGGAGGTGCGACATACTTTACGGTAAAATATGGAACGAAGTCTCAAGAACTGATTGAAAAAATAACCCAAGCCTGCTCTGACGGGTCGATCGAGATAATTGCTGATGACACGAACCAAGTAATTGATGATACTGTGATAGCAACATCAACGACGCCTGTTTTTGTCGACCAAAGTGGGAAGCCACTTCCTACCGACAACGCTGGAAACTATCTGGATAACAATGGCAACCCAGTTTTGCTCAAAGACGGCGAGCCAAAAGGCCCTGACGATCAAAGTTTGACCAAGAACGAAAAGGGAGAATGGGTCTACCCATTAGTAGATAAGTTCGGAAAGCCAGTAGACACGGATGATCAGAACAAACCGATTTTCACCGTCGTAGATTCTGATGGAAACGAACTGTCGAAGAATGAAGAAGGAAAATGGATTGACTTGTCAGGAAACGAAATTGAGACGGATGAGCTCGGTCGTCCACTAGATTCAGAGGGAGACCCATACAAGTTCGATGATTCTGGTCATGTTGTTATCACTTCGGAATCAAAACCAACAGCCGATCAAATTCCATTTATCGTTGTAGATGGCGAACCCATCACTGAGAAAGATGGACAATTCTACGATGAAAACGGGAACGAAATCGCTAAAAATTCTGAAGGGCATCCTTTGGATGAAAATGGCCAACCTCTTCCGAAAAATAATGATGGAAAATACGTGAAACCGAAAACAACAGATAGTACCACCGGCAGTGTAACGACTCCCGATACGAACCAAGATAATAACGAACTACCGGAAGCTCTTCCGACTGATGAATCAGGAAACATCATTCATCCGATCACGAAGCCGGATGGAACTCCACTCGCTACCGATTCGACCGGATCTTTCATTACGGAAGATGGTCAGATCATCGAGAAGGACGACGAAGGCAAACCAATCGGACCCGACGGTCAAGTTCTTTCAACTGATGCTTCTGGAAACTACATCTACCCAGCAACTGGACCAGATGGTCAAGTTCTGCCAACCGACGCTTCCGGAAAGCCAATCTACCCAGTTCGTGGACCAGATGGTACTCCACTCCCGACTGATGCTTCTGGAAATGTGATCGGACCAGACGGAGAACCGATTCCGACGGACTCGAACGGAAAACCGATCGGACCCGACGGTCAAGTTCTTCCAACTGATGCTTCTGGAAACTACATCTACCCAGTAACTGGACCAGATGGACAAGTTCTGCCAACTGATGCTTCCGGAAAGCCAATCTACACAGCTCGTGGACCAGATGGTACTCCACTCCCGACTGATGCTTCTGGAGCTGTGATCGGACCAGACGGAGAACCGATTCCGACGGACTCGAACGGAAAACCACTCTCCAAGGATGGATCGCCGCTTCCGACCGACAACAACGGAAACTACATCTTGGTGCCATCCGATGAAGGCGTGACGAAGGCTCTTCCTACTGATGAATCAGGAAGCATCATTTATCCGATCACGAAGCCGGATGGAACTCCACTCGCTACCGATTCGACCGGATCTTTCATTACGGAAGATGGTCAGATCATCGAGAAGGACGACGAAGGCAAACCAATCGGACCCGACGGTCAAGTTCTTCCAACTGATGCTTCTGGAAACTACATCTACCCAGCAACTGGACCAGATGGACAAGTTCTGCCAACTGATGCTTCCGGAAAGCCAATCTACCCAGTTCGTGGACCAGACGGTACTCCACTCCCGACTGATGCTTCTGGAGCTGTGATCGGACCAGACGGAGAACCGATTCCGACGGACTCGAACGGAAAACCACTCTCCAAGGATGGATCGCCGCTTCCGACCGACAACAACGGAAACTACATCTTGGTGCCATCCGATGAAGGCGTGACGAAGGCTCTTCCTACTGATGAATCAGGAAGCATCATTTATCCGATCACGAAGCCGGATGGAACTCCACTCGCTACCGATTCGACCGGATCTTTCATTACGGAAGATGGTCAGATCATCGAGAAGGACGACGAAGGCAAACCAATCGGACCCGACGGTCAAGTTCTTCCAACTGATGCTTCTGAAAACTACATCTACCCAGTAACTGGACCAGATGGACAAGTTCTGCCAACTGATGCTTCCGGAAAGCCAATCTACCCAGTTCGTGGACCAGACGGTACTCCACTCCCGACTGATGCTTCTGGAGCTGTGATCGGACCAGACGGAGAACCGATTCCGACGGACTCGAACGGAAAACCACTCTCCAAGGATGGATCGCCGCTTCCGACCGACAACAACGGAAACTACATCTTGGTGCCATCCGATGAAGGCGTGACGAAGGCTCTTCCTACTGATGAATCAGGAAACATCATTCATCCGATCACGAAGCTGGATGGAACTCCACTCGCTACCGATTCGACCGGATCTTTCATTACGGAAGATGGTCAGATCATCGAGAAGGACGACGAAGGCAAACCAATCGGACCCGACGGTCAAGTTCTTCCAACTGATGCTTCTGGAAACTACATCTACCCAGCAACTGGACCAGATGGACAAGTTCTGCCAACTGATGCTTCCGGAAAGGCAATCTACCCAGTTCGTGGACCAGACGGTACTCCACTCCCGACTGATGCTTCTGGAGCTGTGATCGGACCAGACGGAGAACCGATTCCGACGGACTCGAACGGAAAACCACTCTCCAAGGATGGATCGCCGCTTCCGACCGACAACAACGGAAACTACATCTTGGTGCCATCCGATGAAGGCGTGACGAAGGCTCTTCCTACTGATGAATCAGGAAGCATCATTTATCCGATCACGAAGCCGGATGGAACTCCACTCGCTACCGATTCGACCGGATCTTTCATTACGGAAGATGGTCAGATCATCGAGAAGGACGACGAAGGCAAACCAATCGGACCCGACGGTCAAGTTCTTCCAACTGATGCTTCTGGAAACTACATCTACCCAGCAACTGGACCAGATGGACAAGTTCTGCCAACTGATGCTTCCGGAAAGCCAATCTACCCAGTTCGTGGACCAGACGGTACTCCACTCCCGACTGATGCTTCTGGAGCTGTGATCGGACCAGACGGAGAACCGATTCCGACGGACTCGAACGGAAAACCACTCTCCAAGGATGGATCGCCGCTTCCGACCGACAACAACGGAAACTACATCTTGGTGCCATCCGATGAAGGCGTGACGAAGGCTCTTCCTACTGATGAATCAGGAAACATCATTCATCCGATCACGAAGCTGGATGGAACTCCACTCGCTACCGATTCGACCGGATCTTTCATTACGGAAGATGGTCAGATCATCGAGAAGGACGACGAAGGCAAACCAATCGGACCCGACGGTCAAGTTCTTCCAACTGATGCTTCTGGAAACTACATCTACCCAGCAACTGGACCAGATGGACAAGTTCTGGCAACCGACGCTTCCGGAAAGCCAATCTACCCAGTTCGTGGACCAGATGGTACTCCACTCCCGACTGATGCTTCTGGAAATGTGATCGGACCAGACGGAGAACCGATTCCGACGGACTCGAACGGAAAACCACTCTCCAAGGATGGATCGCCGCTTCCGACCGACAACAACGGAAACTACATCTTGGTGCCATCCGATGAAGGCGTGACGAAGGCTCTTCCTACTGATGAATCAGGAAACGTCATTTATCCGATCACGAAGCCGGATGGAACTCCACTCGCTACCGATTCGACCGGATCTTTCATTACGGAAGATGGTCAGATCATCGAGAAGGACGACGAAGGCAAACCAATCGGACCCGACGGTCAAGTTCTTCCAACTGATGCCTCTGGAAACTACATCTACCCAGCAACTGGACCAGATGGACAAGTTCTGCCAACTGATGCTTCCGGAAAGCCAATCTACCCAGTTCGTGGACCAGACGGTACTCCACTCCCGACTGATGCTTCTGGAGCTGTGATCGGACCAGACGGAGAACCGATTCCGACGGACTCGAACGGAAAACCACTCTCCAAGGATGGATCGCCGCTTCCGACCGACAACAACGGAAACTACATCTTGGTGCCATCCGATGAAGGCGTGACGAAGGCTCTTCCTACTGATGAATCAGGAAACGTCATTTATCCGATCACGAAGCCGGATGGAACTCCACTCGCTACCGATTCGACCGGATCTTTCATTACGGAAGATGGTCAGATCATCGAGAAGGACGACGAAGGCAAACCAATCGGACCCGACGGTCAAGTTCTTCCAACTGATGCCTCTGGAAACTACATCTACCCAGCAACTGGACCAGATGGACAAGTTCTGCCAACTGATGCTTCCGGAAAGCCAATCTACCCAGTTCGTGGACCAGACGGTACTCCACTCCCGACTGATGCTTCTGGAGCTGTGATCGGACCAGACGGAGAACCGATTCCGACGGACTCGAACGGAAAACCACTCTCCAAGGATGGATCGCCGCTTCCGACCGACAACAACGGAAACTACATCTTGGTGCCATCCGATGAAGGCGTGACGAAGGCTCTTCCTACTGATGAATCAGGAAACGTCATTTATCCGATCACGAAGCCGGATGGAACTCCACTCGCTACCGATTCGACCGGATCTTTCATTACGGAAGATGGTCAGATCATCGAGAAGGACGACGAAGGCAAACCAATCGGACCCGACGGTCAAGTTCTTCCAACTGATGCCTCTGGAAACTACATCTACCCAGCAACTGGACCAGATGGACAAGTTCTGCCAACCGACGCTTCCGGAAAGCCAATCTACCCAGTTCGTGGACCAGACGGTACTCCACTCCCAACTGATGCTTCTGGAGCTGTGATCGGACCAGACGGAGAACCGATTTCTACGGACTCGAACGGAAAACCGATCGGACCCGACGGTCAAGTTCTTCCAACTGATGCTTCTGGAAACTACATCTACCCAGCAACTGGACCAGATGGACAAGTTCTGCCAACTGATGCTTCCGGAAAGCCAATCTACCCAGTTCGTGGACCAGACGGTACTCCACTCCCAACTGATGCTTCTGGAGCTGTGATCGGACCAGACGGAGAACCGATTCCGACGGACTCGAACGGAAAACCACTCTCCAAGGATGGATCGCCGCTTCCGACCGACAACAACGGAAACTACATCTTGGTGCCATCCGATGAAGGCGTGACGAAGGCTCTTCCTACTGATGAATCAGGAAACGTCATTCATCCGATCACGAAGCCGGATGGAACTCCACTCGCTACCGATTCGACCGGATCTTTTATTACGGAAGACGGTCAGATCATCGAGAAGGACGACGAAGGCAAACCAATCGGACCCGACGGTCAAGTTCTTCCAACTGATGCCTCTGGAAACTACATCTACCCAGCAACTGGACCAGATGGACAAGTTCTGCCAACTGATGCTTCCGGAAAGCCAATCTACCCAGTTCGTGGACCAGACGGTACTCCACTCCCAACTGATGCTTCTGGAGCTGTGATCGGACCAGACGGAGAACCGATTCCGACGGACTCGAACGGAAAACCGATCGGACCCGACGGTCAAGTTCTTTCAACTGATGCTTCTGGAAACTACATCTACCCAGCAACTGGACCAGATGGACAAGTTCTGCCAACTGATGCTTCCGGAAAGCCAATCTACCCAGTTCGTGGACCAGACGGTACTCCACTCCCAACTGATGCTTCTGGAGCTGTGATCGGACCAGACGGAGAACCGATTCCGACGGACTCGAACGGAAAACCACTCTCCAAGGATGGATCGCCGCTTCCGACCGACAACAACGGAAACTACATCTTGGTGCCATCCGATGAAGGCGTGACGAAGGCTCTTCCTACTGATGAATCAGGAAACGTCATTTATCCGATCACGAAGCCGGATGGAACTCCACTCGCTACCGATTCGACCGGATCTTTCATTACGGAAGATGGTCAGATCATCGAGAAGGACGACGAAGGCAAACCAATCGGACCCGACGGTCAAGTTCTTCCAACTGATGCTTCTGGAAACTACATCTACCCAGCAACTGGACCAGATGGACAAGTTCTGGCAACCGACGCTTCCGGAAAGCCAATCTACCCAGTTCGTGGACCAGATGGTACTCCACTCCCGACTGATGCTTCTGGAAATGTGATCGGACCAGACGGAGAACCGATTCCGACGGACTCGAACGGAAAACCACTCTCCAAGGATGGATCGCCGCTTCCGACCGACAACAACGGAAACTACATCTTGGTGCCATCCGATGAAGGCGTGACGAAGGCTCTTCCTACTGATGAATCAGGAAGCATCATTTATCCGATCACGAAGCCGGATGGAACTCCACTCGCTACCGATTCGACCGGATCTTTCATTACGGAAGATGGTCAGATCATCGAGAAGGACGACGAAGGCAAACCAATCGGACCCGACGGTCAAGTTCTTCCAACTGATGCCTCTGGAAACTACATCTACCCAGCAACTGGACCAGATGGACAAGTTCTGCCAACTGATGCTTCCGGAAAGCCAATCTACCCAGTTCGTGGACCAGACGGTACTCCACTCCCAACTGATGCTTCTGGAGCTGTGATCGGACCAGACGGAGAACCGATTCCGACGGACTCGAACGGAAAACCGATCGGACCCGACGGTCAAGTTCTTTCAACTGATGCTTCTGGAAACTACATCTACCCAGCAACTGGACCAGATGGACAAGTTCTGCCAACTGATGCTTCCGGAAAGCCAATCTACCCAGTTCGTGGACCAGACGGTACTCCACTCCCAACTGATGCTTCTGGAGCTGTGATCGGACCAGACGGAGAACCGATTCCGACGGACTCGAACGGAAAACCGATCGGACCCGACGGTCAAGTTCTTTCAACTGATGCTTCTGGAAACTACATCTACCCAGCAACTGGACCAGATGGACAAGTTCTGCCAACTGATGCTTCCGGAAAGCCAATCTACCCAGTTCGTGGACCAGACGGTACTCCACTCCCAACTGATGCTTCTGGAGCTGTGATCGGACCAGACGGAGTACCGATTCCGACGGACTCGAACGGAAAACCGATCGGACCCGACGGTCAAGTTCTTTCAACTGATGCTTCTGGAAACTACATCTACCCAGCAACTGGACCAGATGGACAAGTTCTGCCAACTGATGCTTCCGGAAAGCCAATCTACCCAGTTCGTGGACCAGACGGTACTCCACTCCCAACTGATGCTTCTGGAGCTGTGATCGGACCAGACGGAGAACCGATTCCGACGGACTCGAACGGAAAACCACTCTCCAAGGATGGATCGCCGCTTCCGACCGACAACAACGGAAACTACATCTTGGTGCCATCCGATGAAGGCGTGACGAAGGCTCTTCCTACTGATGAATCAGGAAACGTCATTTATCCGATCACGAAGCCGGATGGAACTCCACTCGCTACCGATTCGACCGGATCTTTCATTACGGAAGATGGTCAGATCATCGAGAAGGACGACGAAGGCAAACCAATCGGACCCGACGGTCAAGTTCTTCCAACTGATGCTTCTGGAAACTACATCTACCCAGCAACTGGACCAGATGGACAAGTTCTGGCAACCGACGCTTCCGGAAAGCCAATCTACCCAGTTCGTGGACCAGATGGTACTCCACTCCCGACTGATGCTTCTGGAAATGTGATCGGACCAGACGGAGAACCGATTCCGACGGACTCGAACGGAAAACCACTCTCCAAGGATGGATCGCTGCTTCCGACCGACAACAACGGAAACTACATCTTGGTGCCATCCGATGAAGGCGTGACGAAGGCTCTTCCTACTGATGAATCAGGAAACGTCATTTATCCGATCACGAAGCCGGATGGAACTCCACTCGCTACCGATTCGACCGGATCTTTCATTACGGAAGATGGTCAGATCATCGAGAAGGACGACGAAGGCAAACCAATCGGACCCGACGGTCAAGTTCTTCCAACTGATGCCTCTGGAAACTACATCTACCCAGCAACTGGACCAGATGGACAAGTTCTGCCAACTGATGCTTCCGGAAAGCCAATCTACCCAGTTCGTGGACCAGACGGTACTCCACTCCCAACTGATGCTTCTGGAGCTGTGATCGGACCAGACGGAGAACCGATTCCGACGGACTCGAACGGAAAACCGATCGGACCCGACGGTCAAGTTCTTTCAACTGATGCTTCTGGAAACTACATCTACCCAGCAACTGGACCAGATGGACAAGTTCTGCCAACTGATGCTTCCGGAAAGCCAATCTACCCAGTTCGTGGACCAGACGGTACTCCACTCCCAACTGATGCTTCTGGAGCTGTGATCGGACCAGACGGAGAACCGATTCCGACGGACTCGAACGGAAAACCGATCGGACCCGACGGTCAAGTTCTTTCAACTGATGCTTCTGGAAACTACATCTACCCAGCAACTGGACCAGATGGACAAGTTCTGCCAACTGATGCTTCCGGAAAGCCAATCTACCCAGTTCGTGGACCAGACGGTACTCCACTCCCAACTGATGCTTCTGGAGCTGTGATCGGACCAGACGGAGTACCGATTCCGACGGACTCGAACGGAAAACCACTCTCCAAGGATGGGTCGCCGCTTCCAACCGACAACAACGGAAACTACATCTTGGTGCCATCCGATGAAGGCGTGACGAAGGCTCTTCCTACTGATGAATCAGGAAACGTCATTCATCCGATCACGAAGCCGGATGGAACTCCACTCGCTACCGATTCGACCGGATCTTTTATTACGGAAGACGGTCAGATCATCGAGAAGGACGACGAAGGCAAACCAATCGGACCCGACGGTCAAGTTCTTCCAACTGATGCCTCTGGAAACTACATCTACCCAGCAACTGGACCAGATGGACAAGTTCTGCCAACTGATGCTTCCGGAAAGCCAATCTACCCAGTTCGTGGACCAGACGGTACTCCACTCCCAACTGATGCTTCTGGAGCTGTGATCGGACCAGACGGAGAACCGATTCCGACGGACTCGAACGGAAAACCGATCGGACCCGACGGTCAAGTTCTTTCAACTGATGCTTCTGGAAACTACATCTACCCAGCAACTGGACCAGATGGACAAGTTCTGCCAACTGATGCTTCCGGAAAGCCAATCTACCCAGTTCGTGGACCAGACGGTACTCCACTCCCAACTGATGCTTCTGGAGCTGTGATCGGACCAGACGGAGAACCGATTCCGACGGACTCGAACGGAAAACCACTCTCCAAGGATGGATCGCCGCTTCCGACCGACAACAACGGAAACTACATCTTGGTGCCATCCGATGAAGGCGTGACGAAGGCTCTTCCTACTGATGAATCAGGAAACGTAATTTATCCGATCACGAAGCCGGATGGAACTCCACTCGCTACCGATTCGACCGGATCTTTCATTACGGAAGATGGTCAGATCATCGAGAAGGACGACGAAGGCAAACCAATCGGACCCGACGGTCAAGTTCTTCCAACTGATGCTTCTGGAAACTACATCTACCCAGCAACTGGACCAGATGGACAAGTTCTGGCAACCGACGCTTCCGGAAAGCCAATCTACCCAGTTCGTGGACCAGATGGTACTCCACTCCCGACTGATGCTTCTGGAAATGTGATCGGACCAGACGGAGAACCGATTCCGACGGACTCGAACGGAAAACCGATCGGACCCGACGGTCAAGTTCTTTCAACTGATGCTTCTGGAAACTACATCTACCCAGCAACTGGACCAGATGGACAAGTTCTGCCAACTGATGCTTCCGGAAAGCCAATCTACCCAGTTCGTGGACCAGACGGTACTCCACTCCCAACTGATGCTTCTGGAGCTGTGATCGGACCAGACGGAGAACCGATTCCGACGGACTCGAACGGAAAACCACTCTCCAAGGATGGATCGCCGCTTCCGACCGACAACAACGGAAACTACATCTTGGTGCCATCCGATGAAGGCGTGACGAAGGCTCTTCCTACTGATGAATCAGGAAACGTCATTTATCCGATCACGAAGCCGGATGGAACTCCACTCGCTACCGATTCGACCGGATCTTTCATTACGGAAGATGGTCAGATCATCGAGAAGGACGACGAAGGCAAACCAATCGGACCCGACGGTCAAGTTCTTCCAACTGATGCTTCTGGAAACTACATCTACCCAGCAACTGGACCAGATGGACAAGTTCTGGCAACCGACGCTTCCGGAAAGCCAATCTACCCAGTTCGTGGACCAGATGGTACTCCACTCCCGACTGATGCTTCTGGAAATGTGATCGGACCAGACGGAGAACCGATTCCGACGGACTCGAACGGAAAACCACTCTCCAAGGATGGATCGCCGCTTCCGACCGACAACAACGGAAACTACATCTTGGTGCCATCCGATGAAGGCGTGACGAAGGCTCTTCCTACTGATGAATCAGGAAACGTCATTTATCCGATCACGAAGCCGGATGGAACTCCACTCGCTACCGATTCGACCGGATCTTTCATTACGGAAGATGGTCAGATCATCGAGAAGGACGACGAAGGCAAACCAATCGGACCCGACGGTCAAGTTCTTCCAACTGATGCCTCTGGAAACTACATCTACCCAGCAACTGGACCAGATGGACAAGTTCTGCCAACTGATGCTTCCGGAAAGCCAATCTACCCAGTTCGTGGACCAGACGGTACTCCACTCCCAACTGATGCTTCTGGAGCTGTGATCGGACCAGACGGAGAACCGATTCCGACGGACTCGAACGGAAAACCGATCGGACCCGACGGTCAAGTTCTTTCAACTGATGCTTCTGGAAACTACATCTACCCAGCAACTGGACCAGATGGACAAGTTCTGCCAACTGATGCTTCCGGAAAGCCAATCTACCCAGTTCGTGGACCAGACGGTACTCCACTCCCAACTGATGCTTCTGGAGCTGTGATCGGACCAGACGGAGAACCGATTCCGACGGACTCGAACGGAAAACCACTCTCCAAGGATGGGTCGCCGCTTCCAACCGACAACAACGGAAACTACATCTTGGTGCCATCCGATGAAGGCGTGACGAAGGCTCTTCCTACTGATGAATCAGGAAACGTCATTCATCCGATCACGAAGCCGGATGGAACTCCACTCGCTACCGATTCGACCGGATCTTTTATTACGGAAGACGGTCAGATCATCGAGAAGGACGACGAAGGCAAACCAATCGGACCCGACGGTCAAGTTCTTCCAACTGATGCCTCTGGAAACTACATCTACCCAGCAACTGGACCAGATGGACAAGTTCTGCCAACTGATGCTTCCGGAAAGCCAATCTACCCAGTTCGTGGACCAGACGGTACTCCACTCCCAACTGATGCTTCTGGAGCTGTGATCGGACCAGACGGAGAACCGATTCCGACGGACTCGAACGGAAAACCACTCTCCAAGGATGGATCGCCGCTTCCGACCGACAACAACGGAAACTACATCTTGGTGCCATCCGATGAAGGCGTGACGAAGGCTCTTCCTACTGATGAATCAGGAAACGTAATTTATCCGATCACGAAGCCGGATGGAACTCCACTCGCTACCGATTCGACCGGATCTTTCATTACGGAAGATGGTCAGATCATCGAGAAGGACGACGAAGGCAAACCAATCGGACCCGACGGTCAAGTTCTTCCAACTGATGCTTCTGGAAACTACATCTACCCAGCAACTGGACCAGATGGACAAGTTCTGGCAACCGACGCTTCCGGAAAGCCAATCTACCCAGTTCGTGGACCAGATGGTACTCCACTCCCGACTGATGCTTCTGGAAATGTGATCGGACCAGACGGAGAACCGATTCCGACGGACTCGAACGGAAAACCACTCTCCAAGGATGGATCGCCGCTTCCGACCGACAACAACGGAAACTACATCTTGGTGCCATCCGATGAAGGCGTGACGAAGGCTCTTCCTACTGATGAATCAGGAAACGTCATTTATCCGATCACGAAGCCGGATGGAACTCCACTCGCTACCGATTCGACCGGATCTTTCATTACGGAAGATGGTCAGATCATCGAGAAGGACGACGAAGGCAAACCAATCGGACCCGACGGTCAAGTTCTTCCAACTGATGCTTCTGGAAACTACATCTACCCAGCAACTGGACCAGATGGACAAGTTCTGCCAACCGACGCTTCCGGAAAGCCAATCTACCCAGTTCGTGGACCAGACGGTACTCCACTCCCAACTGATGCTTCTGGAGCTGTGATCGGACCAGACGGAGAACCGATTTCGACGGACTCGAACGGAAAACCGATCGGACCCGACGGTCAAGTTCTTCCAACTGATGCTTCTGGAAACTACATCTACCCAGCAACTGGACCAGATGGACAAGTTCTGCCAACTGATGCTTCCGGAAAGCCAATCTACCCAGTTCGTGGACCAGACGGTACTCCACTCCCAACTGATGCTTCTGGAGCTGTGATCGGACCAGACGGAGAACCGATTCCGACGGACTCGAACGGAAAACCGATCGGACCCGACGGTCAAGTTCTTTCAACTGATGCTTCTGGAAACTACATCTACCCAGCAACTGGACCAGATGGACAAGTTCTGCCAACTGATGCTTCCGGAAAGCCAATCTACCCAGTTCGTGGACCAGACGGTACTCCACTCCCAACTGATGCTTCTGGAGCTGTGATCGGACCAGACGGAGAACCGATTCCGACGGACTCGAACGGAAAACCGATCGGACCCGACGGTCAAGTTCTTTCAACTGATGCTTCTGGAAACTACATCTACCCAGCAACTGGACCAGATGGACAAGTTCTGCCAACTGATGCTTCCGGAAAGCCAATCTACCCAGTTCGTGGACCAGACGGTACTCCACTCCCAACTGATGCTTCTGGAGCTGTGATCGGACCAGACGGAGAACCGATTCCGACGGACTCGAACGGAAAACCGATCGGACCCGACGGTCAAGTTCTTTCAACTGATGCTTCTGGAAACTACATCTACCCAGCAACTGGACCAGATGGACAAGTTCTGCCAACTGATGCTTCCGGAAAGCCAATCTACCCAGTTCGTGGACCAGACGGTACTCCACTCCCAACTGATGCTTCTGGAGCTGTGATCGGACCAGACGGAGAACCGATTCCGACGGACTCGAACGGAAAACCACTCTCCAAGGATGGGTCGCCGCTTCCAACCGACAACAACGGAAACTACATCTTGGTGCCATCCGATGAAGGCGTGACGAAGGCTCTTCCTACTGATGAATCAGGAAACGTCATTCATCCGATTACGAAGCCGGATGGAACTCCACTCGCTACCGATTCGACCGGATCTTTTATTACGGAAGACGGTCAGATCATCGAGAAGGACGACGAAGGCAAACCAATCGGACCCGACGGTCAAGTTCTTCCAACTGATGCCTCTGGAAACTACATCTACCCAGCAACTGGACCAGATGGACAAGTTCTGCCAACCGACGCTTCCGGAAAGCCAATCTACCCAGTTCGTGGACCAGACGGTACTCCACTCCCAACTGATGCTTCTGGAGCTGTGATCGGACCAGACGGAGAACCGATTCCGACGGACTCGAACGGAAAACCACTCTCCAAGGATGGGTCGCCGCTTCCAACCGACAACAACGGAAACTACATCTTGGTGCCATCCGATGAAGGCGTGACGAAGGCTCTTCCTACTGATGAATCAGGAAACGTCATTCATCCGATTACGAAGCCGGATGGAACTCCACTCGCTACCGATTCGACCGGATCTTTTATTACGGAAGACGGTCAGATCATCGAGAAGGACGACGAAGGCAAACCAATCGGACCCGACGGTCAAGTTCTTCCAACTGATGCCTCCGGAAACTACATCTACCCAGCAACTGGACCAGACGGTCAAGTTCTGCCAACCGACGCTTCCGGAAAGTCAATCTACCCAGTTCGTGGACCAGACGGTACTCCACTCCCAACTGATGCTTCTGGAGCTGTGATCGGACCAGACGGAGAACCGATTCCGACGGACTCGAACGGAAAACCACTCTCCAAGGATGGGTCGCCGCTTCCGACCGACAACAACGGAAACTACATCTTGGTGCCATCCGATGAAGGCGTGACGAAGGCTCTTCCTACTGATGAATCAGGAAACGTCATTCATCCGATTACGAAGCCGGATGGAACTCCACTCGCTACCGATTCGACCGGATCTTTTATTACGGAAGACGGTCAGATCATCGAGAAGGACGACGAAGGCAAACCAATCGGACCCGACGGTCAAGTTCTTCCAACTGATGCCTCTGGAAACTACATCTACCCAGCAACTGGACCAGATGGACAAGTTCTGCCAACCGACGCTTCCGGAAAGCCAATCTACCCAGTTCGTGGACCAGATGGTACTCCACTCCCGACTGATGCTTCTGGAAATGTGATCGGACCAGACGGAGAACCGATTCCGACGGACTCGAACGGAAAACCACTCTCCAAGGATGGATCGCCGCTTCCGACCGACAACAACGGAAACTACATCTTGGTGCCATCCGATGAAGGCGTGACGAAGGCTCTTCCGACTGATGAATCAGGAAACATCATTCATCTGATCACGAAGCCGGATGGAACTCCACTCGCTACCGATTCGACCGGATCTTTCATCACGGAAGACGGTCAGATCATCGAGAAGGACGACGAAGGCAAACCAATTGGACCTGACGGTCAAGTTCTCACTACGGACAGTTCTGGAGCGTTCGTTTATCCTGACAGTGCAGTAGCAGGAGCCAAGCTTCTCCCAACAGATGAATCAGGTCGTACAATTTATCCAGTTATCCGTCCCGATGGTAGCTTACTCGCAACAGAATATCCAGGTTCTTTTGTCACTGATGACGGAACGATTGTCATGAAGAACAGTGATGGGAAGCCCCTCGGCCCGGATGGACAAGTTCTACCGACAGACTCAGCCGGAAACTTCATCTATCCGTCCATCGGACCCGATGGAAGCCCGTTGCCGACAGATTTCAATGGAAAATCTATTTACACAGTTATTGGAAGGGATGGAGACATCCTCTCAACTGATTCAACAGGCCGCGCTGTTAACCTTGATGGTTCGCTAGTTCCAACGGACAAAACGGGGCTTCCGATAGATCAGTACGGAGTAGTGCTCCCCACGGATAGCACCATCCGTCTTCACACACTTGTTCCAACTCGTCGTCCATCCTCTTTCTGTTACGTCACTTCTCATATTGACTTACTTCTGGTCATCGACTCGTCTAATAACATCAAAGTTTTGGACTACAGAGTAATGAAAGAGCTCATCAAAAACTTCTTGACGGAGCATTTCAACCTTCGCAAACATCAAGTACGTATCGGATTAGTCAAGTATGGTGACGGCGCGGAGATTCCGATTTCACTTGGTGACTACGACAATGAAGACGACTTAGTCCATCGGATCAGCGAGTCACGTCGTCTGAAAGGACGAGCACAGCTCGGTGCTGGACTTCGTGAAGCGCTAGACGAACTTTCAATTTCTGGTGTCGACGGTGTACCTCAGATTGTGCTAATAATCAAGAATGGAAAGGCTGTGTATGTTAGAGCGCTTCGGTCAATCTTTTAATTGTTTTTTTCAGAGATGATTACACGTCTGCGATCCAGTCTCTGAAATCAGAGCGAAACGTTACAGTTTTTGTGGTCGATTCTGGAGACGAGGAGAGTCAGGAACAAAATTCAGTACTCACCGAATCGAACAAAGTGGTTCTTGTACCACAGTGGAGAGGAGCTGATTCTGAAGTACTTGGGCCAATCGCTGATTATATTTGCAAGGTAACTACTGTTACTTGAAACGAACCGAAATATGTGATTTCAGATTGTCCCGAATGTTGAAAGCGGAAGGACGTGGCCTACTGCAAGAACCAAAGCCACCACACCAGTTGGAGCTGGCCGTGCTTGTTCTACCGTCGATTATGAGGCTGACGTGATATTTGTTCTGGACTCCTCCGAAAATTTCACACCAGACGAGTTTGACAGTATGAAGGATGCTGTGGCGAGTATGGTGGACACTGGTTTCGATCTTGCTCCTGATGTTGCGAAAATCGGTTTCGTCATCTACAGTGACAAAGTAGCAGTTCCAGTGGCTCTCGGACATTACGAAGACAAGATCGAGCTTCTTGAAAAGATTGTCGATGCAGAGAAAATTAACGACGGCGTCGCAATAGCGTTATATGGTCTTAATGCCGCACGACAACAATTCCAACTACACGGACGCGAGAATGCAACGAAAATCGTAATTCTGATCACCAACGGAAAGAATCGCGGAAATGCGGCTGCTGCGGCTGAAGATCTCAGAGACATGTATGGCGTCCAACTGTTCGCTGTGGCTGTTGGCTCCAGTCCGGATGAACTAGCAACTTTGAAAAGACTCGTGGGATCATCAAACATCGACCAAATATTGGAGGTTGCGCAAAGTACGGAAATTGAAGACAATGCTGTTACAATTCTGAGAACTGTGTGTGGCAACACCACCCCGAAAACGTCGGAACTTCCGGCTCACTTGACAACAAAGCGAGACACCAGTAACAAAAAATACACAACAGCTCCTATGCTCCGAACTACGCGTGCAGTTTCTGGCGGTCTTTGTAACGATGGAATAAGAAGACCATATCATTTCAATATCCTGATCGATGTGACTTCAAGAGCTTCGTCTGAAGAGTTCCGTCGTGTACTAGACCATCTAATCAGCTTTGTTAATGATCGACTGAGAGATGAACAGAATATGATTGTGTAAGTCGCTGAAATTCTGAAGATAAGTGAGATTAGTGACAATTTTTCAGGCTAAACATCATGACTGTTAACAGCGAAAAAGTCCAAACGATAGTAAGCAGCTTGAGACCCGATCAACTTGCTGAACAACTGAACAAAATAACACAACAAGAGTAAGCCGTTTCGTGTTTTCTCCAAATGGCGTTACTGTTTTCAGAGACGATTCGATTTCACCAAAACTGGGAGCAGGAATTGACGCTCTTGTTGAACTCTCTAAAGAGAACTACGTCAGCGGTGCAGTGAAAATGATGATTATCATCAGCTCGGACGGAACTTCAAGCGATGAAACTCTTCCTGCTTCGGAGTATGCGGTGCAAGACTACCAACACAATATCATTGCAATTTCCGTTAGAAAGCCTGCCACAGACCTTCTTTCCAAAGTATCAGGCCTTCCAACAAGGTATAAAATATAATAACCAACAGCAAAAACATTTTTGGTTCAGAGTCATTCATCTCGATCAGTGGTCTGCACCAAATGAACTCTTCGAAAGCTGGATCGCTTACATCACGTGCGACTACGCTACGGCTAGTACTACTCGTAAATCGACAACTCCAAAAATGACTACCATCAACCCATACGGTCGCGATGCATCAAAGGAAGACGCAACCAACATCGAACTGATACCGCTCTCCCCCTCATCGATTTCAGTATCGTGGACATGCTGTACTAACAACAAATCGGTAATCGACAAGTTTATGGAAACCATTCGAAGAACTAACTTTCTTCAGAACTACACGATCCTCTACACTCACGACATTTCTATTCCGAAGAACAAATGGCAACAGAAGGAAGCCACCTGCCGTGACAGTTTTGGAACTCACTTGGAGAACCTTCCATCTGAAAACACGTACACAATTTGTGTGATGACAACGGAGAGATTCGAGAACTCGACAGCATTGGCAATTGATAACAACTGTGATAGCGTGCTCATCAATCAAAGTAAGTTTCAGAGAGAGATGAACGACAAAACTTTAAAAAAACGAAGACAAAACTAATGAACGAAGAACATGTATTTACATAAAACCTTTTCAGATACTACGGCTCCAGAAGATTACACAAGACCATCCCCATCGAGCTGCAACTGTCAATGTTCCGAAGGAAAAGCGATTCTGAGGGCCACCTGCGAAATGGTCATTGACACATCCCGTCCCATCGCCACTCTTCCTCCAGCTACCGTTGATGAGTGTCCATGCAAGGTTAAAGCACACGGAGGACGCTGTCCGAAAGGATATATCGCAAAGGATGGACAATGTTACGGTCAGTATTCGATAACTGATTGTGAGAGAATGAGAGCAAAAAAAATTAAAGGAAAAAATGAAAAAAAACCAGTCGATTTTTTTTTGAAGTTAGAAAATTAGCCGAAAAAACGAACATTTTTTCTTAAAAGTTCAGATAATGTCTAAAAAACTGAGCTTAGAAGAGACAAAAAAGGAGAAAACTATGAAAAAAAAAGATGAACACGCATCCACGACCATTAAAAAAAAGCGATGGCGCGAAGAAAAGATCACAGGTTTGCAAAGAAGGTATGCGCCTTTAAGCCATCAGGGCTACGGTATTAACTAATTTATTATTGCTTACTCTCGTTTTCCCTAGTTTTTTTTTACTAGAGATAGCTGGAATATGCAGAATCTTTTAGAATTCTTACATTTATAAACAAAATGCGGGTAGGAAGTGAGAGAAATAAAAGAATTAATGCATACCGTAACTCACTAAAGGTTTAAAGGCGCACACCTCAATTCGTCTTTTCGTCGCGAGACCAACTGCCGCTTTTGAACCATTTTTGAACTGGAATTTCGTGTTCTCCCTGATCCAATTAAAGGTTTTTTTTCAGATATCGATGAGTGTTCGACCAACAATGGCCAGTGTTCTGAAGGTTGCGTCAACACACCAGGATCCTACTACTGCGCCTGTCCGCATGGAATGATGCGCGATCCATTGGATCCTTTCAACTGTGTCACTACAGCAAACTCGTGAGTAATCAGCATCATTCACTAGAATCACACTCAGCTTTTCCAGTTTCGATAAAATCGCAACGCTACTCGCCAACTACCTGGAAGCGAACACCAAAAACTCTGGAAACTCCGAAGTGACGTCGGAAAAAGCTGATGGAGGCCGTGTCAACTACAAGGCTACTATCAAGTCCGACGACGACAAGACAATCACTTTCGAGTGGTCTCACGTACCAGAAGTTGTACGCAGAGCGTTCAAGTGGCTTTTCTAACCACCAACTCCATTTATTAAATCAAGAGAAATATTCCGCAAACTCCAAAACCTCATTCTCATTTTTTTCTTCTGAATTCTCCAAAGTTACTCTCGGTGAACTGAAATAAGGTATCGAATATTTATTAATAGCGCTTCATATTATATATATTTCCATTTCTTTCTTCTTCTATGTGTGAATTGAATGAAACCCGACTTTCAAAGAAACGCTTAAACCCGTTACTTCCCCTATTCTCTTAACTATATAACTGCCGATCAATTACTATTAGCCTATGCTTTTTGATCCAATTGTATTACTTTATCAACGTGCCTTTAGTCTTTTCTTTTTCTTTTAGTGAGGTGAAGTGGTCCTAATAAATTTTTTAAAAATAAGAAAAGCTGTTTTTCCGTTTTGCCATAGATTTCCTGTTATTTTTCGAAATCAAAGAACCATGCGCCGCTTTTTCACGTCGGCTCTTTCTTCTGCTCATCTGGGGGCTCATAATTAGTCCTGCCACCCCTCCCACCTCCTTCTCACTTCTGAGTATCTCATGAAGCAATCTCACATTTCAGTATATTCGCGTGTGAGTGGGACAAAAAAAAGAAAACTGAGAGGATATGTGTGAAAATGGCATGTCATGTTTCATATTGATGTTACTTATATGGTCCCGACAGGGTTGAATCTGATCGAGTGCTTGTTTCGAAATGCTCATTTTTGAGCTCTGAAAACAATTTGATCATCCAATTCAGTTGACAGTATCCCTCGGCGTTACGATTGTTATATGTTTTTCGTTTCCTATAAGTGCTTTTTGTTTTTTTCGCTCTCAGTTCGTTTCGTACACTTGGCCGGCTTATGTATTAGTCCGCTCCAATGATTTTAAGAAAATTCGACGTTAGATTCAGCTTGCCTCCAATTTTTCCGCTTTCGCTTCTCACCATGCGTCAAAACTTTCTTTTTTTTAGAAAATTTATTTACATCTAGAATCTCAAATTGTATGTTTTCCCTTCACCTACGCTTCTTCACAACAAAATGAGGCATTGCGGTAGAGCGCGTTTCCAACTTCAAAATTAGGAATTTACTTTTCTCTGGAATAACTTGAGAATATTTACCTCTTATTGAACTATCGATCATCTTCCGGATCGGAGAAGAAAATAAAAGTACAGTGCATTGAACTTCTCTGTCAGCAGTTCCGTCAGTGAAAGGACGTTAAGCACTTAATAGCGTAATTCGATTCGAATGATAATAATAGTATAATTGCATTTGGCTGTCTAATGTCCAAGTGTCCACTATTCCATACTTCACTGCATTCATGAATTCCGCCTTCAGAGTTCGCTTAGAAAGAAAACCTCTCTGACTGGCATAGGTTTTCAGAAAATATTCGCGCGGGGGAAAGCCACAGTAATCACATTTTCAAAAATCCACCATCAGTGCGCAATTCCATTATATTCAGTTACACTGCACACCCGTTTATTCCGGGTTTCAGTTCTCTGCTGAATGATTCGCTTCTTCTGATGCTCTGTTCTTGCTAAAGGTTCCAAATTGCCTCCCTCACTTCATAGTTTATTGGCTCAAAAAAGCTGCGCTGTGGTGCTCCATGAGCTCCATTCTCTGTTAATTTCTCTGTATCTCTAACCCAATCGTCTCTTTATCGCTGCATTTTTACGCGATTTGTTATTCATACTTGCACATTCAATTTGATGTTTGTTATTACTGGTTCTAGCTTTCTATTCTAACTTCTAGACGGCTATCCAATCATTTTTGGTCCCTTCCTACAGTTCTTTCCGATTGTTGTCACACAAGTTCAGTCACGAGTTGGCTACCGTAGTAGCGGGTCAAGAATAGATGGCCTTCGAGCCTTTTTGTTCCACTCTTCGAGTCAAACCCGCGAAAAGGATGACAAACAAACGAGCTAAATGAGAATTTTAGATGAAAAGCGGCAAGTTGGGAGATTGGCGTCAAATGGAAAACTCCTCTAGAAGTCTTCGGATGGCTATTTACCCCATCTAGACGAGATCCATTGTCTTTGTCTTGTCGCATTCCGAAAAAAGAAAATATTCGTTTTTTTCTCGTTTTTCCTCTATTCTTCCATCTCCCCCCGTCATTCCCCCCGCCCCAATTCAGCCAATGACTTTTGTTTTGGTTTCTGTGTGCCGCGCGTTCTTTTCCAACCGGCGTTCAAAGAATGCGCAATGGACCTCGCTCTAACCGAGACTGCTATCCACAGTGAGGGGAGGAGAGGGATATCCGCGAGACGCTTGTTTTGACAACCCGGTTCCACAGTTCCCTCCGCCCAACACATCTCCAGGTTCAATGTTCACGTGTCTCCGGAGACTCATCAGCCAACAAGATCCCAAACACTCCACTGCTTTCTCTGGCTCACTAATATCATCTGAATATGAGACGCTACTTTGGAAAACAAATAAAAATTGCGTTTCAAGAAGCACGAGACCCCCTCACTTTCCAAAAAGGTAGAAATAACAAAACATGTCATGTTATTATTTCCTATTGTTTTTCGAATGCCTCGTTCCTCAGAAGTCTGCTCGATAGCTATGGGAATGCTCTGCTCCGGAGAAATGGAAAGAAAACCGTAGTTGGTCAGCATTCCTCATGATTCATTTTGCTTTCCAAGTTCTTATTCCATTCATCGAAATCTTCTATTCAGCCTCTTGAGTGACTTCATCAGAACAATAGAAACGAAAGACGTCGTAACCAGGTTTAATGGAATTGCTCTGATCCTCACTCTGACTAAAAAGAGCACGATGACGTTATGTTGCACACGGCCATTTGTCTCAAGAATAGAAGACGAATTATGTAGTTCTAATAGCTAGACCAACATTCTGTCCTCGAGTCGCAGGGTGCTAGTTTAGTTTGTTTTAGTCATAACTCTGACGGTGATGTCAAAATGTCAGACGAAAAAGATCCTCCATCTGTCTCACCCAGATATCATCGCAAATCTACTCGTCTCACTCGATTCATCATCCCTAATCCTAATCCGAATCACGCCAATCCAAAACTTTATCGCGTTAACAGTTGCAAGTCACACCGATACTCCTACGTCTTCCTGCTGTTTTTTTCAACGTGGCGAATGCAAAGCTTAGCAAATTCTCTGCGCTTTCAGCTAATCCGGGCCGAAAACCACACCGGAAACACTTTTTCGACGTATCTCGTGGTTTTAAAAAGAGAGGCATCTGAGAACTGTTACAAACAAGAAAATGAGCTCAAATTTCCGAATGGGGGCGGAGCCTGCCGCTAAGAATGTTGCTATTTAAACCGAGCCTGTCACATTTTCAAGTGGGTCATGTGACCCATTCGTCCTGATCATAAATCGTGAATGTACTCTCTATCTGTCCCGTGAAACTCTTTTCTATGACCTCAGATTTCACAAGAACACCTTTCAAGTTTCAGCCCAATGCTACGATGGTTCCACGTCGAAGACGAAAAAACGTTCTTGCTCGGCATTCAGTTCCGTAACCGTTCCCTTGTCACTTTTTTCGCACTGATCCAGTTGGTGGTAGCTTGTGTATCATTCGCCCAACATGTATACTCTGTCGCGCTTTTCAACAAAGTGAGCTCTAAAAAATGAGCCGAAGTTCTCGATGATTCGAGTGACGTTTTCAAGTGATCCAGCGAGTAATTCCAGATATTCTTGTGCTCATTCAACGAGACCCGCTCCAACTCTGGCCATTTCCTGTCCCACGATGTGATTATTTTCGACTTTGGTTTATTTCACGAGTTAATCAATGTCTGGACAGAACCAGCTGGAAAAACAAAGAAACTTATCTGTTTTCAGGTGCAAGAATGTATTGCTAACTACCTAGATGGAGGTTATATGAGATGTTTGTGGTGTTTCACACAAATTATCGCCCTAGCTCTGACAATATGTGAGAAAACGTGCTCAGCTTGGTTGAACGCATTCTTTTCAGACACCACACTTTGTATTCCACAACCGCACCCACTGCTTCTCTGGCCGATGCTCATCATTCAGAATGCGTACTGCTTCGGATTGGTTATTCTAACGATTGCGACGGCAGATAAGGTGAAAGCAGACAGTAGTTAATCGTTCCACAACTTTAGAGATACTTTTAGCTCTTAGTCGCTCTGTTTCACCCAGTCAATGCTCACCTGAATCTGATGATTCTATATTTCGCTGTCGGAACTTCCATTAACCACTTCTTCGACTATATCCTCTGGCACTACTATTGGTACGAGGAGTTCCAGTACATCGGGCGAACGGGAAAACATGTCATTCCATTCTGGGTTTGATTGAAGAGTAGTATTTTCCATATTTTTCTTCTTTCTGTACATAATTGTGGTCTTCTAACGGTTACTAAATTGCAGTCTCATGCTTCTCAACGAAAAATTGTTACATCTGTGAAATATTTGTCAATAAATGTTCAAAAGTTTTTTGTTGGAAAAAAGCTGGTTAAAAAAACTACCTTGACACTATATTTGACAAGAAATGTCCTTATATAATAATATACTTACAGGTAGAATACCTGGATTACGGTAGCTTCTAGGCCTTAGAGGCAATCAAGAGTTCATAATGGGACACATACTATCTGTAAAACTCGTTAAGCCTACAGGAATATGTTTAAAATTAGAGAAGTTGCTCAATAAGGTGGCGTGTTGATGTTACATCCAAGTATCGCTTCAATCAGCCATTGCTCACAGACAAGATTATACTTGGAACAGTCACGGTACTTCTCGTGTATCTGAAATTATCTCTGGAAAGATATTCTGAAAAATTGAAGCTTACGTCATGTGTCAAACTGTATACAATGAAATTCGACTTCAAATTCTGATTGTGGTACGGAGCTGGATCTTTTTCGTTTATAATAGGCTCCCGTGTGGCTCCTTTTCCACCAGCTAATCTGACTACTTCAATAAGTGACGCACGATCTGAGCCGAACAAAAAATGTTTGAAAATCAATTCAACTAACCGAGAAAGTTGTACTTGGGCCTTGGAAAATAAAACTTGCAACCAGCGAAAAGTTTTGGTTGCTGAAAAAATGAAGCTTATAAAATACTTTCGGTTGAAATGTAGAGGCACCATTTTCGTGATAGTTTTCTTCCACTCTTCAATTCTATTGATGAACACTGGCCCGTCCATCCACTGCACTTTCTTGACGGCATAAGATCGATCGTCATCAACTTTCGCTGGATCAATTATGCATGCTTTGAGCCATTCTCGACTTACTACCATTCCAGGCCTACAGATACGCATAAAAGCGGAATACTGCAACAAAAACTCACTTAATTATAGCTTTGAGAACATCCGCAATATGTTCTTTACTGATATTTAGCACTTTTGTCTTGATATCGACTGCCACGACGACATGCGTCGGAGACTCCATATCAGGTCCGACGAGCTGAAAAAATAATCAAGAAAGCGCGAGAACTCAAAACTTACATTGATTTTGCCAGGCAATTTACGTTTGTCGGAATCAGTTATCATTTTATCATCTACAAGCTGGACAAAGTGGATCTTCGACTTTGGTGGCGGTACAACTGAAAAATTTCAACTTCACTTTCAATTTTCTTCGCAAAACTTGCCTGGTTGCAAAATGTGTTCCGTTTTGAAGTTCTCAAGAACTTTCTTCATTTTCAGATCGTTTTTGCACAGGTCTTCGGCAGTTTTACCGGCGCTGTTGCGGATACGCATGCTAGCTCCTTTCGATAGCAAGTACTCAACAATTTCGATATTTTTCCGCCGGACAGCTTCATGAAGAGTTGTTTCGTACGTCGAGCCACCTGTTTTTCAGAATTAGAATACGGTAGCGGAAGGATGAAAAACTTACAACTCGCATTTATCACCGCTCCAGCTTCTACGAGAATCTTCACCGCTTCGATGGAGTTGTGCTCGACAGCCACGTAGAGAGGCGTTTTTCCACCGTTATCCATTTCATTAACACACGTTCCCGCTTCCACTGCACTTTTCAACTGCGGGATTCGGTTGTTCAGAATGGAATTGATAATAACCACTTCTCCTCGGCGGGTTCCGTACGAACTGCGACGCTGGAAATCAACTTTTCTCATCAGCACTACATAGAGATCATAGTTTTGTTTGGATTGATGTACCTGTTCCGGCTTCAGAGACATTGATCTTTCACCGAAGCTCATTGGAGATTGTGATCGACGATCCGAAATCAACGAATGACGACGTGTTGATATGGAAGATGCCGTTTCTCCCGAATCAGACACTGCCTGGAATTAGTTTACCCATTCCCATAACCATTCGTTGTCCTCACTTGTTTTCTGGAATCCTTGGCTTGATTTTCGGCGCGTTGATCTAGCGAAGCTTGTCTTTTTGAGAGAACAATTTTTTTGGTAAATGGATCGTTTTCGGAATTTTCCTGAACAAATTAGGTTGGGAACTCGGCAATAATCATTTGAAAGGATCGATAAACCTCTGGTTTTTCTGTCGATTTTCGTCTGAACGGATCAGCGTATAACGATACCATTCCGCTGCTAGAAGCCGTTGGAGCAGTCGATCGACGCTGGAAGAATGTTGAGTCTTCATAGGTCGAAAAGAATTTTATACCATGATGAACGGAGTGATCATATCGTTTTCGTGGGTTCTAGACGTCACTTGAGAGGCGCACAATTCGTAGTTAGCCGGTTTTTCTTTTTTGGGCGCAGTTTTCAGAACAGACACTCGCTTTGCTCGCTGACCCTGTTCATGAGAATCTTCACCGATAGAAGAGCTGGATGGCCGCTTTACTGATCCTCGTTTTCTGAAGAATAGGTTTTTTTCATAGAAAACGCCTTGGAGACTGACGAGCTCGAATCTTTGCTGTAGTCGTGGAAGATATCCAGCTCCGGTGATACAGAATTCTCTCTGCAAGTTTTTCCTATTGGAACCCTGGAGGAGCTGTACGAACCGATTGGCTTCCACTTGTTCTTCTTCTTCATCGTCTGACTGTCCCATTTCATCCGGCATGTGCCCTTGAGTTTCTAGAAATCTTTCCACTGCTTTCTTCTTTTCTTCACCCGACACAGGTTCTTGAAACTGGTCGAAAATCCGTTGTGTGCAAGCGAATTCCGCCGGTGTGAATGGCACGTTTTGCATCTGAAGGTCGTGTATCGTATCGAGCATCTTAACAGAGTCCGCACCTTTTCAACCAGATCCTTCAACTCTGTTAATGTGTCAAAACATGTGTTCAGCACATGGGCGCCCACAATTTTCGTCGTATCTAGTGGAAAAACGCAGGTAGAGCACATCGTTTTCGCCACCGATCGCCTTCCTGGACCTTTCTTTCCGAAGTCCGCAATGCACTCCCTTCAACTTGAAAGTTTTCGAGAAAACGCTCTAGGAAAGATTACCAGCAGTGTGCATGTTTGCACGACGTTCCCAAGTACTGCAAGTCTTTTTTCGGTTTTTTACTGAAAATAGTTTGTTGCACAGTTAGTGGCTGGAATATAAACTACCATTCCGCACATTCGATAGCATTCTGGAAGACGTCAAGAGCCTTCTTAGTGTTTTCGAACATTGAATTTCTGAAAACTTGTTCTGATCGGATAAGTTTTTAAAATTTCACCAATATGCGCTTGCGCGGAAGATCTGATGTTTTAGTGCAGATTTGACGTTATAAATGACGCGCAACTCAAGTTTAGGCTTTACGAATTTTTCCCCGATACTCGTTCATGCTTTATTTAAATCAATTCCTTTTTATTTTTCAATTACTTCTGATTAAAAAAAAATTTTAGCATGAGACCGCCTAGTGAACTGCTCGACACAATCTCGAAACTGGCTGAGCTGGACCCTCAGATCAGAAAGGATGCCACCAGACAGCTGAAGCATCAAATACAGGTATTGTGAAGAGAAAATAATGGCAAGCAGTCGAATAAAGAATTCAGGAGGTTTCCGACGATGAAGTCACCGCCTATGTGCTGGAAAGACTGATTTCCGGATGTTCTTCTGCACGTGCCGCTGCCCGCTTGGGGTACACGACCGCACTCAGCATTATTTTGCTGTCAGATGCAGGAAAGTCGTGGGATTTCGAAAAAGTTATGGCTATCGCCAACAAAAAAATGGATTTGAGTGACAAAGTGAGTCTAACGACGTCGTTGCGTTCCCTAAAACGGTAATTTTGCAGACCGCTGGATCCGGACATGCCATCGGACACTGCATGGTTATTTGTTCCTACATTCAAGCATCTCGGTTCAAAGAATCAGAAGTCCCGCATTTAGTTGAGCACTCCAAGAAGATTCGCGAAATTGCACCGAGTTTATCCTTTTCTCAAACGGGATTCCTTATCTCGCTCATCTCGAAGACATCGAAACAAGTGTTTCAAAAGGTAAACAAAAAAACCAATTTTCGAAATACAGGATATTTCTAGTGTATCGCGCCGACTATCGAAACGTATCTGGAAGGAATCAATGCGCAGTATACTCCAGAAAACGTATACTTGGCTCTGAAACTCCGCAACTCTCATTCGGCTATGGTAGCCAAGCACGCGAGCTTCGTGAAGAAAGATGGCACGTGTTCGTTCACGGAGGAGCATTTTCCTAAACTCTTGGCTACTCTGAAGGTAAATATATTCTCATGAAGATTCCGTTCTGATAAAAAAAAATTTCAGCGCTGTGAGTTCGGAGTTCTTCAAGTTTTCCTGCCACTTCTCATGAAAGCGACGGTCGAATCAAAGTCTTTCGAGAAAATGTACCTGAGTACGTGTTTTTGTTCTTTCTAGGAAAAGGATTGATCTTAAATATGTGTTTCTTGCAGATGTTCTCGAACCGTGGGCTCTATCGAGCAATGAAACCAAAGTTTTCGATCGGATCATGAACATCATCAAACTATATTTCGATCTTGGCGGAGAAACCAAATCGGTAGAAGCTTCGGATGGTTTAGAAATAAGTTTCGTTGTTTTTTTTCAGATTGTCGTCGTGTTCACGAAGGAAGTTTTGAATCGATTGGAGACGGCCACCCGTGGAAAGGGGCAGTTGAGACTGATGAGCAAGAAGGTAAGAATATAAATTGTAGATTAACATTTATTGAGAAATAGGATAATTGGAACGGCAGTATGTAGAGAAGTGCGCAATATACAAAAATCAGTCGAAAAACTATAATATCCGCTTCTGAGATCTTGCATGACGTTGAATTTGTTTGATTGATTTCCGTAATAACGTCTGACACTCTTCTGGCACTATAAGGAAATAGGTCTTGATACTCAGTTGAGCTCTTACGTGTTTTGCATTGCTGCGTGAGTTCTTCATTCTCCACACAATATTGAGAAGTCAAATCGCACTCGATTGTACACAAATCCAAAACTGGTAGCCAAACGGCATCCGCAAATGGATCGCCGCCTGAAAGGGAATTTTGAAATTAATCATTGAATTTTAAAAGGAGCAACTTACAGAGCTTAGAATTGTGGAATATGAATTGAGAAACAGATTCGTAGTCGATTCGCTTTCGAGATGATTGCGCCATGATTACCGTGGTGCAAGTCAGAATCACCATAATTTTGATCGGGTTCGAAACGAACATTTTTGAATTCGCAGTGAAAGAAAAACTGAGAGTAAGATTCAACTGTAATCACGAAATACTAACTGCGAAAAGACGGCATTGTTCGCGCCACAAAGGTTTTGTGTAAAGTTATGTGTAATACACACTTTCCTCCTCTTCTCTTCGCTTTTTAGATGATGTTTATGATGATGACACATATACGACCTCATTATCAATATGCATCTGCTAATACTTATCTGAATACTGAAAAGCATTATAAAAATTGAAAAAAATCGTGCAGGTCGAGGAGTTCGCAAGTTTCATCAAAGAAAAGCTCTCGGAGCTGCGTGATGAAGACGCCTACAATACTCTGGAAGAGCTTAAGAAGCGTGGAAATGTGGATAAAGCTTGCGGAAGCGGTCTGACTACAACATTGCTGTCCAATCTCGGAAAGAAGCAAATTTCCGTTTGGTTGAAGGTTTTATCACTCTTCTTTTCTCAGTAACGTGTCGTTTTTGTAGGAAAACCTCGAAAACCAAGACGAAGTGCGAAAGATTGTCGCGGCATTCAGTCACTGGGACGAGAAGTCGAGAATCACTGTCCTCTCTGCATTGTTGTCGCAAAAAGCGAACGAAACGAGTCAGGCGGTCGTTACTAGCATCATCGATTCGTTGTTCTACGTCAAGGCGAGAAATGGATGCGCTTCAACACTGACCATTTTGTTTGTAGACTCGTGCTGGAGAATTCGCAGCTATTCAACTATCGGAGAAGAATGAGCAAATTCTTCGTCAGCTCGTCGTTGCTGTTCAAGGAGAAGAAGACGTGAAGAAGGCCGAGAAGACCATTGGAAAGGCTAAGCTACGAAAGAAGTTTGTGCTTGTGTACCGACGTACTCTTAATACTTTACTTTTATCCAGATCCCTTCTGATTCTCTGGTACATCACCCGCTTGTGGTCTCGAATTGCGGCGAATGAGGAAGAGACGCAGGCGTACGACTCTGATAGTGAAGAGATCCTTTCTATCGCCAAAAACGAGGCTGACGACAACAATTCGCTAGTTTTCGTCGATTTGCTGCTTTCGATCCTCTCGAAGGAGCACAAATTCCATAGAACTCCCACAGCTTTTGCTTTCGTTCACGCGATCCCCACTTTGAAGTCGAAGGATCTTTCTCATATTGTGGAGGTAGTGAAGAGAAGCGTTTGCTGCTGGTAGAAACAGTTTGTTTCAGACTGCGATGATGTCAGAGGCAGAACTCGCCGGAAATGATGACGAAGACGTCGAGGACGAAGAAGGAATGCCGTTTGACGAGGCCGACATTCCAAACAGATCCGAAACTGCAGAAGAGAGTGACGAAGAAGAAGAGGAGAGTGACGATGAAGACGATGACGAAGGAAACGAGGTGTCGAATACTCTCTTTATTTTTCGAAACCGCAAAGTTTAGGCTGTGGACCAAGAGCTCCTCGACAAACTGACCGCCGCTCTGGGTGACGCCGCAGCTGGCGAAGCGAGCAGCGACGTAGAAATGGACGATTTGGACGATGAGGCGATGGCTCAAATGGACGAAAAGCTTGCCGCTGCCTTCAAGGCTGTTGCGCCGAAAGCTGGAAAAAAGTGAGAGATCCTGGTTTCGGTTGTCAAATCTTAACTTCCTATTTCAGCTCGAAACGTAGCGCCAAGAATGTGGAGGCTCTGAAAATGAAGATCGCCGATATTCTTCTCATCGCCATCTCGTCGAAGGAGCTCAGCGAGCAAAACAAACTGGTACATTTTTTAAAGTTTGAAAGCCTTTCATCGATGTTTATTCTGCAGAAGCTCATCGTCCCACTGCTGAAATGGGCGAAGATCGATTCCAAGACCCATGACAAGGTTGCACAAAAGGCTTTGGAACTTGTGAACATCATTGTGAAAATGAAGGTGTGTTCTTGAATCGCATTTCCTAACAATTCAAGTAATTTTTAAGGTCACTGACATTTCTGAGAAAGAAGCTCTGAAACTGTTGAAAGAAGTGCTCGCCGAGGCTGAGAAGACCACAAACCTCATGGTTATTGACGCCGTCGCCCGTGTTGTCACCTTTGTGGTCCGTTTTTAATGTCGAAGTACAGTAATAAAAAACAATTCCAATTTCAGCTCAAAATAAGTGCAAGCTCCGACGGAAAGACAATTTCAACTGGAGTTCGCGCGGAGTTCCAGTCGCTTTTCGAGAGCTACCTCAAAAATGTCGAAGGAAAAGTGCCGTCGAACTTTGTCATTCAACCTATCGCCGATCTCCCGGCTCTTTTTGTGGATCAGCTCGGAATGCTCCTTGATGCTGGATTCAACGAGGAGAATCGAATCTTCAAAAGAGTGAGTCAATTTCTCCCTTTTCCCACACAGAAAATATCTTACATCATTCTGGTTTCAGACTGAAGTTCTCGGTGCAGTAGCCATGATTTTCACAAAGCAAGTGATTCAAGAAGCGCCAATCAAAGATTCGATCGTCAAGAAACTCGGAAAGTTGGCAGCAGGCTATTTCCAGAAAGTTGTGGAATCCGACAAATCCGAGGTTTGTTCGTGCCTTCCTTTGGCTTTTTCATTGCATTATTTCAGCTCAAGCCTCGTCTCTTCGGAACTGTTCTCCAGCTGGTTCTTAAATCTGTCACTGTTCTCCAAAACAACGATAAACATGTCGACATTCTTCGCCAAAACCTGGAGGATGTCGTCCGAAAGATGAGCGAGGGTGAAGTCTTCCTCCAACTGAAGAAGATCAATCCAGCTTGCCATCATGTAAGTCTTCTATATTTCACATTCATTCATCACTCTCTATCATTTCAGATCGTCGGTAAATCGATCGCTGGAGCCTTCTCCTCGATAAAAAAGAGCCTCGACATGGAAATTTAAAATATTGACTTCTGATCCATTTCTGCTTTTATCCTTCACCTTTTTCCCCATAATTGTTGCTCCCATTGTTTTTCTACTGTTGATTTTTTTTGTTGGAATTGAGAATAATATCTCTCAAATGACCCAAATCGATTTATCTAGTTCTCCAAGTTTCGCAGTTTTTAAGCCACTCTGAAAAATCACATTAGAAGCATTCAGTTCTCTAAACACTAGTAAGACAACTCATTCTGCATTTTTCTTCCCCCCCCCCCCTTTTTTTTTCTTCTTCAAATTAAAACAATGTTCAATTTTGTTAGTGTAGTTTTCTCTCTCTCTCTAATGGCGTGCAATGATCATTTTCAGATCATGTGATTCTGAATTAGTTCGAACTGACAGAATGAACATTTCTCGCTTTTCGAATTGTTTTGATGTTGTTGAAAGTGCTTGATCGCTGGTTCTTGTCTTTTTGGAAAATATTGATTGGAATTGATTGTTGCAAATGCGGAAAAATGCTCGAAAACGCGGAGCGCGATGTAACGCCTAAGTTTTTGGTCAATAACCCTTTCTAGCCTTATTTTCTGAATGAAGAGCTGTCTGTGCAACAGAGCGCAGTTTCTGAGACGTGAAAGATTCCGTATTCTTCGTGATGAATCGAAGAAACAGCGGCGCTCTCGTCGGCGTTTCCATTCCCTTCTCGTTCTGACTTTCAAAAGACACCCAACTGTCTTCTCGTTTCTCTGCGTCTCCGTCGTTTTTGCGCACTCTTCGTGTCGCGGGCTAGTATCAGTTGTTTTCGACCGCTTTTCGAAAGTGAGCGATGTGGGGAGAGATGAAGATCATTGAACACTTTGCACACGGACTACGGTAGGGGGGGATCCCCCTCGCGATGATCACGATTCGTGCAGCTGCTCGTTTCAAATGAAAATTTGCGAAGCTTCGAGAATCAGAGATTGGTGAGGGTAGTTTGCATTTTGGGAAACTAGGAACCGACCCTGAATAGTGGGCGGAAGTTCGGAGCAAAGTTCACTTTGATGCCGTTCTTTGATTTCAATGAGCCTTCAGAATGTCGTTGACTTTTTTCATTTTTATTTTCCATTCGCTTCTTTCTCCTCGGACTCTACGTGAATTCCTCCGGTTCTCATGAAAGTCACAGGTTTTTCATCCGACTCCGAACACAAAACTACACAACAAACATCACTTTTTCGTCCCATTCCATCTTCTCAAAAGATCAGCCACTCGTTTTCGAAAATCACACCGGGTTACGGTAGAAGCGTGGTGGGCGTGGCTGAAAAACGAAAATAGAACAGTTGTTCGAGTCCGGAGAAGATGTTGTCATCCAGTTACCAATGATCATTTTGAACATCAAAAATACAAAAAAAATAATAGAATGAATGAACGTTTTCAATAAGAGATCAGAAGGATCAAAAACAATCGTGTGCACATCGTTGAAAACGTAAACTCAAAGATTTTTGATGAGATTCATTCGATTTCGCATTCTTTTCCTACCAGAGTAGGCTGAAACTCGATCATTTTTGCTTCGTAGTTGCCTATTCCGATTGTTAGGCTCTATCTTATCGGCACAATAGTTCGCGTGTCAATTCGCTGCTCATCGTCTGCTACTTCTTCGAGAATCTTATCTGAAACTAGATAATCATTGATCACTTCTGAATGGCTAGAATCGGGCACAATCAGCGCGTGCGCTCGCCGTTTCCGCCCGGACGTCCGCGCGGTCAACTGATAAAATTCAGAGCGTGTTTTGATCTGTCGACGTCATCGGTCAGTTTGAGTTCAGAAGGGCAAGAGCTATGCGACTATGTCCAGAGCTAGCGTGCATCTCTGAAAATCCAAGTACAGAACATGGAACCTGCCGTGGTACCTATCTGTAGTTCAAGAAACCAATGAACAATGAGAAAACAGTTTTGTGACTGACTTTTAAAAGTTCCGGCATCAAAGATCTAATCGACAGAGTTAATGGTTCTCCGTTTTTTTTCCCTTCAATCTTATGACATTAACAGTAGGATTTCTGTAGGAAGATTTTCAGATCATTTTAGGGAAGATTTTCAGACCATTTTAATTGGTAATTAGTAATGATGATTGGATTTCCAGCACTTTGCGTAGCTGAATAAAATGAGCTTCAAATAAAAGAAAGCTTTGGAGGTTACTGAAAAGATTACGGTAGGATGTGTCCCGCCCACTTTCGCAAAGTCCAAAGGATGAACAGATAGGGTTACGGTATGTCAAGGAATGTTCTATTAATAGGCGACGACTAGTTCTCCTCATTGCTTCCTCTCCTTCAAAGTGTCGGTTCTGTATCTTCAAAAGTCACTGATTTCTCTTCTCTGTAGCCCCGCGTGTCCACGTGAATTCGTCGTGAACGGCGAGGAGGCGGAGCCTGATCGTCCGTTTCTCTCCGTCTCTCCGCAAACCACGCCCGCCACCCCTATTTCCCCGCACCGCCATTCCCTCATCATTCTCCACTTCTTGCCTTGTCATCCACTTCTCTTCCTCCTCTCTCCCCCGCTATTCTGTCGTGAACTATTTCTCGTTATTCAGATAACACTGTCGAGACCTCTTCTGCCCGCCTCGAAATGGAATTGCAAAGGAAGCGCAGCTTTAACACCTCCACGGTGTCGCATGATTTCCGCAAAGAGTACAAGGGATCTTTGTAAGCGTCGTTATCATCGCGCGAGTGATCCCGAAAATCGCCGGTTTCAGCCTCGAGAAAAAGTCGAGAAAGGTGCGCAAGGAGACGAAAACCGGTCTGAGATACATTGCCGAGTGGATTTTCACCAAGGCTTCCGGAGGAAAGAAGAATGGCTCCGGCGCTCCATCGACGACTTCGACGGCGCCAAAATCGTCGGGAACCAAGAGCACTGTGGAAACCAAGAAGAAAGGTCAAATGGTGACGGTCCACGAGAAACCCTCGTACTTCGATGTGAGTTTGAGAACTTGCCCCTCATCAAAACCTGTTGTTCCGTGTTAGGTCAGAGACCACACTTTTTTCTCAACTTTCCGGTTGCTAAGATCACATGATCGAGTGGCCTTATCACTCCAGACAGAAGTACTCGGTACTCTTCGTATCACCCACTAACACCCGACACCATCATAAGACCGTGATCTACGTTACACGAACCTAGAGGGGGGAACTAGTGTTACGTCACGAGCAAAGGGTGAAACGATGTTCTTTTGGCTGGTTCCGTGAAGATCACGTGAGTGTACCTACGTAAGCAAGTGATAGCCCGCGTCCTCGCTCTTCGCAAATTCACAAGACAATTGGTCGATTTCGATGCGAAAATGAGACAGTTGTTCGCGAGTGTTTTCATCGGAATCGGTGATAAAGTGATAGGGAACTGACGAAAGAGAGAAAGTGTGACACACATGAGGCGGTGGTAGAGCACCTAGTAAACCAAAGATCCCGAATGAGACCGAACAATAGAAAGTGCAAGGAGAAGGGCGACGGTTAACGCTTTGAAAACAACGGAACCCCCCCCCCCCCCCGCTATTGCAACGCTTCGAGTATCGAAAGAACATGACTTCCTTTTTCAGCGCATCCCCAATGAGGTGCTATTCGAAATCATGGAAAACTGCAAATCGGATCCAGCTGCCGTCCTCTCGACGCGTCGAGTTTCCCGCCGTTTCAACGCGTGCATGGATCGCATCGCCGATCCCAAAGTGAAAGTGGTGAGTGTCTGCGAGCTGTGCGAGCAATCGGAAACCAACGCTACTTTCAGTTGTCTCGTCTGATCATCAGCTCCAACAGCCGCAAGGGCATCGAAATGCGTGCGGTCAGCTATGTCGGACAGAACAGTAAGGTGACTTTCGTGCCGTGGTCCACGATCCGTGCGGTCAACTCTGGTGCGTACGAATTCAACTTCCGACGATTTGAAATTCAGCGGATCATTCTGAAGGTATCAATCAACACGGTGCAGTTTCAGCTTGACACGAGAGTCTTCTTTCAGAGTGTCCCCCTGTCCGACGATCTCATCGACTTCCTGCGTCGTCAGTTCCAACTGGCCGATCTTTCGAAGCTGATCCAAGTGTCGCTCGCCAACGTCGACTTTTCTCCAGCGAACAGTCTCTCTCTTCATCGTCTTCTCGCGCCGCTCGCCAAGTCGCTCGAGATTTTCGAGATAACCCAGTGCACCGGAATGCGTGCCGACTCGGTCACCGACGAGCATCTGGCGCAGTTGGACGCGTCGACGGTTCGAAGAATCTGCATCGACGGCGTGAAGTTCGCGAGCGGAGCCACCAAGCAGCTGGACATCGGCGACGGATCGTTGAGAAGATTCGCCAAACTCGGCGCCTTCCCGACGATGATTTTGGATCGATGCGCGGTGACGACGAGCACCGTCTGCGACTACACCAAAGAATGGTTCGAGCAATGCAACGAGTCGGAGAAACAGCTGAGAAGCCAAGTGTGCACGGTGAAGCGGTGCCCGAAAGTCAAAGGTAGCTGATTCTCGCCACAAGCGTCTCGAACCTTTTCAAATTTCAGGATCTCTGTTCGAAACGGAATGCCGTCGTCGTGGGCTCCGATGCAGAAACCGCCGCGGTTCTGGATCGATGACCCTTTACAACGTGCAGGAGGAGAACACGAAACGTGAATTCACCATTGCGTTGGCTGCTTTGGAGGAGAAGGAGATGGCGGAGAAGCTGAAAATTTCCAACGACTCTCAGCTGAATCAGCAGAATCTGATCGCGGTCCCGTCCGCCTAGATCCGTACTTCGCAGTGTCTATTCGAGATTTCAATGTCTTTATAAGATTAACTCGCGTGTCGCCGTGATACTTGTATTAACATTATCGGGTTTTTTTTTTCGCTGACCAAAAATTGGTTATGTTTGAATAAAGAATTTATTTTTCGACCTGTCACAGTCAAAATAATTAAAGGGAGAACAGAAGACTGTTAATTTGAATAGTTTTGATAAATCGACAAGTTCACCGGTTTCGTTTGTTTTGCGAGGTGAAATTGAAGCGCATGTTGCACAGAGACGGTCACTTCGATGCGACCTGTGGAGTTAGGATGAGTTAATAAGCATCCTTCACGTGAAGAAACTCACCTTATTCACAAGATAGGAAGCGTAGTTATCCCAATTCACATCGGCCACATCGGTACATTCCCATTCTTTACCGTTTTTCTCTATTTCAATCATCAATGGACGGAACACGTAGTTGTGGCTGTAAATAAATATTTGTTTCGTAATTTCAAACTGCGAACAGCAAAGCCGAACCGTTCGTTAGGATCTTTGAACTCGATCCATCTCTCGATTCCCTTGTATCCCAGCATTTCCAAGAACTTTTCCATTGTTTTTGTGGACACGTTGACGAAGATCTGGCCAGAGAAGTCCGAAACTCGCATCTGCAATTTTACCCGATTTGGAAACTGCTGCGAAGAAGTTGAATGTTCACTCTTGAATATATTTGCGTTTGAACTTTCGCCTTCGAACTTCTGCAGTGAGAACATCTCTTCCGGTCGGTGAGGCGTTTGCATTCGGAACAGCTACAGAAAAGCTTTGAAACCGCGCAGAAACGTTAACTTCACATACCCATCGTAGATCTCGAACTTCAAATCAAGCAAGTTCACTTGCACTACTGTTTTTTTGATTGCTTGATCCGCCAGCTCGTGAATAACTGAAAAGTTGTATACGTTCAACGTTTGATTGGAATGACTAACATCTTGGTTTGATGCAGAAGGGCTTCTCGGCGATCGAATGCTTTCGTATTCCAGAGCCGGCTCCATTTTTGCGATTCTTGATAACTTTTTCGATGTATACCGCAGTCACCATGTCTTTCTCATCTGAAAACAAGCCGACTTATGTTTTCGTGGCCAAAAAACTCACCTTTTCGTTCAATTTGCACATCCACGTGGATTCTGTCGCCGAACTTTATGTCATAGCCTCTACGATAGCTGCAGGTGGCTAGGATCAGTGGAGCGGATTTCGATTCCTGTAGCACAAGACGGATCTGCTCTTTTTCGTGTATTCTGCCAACACGAAGAACATCGGCGTGGATTTCTGAAACAAGTGGGTTTTCCAGGGAGGACACTATTTCGTCTCACCCTTTCTTTCGGTTCGCGACGAAGAGCTGGAAGAATTCCTAGCGACTTGGGGGACTATGAATGCTTTCTTGGCAGGTGGAGCACTAAAATCCTGGACCTGATCTGTAGCGTGACGTTTTGAGGAGGTTGATCTGGAAGTTTTCGACCTGTTTAGAAGGAATAGATGCGCAGAACGTACTCATCCTTGCGGAATGGCGATACGAAAGGTGTAGATCCGTTATTTCTAGTCTTGATGATTGGCGATGAGAATTTGTTAGGCTCGGGCTGAAAATTACTTAACTTCGCCCACGAAATACCAAATTCGGATGTAAGCTTCCCAAAATTACTTACGTTCAGAAGTTTCTTCGACTTATCGATCGATTCCAGTTTCACATCTATTCGAACGCCAGTGGCCGTTGAGAAAACCGGTTCTAACGAAATCGGAACACCTTTTGGTTCGTCGAAGCTGTCAGTTTCGTGTGAGGAACAATTTTGGAGGTTCCTGAAATCACAGCGTTTCGATGCAACTTTTCTCCTTTCGAAATGCCGCAATATTTGAAAATTTGCGTAGAACTTACTTTACTGCTGCTTCTTCGTCCATTTTTTGAAAACAATTTGGGCCGAAAACCAGCCGTAGCAGTGCTGCCGGTTTCGGAAGTTTGAAGCAGAAACCGAATAAAAAAATTATTTTCTGGGAAAGCTAGGCCACATGTCGATTTCTAGGCCACGATGACGTCAGCGCGACCGGGCAGGCGTCGGGCGGGCGCTGCGATTCCTATTCCGCGCCTCGTTATTTTGTTTTCATGCCTGAATCAATCTGAAAATCTGATTTAGTTCACCAATCCATTCACGAGTCCCACCACAGCTGTCCAAGTGTAGCTTCAAAGTTTTTAGGAAACCCCTTTTCATGAAGTTCCTCAGCAGAGCGTCGGTGGAAAGTAAATAAGAAGTTTTGCGTCATTATTTCTCTGCATTCCATCAGCATACCCCCCGCAGTATGAGAAAGAGAGAAAAAGAAGAAGAGTGAGAGATATACATGATCGCACATAGCACCCGCTCGAGCTCTTTTTTCACTTTTTGGCTTCTTCGTGAGCTCGAGCTGACTGAGGCGCCCGGAAAATCGTTGGCTTCCAAGTTTTAGGCTGTCATCTGACTCAATTTTATCATAATCTCTTACCCTCCTTCAATTTTTTTATCAGTTAGCGAGTGCGCCAAGTTTTTGATTCCATGTGAAATGGAGAAACTTCCTCAATTTACTTGCTTAAAAATTTACCTTTCATTTTCAGCATGTCTCAGCTTCCACGAGTGAAGTGCTACTTCGATGTGGTCTGTCCAAACTCGTGGATCACGATTCAGGTTTGCATTCTGTTTTTATGACGCTTTTGCAGCTCTCCGATGTTTTTCTCGTGCTTTTCATGGGGATAGCACGTGAATTGCGGGGGGTGCGGCGAGTGGGCTGATGGAAGTTTCTCCCCCGCTTTCCGAGCTCTAGAGCCGGAAGTATTGTGAATAATAAAAACAGAGCGTACTCTTGTCATTCCAGGCTCTCGCCACTCACAGTTCGCTCTTCGAACGGATCGACTTCGAGCCGGTGTGCGACTTCAAAATCGGAATTATGCACAATGCAGCCATTTGGAGCCAACGGAGGCAGTACCACAACTCGAGACTGTGGAAGTCCAAGAAAGGTATCTTGTGGATCGTAAAAGTTCGGAGTCAATCTTTTCCAAGTAATCTCAGAAGTTCCCGATCACGCTGAAACTGACGGTGCGAACGATTTGATTCTGAAGAAAATTGATGAAAGAGGAAAGAAGCTGATTGAGTGTGGACAGGTTGAGCCACCTTTCGATTGGCAGAAAGTGGACTTTCTTTCGAAGAACTGAAAGGAAGTGGGGTCTTTTTCAGACTTATAAAATGGCCATTTCTCGTGGATCCATCATTCCTCAACTGTTCTTGACTTCAATCAGAGACCGTTATCCTGATCTGTACGAACCAGCCATTCACCACCTGGGTATGATTTCATTTTATTTTTCCTGCAAAAACAGCCTTGCTCTTCCAGGCAAGAGACTGTGGGAACAGCGACTGCCCGTGCATTACGGATGCCACATGTCTACGGTATCGCGCGAGTTGGGCATTCCTTTCAAAAATGCAGAAGATATTGTCGCTCGTCTTTCATCACCGGAAAATCGTTCGATATTGAACAAGAACTGTAAGGAGGCCGTTGATTTCAAGGTACTCTTGACCCTTCTCTGCTCGAAACCAGTACTTTCTTTCAGCTCACTGAAGCTCCTGGACTCATTTTGACGATCGACGAAGGTGAAGTTGTCAAAGCAGACTCGATCAATGACATTTTTGACGAAAACTTCTTGATATCCAAGTTTTCTAGTTCCTCCTCTTTACCACCCGAAAAACTGTCTGCAAACAGACTCTAAATAGTTCTAGCTCAGATTTAACCAATTCATTCATACTTTACTCGCCTCAATTTCTATTTTTCTCGTTTCTGCGTCTACCCATTTTTCTTTGTTTCTCGGTGTTTGTGTGTCTTCGCATGTCTTAAATATTTATTTTCAAAAGTAAAACATTGTGGCCCTGTGAGAATCTGCTAATAGTCGCTTATTTTGAGAATCCGAGTCCTCGAACACTTCACGCCGACTTCCGGTGTTCGCAGGGATCAGTTTGAATTGGAAGCCACGCGATTCTCCACGGTCCCATGACGAACTGCACGTTCTTCTGCCAACTTCCCAGATCGTACTCCTTCAAGACAAAAGTTGCTTCAACAAATTCAATCCGCTGTAACATACCGTAATCTCTCGCGATTCCTCAATCAGTGTCTGGTTTCTAATCAAATTAGGCAGTTGATTTTTGAGAAGGTAGATCGCCGAAAATCCCACCATCTTCAAGAAAGAAGAGTTAAGGGGGGTGGCCACAGGCTACTGTACCATGGCATTCGAAACTCCCGTTGCCTTGAGCTGCTCCGAGTTGCTCAACTCTTCGTCAGTGTAGCAGGCCCTTATCATCTGGAGACACTCGCCGATTTCCACGCCATCGCCCTCTTCTCACCTTCCAAAAGTCGTAATAGCCGTGATAGACAGTGAAGACGGCCAATTGAAGAGGCCACAGCAGGAAGAGCAGGAAGAACTTGTGGTTTGCGCGGTGAACGCACAGCTGAAAGACTCTGATTCTTCCATCCTGATCGGCCTGTCAACCTGTAAGATCGGACAGTGATGATCCATTCGGTGAACACACTGATTGCATCGACGACAGTGGTGCCAGCGCGCCGGTTTCCGGCAGTCACACCTTTTGCAGAACTCCTCTTTTCTCTGGAAACAAAGCGCTTTAAAAACCAAACCACCAGGCGAGAAGAGCGTTATCACTCGCCAGCTTATCATCCTCTGCGTTTTTATCATCGTCGAGCCTCTCCCCGACTCGAGACGGCGGTGTGAACGAAGCGGAAAAGTAGGAGCAGACGATGATGATCCACAAAAAGTGGAAGTAGTAGAGTGCGCGTTGCGAAATGCCGCCTTCCGAAGCGTAGAGCACCACCATGATCTGGAACCAGAATGTGAACGCCGCCGGCCATCCGACGTTCGCCAAGATCCACTTTGCTCTTTCGATCCACATAATTCTCAGAGCAGCACACTAATAACTTCTCCCCCGATTCTCTGTGGTTTCTGCCGCCGCAAAAACACGTGTCTTCTGATCGTCACGTGAAAAAAGCCACCACTTCCTGGTTACTGTTTTTCCGAGATTCCCTCGAAATTGAGCCCAATTTCCTGTACACTGTACCCATTGTATACACTCCAACCAAACCATTTTATGACTCTTTTGTGCCTCTTTTTCACACCCTTCCGACACTTTTTGATAAATCAGAACGATGCCTGTCACACTTCTATCACTCCCGCCGGTTTTCATAATTCTGTATATATTTGAGTGTGTGTGTGTGAGTGTGTGTGTGTGTTTGTGAGTGTGCTGATAATAGAAATGTGATAAACTCACTTGCACGCTGACTTTCCGGGTTGCTCTCGACGTCATTGCCTCTCATTCTTTTAACGACAGCATTGATTTTCGCGGACTATTGCACCGAAACGTTGCGAAACTGACCGTCATCGGACTCGCTTCCTCACTTCCTCGAGCTTCTCCATTTTCTGTGACGATTAGGAATCAGAGTCTGGTTTCAGAACCAAAAATACCGACGCGCTCCAGTTGTCGTCGGGGCAGCCTCTGCGAGAGGCCAGATGACGATTGCTTTTCTGGATGTGGCAATCACCATCGAGTACGTTTCGACTGCGATCTCTCTTGTTTGCCTGCCGATCAACATCATTTTCATCTATATCTTATGGGTAGAGAGGTAATAACCTCAATCTTTTTTGAAGAGCTTTGAAACCTTTCTCCAATTCCAGAAACCGCCCGCCATACAACACGCCGTTCTTCCGGCTCTGCATCCATCTGTCCTTAGCTGACATCCTGATGGAGGTCTTCTCGACATTGTTCTTCAAGTTCCCCTCGTTCGGAGTGTTCCCTGACACCTTCTACAAAGAAAACTGGTCGGTGGTTCCGATTGCCGGGATGCAGTACTTGGGACACGCGCAGGCGTTCGGAATCATTTTCATCGCTGTGAACCGGTTCACAGCAGTTCACTATCCGATCAAGCATAGGCAACAGTGGTGGACTGCCAAAGTGAGTGACTTTACTTGTAAACTTTCGAGTACTCATTGCCATTTCCAGGTGACGCGAACTCTCCTCCTCATCCAATGGATCACCCCCGTTCTGTTCATGGCTCCGCTCTTCTTCACCGACTTCAAATTTCTGTTCGAGCGCAATTCCGGTTCGGTGATTTTTGCGGCGAGCGACGCGCGATTCCACAAGGTACGAACTAGAATCGCTAGTTCTTTTCCGCTTTTTGCTCATCGTGTTATCAGTGTGTGACTTTTACATTCGGGTTGTCGCCGATCTTTGCACCCATCGTTTATTTTTCAGAACTATTTTCTCGCGATGGCCCTCGTGGACGGCGTCGTGATCAACTCGATCGTTTTGTTGCTCTATGGTGCTATCTTTGTGAGGTTTGTGAATGAAGGGACAAAAAACGGGACGAGTCTCACTTATGGTGCACTTTCCAGAGTTCACACTCACGTGGTCGTCCGCAAGCCCGGAGAACTGGCTCTCCGCCTCGCCCTCTCAGCTTTTATCATCTTCATCTGTTACCTGGCCCTCGGAGTCTTCTCCCTTCTTTCCGCCCTGACTCCGCCCCCCGACGCCTGGGTCTACCGTACCATGTGGTTTGTGGTGAACGACGTCCTGTGCAATTCCAGCGCCCTGGTGCTACTGGCCTTGAATCGTCCGATCAGAAAGGTGATCTCTGAAAGTTTCTGCGTTTTCCTAAACATATTCACTTTCAGGCGTTCACTCGCCACTTGGGAATATTCTCGTATCAGGGTGTTAGCACCAAAAACAATTCACTGCTGCAAGCCGTTTGACTTCGCCGCGCCTTCCAAAACCGAACATATACTGCCTGTGCTCAACAAAAAACAAACTAAATATGTATAATTTTTCTATGAAACTCTCAAGTCGCCTCACTATTTCTTGATCTCCACTTTTTGATTGTATTGAATGAATAATTTATTTATATTTGAATTCTTCCGTTTTCAAGCATCACAGTTATAAGAAGATCGTCTCGCTACGACGTTTCAATTCGATTTTCCGAATAAATAAATAGTTTGGTACTTTATCTACCCGCTGTACTTGTGGTTTGATTGAAAGTGGGTCAGGTGAATTTGGGTCGAGCTTTTCCTTTTTTCCAATTCCACTTGTCTTTTCCTCCGTGAACATGAACCCTCCGCGCTTGGTTCTCGGCTTTTTCCTCCTCAAAAATTAACGGTGAAATGAGGAAAAAAAACTGTTCGCAGGTAAGTACCGCTTCGGATATGTTAGTAGTCGTGCGACGTCTTCTAGGCATCTTCGGAACAGCCAGCACCACTGTCTCTTCAGAAGTATTCTTGTCCGGGGAGGGAGTTCTCAGGTGCTCCTGCAGACTGGACAGCTCGGTTTCGGTGAGCCCGTGTCTACTCATGGTCGTTTGTTTCCGATGCCAGAATCCACGGAGTTGCGGAGAGCTGGTGGTCTGGAAATCGGAAAAAAACAGAATTCAGACTAGAAGAAGTGCAGGTGTACATGAGGGAATCCGTTGGTGACATGACTGAACGGATTGAAGATCGGCGTGATCGGAGAAGCCGTCGAAACGGAAGTGCTGCTGGAATTCCGTCGGAGTTTCAGATGAACGCATCGCTCTTCGAGTATGCTGCTCTCTTCTAATGATGTGAAAACGTGCATAATTTCAGTATTTCTTGGTTGCGTCTGAAATTAGAATACCAGACGTCTTCTTTTTGACACAGTACGTACCACCACATCCGCGTAGTACACACTGACAATGCACTTGATTTTCACGTCATCCTCAGTGTCTACAGTAATCCAATCGGGAGTCGTCGTCATTCCACTGGAGATGGAGCACGACGGCTCGTTTATAGGCTTCTGAAACGAAACTATGAGGAAGTGTCGAGAATGGAAGTTGATTGAACCTTTGTGTTATCGTCGATCACAGAGAAGCAGACTGTTTTGATGAACGCCGACGCGTGCTTCGACGGCGATTTCTGCGGAATGTGAGACTCATCGAACCAGTCCGAATCTGCGTAGAATTTGAACTTGCGCCGAGTCATCCCAACTTTTCGAACGTACATTCCGACAATCAACACCAAATCCACACTGTTTGCGAGCATTCCGGCGGACTCTCTCTCAGTTTTCTGAAAATTCTCGAGCCTCTTCTAATGGTGATTGGACTGCCTAACCAAGCTCAGTTCGATCCGTTTAGCCTGCTCCAAGGTGGGAAAGTTGTGAAGCGCTTTCTGATTTTCGCCCAGCTTCCTGATCATTTTCATCAATTCTATTCGAGATCCGAGCTTATGCACTCCCAGATGCTCCAAATCATTCTGAGTCATGTCCAACAGGCGGGAGCCAGTGATTCGATTCCGAAAAACCGCCGCATTCACACGGTCCAGGAACTTTTGATCGTTCGCTGAAAACTCTCGATTAACACGGCAGAAACTCTCGTGTTTCAACTCCCACCAACTCTTCCGAGCACAGTTTCCACCCAGTGCGACGTGTGATGTTCGCTCCACTGGTGAACGTCTTCTGGTGGGTGCCTCGCCGAATCCATCACTGCCTGCTCCACTTTCTGCCGTTGTTTCAGTGCTCTTTCGCGAATTTCGAGCCTTTCTCGTCTCTTCTCAAGATCCTTTTTCATTTTCTGAAATTTTGACCCAGTTGATTTCCGAGTTACAAACTCCAAACCGCTCACCTCTACATTCTTCTCTTGCTTCAGAATCTCAGTTTTCCAATCTTCCAACTCCATGAACTTTTCGCATTCGTCCATGAGCTAAACTAAGTATATAAGTTGAGAAACGTTCGAAAAATCATCACGAACACCTTTTGATTCCCCATCATTCGGGTCAGCTCCGTCTGGATTTGCCGCATATTACACCGCTCTTTGGGAACCATCTTCCAACAATTGTTCATTAATCTTCAACAAAACTTGCTCCTTTTCATGGGGGAAAAACGGAAAACGCACTGTTTCAAAGGAGCCGGACACGACGGCGGAATGGCCAGAGTGATGCCGGACTGGGTGATGAGCGAGAATATTCGGAACTCGGTGTAGTCCTTGTACGGCACTTCTCGCGAGAGGATCTCCCAGAGAACGACGCCATAGCTCCAGACGTCGGTCGCCGTGGTGAGACCTTCCGATTGGAGGATCATCTCGGGACTGCAACACCGAACTGATCCTCGTTGACCGACTTTTGAGGCGGACTCACCTCATCCAGGCGGCAGTTCCACCCCAGGAGGGCGCTGTGCAAGAGTGTGTGAGGTCTTTCGAAGTTCCAAAGTCACAAATTTTGCAAACAAGGTTCTTGTCAAGAACCACGTTCTTTGACTTTAGATCGCGATGGATGATGGTGTCCACTGCGTCATAGTGCAGGTATTGGATGCCGTTGGAAATCTGAACGAGATGATGGAGTTTCAGGAGAAAAGACAAAATAGGTCAGAACAAGACTAACCTGTGACGCCCACTTCACCACAACATCGAACGAATTACCATTTGACGAGCTGGCGGCTGCGTCGGAATGGATGTAGTCGTAGAGACTTCCCGCTTCCGCGTACTCTGTCACGATGAAGAAGTCGTTTCCGGCGGCTTTGCAGATTCCGTAGAACTGTATGATGTTCCTGTGCCGGATCTTCGACAGAATTTCAGCTTCTTTTTCCAGCACAAACACTTTCTTTAGCGCAATGGTCCGTCTGCTGCCATCAGGCAACGTCCAAACACCGCTGAACACTGCTCCGAAGGTTCCGACGCCGATGTGATCTCCCACTACGATGTCGTCGCGTTGAATGTCCGGAAACAGAGCCTTCTGGTCCAAGGTTGACGACGACGATGTCGAGTCATCTGAAGTCGGCAACGACATCTGGAAAACAGTCTAGACATTACAGCTACAAAATTCGAAGAAACAATCATCGAGAGAAAGTTGTAAGGGTGAATGGGCTTGTTTGGTTTTCGACGTAACTTCCGCCGTTTTCGGCGCCATCTGGGTCATTCCGCATCTTAATGTGGGTGTTGCTCATTTTCAGTCAAATTGTAAACAAGGTGTGCACAGTGGGCGGTTAGTCATATGCAGAAGGGTGCACAATTTGAATTTTATTTTTTGGGCTCGAAGTATTTTTCTTGCACCGAGAAGTTTTGTTAAAGGGGAGGGTATCATCGGAGAGCAGATGGATTCTCATTTCTTAAACTTGGGACCTTATTTTTATGGAACGTTTATTTTTTTGAGATTTCCGAGAAAACTTTTCTCCATAAAGAATGCAGGTTGCGAAATGTTTCGTAAATGAGGTCCACTGGTCAAAATCGAGAATCAATAAAATACAAACTTTTCGTCGCTCAGACTGTAGAATTGTCGACGAGAGAGTGCGTGAGTTGAAGAGACGCAGAGAGGAAATAAGTCAACAATTGGAGACGATCCGAGTAGAGAACGATTAGGAAAACACGAAAAGTTGCAGGCCTCGCATTGTTTCTTCCTGTACCGACACCAAAAGTCGCAGAGTAACAAAACAAAGAATCATGGGCTGGAGATAGTGTGTGAACGAGGAGAGTTAGAGAAGAAAAGGGCGAAAGATTGGGTTGGCCCCCACTTTGCGACGGGAAGCGCGTGTGAGAATCAGAGACGAAACGTCGGTCTCGGTGATAGTGGCAGGCGAGACAACGTGGGAATCGCGGAGGGTGCAGACGGTTGAAAAGAGGGAGAATGGTCGGAAAGCGACGGGTGTTGGATGCAAATTTGATAGGCTTAAGTCCAGGTATCGGCTTATTATTAATAGTTTTGCATCGCAATGAACAAAGAGTTTCTGAACACTGAACAATTTGATTTCGTTTTTAAAAGTCTGCCATTTTCGGTTTCGTTTTGCCAAAAACTTTCCGAAGACTGCCGAGGAAGATAGCGAAGAGAGCATCGTAAAAGCGATTCCTTTGATCAAGTTGGCGACCGAAACGAAAGACGTGACCATCGAGAGAAGTGTTTATATTACGAGAAAAAGACCAAGAACATTGTCAGAAGACTCGAAACTTTCCGATCACTCGAAATGCGGAAGCTTTCCGCACAGAGCTCCAAAGTTCCAGAACTCGACGCTGTCCACGTTGGACGGCTGTTTGGCGTAGTCGCAGAGGAAGTCGTTGGCTCCACCGGAACGAGAGGCGAACGCGGAAATGCTCAGCTGGAGGCACGACTCGACTTCCCTGAAAATGGAAAACCAAATTGTTTGGTTGTTTTTCAGTCAAAAGGCTGACTTGTTGTAGAACGTGCCACTTGGCTCGGTGTCGGCCCAGTGCTGGAGCATGAAGGTCGGGTCGGTGTGCTTGTCGTCGATCTCGAACGCCTTCAGCGGATCCTTGCACGCGGCCGAGTTCAGAACGGACCGGTCGGCGACATCGCATGCGGCGGTACGGTGGCCGTCCACGAGAATCGATCCGATGGTCTTTCCGAGCGACGTCAACTGGCTCTTGAGGGCGGCGAGGATCTGCTGACGCTCGCCGTCGTTCTCGTACGTGGTCAGAACAGCCTTCTCCGACGCACAGAGGTCCTCTCCACCAGTCACGTTCACCGGGTCGGCGACGAAAATTGGCTGAAAACGACGTGCTTTAGCATGTCAGCCGGGCGCCAGTGCTCCGCCAGACCTTGACACACCACAAAGATGTCTGAAGATTGTTGGCGGTGGGCGAACGGATGAACGACAGATAATCATCCGGGCACTTGAGCGTGCAATCGTTATCGGCTGAAATTGTCAGTTTCTCAGAGTTTGGAGGGGGGGGGGGGGGGAAGGCTGGCTCGAACCTGCCACCGCGGCGAGGAGTAGAGTAGAGATGAGGAGTTTCTGCATTTCGCTTCGAATGAATTTCCTTCGCTCTTCGCGCTTTTATATCGGAAAAGCGATGGGAATTTCGATGAAAGCGAACGGACTTCTCATACTGAATTGGTTCGGAATTCCGGAATCGTTAGACCAAAAGTTCTTTTTCTTTTCTCTCGGCGAATTCAAAGTTTATTTCCCTTTCTTTTTCTCGGTTCTCAACCAGTATCTGGAGCGTGACAAAACGTTACAAGTAGTTTAAGAGAGTCTAAATATTAGGTTAGATGATGTGTGGGAGCGAGTAAGTGAGCAGCAGAAATCAGGTCATCGAGTTGGGCTCTTTCAAGTTAGTCCTCGGCGTCTGTTTCATTTTCTGGTCGATGTACTGAAAACGGTTTCAATTGAGCACACACTTTCGATTCAAAAGTTGTGATTACCGCCAACGGAACGTTGAGTCTCAGCTCCAACCAACACGGAGTCGACGTGATGTCCTGTCGCGGATAATCCTCTCCCCATCCCTGAAAATTCCAATCGGTACTGTACTTTGAACGATTTCTCTGCGGAAACTTACCTTGACAAATGAAATTCTGATGAAACAGTGCTTTGACAACTCGTTCAGGCCGTCTCGATCATTTCTGTACCGGTCCAGCATCTGAAATCGAGGAGTTTCGTAAAAGGGAACGGATGGGGTTACGGTAGGTCACCTGGAAGAAGAGGTTGAAGTCGAAAGCGCACAAGTGATTGTGTGGCGGTATTCGGCAGACCTAGAAGAAACATGAAGTTGATCGTTTCATTTTCCAGGTACGACGGCTCACCTTTCCCAACGGCATGTTCATCATCAGATTGGTGTTTTTGGATTGCACGAAGACCGGCATGTCGGAGTTGTTTGTGATGATGATGTTCATCTGCTGCTCGAAGTTATCCAGCTGAATTCCTTTCCCGATGTGCAGACGAGTGTTCTCGATCGTGCTGTTTCGGTTGACGTTGGACAATTGTCCGAGACAGATTCTGAAGACTTGTTTCAAATCTAATCGATAGTCTCTGGTGGGGGTACCGACCTGGCGTTCTCGTTGGACGGATCCGTGTATCCATCCACTGTAATACTTGCGTTCACGAGCTGAAAACCACATTTTCAGAATCGAACACTCTGTTAGGAGGTCAGAAGTGAACCTTGAAAACTTCGCCAACTCGACAGTTCAGCTCGAAATAGGTGATTTGTGCCCACGATCTCGGGTGGAATGGCGGTCTTTGGTGGGTCTGCTGAAACTGTCTCTTCTCTTTTCTTATCAAATCGCTGCCAGTGTCAGCGCGTTACCAGCTCGTTGTCCTCCGAAAAGACCGATGGACTGGGTGAACTGGCGCATGACGCCGTAGAGCTTCCGGACGATTGCCAAATAGCTGAAAAGCTCGATTTTGTTCCGATTTTCAGGTGAGAATTGGCACGCTTACTGTTCGGTGGAGATGGAATCGGCTGAGGTGAGGGCATCGACGAGCCCATTCCGCCCGACAAATTTCTAACTATCCTGAATATCGATTCTCGGAAGTTCATGGAATTAGGTCAAGTGTTATACCTTTGGTAGTGGTAGGGGTTGATGCAAATGAACGAGGTTTTGGAGCTCGACTCGAAAGGAAAGGCACATGTCTCGGTGGAGCGCAGTTCCTAAACGAGATGAAAAACAAGTGGGTTACGTCCAATGGGCTTTTTGGCTCTTACGTGTGGCGAGTTGAGATCTGGCCAGCGCCACACTCGGCAGTAGATGACGTGCGGGAGCCCTTTTTTGTGGGACACCTATTCGAAAATATTAATCGGATTAGTGGCAATCTAATGTACCTGTAGCCGACCGTCCAAACTTTTCGGGATGGTGATACATCTCGAGTTGGGGCTCGGATTGGCCAGAACGCATTCCAAGTCTTCCAGAGTACCTGGAAATTCGCGAACTTTCGGGAAGGTTCTCGATTCGATTCGGATTACCAGTGCCATTATTTTTCTTCTTCAACTTCTTCACCAGAGCCTCAACTGCCTTTTCACACCACTTCTCCTCATCCTCGCCAATCTTCCAGCCGAGCAACTTTTTGACGGCCGGACCGTGCATGTGCAGCAAGCCATTCATATTCGCCTAAAAGACAAACTCTTCTGAATGAATCTTCCAGTACTGAGGGGAGGGAAGCCGAATTAGTCGCTCGATCAAGGCAATTATCGATTTTTGTGAGAAGCGAAACGGAAGAAGTAGAGAGAAATCGGTGAACCAAGAGGGAGAGAAGCAAGAGAAAAAGAGAAAAGTGACTGTTTGAGTAGGTGAGTGTGTGTGTGTGTGTGTGTGATAAGAAAAAGCGGAGGAGGAGTAAGGAAGGGAAAACAAGAGTTTCTGGTGACGCAACACTTATTTTTTTCGGTGCCCTCTTTATTTTTTCCTCCGGAACTTTCTTCTGTTCTTCAGGATATTTACTGCTAAGGGGTATTTTCTAGAAAATTTTCAAGTGGCAAGATTCCTACTCCGAATAGGCCTTCGGATTGCATCAGAACATCTCGAACTTTCTAAAAAGGTTCCATGTCAGGCACAAAAACCGCTACAGAAGCTGAGAGCGGAAGGCGGAATGCAATCGAATTCATTCAGTTGGGTGGGAGAAGTAAGGCCAGTCGCACCGATAAAACAGTGCTGTGTAGGGGCGCCTCGCGTCCTCCGAGCTCTGCGCCTCTTCAGTGCGCCACACTCTCTCGTCGCTTATTGGTCAGATCGATGACCGCTCGTTAAAGGGGAACAAAGGAGGAAAGAAAGAGAGTGAGAGGTGAAGGGAGAGAGAGAGGGAAGTGGGGACACAGGAAGTCCGAAGTTCCTAGAACGATGTCTTGATTAAGATTCATTAGAGGACCGCTTTGAGCGAAAGCAATAATAGGACAAAATAAAGAGAATGCTGGTCGCATCAACATGAACACGAAATGAAGTGAAAATGTGTGGGGATTCCAATGAATCGGTTAAAACTGTCGCAGGATGAGGTGATGAGCGGTTGAAGAGTTGAGAGCCAGTAGAGATCGGTAATCAGCGGGTCAAACAGTCGACCTCTATGGCATATTGATGGATCCGCACGCGTACATGTAGAAGTTGTCGGCGTTGACAGTGGCGGCTGGCTTCGCGCGTTGTGGAGACGTCAGGAACGCGAACGTGAAGTCACCGTCTGAAAAATCGTCAAATGAGTGGTTTTCATGTTGAAATGATGGCGTACCTTTGCCGAGTTTCGGCGCGGCGAAAGCGAAAAGCTGCCGAGCGGATTGCCAGAGACCTCCAGTTTGTCCTCCGACGACTGTGGCAGTCGTAGCGGGAACCGTGGCGGTGGATCCGACCTGGGCAACTGGAGTGCTGGAGACAGTCGATTGAGTGGCCATTGTTACAAACTTCTGAAAAGGAACGGTCTTTTTTGAGAAGAATGGGCAGGTCAACGAGGAATGAGAAAGGAACGGAGGCTACGACACATTTCGAAAACAATGAGAGATTTGTTCTGCTTTTAAGCCGCTGTCTCAGAGTGGGCTGATTCCTTCTCTACTCTAGCAACCAACATTCCGCCTTCATATCAGCAAAAATAGGTCTAAAGTCACAAAAACAAGGCGAGGCTATACGCAAGTGATCTTTTTTCTCACCTGCTTCCATCGGCATTTATAAACAATTTCAGTTTGTTCCTTATCTCGTCTGATAGAAGATCAATGGACAGAACGGTGCGAGAAAACAAGAAAATGACGTATTTTGGACTTTGGGCCCGCGGTTGTTGCCCTTGCCCACGTGTTTGAAGCATAAAGGATCAGGAATTACTATTTTTAGCCCAATTGTGTGAATATTGAGACAAAACGGATGAGATTCGAGTAAAAATTAGTTGAGCGAAAAGAAATGAGATACGCACGCGGAGGGGAAAGAGAGAAAAGAGAAGAGAGAGGACAGAGTGCACCCAGCAGGCTCTGCTCAGGACCTCTTTTAATGTATGTCTTAGTAGACGGCGTATTCGTACTTTGGTGCAGCGAGAGAGTAGAGACAAAGAGTGAAACGCAGCAGGAGGAGAGGGGGAAAACATCCTAGACGAAGTGAAAACGCCCTTTGGCTACGGTAGATCAGAACAATTTTGAACGAAACATGTCTGAAAAGAGAAAACAAATTTGAAACAATTGTCAAACAAATGGAAAAGAGGTAGGTCAAAAAGGAAAACGAGCTTTGTCGCAACAACACATTTAGCGGAAGTAATTACGAGAAGAGCGAGGGGCTTGTTGGGCCCAAAACGTTTCTTCTCTGCTCCTTGCAACCGACTCTCACGAAAGAAGAGGAGGAGAATGACGACTGATGGGAAGGTCAGACGATGCGGGAGTCTGTGCAATCCGGTGCGCAACGTGCAAAACAGCACAATCGACGAGGGGGTCATCAGGAGCAACATCTGTTTGTCTGTTCGAACGCGTTCGGTTTCTGTCTCGTCTGCATTTTATCGTAGTGTTCGGTGCTCACAGACTAAAATCTACAGTACCCCACCAACTTTAACATTTGAAAATCCGGAGGGCCCAGGGCCACTTCGGAGTATTTATTTGAAATTTCGAAGAAAAAAGTCGAGATGAAAAAGCGATGCGAAATCGAAAACAGGACGAAATCGAAAAGAGTGTAAAAAAGTGTAAAAACGCGTGGAAGATCGCTGATTTTCTCGGGATGATCGGTCAGGACCGATTCTCGTGACCCCCTGAAAGCAAAACAGCTGCTATCAGGAAGTGTGTTTTGAACACTTGAAAAAAAACGTTGTTTGTGGCAGAAAACGTGGTTTTTTTCGGAATAAAAACTTTATTGAATCTTTGGGAGATTCCGAACTCGAAAAAATTACGAGTTGGTGGAAACGATCTGATTGATAGTCACCGTGGAGCCCGGTTTCAGCACAATCTGAAAAACAAAAAAAATCGCATCGATTTTCTCGAAATCCCCGATACCAAGTCGATTTTCTCATTGAAAATGGTCAAATCGGTGTTGGCTCTCAGCTCGACCGTCTCGCCGAAACTTTTCATGTCGGCCATGAAAATGTTGGCGATGGCGGTGGAGAAATCCGGCGATTCTTCGGCTGAGATTCTGAAAATGACAGGAAAAGGTGAAGTTGAATGAACTTGGACGGTGTACTGATTCTCGATAATCGTGCAGTCTTCAGCTTCTCTGATGCTCGGCATAGACGGGCTGTGCGTGTAAATTTGAACGCAAGCACACTGAAAAACGAGTGTTTCGTCGTCTTTAACGGGAATATTCGTACGTTCACAGTCAGTTTGTAGATGATCGGAGCACAGACGGGCTCTTCCATCTGGTAGAGCACCAGGCGAGTGAAGCATTGGGCCGTCGCCAGAAGAAGTGGCGACCATCCGTGAATGATCTGAATGAGCCGGTCACAAGAGCTAACAACTTTTTGGCCACCTCGAATCGGTCTCGGAAGTGCTCGAGTTTGCAGCTGGGAGTTTTGTAGACAATTATCGGGCCAGAGGAGATCATCTGTTGCGAATTATCCGAGAGAATGTTTTGGAAAAAGGAAGATTCTGACTCTAATCTCACCACTTTCTCCGAAACAGGTAAATTGTCAAGCGAACTGATATCTTGACTGAATCCCATTCTTTAATTCAATTTTCGATTCGAGTTTGGTTTGTGAAGAAACACAAAAAGGCTGGGTAAAATTGGAATTCCAGAGAGAATTGAATAATAAGTGGAAAGGTCAGTGAGGTGGAGGAGTTACAAGAAAAAGAGGTACACGGAAAAATAAAACGAAAATAAGTATTTGATTTTGTTGTCTTTTGGCACATTAATTACGCTCCGAGTAGTTGAATTAGATCTCCGGCCATCGAGATTATTTTTTGACGCAGCACTTCGTTCTCTTCGTCTATCTGAGATGATACAAAATATATTTTTTTCTGTTCGATATATAACTTACTTTTTTAGTTTGCTCGTTAATCTGCCGCGTTTGTTGGTTATCAGCCACTCGTGCTTCGACACGCTCCTTAATATTATTGACCAATCTTTGTGACTCTCCGGGGCCTAGCCCTTCTTTTGAGACAGTCGGAAGCAGTTCGGCGTTAGTCTGAAACTCAATTACTTTCCGGGGTTAAGAGATGAAGCGAGTACATAATGATTCAGAAGAATCCGTTTCTCTTCTTCAAACATTAATCGGCATTCTTCCGGAACTGTTGCTCGCTGATCGACCAGTGTTTTCAAAGTTTTATCGATCGTCAACTTCAGCACATTGTTCTCTTCTTGGAGTTTGATAATCACTGAAAAACATTTTTGGTCATAAAAATTATTAAGTTAAAAAAATACTTTTCTTGCGCTCATCCTTCGGCAGCTGCTTCCAACTGTTGACCGACACATTTTGTGGAGTGGTCGCTGTCATTTTATTCTGTAATTTTATTCTAATTACGGGAAAATGAGAGGAGAAAAATTAAAAATTTTAAAGTGGAAGAAAAACCGTTCAAAACGTAGGTTATTCAAAAAAACAAAAATAAAAAACATGTTTGAAAATGTTTTCGTTTCGAGACCGATTCAAACATAATAGGTTTGCGCCTTGAAGAGATTACGGTTTGAAATTCTTGAAATTTCGATCTTTTTCAGCTCGATATTTTACAAAAATATTACGTAGAAGCGAAATTTTGAATTACTATCGAAATTTCTGAATAGAAACAAACAATTGTTTTTTTTTCTGTTCTAAAATCACCTAAAAAATAAAAAATTCCTTTTGTTTGAATTTCGCGGCCTTCGCCACACTGCCGATGCAAACGCGCTCCATTGCGAATGTGTCCTGCCTTACCCCCAGTTTTCCCTACCTTTTTTTGCGTTTTCTTTTGTTCAAAAAAAACTCATATCGTTTTCAGCGGGAAAATTATCCGATCTCAACGGGTTGAAATATGTCAAAAGCTGAAATAAGTGTGCTCGAGCGACGACTTCGTCCGATTTACGGTGAGGATTTTGAAGCCTACTGAACTGATCTTCGAGATTGCAGATGCTCTTGACAGCCAGAATCTCAAGAAAGCGATGCAGGAGTCTGAAAAGGTGCTCAAAAAGCATCCAGGCACCACGGCTGCGAAAGTTCTGAGAGCCTTGACCCTCATTCGGCTGGACAGAACCAGCGAGGCGATGGAAGTTCTGGATGCTCTGGATGTTCCCGGAGCTCGTCATGACGATCACACTCTTCAGGCTTTTATTCATTGTTATAGAGTAATACAAACAGAAGAGACGCGGTTGTATCTCTAATTCGTTCGAACTTTAGGATAGTGCTCAACAGGCGAAGGTTGTAACTTTGTATGAGAGAGCGGTCGCCGTGGATCCGTCCGAGCACAACCTCACCCAACTTTTCATGGCGTACACTAGGGAAAGAATGTACAAAGAGCAGCAACAAACGGCTCTCCGTCTCTTCAAAGAATACAAGAACGCTCCGTACTATTACTGGGCGGTCATGTCGGTCGTCATGCAGGCCACCGAGAATCCAGAGCTCGGAAAGAAGATGCTCCTCCCGCTGGCTGACAAAATGTTCAAGACGCACATCGAGAAGACTGGCTACACTGAAGGCTCTTCTGCGGAGATAGAGCTGCAGTTGCTCATTCTGGAAGGCCAAGAGCGCTGGAACGATTGCGTTTCGTTCGTCGGTCAGCCGCGGGCGATATCTCTTCCAATGGCTCCGTACAACTTGGTGGAGCGGGGATTGGAGTACATGATGAAAGACAAGGATTACCTGAAAGTCGACGAGATAACAATTCCATCGCTGGATAACATGTAAGAAAGAAAGATAACAGACAGGCAAACAAAAATTTTTCAGGCCAGACAACTGGAATCTTTGGAAGATCCTCGTGGAGTCTGTAATTGCTCAGATTCAGAACTTCCTCGATACAGGAAACAAAGAAGGCGTTGAGTTGTAAGAATCGAAAGTCTCTATGACAATAACTTCAAAATGTTCTTCAGGGCTGCGGAACTGATACAGAAGCTGGCGGATCTTATCGAAAAACACAAGAAAAACCAAGAATTCAAGGTTCGAGGACCGTATCTCATCACATTCTTGGCTCACAAGCTGTTTGCTGCAATGCCCAAAAAAGTGCCTGGCTTCGAAGATCTGACTAAGGTTTTCGGAAATATTGTCGAGAAGCTTATGGAGTATGTTCGTCACTTCTACAAAAAACCTGTCTGCTTTGGCGACCTGCAAATGGTAAAACACCTTACAAAACACCAGATAAATTGATAATTTCAGTTCCTTAATCTTCTGAACGACGAGCAGAAAGCAGAATTCCTGAAGGAGCTCGATGAGTGGATGACCGAGATTTCGGCAGAAGACGATAAAGAAGGAGACGAGTCGAAAGTTTGGGCGACGATTTTGAAGGAACGGTGTAGGCGAGCTCTCGGAGAGTATGAGAAACTCGATGCGGCAGCTCATCGCTCGCTATTCCAGCAGTTCATCGCTCAAATCGCAGCGGTAAGTCGGGGAAATAGTTCAACTTTCATTGGTATTTCGAATCTTTCAGCCGGGGCGAAGTGAGCATGCTCAAGGAGTGCTGTGCAATCTGACTTGTTCTCATCTCTGGGACGCCTACCGAAAAGAGAGTTAGTTTCTTCCCTCCATTTCGCCGTTCTGAGGAAACTTTGCAGATGATTTGGAAAAGTTCTACGAGATGATTCTTCTGCTCGAGTTCGTCGCCGTGAACAACAAGACCGATGCTCTGTCCAAGCTGGCTCTCGTCCGAGCTTATGCCGCTCTTTGTGAGTGGCCTTTCGAGCTGAAGTTGCTTTAAAGTTCATCTCTAGGTGCCACCGGACGCATCAGTGCTCTTCTGAAGACGCTCGACATCAAGTCGATGCAACTCGACACTCTGGGTCACTTGACTTTCCCCGTTTTCGAAACTTCCGGCCGCTTCAACCTGGCTATCATGCAAAATACTCAGCTGATGATGATGTACGAGCATGCTGAAAAAGAGGTTCACAGCTAAAAGCTGGATTGCTAGAACACCGAAACTTTCAGATCCAAGACTGCATTACTCAAGCCTACCGCAACGGAAAGTTCTCCGTTATTCCAAAAATGAGTGCTCTCAGCAAAAAAATGCGTCTCTCGGCCCAGGTTTTCGTTTCAACCACAAATCCTCATCAACACTGTTGATCTTCAGAAAACGGCGTGTGAAGTGATGAATCGCTACCTCTCCTCTCTTTTCGTTCTCGAGGACATCGATCAGATCACCGTGACTCTGTGGGGAGACGATGATCCGATTGGTGAGAGGCGCATCGGTCAGACGAGCCCCACTTTTCCGAAAGTCATCTAAAAACCTGGTTCTTTTTCAGACTGGAAACAACTCGTCGACACACGCGATTTCAATGTGATTCCAAGCACGGAAACGGAAAGTTATCTGCCGTTGTTGGAAGACATGAAGAGTCGAACATTCAAAGAATTGATCGACATCTCTGAACTGCGAAGCACCATGTGCCGTGCCCTCGGAGCCGTTGGTCGAATCACCCATGACAACATGGAGCCGCGGCTCGCGCGTCTCCAGCTCAAGATGACCGTCATCGAGTTCAAAGAGCATCTGGAGTACTGTTGCCGAGAATATCCGTCATTCCTGATTCCTTCAAAGCTCGCGCAGTCGCCAGCCCCTCACCATCTTGCCCAATGGGTGCACTCGGGCGGCCCGCAAATGGTTCTGGAATATTTAGAGGCTGCTGTGAAGTTGGTCGAGATCCTGGATGCAGAAGAACACCCGGATATCTCGTTGGTTGGAACTAGAACCGAAATGGCCACCAAGCTGATAAGTAAGAGTTTCTTTTCCAATCGAAAATTCACTTTTTCGCTTCTAGAGCTCATCGACGTCCAACCTAAACGAAATGAAGGAGAGAAACTACCGCCGTTCTGGATCGTCGAGCCAATTACGAAAGCCTCGAGAGCTTTGCAAACCATCGCCGCAGTGCAGGTCGTCTTGCAGCTCATCGAGAAAGTTGTACTGAAATTGGCCAAAAACGTGCCGAAACGATCAACGGAGTTTGGAAAGGGAAAAGGAAAGAAGAAGAATCCCGACGAGGTAATTCTTCTGTGAGCCAGGGCCAATACTGAAGTTTGGAAGTTACAGGATCAAACGAAAGCTCACGAAGAGTGCAAGGCAGTGGTGTTCCTCGAGCACATCCGAGCCATGCACGTTGAGCTGCGGTACGCCGGGAACTTCCTCACCTCGCACTTCGGCCAGATGATGGCTCTCGAAGGAGAGGATCACTTCCCGAGCAAAGTCGGAGAGGACCTTGGAAATGTATGCTTCTTCAAAAATTAAAGCAATAACGGTATCGAGATGGGCTCGTTTCCAGGCACAACAAGTGCTTCTCAAAATGCGTCTATCGGTCGACTCCAGAATTCAACGGTCGTTCCTGACTGCGTTCGAAGATATGCACACCACGATCAGATCGAGATTCTAGATGTATTCTGACCATCAGGAACAATTCTCTTTTGTTTACTTCATTTAGTTGGTAAGTTCTTTCTGTTCCGACCATTTTCTTTATCTCGACCAGTTTTTTCTTCATCATAGGTTTGTTTCTGTTTGTGCGAACATTTGTTGGCTCTTTCTTTTGCTCATTTTCGTTTTTCATCCCATTTTCTTTTCTAAAACATCATCAACAAATCATACGATAATATAATTGTTTTTGGATCTCGGCAGATCATACTTTTCTGATGTTTTCCCACCCGATCCCGTTCTATTCCTCCGTTTTTCTTCTGTTCTCATCTCGGTTTTCGATAGTAGTATTGCCTGAAAGGGAAGACTAAGGTAAGTGTTTGTAGTCTGTGAACGAGTAAAATTATATAAATTTAATAATTTGCTCTTTTCAAAAGCATCAACAACAATAGAGAGTCTAGAAACTTGAGAATATGAAAAAGGGTGGGGGTTAATAGAGGATACTGTAGCTACACGTCATGATTTTGGCGGGGGGCTTATTAAAGCTCAGAGGATCAGTAATGTCGGGAAAAACAACTGTGGGAAGTCATGAGCTTTTAAAAGTTGGGAAGGTGTCCCGTGAGTTTCAGGTCGAGAGAAAAGAAATGCAGATGAGAAGAAGAAGTGCGTGGGCGAAGACAAAAAACGGGGACCCGTACTAATCGGAGGGTGTTTGAACAATAAATTACAGAAAGTTTGGCAGAGATGAAACAGGGAGATGCACCGAATCGCGAAGGAAAATGATGGGAATTCAGGAACAGGAAGGTAACAAATTGATAATGAAAAGGATAAGGAAGATCAGGCGCTTTTGCGGAACTTCCACGAGTGGACACTGGCGAGAAGGCCCGACTGATGGGCCGGCTTCATTTCGATGTCGTAGCCAGAAACGGATCCTTTCGAGGTGAGCTCTCTGAAAGTCGGATTTTTGACTCAGTGGATTATCGACTTTCTCTACCTCTGCTCTCGCTCCGTCCACTGTCGCCACGTCTTCTCGCCGGCCTCCAGTCGTTTTCTCTCGGCTCGCCACACGGCGATCGTTTCGCGCGACTTCAGATCGTCGACGATCCGCTTGATGATATCGGACTGCAATAAAGAAAACGATTAGGAGGTCAATCCAATTGACTTCTTACCTTCCTCTCAGCGAAGTGGACGACGATCTTCGACTTGCCGTTCCTCAATTCAATGTTTTCTTTGTTGACGACCATCGTGAAGTGGGTGAACGACGAGGAGCTGAGCTCCAGTTTCGAGTTCGGCGTTCTCCACAAATGACGCGTCGGTACGAGGCCCCACGTGGCGAAGTCCAGCGATTTGACGCCTTCGAACAGCTTTGCAATCACTTCCACCTCGTCCGCTTTGAGATTCGGAAGCGACTCAACGACGACAGAATCGCTTCGACTGGCGTCTTCGTTGAGAATCAGGAGATTCGAGAAGCCGACGTCGTCGATGGACCACGCGGTTTCCGACGGAACAGAGTTGGTGTTGGAGGAGAGCCGAGTGGGAATCACAGTGGTGATATGGGTGAGTGGGCGGAGTTTCCGAGGGAACGACGAAAGCAGACGGTGAGCGATCGGGCTAGCGGGGGGAAGACCGAGATGGGCGGAGGGAAGCAGATTCCGAGAAAGACCCGCCAGCGAGAACCACGTCGAAAAGTCTGGAAAACGCACGTTTCGATGCTTAACATATTGGTAGAAATCTGAATACCTTCAGGGATGGTCTCCACTCTAAACGGCATCCGATCCATCTCCAAAGCCATCAAATCGATCGAGTTGGCGAACGAATCGTCGAAATCGACTCGGATGACAGCTTCAGGCGAGACTGACAAGTATCGTCCGCTGATGAGATCGAGGGGACGTCCGTTGTTCAGAATGGACACGGCCAGCTGCGGAATCTCGACACCGCCGAGATAACCGAGTGGGAAGAAGACGCCGGAATCCTTGTTGTTGTGCTCGCGGGATGGTTCGACGGCTCCGAACACGCCTCTTTCGACGATCTGCACGATGTTCGAGTCGGCGACGATGACGCGCACAGTGCCGGTCACGTCCGCCAAAAGAGCGAACCGAGTGCCGTCGTCGGTTTGCATCGCGTAGGGAGTCGAGTCGTCGTCGTAGAAGATCGTCGATATTTTGCCGTTCTTCGAGAAATGCGACACCAACTTTGGATTCTCCACGTATCCATAATAGAGATGAATCGACTCTTGATCCTTCCGAATCCGAACGACACGATCCTCTCGATCATAGGTGATGCGGTACTTGTTCTTCTGATTGACCGCCGAGATCAACCGTCCTTTGCCGTCGTATCCGAACTGCGTGTGGTTGCCACGTCGCGCGACCCATCCGATCGAGTCCACCTGGTAGGAGGTGTCCAGGAACGACTTCTGAGCGCCGCCGCGATTCCACTCGACGATGCGATCGTTGATCTTCTCGCACCGACCGTCCGAGTTCCATTGGATTCTCGTCGATTGCTTGTCCGTCCACGAGTCTTCGACACTCGCCAGCCTTCCCGCCGCGTCGAACGTCCGAACGATGGTTTGGCTCTTCTGAACTCCCGACGACGTCGCTTCGAGAATCGACTTTGCCGGTCTGCCAGCCTTGTCTCTGACGATCTTGACACTGGCGCGCGCGTCTCCGAATATCACTTTTCGTTCGACGACGAGAAGATGCTCGTCGGCTCGCGACGTCTCGTACATCATTCCGTGTCCCTGACATCTGGCCGTCGACTCGTCGCGAGCCCAAGTGAATCCGTTGATCGATGCGACGTGACCGCGTCGCTCGTCGTACACAATCTGAATCGGCTCGATGGCCGACTGTTCGACGAGCGGCTGGATCGTGGTGACACGCAGCAGATCGTCGTACTCGTAGGTGAAGCTGGTGGTGTAGGTGGGCGATCCGAGGAGGGTGACAGTCTTCCGCGCGACGAGATGACCTTGCAGAGTGGTGTTCTCCATGAGATCCTTGCTTTGAGTGCACATCGGATCGCCATCCGGAGACCAGCACGTGATTACAGTCGTCTCCTCATCGTTCAACGTCTCCGTGATCCTGCCCATCTTGTCCTTTCGCACCAGCCAGTGATGCCTCTCGTCTGGAGTCGTCGCCTCGAGAATCTTTCCGTTCCTGTTGATTCGGACCAGTGATGGTTTCGAGTTCAGCGACGTTCTTCGCTTCAGAACCCACTCGTCACCGCCCAAAGCGATCGCCGAGAAGGTCGTGGTCTCCTGTGATGGACTGATCACCTCCTTGATCCGATCGTAGTTGTCGTACTGCACGGTCCATTTGGCTCCGTCGTGATGGATCTCATTCGGACGTCTCGAAGTGCCCGCGTAGCTCATCTTGACAGGAACTCGCGCTCCATCGATCGAGTGCTCAGTCAGTCGGTTGCTCGAATCGTAGGCGAACCGTACCTTCCACGAGCCCCACGTGATCTCCGATTTCCGTCCGGCTCCATCCCACGAGATGTTCATCTCGGCCATCTGCGAGTCTTCGGGCGCAGCAACTCTGCGAATCCGGCCAGACGGCGTGTAGTCGATGTGAAGGAGGATCTGAGCGTCGTCGGTTGTGGATCCGAGTCGGAGAGTGTCCGAATTGGTCCGAACGTCGTACTCCATCGAAAACATGTTAACGCCGTTGATCTGAAAGTTGATCGTTTAGCTTCTTTTCGAGAATTCTACTTGGAAAATCGAAGGTTAGTCGGGTGAGAAGTTGTTTGAGTTTAGACCACTGCACTAATCATGAAATCAGAATGTTACTTGACAAGGGTGTGGATGAGAATCTTTGAGAACCGAAGAATCTAAAAACTGAATAGAACTTCTGAGAAGTGAACATTAGACCACACAATCCACACATTCTAGTCAGTTAGTCTCAAAACTCGAACTCCTCTCCTCCGACGAACCCTCGGCTTGAACCGAACCTCCGCCACTCGTCGTTTCCCGTCGGCCGAGTCTCGTCGAACCACGTGTCGCCAGTCCCATCGCGTCGTCAACGCCCGTCGCTGCGGATTGTTGATCGCCGGCACCGTCGTCCGTCTCCGCGAGATCACCGGCTCACCGCCGCCTTCCGGAAGTGTGACGCTCTTGTCGAAGAGAGAAGACGTTCCGAGCGGCGACGTCATCGAGTAGCCCTCGTTGCGCAGCAAACTGATCAGACGGGTGGTGGCGCCGTTCGCGTCCTGAACCGCCAGATCGCCTTCGCCGAGTCGAACTTGCTGGTAGCGGTGTCCGTTGAGAAGCACTTCCGTGTTGACTCGCCCCATCGAGACAGTCTCCTCTCCCAGCCTCCAATGCTCCCGATCCCGTCGCAATCCGATCGCTCTGCCGTACTCGTCGTACTCGAATCCGACGGCCGTCGCCACGTCGATTCTCGAAGACAGCAGTCCTTTGGGTGTGTAGGAGAGCCGTGTCGCGTCCTTCTCCGTCGTCGATCCGGGCTTCGACACTTGTTCGAGAGTGCCGTCGTACGTGGACATCTTCAGCGCGGTCATCTCCCCCAACGAAGTTTCGAGATCGTAGGCCGAATCGTTGTGTCGGTTCATGCGGAGAACGATGCCGGAAGCGGCGCGAATCTCCGAGAGCACCGCGACGGGCGAGTCGACTTGATAGCTAAAGTTGAAGATCGTCCTGCCAGTGATCAGAGACACTGTCGACGTGTGCTGTCCGTGTCTGTTGAACGTGTACTTTTCCTGTCGTTCCGAGTCGGGAACTTCGTACGTTCTCGTGCGACCGTCGTATTTCGCCAGTCGAGACGCCACTTTTTTCACCTTTGCGTTTCCGGAATCGGCGATGATGACGTCGCCGGACGGCGAGACACAAACCGCGTGCGGCGAGTTGAGATGCGCTTGCGACGCTGCCACGTCACGAAGAGACAGCAAGTCGTCACAACCACACGCTGCCACGTCACAAGAGCACGGACTCTTGCCGCCCGTCAGAATCGAGAACGTCGAGCGATCGGGACTCAGTTTGCGGACTTGATTCAGTCGTCGTCCATCGGACTCTACCACATAAATCGCGCCATCCGGTCCGACGGTGATGTCACGCGGGTTTTGAATGAGATGACGTCGATGGTCGAGAGCAAACGAGGCGGCCGACGTGGCAGACGCTAGTGACGTGGCATTCGCGACGTCACACGTCGTCGGAGCGCCCAACGCGATCGTGACAACGTCGTGATCCACATCGATTTCGTACACGACACTCGTATCCAGCACGAGAACAGATCCAGTGATCGGATCAATCGAGAGAGACGTCGGCCATTCCATCTGAAGATCGACGAGCTTCGTGATTTGTGCGCAAGTTCTGATCGGGTGCTGATCGGGAGTCGTCTCGCCGATCGATCGAATGTGTCCGGTGGTGTCGATGACTCGAATGCGGCGGCTGTCGGCCAGATAGAGGTTGCCGACCTTGTCGAACGCCAATCCTTTCGGGAAGATCAGTTGCGCGTTCTGCGCCAACGCCCCGTCTCCGCACGAGTCGACTGCAGAAGCGCACACGGTTCCGTCGCCGGCCAGCACATCGTAGTTGTTGCGCGAGTCTTGTGGCTCCAGACTCGTGATCTTCCACACTTGTTTGTGAAGTGGCAGCGAGATGGCGACGGTGCCGTCGAGCGGCGAGACGGCAATGTAGTACGAGTGGGAGGTGTCGGCGAGACCGAGCGTCAGGATCGTGTTGATCGAACCGTCGGGCGCGACTCGTCGGATTAGATTGTGATCTCCGATGATGAGGCTGCCGTCTTGTGCGTAGACGACGGTCGTCGGACGGAACAACGAGATCGAGTCGAGTCGTCCGTCGCACTTTTCCGCCGAGCACTCCACTTCTCGCTTTCCACCGTCGACTCCAGCCAGTGAGACGACACGTGGCTCACTCTCGGTGATGAATCGGTAACCGCCGTCTCCCATCTCGACAATGTTGTTGACAATGTCCAAATGATGGTGCACGTCAACTGTCCACATCTTGCCGAGCATTTTTCTCGCCGTGGCTCCCATCATTTGAGTGCGTCTCGTCTGCCACACTCGTTCGCTTTCCCGCTCGCATCCGTGAAACTCGTAGCCGACTTGCACGGTGACCGGAACCAGTCCTGACTCGCTCTGACGATACGCGTTCATCTTGTCCCAAGCGAAGACGTACGTCAAGTTGACACGTGGCGCCAGCGTCCGATCGAATCGACGTCCGGCGATTCGAACGGTGACGTGCACGTTCCGAAGATCTTTGTCGACGCGATCGTCGAGAAGACCGATGAGCATCGTTGATGGGGCGGCCGGCGAGCGTGACGAATCGTAGACGAGTCGAAGATCGGTCCCCTGTATCGGAAGCGATTCGACGATCGTTCGCGAGTCGACGACGAGTCGTGACGAGTCGGAAGAAGACGTGTTTGGCTGTTCGACACCGTCAGAGGTGTACTGCCAGTTGGAGATCAGCACCACCTCTGGAAGTCTTCGAAGCGTCGGCGAGCATTTCGCACGAGCCGGCGGCGTCGAGACGATCGACGGAGCCGCTCCAGATTGACGATTCAGAACGATGTCATCGATGTGAATGATCTGACGTGGCGGAACGTAGACGCTCTTCTTGATCGCTTGGAATTGAGTGCGGAGAAACTGAAGGTTCACACTTCTCGCACCATTGACAACAAGGTCAAAGTATCCATCCGCTCGGGTCAAAGTGAATCCGTAGAGTGGATGAGCAGCGTCGGAGACACGGACACCGATCAACGGAACCGACGACTGCACCGTCGGCAGACTCGTCACGTCGTCAGAAGTCATCGATCCTCTCCAGACGACACGACCTCGGATGACAGATGTCAGCGATTCGTTGAACTGAGAAGCGTCCGTGTAACTTTGAACTGACTTCTCCATGATCAGAAATCCGACTCGCTGGGCAAAGTTGGCGTTGAAAGTCGGCGGCATTCTCATGAGAACCTCGGTCGGAGAGGCAGCTGTCGAGCAAACGGATTCCGAAGAGCACGACGACGACGAGCAGCATTCCGGATCGTCGCAGTCGACAAGTCCGTCAGAATCGTTGTCGAGACCGTCGTCACAGTGCATTTCAACGGGAATCGAGCAGTCAGGACCGGTTGACCCAGCCTGGCAGCGACACGACCACTCAGAAGTGCGACGATCCATTACACATTCTCCTTTCGCCGAACACTGGTTGGGGCAGCCGTCTTGGTAGCAATTGTCTCCGTTCCAACCAGCCGAGCATTCGCAAGTCCCGTCTGAGCCGCACTTTCCATGCTCTTCGCATCCGACGGCGCACTTCTTGTTGGTACACGTGGCGCCACGCCAGCCTTTCCAACAATGACACGATCCGTCCTCGTGGCAGTCGCCATTCACACACTCGCAAGTCCGACGGGAGCAGTCGGGCCCTTCGAAGCCAGTGTCACACTGGCAAATCTCGTCGACAAGGCGTCCGTGAGCCGAGCAAGGATGATCCTGGCTCTGCGGATCCTGCGATGCCTTCGGAGGCTTCGCAAGCTCTCGGCCCTCTTTCTTCTTCTCTTTCTCCGAAGCGCTCGTCGGCCTCGCGCTTTTCCGAGTTTTAGCGGATTCAGTGGGCTCCGGAGACTTGGAACGTGGTGGTGCCTGTGGAGCTTGAGCAGCAGCCGTGGGTACCGGAACGAAAGCATCGGCGAACACGGAGCAGTCGGATCCCCTCCAGCCGTCGGCACAGTAGCACGTTCCATTCACGCAGACACCGCGATCGTGACACGTGGCGTGCGGACACGCACGAAGCTCGCAAGCGTCTCCAGTCCAGCCGGGATTGCATCGGCACCGCCCATCCGTATCGCATCGTCCGCGTCCGTTGCAGTCCGCCACTTCGCACCAGTTGTGTCGCATCTCGCACTCTCGTCCCTTGAATCCCTGTTTACAGACGCAGAGGCCGCCGGAGAAGACGCCGTTTCCACTGCAAACCACCGGACACACGGCCTCTTCGCACGCTCGCCCCGTGAATCCGGGCGCGCATCGGCACTTTCCGTGAACACATTCGCCGCGTTGGTTGCAATTCGCTTCGCACACGAGCACAGCAGCGAGGGGATGCTCTTTGGCGCCAGTGCCACTGGTGGACACTTTCGACGGTGTCGTCGGCTTCGGAAGCTCCTCGGCCACAAACGAGATCGGTTCGACGCGACTTCGCTCATTGATGAAAGTCAAGTAGTGACGACCTTCGAGCATGAACTGCTCGAACGTGGCGCTTCGTGGCGAGAGGATCTCGATGTTGCGACGTGGCATGCTTCCGATGCTGCGACGGCTTCTGCCCGAGAGCTCTTCGACGATGTGACTCGGTCCTTTCGGGTCGCGAATCCGATCCGCTCGGATGGGGAAGAGGGCGTCGTGAAGCGAGAGACTCGGATGCACTCCAGAACTCATCAGAAGAACAAGCTGAGCACCCGAGCCGACCGTCGCGTTGAATACGATTCGTGATGGTTTGGTGATCGTGAGCTCTCTGAAATTCTCTGATGGTCTTGGAGACACTGAAAGATGAAGGTGCGCTCACGTCGTGGCCATCGTCTTCGGAAAGAACTCCACGTCGACGCGTTCCCCCAGACTGATAGCGGGGGGAAGTGCTCGCAGTCCAAGATCCTGGTATCGACTGGCGGCAGCGGCGGCGGCGGCTGCTGACGTGGCATCGGAAGAGGGCGCCGGTTGAGTGTACACATAGTTCGGGGAGCGAACTGAAAACAGGCTCGAACTGAAAAGAAGTATGGGAAAACAAAACTCACAGAGCAGAAGAGCGATGAAGAAAATCGCGACTAGAAGCGCGAGAGCCAGAAGAATATTCCATTTGGATGGCCATTTCGAGCACGTATCGCCGTCGTCGTCAAACTTTTTCTTCTTCTTCGCCGACGACGTCGCCATCATCGGACCGCCCGGCTCGCCATTATTCATAGTGCCGACTTGTTGTCTTCTGAAAAATTGAAAAACGAAGCTACAGTATTTAATTTAGTTCTGCGTTTTAGCGTGTCAGTGTTCACAGATTTTCCAGACTAGAAGCTACAGTAATCCCACTCGTCCTAATTATTGTACCTTCTATTCTGATGTGTTCCGACGGCAAGCGGGTACTTCAGAAGTGTCGTCGACGCATCCGAATAACTTGTGTTCGCAGCTCCAGATGTGTGTGGTCTGAAAATTGTTCGAGTTGAGTTTCGATAAGTTTTGAGCGAGAGAAGAAGAGGAAGAAACTGGGGGGAAGTGGGAAAATACGAAAAAGAGGGATAGGACCGCCCGTCTGCCCGCCCGCCCGGGTGGTCCATAAGATGATCGCATTATGGTCGTGCAGTGGTCCTGAAGAGGGTGTTCTGTTTGTGCGCGAGCAAGAGGGAAGAGCATACTAAAAGAGGACCCAATTTAAAGGGAGGGGGACAGAGATTAAAGATTAGTTATGTAACGAGAAAACGTTCTTATAATTTGGCACAGAGTCTCGAGACAGAAAAGCGATCGCGTAGTGGGAGTGGAATACAAATCCAACTCATAAAACAACGCAGAGATATTGAGATATAGAGATGCCAATATGTCATGCCATGTCATGCCACGTAACCCAACTAAAAACCTCAATAATAACGCTGATTACGTCATCGACCGTATGACAACATATGACGGTGGACAGACTTTTGTCACCCAATTAGATACGGTCGGTCAGTTTTCATTCCGCGTTGCACACTTTGCGCAAAGCTTCTTCTTCTTCTCCTTCTTCCATCTTTTGTTGCTGTCAGTTCATAAGTGTGAATCTGATTAATTAGTCAAATTTGTACACATCCTCCCCTTTCACCCTATAGCTCCCGAAGACACTTCAAAGCGAACGAGTGTACTTGACTTTTCCATGAGGAAGAGGAGGACCCCCCCCCCCTCGTCACAAGAAATGAGCAACACGAATGAAGAATAATGAGAGCGCCCGTGCAATCTATATAGGTTATTGTTACGTCACAATCCCTCGGAAACAATAGAAATCACGTCCGAGTCGAGCTGAAGCCTCTAATGCGGAAGACCCCTCTTATTGGTACACTTACATCTCTGAAACTAGAAGAGTTATGAGAAAGTTGTCAACTACAAACTTGATCAACTTAAAATTTCCCACAATTTTGTAGTTGACAACTTTCTTATAACTTTTCCAGTTTTGGAGATATTGACCGGGAAAGTTCAACTTCAGAAGGCCCTCTCTGCTAGAGGTTTTACGGTATCTAGATTTAAGTCAGAACGGGAATCTGAATCCATCAGAATACAAAAAGAGAGCTGGATAGAGGACGGACAGGAAGGAACTACTAAAAAAAAGACGAAGAGTCCCAAAGCCTCGGAGAGCCGGAGGGAGGGAAAGAGCCGAATGGGTCCAATTTGCGTGCCCTTCTGTCCTTCGCCTCTTCCCTTCTTCTCTCTCCACCACCACCACCACATTCCCATACCCCACGTCTTCTTCTGCCACCGTGTGCGTCGGTTTCGGGTCGAGTTGGGTTGGCGCGTGTAATAAAACTTTATGAGCAATTTGGGTGTGTGTGTCTGTGCGCCCCATTCGAGGCGCTTCTTTTGGCAGCTCTCATTTCCTACTAATTTCATTTCTCCTCCACCACCACCCTAACCACCACGAACTTTTTCGTATAGGGAGGGCGAGAAAGAAGGACAGAGCAAAAAAGTAAAAAAAAAAGTGCGAGAGAATCCGGGCGGTGGCAAAAACTGCGAAAAGTACTAGGAAAGCTCAGTATGTGAGTGTATGTGCGAGTATGTGAAAGAAGAAGCCGAAATGTTTCTTTTCTTGCGCTTTTCATCCTCGTTAGCCGCTTCTCCACTCCTTTTTTGACACTTTTATATCAAAGATGTCGAGAGAGAGAGAGGCGAGAAGAAACAATTTGGGAAACAATTAGAGGACCCTTTGCCTTCGTTTCTTTTTTCGAATCCTTTTTTTTCCATAATCCTCCCCCACGGATATTTTCATCCTGTCCCGCTCCTATCCAGACTCCCTTGCTCCTGGAACGCATTAGAATAATTACATACGCTTTGAAGCTTTCCCACTGCCACGCCATGAGCAGGGAAGGCGAACATGTTATATACACACACGCAAATGTTATGATTTTCTCGCCTTTTCAACGTCTTCGAAATGACGCTAATTGAGCGAGCGCAAGCGACTGCAAATGTGCGAATGCGTGCGCGCACACGGATTTCAATTAGAACACACTTTATAGTCGTTCGGAGAGAGCCTGCCCCCCGCTAAGCTGCTCGCTGCAAAAAGTGTGCGGAAGAAGAGGAGACGCAGTGCGAGCAAAACTTTTGTGAAGAAGAAGAAGAAGAAGAGGATTCAAAGATGGGTTTGACACAAAATTAATCTTCTCCATCGTTCGTGTTTAGCTTTTCGCACTAGGTGAACAACTAGTACGACTACAATTGTGGAGGCGCTAGATTCTGACGTAATGGAGATCCATACGAGGTTACGGTAGCTCCCCGTCTCTTCTTCCAATTAGAAACACTTATTCTCGTAAAATCCGCGATCCGGGGTGGGTTTATAGGTTCGGAAGGCTCCGAATCGGTGCGCGAAAGCAGGTGTTTCTGTGTCCTAATTGGCGCACAATCCTTCCCGGTTTATACCCGATTCATCTAATTGTTAGACCCCCCCCCCTTTTCCGGTAGCATATTAGTTTGCCAATTTTCAATTCCCAATGTCCCTACTCAAACTAAACGTCAAAGTTTCGACAGGTCTCAGTCCACATTCCAACGTTCTGCTCATCCGTAAAAACGCGAGTCGAGAATGAAAGAGAAGAGGAAAACTGACGGGAAAATAATGAATAATTCGGATCGGTTGGTGGTGTGGCGGTGGAGAACATTGAATAGCATACATTGGCTCGTGTGTTCTTCTTTTCGCAGTAGTTGTTTGCTTTAAACAATCTCCAGAGTCTTTGCAAAATGACATATGGTCCGGAAACTTCCGAAACGGAAAAACAATCCGATTTTCCAGGAAATCATCGGGTTTGGATAGAATCTTACTGATTCAAAGATACCATCAAACTTATTCTAATGGGGGGGGGGGTCTCTTCCATATTCACAATTTTACTTTCCATTTTTGTTTCGTTTCCAAGCGCAGGAGCGCGCGCGCGTGCACGCAGGTCCGTGAGAAACACACGATTCTCGATTCCACATCTGATGAATCATTGATGGACTCCTCTTCCTTCGACGACGACGACGACGACGACGAAAAATTTCACCGGAGAAAACTAAAGTCGAATGGGGATGGAGGAGAGGAGGAAGAGCACCACCTGCATCGTCATCGTGCCACATTTCAAATGCGAATGTTGTTATTATTATTATTCACACTCGAAGCCGAGGTATATAACTTTGATGACTTCTTTCGAGGAGCGAGTGTCTCCCGGAAGACGACATTCGCCAAGGTTGTCTCAAAGTCACCGAAACTTGTGCTCCAGTGAGCCCGGGAGGGGGGCAACCTTCTGATTCCCGCTGGGTTTCCGGTGTGTGGCCTCTCAATGTTCTGCCCTTTGACGCAAAGTTCCGGTGCCCGAAACTCATTCCCCTCCGACTCGTTTCTCTTTTTCTACTCGCAACAATGGATACTTTTTGGGTAGAGTCCGAGAAAAGGAAAGAGAAAAAGTTCTTGAGAGTGGGTGGCGAAAAATTAATCTTGTAAAAAGGCACTTGAAAATAGAAAATGGAGAAAAGAAGAAGATGGAAAAAAAAGAAACTCACTGGTCCAAATATCGCTGCCCAGATGCTGGCGAGAGTGTCGATGACGTGGTGCGCACTGAAAAGTCGACAATAGATTGCATTTTCAGACAATTACAGATTCTCTTCACACTTCTCACTCTCACTTTCATCATCAGAAGCGGTGGCTTCTCTAGGCGGCCCGATCGGCGTGCTACAGTAGGCGTAGTGCGGCGGAGACACTCGATAGATCATCGAGTTTCGGAACTGCCGACGTCCGCCGTACAGTGACGTGGAGGCGTAGTAGACTGGCTCTGGCTCATCATAGTGAGACTCGTTGAGCGGACCGTGAGCCATCTCTTCAGCGCGAGTGAAACGGCATAGTACTTGCAATCGAAAACACCTCGCGTCGAAGGTGCGAAGTGTGGGGGAGAGGGAGAGAGAGTTTGGCGGAAATCTCTCAAAAGTACCGAGTCCGCAAAGTGGGCGGAGCCTACGGGAGGGCTCGCTGGCCAGCTGTGAAGAAGCAGAAGAAGCCGAGAGGAGGAGAACGACATTCCCGACGACGGCAATAGGCCACGCCCCGTTTTCCGTTGAAACATGGGAAAAGGAGAAAGGCAAGAAATTGGAGGAAACCGGGGGGAGAAGAGGAGGACAACAAAATGTGTCTTTGCTGCTGCTGCTGCTTTTTGACGAGTCTCCGCGGGTGGTGGTAATGAGAACCTACAAGGAGGCAAGGAGAAAAAGAAGAATGGGCCGAGACAAGGAAACACTTGACGATCGACGCGCGCCGACGAGAAACGAGAAGAGGTGCATCGTGTGGATGGTTGGTCTTCTGGATTTCACGTAGGAGACGAGCCGTGGCTGCCTGGATAAGTTCCGACCAGACTCGAGCAACTTCAGACTGAGGCTGGCTTGATAATATCAAAGAGAATCCTGGTTATGGCCGGATCCGAGTGTTTGAACCATGGCGAACATCCAGGGCGGCTGGGCCGAACCTTGGCTGACCGACTTAGGCCTAACTAGACCGACTTAGGCCTAACTGAGCCAGTTCGAACTCTGACTTCTTCAAAGCTGAGTGCTAGATTCTCCCTGAAACACTATCCAGAGTGTTCTGCTCATCAAACGATCCTTCCACCCTCCACCCTCCACCCAATCGCAATTCTAATTGTAATTTCCACTTTCCCGCACCCATAACCTCTCTCTCTCTCTCTCTCTCGATGCCTCTATGGGTCCGTCCGATCGTCGCATGTAATGCATCCACCTTATAATTATCGCATTTGTCTCTGTTCACCGAGAGAGAGTCGCGTGCCTTACACGATCCTCCTCTTTTTTCTGTCTCCTTCCCGCACAAAACCTAATAACCTTCCCGTCCCCTCCCCCAACTATCGCCCGGGCGATACAAAAAAGTACAAAGCCCGGAGGAGGGGTGACGAGATGAAAACACGCATTCCGCTTCAGAATTTCAAGGCGGCGGGAAATGGAATGCAAATCAAATAATGTGAACGATGGGAGAAAAGGGTGAGGTGACAAAAACCTCTCTCCATTTGCATAGAAACGATTCGAAAGGCCTTTTCGTTTTCGTACAAAGTTCCGGAGGTCTATCCATATATGTAGATGACCGACGTTTTGCTTCCCTCAGCTTCCAAATTCTCGTATCACATCCCTCTTCTCACGATGGTCGCCGACAGACAAAAAAAGAAGAAGAAGAGGAAGCGGAAGGCTGTAGAGATGGAGGTCTCCTCCCAAATCATTGACACATAAGGGTCAATCCCGAGTGTAAACAACAAATTGTGTCTCGTGTGACCGACAGATGTACTAGAGGGGGGAGAGTCAGCGAGAACAACTAAATACAGTAGGAGTGAGTGGTAGTGGTCCCGGCAATGTTTGCCAAGGAGCAAAGAATGGAAGCGGAAAGAGTCGAATCATAAAAGAGAAAAAGGATATTGTCGTAAGAGGGTGGCCCCCCGATTGCGCAACTCTCTCTCCTATTTCTGACTTTCGATTGGACACATGGACTGTCCGAATCGCAAAGAGACTCACTGGATCCGCTCGGAATGTAGTAGGCTCCGTCGGCATTCTTGTGGAGCACTCCGCTGTCGTGCGCTCCGCTCCCCCAGCATTCGGACAACGGCGGCGCCATCGGACCCTGATTCTGTTGTGAACGCCGTTGCTGTGACATTGACATCTCGTAGGAGTTGAAGATCTGCGGTGGAGGCGTCGTTTTGATGAGCAAGCGGTTCGTGAAGCCATCTGAAGTTGTTCACAATTGTTCGAACGCGGTACCCCTTTTACAAAAGGAAAAAAGTTCTAATGAAATGGCCCTCTCTCTTATTGTTTTATATTCGATTATAAAAAAAGGCGGGACGCTTTTCTTGTCGGCGTCGGGGCGCCGAGAAAAGATGATATGTGTGTGAATGTGTGCGCGCGCTTAACTTGTCGGTGTCCACTTTTGAACTTCACAAGTACCACAATCTGATACTCGTAATGTTATGAGTCAGGTTTGTATGATCAAATGGGAGGGCGGGCAGAATGAGCGGTGATTCAACTCTCTAGATACCGTAGAACCTCTGATAGAAGGGTCCTTCTGGAGTTCAACTTTGACAGGGTATATCTCCAAAACCAATATAGTTTCAAAAAAGTTGTCAACTACAAAAGCATGGGAAATTTTAAGCTTATCATATTTGTAGTTGACAACTTTCTCACAACTCTTTTAGTTTCAGAGATATTCCAGCTTGAAGTTTGCCATCAAAATGACGTGGCACTGTGACCATACCTCCTCGACATCTCGCCAGCTCTTCCGGATCCTCATAGTCATTGGTGTAGTCGTGCTCTTGATGCGAACTCGACATCATCATCATATTTGAAGGGCCTGGCATCCTGCCGGGAGGCTGTGGTTGCGGTCGGTTCGGAGGTGGCCCTTGTGCGTTCGTGCTCCTGAAGCTAGAAGAAAATGTTGAGATTCGGAAGGTGTTGCCAGTCGTTTTCTACCTGTTTTGGAACATTTGCGACTGTCCCGAAACGCACGGCTGCCCGCACTCTGCTGGATGTGGTAGTGGTGGTGCAGGCTCTGCAAAAACCACGCAAACTTTTTAGTTTTCTTTTGCACTCTCAAGAAACTTTCGAGGAGGAAAGAGGCATTCCTAACAGATGAGTGCCCATAAACTTGTTAGAAAAGAGGAAGGAGTGGGAAGAAGTGTTGTCAGTCAGTCGGAAGAGTCGAAGAGATCGCAGAGACAAAGTCGTGGCGGGGAGTGCAGGTGTAATGAGATTTTGTTCGAACGGTGGGAGAATGGGGTGCTAATTGAAGAACGAGAAGGGGGGAAACGAACGAGGTGTCAGCATGACTAAACATGCGAAATCGAGTGGGGGTACACGAGCGCAAAGGTGTCGAGATTGAGCCGAGATATCGGTATCTGAGGGGGGTTCGGCCCAACTAGCACTCTCTTCCAAACTGATGCATTAGGTCACACCACCTGTGCCCCTCCACTGTAACCCGATACTCCCTGTCACTTGTCGAGATTCGAAGCATCCGGGGAGGAGAAGAGGTCAAGTCAACTTGTAGAATCGAACGTCATCAGAGAGAGGAGAAGAAGGAGAAGAAGAAGAAGTTGAACAAACACTAAGCTCCTAGAATGTTGGGCAACAGGTGAGAAGAAGAAAAAAAAACGACTCTCAATCATCGCAGTCATCATCATCATCATCATCGGGCTGGAATGCGAAAGACACGCGGCGGTTCGGTTCTATAGCCTATAATTATACGAGGAAGCGATGAAATGAAACAATAACAAGAACAACCCAGCGCTACAAAACATGTCTAGAAGTTTCGAAAAAAGTGAAATGCCAAAAAAAAGGCGCTCGGTGAGTCGAAGGGGGGAAACTTTGAAATTTGAGATTCGAAAGCCAGAGAACCATAGGATTGTTCGACCAATTATGAGTATGTGAGCACGAGAAAAAAGAGCTGGGCGTGACTTGTTGGACAGAGAGAGAGAGAGAGCCAAGAAAGCCCGCCTCTCCGTGTTCCTCCACGCCTTCCCGGGTGTGACCGATTGACCGGCAAACAAACACAGCGGGAGAGGTCTGTGGAGGAAGAGAGAGAGAGAGAGAAAGGGCGACGAGTAAAAGAAAAGACACCTTCTCTTCAATACCCGCACCAATCATCGAGCGAACGAGGCGAATGAGAATGCTAATAGTGTAAGCGGTCAGTTCCAAAGGAAGTGGTGGTCGCCGGTGTCGGATTCCGAATATCAGCGTTAATTTGTTGATTGAAGACGGGCGGAGCGAAGATTTCTTGCGGAGAGCACATCGGAAATTGGAACAGGGAGAAAGAGAAAGAGAAAGAAAGAAGCGAAGGAACGCGACGAGTAAAAAACCGAAGTTATTTGGAAAACAAGTGTTTCCCGCCAGAATCCGATGGTTTGGAGATCAAATATTGGCGGGGGGCGACTTTGCACCTTTTCAGAGAGGAAAAAGGAACGGAATGCGAAGATTTTGCCGGTTCGGCCGGGGTTTTCAAAAAATTCCATGAAAAAAATTTGTAAAATCCTAGTTTCTACTGTTTTTTCTGGAACTTTTCGCTGAAAAACAGTTTTTTCTCGAGTTCGCCTACGAATCATTGGCTTTAGAATCGGAAAACTTGTTCAAAACCTCGGAATGTTTCGTTTTGCGACCAAAAAACTCCGAAAAAAACCTGCAGTTCCGATGGGAACTAGGTGTTTTTGTATGGAGTAGGCATGCATTTCTACCCAGAACAACTGAGTTTTTCAAAGTTTCTCTTCGAAAAAAGGAGGATCACAGGAATCGAATCAACATATCGCTTTCTCACACACAGTACACCCATCCACCCCATCGGCGGCTCTTTTGTCGGCTCACCGACAGCAGAAAGAGAAGAAGAAGCGGACAGGCGGCTCCGCGTCGGGGGACAGGCGGACCTTGTAAATCAACGCGGAACGTGTACTAGTATCTGGTGTCTGATACGGGTACCAGATGATGATGATGATGATGATGATGAAACCCTATAATAGCAGCTGTTCCGATACCCGCGAGCCCGTAAAGTTCCGAATCGCTCAACAAAAAAAACCAATGGTCAGAGAAAAAACGAGTTTCCCACCCAGAAAGACGAAAAAGAGGCGATTGGAAATGGGAAAACAAAAGCAGCGAGAAAAGTGGCGATGAGGGAGACGGTAATTCATTTGTCAAATACACAGATTATACGGACAAACGAGTGGTGGGGGAGGCTCTTGCAAATTGACCGAAGCTCCCTGCTCCGATGGCTTCGAAGAGAAAAGTTTTGTGCGCCGACGAGAAGGGCACCATCTGGACCGCGACACCTCGGCGAGACGCGCGCGGGCGCAAAAAAAGAGATGGAAAAACGAAGAAGAGTGCACACCTGTGTGCAGACCGCCCGTTTCGAATAGAATTCTCGATGATGAATCGGTCGTGGAATGGATGATGGAAACGGGGAAAAAAGTGTGTGTGTATATGTGTGCGGGTTGAATGCGTGTGCGAATGTGAAACGCGGACCGACCGGTACTGGTCAACATGATGATGTTGTTTCGAAAAGGAACTGCGTCCCTCCCACCGGAGCAATTATGACGTGGCAAGATAGGGTGCAGCGAATGGTGTTAAAGTAAACACAGACTCTCACCTTTTGCCTTTCGGGTGTAGCACACAAACACCATTCGTGCTCAGAATACTCGAAGAACGGTCTAGACGGGAAGCGTTTGGGGGAGATCAAGGCTGGTGTGACAAGTTTTGATGACGAGCGAGGAGGGAGGAGCCAGATGGTGCTCGGTGCGCTTTTCGGTCGGTCCGACGGGATCATAAAAGTATGATACGCGTCTTAAATCAAAACTTGTCAGCTCGCTCTATATCGCTCTCTAACAGCGCAGAACTTTGCACATCTCGCGGGGACAGTGTGGAGAGCACAGGGCTCTCTAAAGTTTGATTGTTGAGCAAATACCAATTGTGGTCCCCCTCCTGCGTTTTTGTGTGTTACGTCTTAGGGTAAGAGGATTTATGGCTCCAAATGCTTGCGATAAGACGATAAGGATTGGAATAGAAAAAAAAGGGGTCCTAGGTGATGTGGCTGAGTTTAGCCGTGGAGAGAATAAAAATCTAGCAAAACTTTGGAAAGCGAAGGACAAAAACGAAGGGCGGCGCGGACCAAAAAGTTGCGTCGTAATATCATCAAAGTACCTAACGGGGTGGAATAGTAAGCAGGGGGGCCGCAGAGAGAAGTTTGTGGAGAAGAGAAGAAGATTGGAATAGTGTGAGGAGGGGGGCAACATATTTCACTGCTTACTACTTTTTCGCACATATCTTACGGACACAGCGTTTAGCATTTTGGAGGGAGATTCGAAAAAAAAGCAAAGGGATTCGACGACGATAAATGAAGTCATCATCAATTGTGGCAGTTGACCTGTGGCAACGAATGTGCGCGCGCGCGTAGGCCAATGCGGGAGGAGATGGTCCTTGGAGTTGTGGTGGCGGGTGCAAAGGTAAGCAAACTAAGATTGATCAGCGGAAATAGTGCGCGGGTCGGAGAGACGCGGTTCTCCTATCTCGTTCGCTCTCAACGAATGATTGCGTAACTCGGAGCGTGATGGTGATGGTGGTGGTGGTGACCGGTGAGGCGGCGAAAAAACGAACGGAGAGCGAGAGAGAGAGAGAGAGAGAGAGAGAGAGAGAGAGAGAGAGAGAGAGAGAGAGAGAGAGAGAGAGAGAGAGAGAGAGAGAGAGAGAGAGAGAGAGAGAGAGAGAGAGAGAGAGAGAGAGAGAGAGAGAGAGAGAGAGAGAGAGAGAGAGAGAGAGAGAGAGAGAGAGAGAGAGAGAGAGAGAGAGAGAGAGAGAGAGAGAGAGAGAGAGAGAAAGAGAGAGAAAGAGGAAGAGAGAGAAAGAGGAAGAGAGAGAGAGAGAGATGCGTTCGTCGACACAATTATCCACACGCAATCCAACTTTTAGCGTGGGAGTGATTTATGTGATTCGGAATGGGTTAATGGCGATAATCGAATACATACACAACTGCGTCTCCGGAAGGGATGAGAGGCACAGTTGCATCCGGAACTCGCCCTAACTTTTTTCTGCTTAGGCCGATGAAAACAGTGCAGTAACCAGAAATATAAAGATTTTCGAGATCTTTTGAATGGTGCGACGAAAATTTCTAAATCTTCATTTTGAAGGCAGTTATGAAGGTTTTAGTGGTTTTGCTAGATAGGAATCACTAAAACCTGCATAACTTTTTTCTAAATCAAGGTTTTCGAATTCTGTTTGAGCCGTTCGAAAGGTCTCAAAACGCTTTATATTTTTTGTAACTGCACCATTTTTATAGGCCTGAGCACGAAAAAGTTGGAGCGAGTTTACTGTAGGCTGCGTCTCCGGAAGGTGGAGAAGGTGTTGAAGAACTCATTCAAAAATTGTCCTCAAGTGTGATGGCCGCTAATCTCGCAGTTTGGTGCCAGACACCTGTTCAAATCGAGAAGAGACACGAAAACTAGCCATCTGCCGTCGGGTTGTTGGGCTAGCCTACTTAGCGCGCAGTCCTACCCAAACATAGGTCAACTTTCCCACTGAGTCACAACTAAAAACATTCGGGACGGAATTGGCGGGGATATCGCGGCTCTAACAAATGAATCATGCACGCGAGAAGGGGGAGCATTACAACGAAAAATTGGGAGGACGGAAGGAGTGCAAGAAGTTATGGCTAATTAAAATACGAGGACCTATGACCGCACCAACAATGTATTCTAGACGGGCGGTCCAGCCGACTCATCGCCGCCCCGGCCGAAAACGAAATATTTTTCAATTTCGTTCCGAGTAGTGCCGATATTTTCAATTTGCACCCTCCCCGCGACCGGAATGGGGGGTTTCTGCTCGCAGCTTGCGTGTGTTTGTTCGTCCCACTTTTATGACTTTTTAATTGAAAAGTGTTGCCGGAGAGCGGGGGATATCGGTCCTTCCCGGATGATGTGTGCTATAGTACGAGTTTACACTTTTCGGGAGAGAAAGGGAGAGAAAAAACAATGTTTTTCGTCTTGGAATACCTGAACTGATGATGATGATTTGCCGCCGCAAGACGAACGCCATTCGCCGCAGCAAGACGAATCGGAGCGGTATCTTCACACGCGGATTCGTAATTGGAAACCGATTTAGATTTACAACAAGTTGGTTGTACTAGCAAAATGGCCGAACCTTCTGATCCGCTTGGACTTCAAACGGGCTGCGACGGAAACGGTGCAAAAAAGGCGCGCGATGGTTTGAAAGTGTTGGTAGTGGTACTGTAGTGTGAAGGGGGAGATAGTGTGTGTGTGTGTGTGTGATGACACGGAAACGAAAGCCAAGAAGGAGAAGAAAAAGAGAAAAAAAAGACCTCCCTCGACTCGTGTCAAACAGCCAAAAGGTGCGGTGCGGTGCGGTGCTATCCCACCCTAGGTCAAATGGACCGTGAATATGGTGGCGTCGTCATCAGATGAGGTATGAAGAATATATGAAAAAAAAGAAGCGGAAGAGAGAGAGAGAGAGAGAGAGAGAGAGAAAGAGAGAAAACTGAAGTAAGAGAGAATAGCGGCGGGGACTGGAAAACTTTTCGGGAAGGCTAGTGGCCCCTGATCACCTGGCAGCAAACATAATTAGGAGATGAGCGATCGCGCGTGCGCGAGCGAGAAAGAGAGATGCCCTTTTGACTGCTGGATGGCTTTGTGTGAGTCAAGGACACAGAGATTCAAAAGATCCGCTAACTGTCATCGAGCGGCAGATATAGATAAGTAGCCGTAAACAAACTTATTAGAACGTCACTTGCGAACGATTCCACTACAATCATTAACTTCCACCTCCCCTCGCATCGAAAAACGTCGCAAGCCGTGAAAAGCCGATGTGGAACACAATGGAGGATGGAAGACAAAACGGAAGAATCCACCCGCAGACGGGCGGCACCCTCCCCCCGCCATTCATTGATGTCTAGGGGGGGGGGGGGGGGGCAGGGCACCTGTAAACCGTAATTGGTCACACTTTTGTGGTGGCTGGCGGGAGAGGACAAAACAAACAGATGGGCGGCCGCCTTGTAAGACAAGAGGGCTGTAAAGCTTCCGGGAAAGGGGAGTGTTGGACGGGGGCGGAAACGTTCGTGATTCTCATCACCAACCTGGTCTTCGCACAAGTTTACTCAAAACACTGCTCATCCTGGTTTCCTGGAGGCACTAACATCTTGAAGGGAACCGAACTTTTTCAGAGAAACACACGCGATACACAGAACCCGTAGCCACGCCCATTTTGGGTCTTGAACGGAAAAGACCGGAGTTTCGACCTCGAAAGTTCATTTTTTGCGCCAGTCTTTTCCATTCGAGACCCAAAAGGGGTGTGGCTCAGAAAAAGGGGCTGATCCTGCCGTTACAGGCCATGGATCAGCTCATCGAGTTTTCGAATACTTTCAATTGAAAACAAAAGAACTACCTTTATTCGATTTCTCTTTCGAAAGTGTCGAGCTCGGCGGAACTGTGGACGTGGCGGCGGGAAGATCGAGCCGCGCGGCAGCCGCCAAAATTGGCGCCGCCTCTTTTCGATGGTAGGTGCCGACCGCCAAGACGGGCACTTTTCCAGTCGTTCCACCCTCCATTCTGAACTTGTAATTGTTGAAAATTTAAAGTTGGTTTTCGAGTTTTAGAATACTCACCTCGACGTGGTCCCCGTATCCGTGGACGATGAGTCGACCTCTTGTGATGACGTCACCGCATTCGACGACGTCGGACCCGCTACTGATGACGACGTCTTCACCGTCAACTCGATCGGCGTCTCCTCGATTTTCCGTGTCGAAGACGGTCTCTTCGAGCCTAAAACCATGTGAGAGAAAAAAAATGAATCGGAGGAGAAGAAATGTTTTTCGAGGCGAAAGCGACGAGCGAGAGATTGCGGCGGATCAGGAGCGCGCGAGGGAAGTCAGAATGGAAACGGACGGCGGAAGAAGAGAGTGGCCGGCGAGGGGATGAGGGAAGGAACAGCAGCTGTCTGAGACACACACACAGCAGAGCACAGAGAGAAAAACGACGGATGGATCGGCGATGAGAGTTGTAACTTTTTGATTGGATCTCGTCGCATAGATGCACACGTCATGATGCTAAATAGCGAGGAGGAGCATGAAAGCGACAGAGGTCAATTCGATTCTTGTGTGTGCAAAATCCGGCGGAGCAACAGCTGGGGAGGGAGGCAGGAAAAGGGCATATTAGCTGTGAATCCGAGAAGATTCCCCCCCCCCCCCCTCTCCTTGGCCAATTATTTATAGATATCCGATATGTGTATAATAATACTGGGAGATGCGCGAGGGGTTCCATATGCTGTTATTAAACACTGCACATGACTTTCGACGCCTAACAACTTGTGACAAGCCCTTTTTTGCGATACTCTCTCTACGCGCTCTTCTCCATGAGAAAAAAAACGACGAAGACTCTGAATACGCTAGCGGGAAACGATTATTACCGTCTTCCTCCGATTTTCTCATCGACCGCGGGCCGCGCACGTTGCACTCGAGGTTGATTCGAGGTGACATGGGAACAAAAAGAAGAGAAAACGAATTTCAGGGGGAGGAGGGTGGGTCTCGTCACGAAAATCAAGCGCGTCACAAGGCGGCAGGCCCCGCGGAGTGTTGTAAACGTGTGCACAAAGAGCCACCCGGGGGGAAGTGGGAGGTGAATCATCGAGCGACGATTAATTGATTTGCACTGATCAACCAGCTCACGGATCATGAGGTGAGAAAGGGGAAAAAAAGGAAAGTTTAGGTTTTTTCTTGCCACAAGAAACGCGCGGAACACACATGTACGCGTTTTTCGATGAATGGAAAAATAGAAAAAGGCGAGGGAAGAGGAAGAAGAGGAGGAGGAAGAAGGTGTCACAGGTTGACAAACATCGGATTGAATGCGCTTTTACCCAGTTTTCACACGCCCTTATTTTTACGTTCCCGCAGAGTTTTCGAGCCAAAACTCAGACTTTTTGATCGGAATTTCAAATTTTAGAATTTCGACAACTCAGCGAAAAACGTATTCTCACAATGATAGAGATGGCAAGACTCGATAGTTGCGCACAAATCGTACGAAGAACCAAACCGGAACCACTGCCAAGCACAATGGATCTAGTTAGAGCCCTCTCACCGGAAACTCTGAACCTCAAGCGATTGAAAGAGAAGAGAGACGCAGACAGACGAAACGAGCTTTTGATTCACAGTAGGTGCTCCAGGTGCTCGTGACTGACAGAAAGAGAGAGTGCAAAACAATTGAACGGACTACAGTAATCTCTAGATTGCCTTCCAAGCGTTCTCCGCGGCTTATGCGCTATTTCGACGACGTTCACGCGATACAATAATAATTATTAGCCGGAAGAAGAACCCTCCCTCGGGTAGCCGTTATGCTATTCTACCCGATATTATATTTCTCTGCGACTAATCAGGTGTGAAGAATGGAGGAAAGAAGCCTTACCATCATCATCATCATCATCATAGTCGTTGTCGCGTCTGACCGTCTTGATCCGGAATACCTTACGCGCCACCAGATCCGGTGTGGAGGTTTTGAAAAGACGCGGTACATCCATCACCCATAAATTCGCGGGCTAGATCTGAAATACCGTATTCACTCTGAAGTTCAACTTTGACGTGGTATAACTCGAAAACTAGAATAACTATAAAAAAGTTGTCAACTGGAGAAACATGAGAAATTTTACGCTGAACATGTTTGTAGTTGACAACTTTCTCACAACTATTCTAGTTTCGGAAATATTTCGGTTTAAAAGTCACGCACAAAGGTGGGTGCCGTTCTATTACAGTTTTTATGGTTCTAGTTTTTTTTTGTCTCTTGAACTCCAAGTTCGAGCTCAGAAACGAAATGTTTTGGCGGTGGTGGTGGTAGGAGGGAAGGAGTAGTTTCTGGAGATGCCAGTGATAGGAGACCTGTGTTCCTCGGAGCGTCGGATGGACAGCCGTGTGGCTAGTCGAGACGAGACAGTGAGTCGCGAGAGGAGACGCAGACATCGAGAGATATGTCGCAGGATGTCAAGCGGCTCAACATGTATCATCGACGCGGGGGGAATCAAGTGGCCATTGAGATCCTCGAGCCTGGACATTGACTTCTCAATCTGTGAAGAGAGTTTCAGGATCAGAGAGACAGAACCAAAGTTCCTCGTATCGTTCCGGGTTCAATGTACGTTTTCAACACGTGCTGATAAAAGTATAAATTCATTTTATGCCTTTCGATAGTCATTAAAAGTTTTCAACGAAATGCTCACCACACTGCTTATCAATCGGACGATAAAAAGAGCGTCTTTTCGATGGAAGCGAGTTTGGCCTAAAATTTAGATTTCTCATAGGCCAACCGATCAAACCACCAGATTCCCTCCTCCCCCCTCTATGGGTCTTATCACGAAGCTCGGGGCAGTGCGAAAACTGAAAACAAGCTCCGCCCATTTTTAGCGCAGCGGTTCACGTGGTTATCAATCTCTTTCAGCACCCGCACCGGTTGATAAGACATCTAAACCAGCCGCTTTCATTTAGTCTCGCCTTTTGCTTTGTTGCTCTTCTTTACCAAACTCCCGCTTCGTCGTCGGAAGAATATCGGAACCAGTGCGAGTTTCCAGACAATGTCCAACTTCTTCGCACGTTTCCGCCGTTTGCTGTTCCGCGCGCGGACTCCAGCTTCGGACGAGAGCGGAAAGTCTTCGCATCAGAAGACGCGCACAAAGTCGCTGAACCTTCCCGCCACCAGTAACAGTCTTCGCGAGAAGCATCGGTGAGTCACCCCCACCACCCTTCCCGTGAATCAAGTTTATCAGTGTGAGGAAACTTGAAGTTTCTGATAAAACTCGCCGAATTTCGACATTTCCGATGGGGGTTTTGATGAAAAGTGACGTCAATCACAATCGCACTTATTTTTGTTTCTAATTATAGTTTCGTTTTCTGTTTCAAGCCGCTTATCAGTAGTGGATGCGTCCACGTCACAGAAAAAGAGAAAAGACTCTCAGGAACTCGTAAAACGCATCTAGCCCGTAAAAAAACCATCGACACTTTCCAGTTTTTGACCCGAAAACCCGGAAAAACCATTTGTTTTTCTCGGCTAGTTTCACTTTTATTGCTTCTGTTATCACGATAAGCAACTAAAACAGAGAGCGACGAAATTCGACTTGATTGTCATTGAAACGAGACGTTTTATATGAGATTCTGAGGCAATAAAATCAGTTCCATTCTTTTCGAAAACCCAGAACTGATCTCTGACTTAAAGACACATTTCCAGCACGGCCGCCTCGGTGAGCGTCAAAAGAGGCTCGCAAGTGGTCATCCGGAACAGAAGTCAAAGTGTGATCGTCGAGCGAAAACATGTCAGCCGAAGTGTCGATAAGGTATACGAATTCGCTGATAGCCGCCGGGGTGAATCATCGCAACCACACCTTTCTCTTAAGACTCACGGGACTGTGTGGTAGTGATCAGCACTTTCCGGGTGCACAAAATGACATCGGTCGAGTCGAATTCAGTTTAAACAGTCAACAAATTTACGCAACATAATTAGAAACAATTTTGATTTTTGAGCCCGAGAGGTTATGTGTGTGTTTCAGCAATCCTCTCCGCCCGCCGGACGCCAAACGCATTACACAATTCACAAGGCGACGACGTCTCCGAGTGGCACCAGTTTGGCGCCAACGTTGACCTCCAGCTACCGTACTCGATCCGCCTCCTCCTCAAAGCCTACCGTAATCTACATTCATTCCTGAGACTTCCTCGATAATGGTTCATTGTTGTTTCTTAGAAAACGGGTTCCCACATTTCAAATTGTTGCCCATTTCAATAAACTTTTCTCACACTGTGGCACAAGATCAGAGAAATGATCACAGGAGGGAAAAGGTGAGAGTTGCTGCTGTTTGTTGACACAGACTAAAATGAGCAAACAAACACACAACTCGGCTCCTCCTCTGTTTCTCATTCGAGCTCGTTTGGTCGAGACGATGTTCCCGTTTTTTTCGATTCTCCGTCGAATTCTGAGGAAAAGACGACGTCGGAATCAGGAATCGAGCGACCCGAGTCACACTACTATCTATGTCACGTCTCCTGGACCGCCTGGCTATTCGCACGCGCCTCCCGACTATTATCAGATTGATCAACGGCAAAAGTGAGTGGACAGTCTTCGCGCTCCGCTGGACTTTGGGTTTCTAGGCCGTGGCCGAGCTTGTTTTCAAACTTTCTCGCCAAGTCCAGTGGAGCGCGGTGTGGAAACTTAGAAAACGATAAGCTCTTTCAGCGGACGCCGTCGTCGCCGTCGCTAAAACCGGAACCTATGTAAATGTATAAAAATCTTTATTAAAATGCACATGAAGCGAATTTTGTTGTTCACTCGAACCAAGAGGGGCGGGGTTCTTCAGGGAAAATACAATTTTTGTTTATGCGTTCTGAACGTTTTTTTTCTGAAGAACACCTCTATAAATTTTTTGTTTTTTTTTGCAAAAAGAAAACAGTCTATCACAGGGGGGAAGTAATGGGTGATGGTGGTGGTTGAGACGGCCGAAACGGCCGAAACGCTTCGATTTTCGAGACGAGCCAGTGTTTCTAGAAGGCGAGGAAAGAAAAAGCTTGGGAGAAGAAATGTTTGATTCGGGCAGCTGGTGAGGAAGTAAAATGTGAGCAACGACACTTTGTAAAAAGGGAAAAAGCGAATCGGAAGAAAGAGAAGGCTCAAACTTTGCTCAATTGAACACGATCGTTGCTGTAGCACGCCTGGCAGTGGAGGCGTCCGTCACGAACACGAACGTCGGCTCCGGTGGCTCCAGAACCTGGAATCGCAAGTCTTCTATTCAGCTGCTCCTTCAAAAAAGGATGTCTAACCCAGCGAGGTTTTGCAAACGTAGCACTTGAAGCACGCCAAATGGTAGAACAAATTCAGACTTTCGACGATCATCGCAGCGCCACGCCCTGAAATCAAAGCGATTCTCAATCGGTTCGCGGTTTTTCTCTCAGGCTGTACCGAGCTCCTCATTACAATGAGCACACCGATGTTTTCCGGAAACGGCGACCACCGAATCGTCCTTCTGCACGTGGCTCTGGGATTGTTGTTGCACCTGCGTCTCCTCTCTTCGCATGTTATTTCGCTGCACTGGCGTCGGGAAGGTTCGTTCCTCGATGCGACTGTACTCGTCTCGTTCGTACTTTTCAGTGACCACCGGCTGCTGCTGCTGCTCCACTGGCGGCATACTGTACTCGCGCTCTCTCACGTACTCCCGCTCCTTCTCCTTCTCCAGACGACGGTTGATGTATCCCGGAAGGTTACTGTAACGGTTCTCCCTGTCACGCTGTGAGTTGTCTCTTTCTCGAAAAACCTCAAAGACGACGACGTCGCCGCGATTCCTCGACGATCGGCAGAGTATCCGGGCGCCGCTTGACGCTGCTGATTGATGACGTCACGCCAGTCACGTGATTCCTGAACACTCGGTTGGACTGGAGAAGAGCAACGGGGAGGCAAAACAACTTGATGGAAAATGGAGGGAGGGGTGATGGTTTTCGGGAAAAGTTCTGGCTCTACGATTCCTAGAAAGCTTTCTAAGGGGTTTAGTCGAACGTCTGCCTATTCTAAACGAGTCTCCAAGTTTCTTTTCCAGTGATAGTTAGTACGTGACCGAGAAACAGTTGCCTCCACCTGCTCGTAGATCTTCGTCGTCGTCGTGACGGTTTTGTCCTCCTGCTCCTGCCACTGATACGTGTTTCTCACAAAGTCCAGGTCACGATCCAGATCGCGCGGCGTTCGGCTGTTGCCACCGTACTCTCGTTGAATCTGAATGTCGTGACTACGCTCGCGCGGCGCTCGCACATGATTCCCGGCACGATCGTAGAAGCGATGCGTCACCGCGCTGACGTCTTCGCCGACACCGTCCTCGTCGTACGGCACGTCGTCGTACCGGCTCAACGGTTGTTGGCTTCGCGAGCGCGTCGGCGGCGGCACACCGTACGAGCCGACCGTGTAGTAGTCGTCAAAGTGGTGGCGGTTAGTCGGACGGCTGTTGTGATGACGTCGCATCGCCGAGGAGGAGTACGTCTCCTCGACGTCTTCTTGGTTCTTCTCAAAGTAGGTTCGCTGGTGGGGAAGCGATTCGGTGGAATAGTAGCGACGTGGCGCTTCGACCGGATAGTAGTTGTGCGACGATTTTTTAAGCGCACTTCTTAAAGGGGACGGCTCACGTGGGGTGGTGATGGTGGTGTTCTGGGTCTGTAAACATGTTTTGTGGTGTGACGTGGCAACGTGTACGTGTGTGTGTGTGTGTGTGACGTCATCAACGTAATGATAGATGTACAATTCCGAACACAACTGATAGTAGTACGGTTAGTGCGAGAAGAGTCCATGTTATAGAGAAAACGTGCATGCAGTCGTGCTCATATTTGTCCAACTTTTCCATTCTCTTTTTTTGTTTGAAACTATCGCATAGAGCTTGAATAGACCCGAAAACGATGAAGAAAATTGAAAAAAAAATAGAAAAACGTCACAATTCGAAAGGGGAAGTACAGAGGGGGAGACATCGGGGGAAAAAAGGGGAGGAAAAATAGAAACCGAAAAACAGCGGGGGGAAAAGAAACAAAATGTAAATATTCAAATTCTGTCACACTCACCACCGACGCCACTTTCTCATCAATCTCGTCGCCGTCCGAATAGTCGTTTCTCCAGTGGGTGGCGGTGCCCTGGAGGAGAAATGGTTATCGAAGAGGAGAAAAAAAACGGAAGAAGTTTCGGACGATTCTCTCCTTCCACTATTCTACTTTTACTATTTGTTTTTGTGTGCCCTCACACGCGCGCGCATCTTTCACTCTATAAACACTACGGACAGCCACATGTGAACATGATCGGTGGCAAAAAATGAAAAATGAATGAAAAAAGGGAAGAGAGAGAGTTGGAATAGCACTCTACCGAGAAAACATTAAACTTTTATTATATTCCTTTTATTATATTCCTATGTTTTTGTTCTTTCGATCGCCTTCCTTACTCGGGTTAAAGTGCGCTTACAAAACTCGGCCATGGCCTAGAAACCCGGGCAGTCGCATTTAAACTTTCGCGCCAAGTCTAACAGAGCGCAGTTATTTATCCTAGACACTATGCCTTCGCACTTACTTTAGTGTACCCACCGACCTTCCGCCGGGGTCTTCCGCAGCAAAGAAGCATCTTTTTTTGTTTTTCAGAGAAATTGATACCAGGCGACCAGTCGGGGGAAGGAAGAGAACTGTGAGATATTATGGACGCCGTCGTTTTTCTCTCTCTCTCCCCCGCTTTTCTTTTTTCTTTTGCTATGCATTTTTTCTCCCACAACAATAGAGACAAAAGGGAAGGAAGAAATTGGGGGAAGGGTGTGTACATTTTGTACGATTTTTTGCTTCGTTTTCAATATTTTGATTATATTTCGTTGTTCCGTGCTTTTTTTTTGGGAAATCGAAATTCGTCAGCGCATGAACATTTTGAAAGTCTTCTGAAGGGAAACTCACACTTCTCGGCAGTGTGGACCTCTTCAGAGTGGTGGTGGTGGACTCTTCTTCGGAGTCACGACGTCCGTCAAAGTTGAGATTGGTGCGCTGAAATTGTTGCGAGTTCTGATGATGTTCCGAGGGGTTCGCACTGCTCACCGCGATGTTCTCATTGCTCAGGTGATAGTTTCTGATGGTTCTCGGCTCGTCGTCGACACCGCCCGAGTTGCGCGTCTTCGCGTAGATCTCCTCGGAACGCTCTCTTCTGCTGAGCCGTCTGTCGACTTCCGGAACAAAGTCGGTCAGGCGGCCCGGCGCGTTCTTCTCCTGGTAGCTGGTGACCCGATAGTCGCCGTACTCGCTGCGTCCGCTGCTTCGCGCCGACGACGAGTTGAAGTTGTCTTTGGCGGTCCGATAGCTCGACAGCGAGGCGTCCCGCTTTCGATCCAACGATGCGCCGGTCGTGGCGCCACGTGGCAGACTGTTGTAGTCGCGCGAGGATCGCGACGAGGTGGAGTTCGAGTCGCGAGACGCTCGCGAGTGTTTCCGCTTGAACTCGGCGTACGAGTCGAACGATCGATTGTCGGCGAACACCGAACGAGCCTTGTCGAAGTTGCTCGAGTTGATCGACGACGTCGACGCTTGTTTGGTCATCAGAGGAGTTGGCGCGGCTGAAAACGAGATCTTCTGATAGGAGGCAGCTTCTTCAAACACTTACGAGCTCTCAAAATGAGCACATCAGCTTCTCCGACGCGCGCGGCCTCGTGAAGAATTCGAGTGACTCCGGACTGGTACTTGTCCGCCATCTCTTCGCCGTTGATCGAGAGAATCGTGTCGCCGACCTGAAACAACTCTCGTGTCATCACTTCCGATCCGATCGTCGAGGTACTCACAAGAAGTCCAGCTTTATCCGCCGGCGATCCCACAATCACACTCTCCACGAGCACCCGATCGTCTCGCTTCGACGTGGTGAAGCCCATTCCCTTGTGAACCGGCTGCGATCCCATCACGATGTTCAGCGTGAACAGACCGTCCTGCTTCGACGAGTAGCCGTTCGACGCGCTGTACCGTCGCTCGTCGTGATGAGAGTTGGCGCGTTGGTAGATGTGCTGTTTGGGATGGTAGGTGGCCGGCGACTCGTCGAACGGAATGTCGACCGCGTGGTAGATGCGGCTGCTCGACGACGATTTCAGCGGCGGAGCATGCGTCGGTCGGTGCTCCTAGATGAATTCTATCGTTTTTGATCGACATCAGAAAATTTTGCGCTAGGATAAAAGCTATTGGCTGGTAAGTTTGGCATACGCCAAAATGAGCCCACCAAATCGCGCAAATTTACCTAAGACCCTTCCAGATTCAAATTACCTCCATGATGAAGTCGCTTCGCGGGTATTTGGTGGCGGTGACAGTGGCCTTCTGCTCTCGATTCAACTCCACAGTCAAATCGATATTCTCCACTTTTTGCTCCAGCGACCGTTGCTCGAGCTCTTGCGCGGCTCTCGACACGAAAGGTTTGACGCCTTCGCGTTGAGGCGGCTGTTTGAAGGTCGCCTCGACGCGAGCGGAAGTGACCGGCATGTAGGAGTTCTTCTCGACCGCGCGGGTGCTCTCCTAGAAAAGTGAGCTCGATTTTACCGGGAAGCTGTTCGAAAGCGTTACCACGTAGCTGCTAGTACTCAGATCCTCCTTGTCCTTCTCTTCGGGCGTCTGATCATAGTAGTGACTACTCTTCTCGATGCTTCGATAAACCGGAGCGTACTCCTGGGTCCTCGAGTACTTGAGCGGTATCAGCACCTGATCCAACTTCTCGTCGACCGGAGGTGGTGGCGGCGGATGGTGCGGCGGCTCCTCGTCGAGCAGACTCTTCGGCGACACAAAGAGATCGGTGCCTGCAAGAGTTGCCCGTAACTTTCAGCGCTCTTTCTCCAAAAGCTCGCTCACTTCTCGGCGAAAACTCCGACGTGGACGGCGACTCGACGGTTCTGTTGTCGATGCCCGAGTCGTTGTTCAGATCGTCGCTGGAGCTTCTCAACGGCGACACCGTGGATGCCGAGTGCTGACGTGGCAGTGGAGCGCGAGGGGCGGTCGCTGAGTTGACCTCAAGGATCTCTTCCTTGGTCTGAAATGAAATGCAAGTTAATGAAGAGTAGTAGTTAGTGAATTATAAATGTTTGTGGACTATACAAAAGTGGGATGGGAGGGGAAGGGATGTGTTTTCCAGGTATCACTGCCCGAAATATGAACGCAGATGCAGATACAGATACACACAAAAATCGTACAATACACTGCAAATATACATCTTTCTCTTTCCGTTCGTCGCCTTCTTTTCCTCCCCCACAATTTTCTCTTCTCTTCTTTTCTCTTCCCGCCGTCCGTCCGCTCCGCTCCGCAGGTGTCTCCTTCCACGGAAAGTGGGCGGAGCTTGCCTGCGTCTCTTCGTCTTCCACACTATTTCAGCCACCCCCCCCCCCACCGCCTGTGTTCCTAGGTACGTGTACATTGTTATGGATGACTAATACCATCTCAAAAACGAATCAAAAACGAGCGGAGAAGAATATGGAGAAGTGTCAAGACCTGGAAAGCGAGAAGAAGAAGAAGAAGAAAAGGCCCACATTTTGTTTTGTACTCGCCGTCCGTCTTTCTCAATTTTCAGTGCAACAAAGCGGTTTTCGCACCCGGGAGAACAAAAATTGATTTTGAATGGACGGAGAAAAAATGTAGAGAACCGAGGGAGGGAAGATCGAAAAAGTATCTATCGGGTGTATGTGCGTATGCATAAATGTACAAAAACTGGATTAGTTACGGTGGTTTCGTGCGCCTAAAGTTCGACGAATGTGGCGGCGAGTGTCGACGAAGGGTCCAGAGGTACAGTCTTACCACAAGTTTGTCATCCCATTTCACACTTTTCGTCCGAGACTTTCGCTCCTCTTCGTCAAACTGCTGGACAAAGGTGCTCGGTAGGGGTGGGGCGACGGGCGGTGAGAACGGTGAAGCTCCGGACGCCGACGCTGCCGATGACGTCATGACTTCCACGTCGGCAGCTCTGCCACCATCGCGACGCGTCACAATTTCCACGTGCACGTAGCCACGTTGATCGCGTGTGACACGTGGCAGGCTTTCGTTCGGAAACAGACGACTCCACCGTGGCCACACCTCGTCGGAGGGAGAGCTCATACGGAAGTGTCGGCTCGCTCGAGCGCCGTAGATATCACTGCTATGAATACGTGTCAGTGGAAGAGGTTATGACGGTGATGATGATGATGATGACGATGACAAACAAGTGTCTCGCTCGCGTTTCGCTGGATGAATATTATGTGTGTGTGTGTGTGTGTGTGTGTGTTGGAGAGTGAAACGGCCCTATGAAAGAGATTACATCGAAAAAGTTGGTGTGTGCGTGTCAGCAGTACCAAATTCCGACTGACTGACGGCGAGACAGTGTGCGAGGTGACGAGACGCCGACTCGAGAACCGTTTATATCTACCACCACGTATCTCGACGCTTTTCGATTCCAAAAGAGACACAGCGGGTGAGAGGAGGGCTGAATTGAAAGCGGAAACCTCATTTCGGAGCGCGGCGAGGGGATATCTATGTCGGTTATTACGTTTTGCAGCATCGAGAGACAGAGACGGGGGGTCTACTGGTTTCAGACACTTGAGCTTGTTTGAACCTCTGAACTTCCGACCTGTATCTCCAATTTCGATGACGTGAACAACAATAACAACAACTGCCACAAACCCATACGTTCAGATCAGACAGACAAAGACCGGGAACTGTCGGCGGATGTTTTTTCTCCTCGTTTGTTGATCTCATAGCACAAAACAGAGAACATCAGTGTCAACCCGAATGTTACGACTTTCCGTGAAAGCAAAGAGAAAACAACTCACCACACCACCGCGGACCTTGATACGCAGCACCGATATCTCTTTCGGACTGTACGGACAGTTGGCATTAGTGCAAAACTCGGGCGGTATCACCGACAACGGTTGCTCCACAGACACTTTCGGCATTGTTCAGTCACGCACACAGAAACAGAGAGAGCGATGCGGTGGAATGAAAGAATAGCAGCGGGAGGGAACGAGCAGTTTGAGCAGCCACAAAAGCTTTAACTCGCACAGTTCTTTCTTTACCAGTCAAACGACCCGAGCTACCTCCACCTCCTTCCTCGCGACCAGTTATCGGTGGCGAACCGAAAGAGTGCGCTCAATTGAGTGACGGCAGACGAGGAGACTTGTCAAACTTTTAGTTATTTTCGAGGTTAGAATAAACAAACTTCTCCCGTCGAGCCTCCGCTCCGCACAGTTTGTGCACAATCAAATACGTTTTTGGGTGGTAATTTTGTGTGTTTGGGAACACGGAACCGTACAAGCTACACGTTCCACATCATGTTTTTTTTCGAAAATAAAACAACAAGCCAACCTTTCTGGGTAGATACGATGTGTATTCCTCTGCTCTTCTCGTCGTCTCCGTCGCTTCGGACGAGGCACGATCGCCGAACTTTTCCTTTCGTTTCCGCCGCCAAGTGTCCAAATCGGCCTGCCACGGTTCGCTATCATCGAACTTTTGCTGAAAGAAGTCATGGAAATAAGCGAGGCTTCCGGAAAAACTTTCACGAACCGATTGTCGTTGTCCCTGCAACATCTTCTCTCGCTGAACTTTCTGTTGTTGAGCCATCTGAAGTGTGGACTTTGCCGTTTCAGCCATGTCAGCGCCTCCTTTCGTGGCCGCCACAAACTGGAACGGATCCGAGGATTTCTGTCCCGGTCCTCGCAGCATCTTTGCGCCGGGTCTGGAAAAATATTTACAGATTGTTTTATTTCAAAACAAGAATAAAAGGAAAAAAATTTTCGCTCCCGGGTGGGCTCGAACCACCAACCTTTCGGTTAACAGCCGAACGCGCTGCCTATTGCGCCACGGAAGCACGTTTAGACCTATTTCGTCAGTGTCTAGAAATTTACGCTGATAGCTTATCGGGGAAACTTTGCGTAAGGTTAACGGAGTGAATGGCCATTGGCGCCTGAAATCGGCATGACATCGGCATGACGTACGCCAAAACGAACGCCCCAGCCGCCAATGGCGCAATGACGCCAGTGGCGCCGTTTCAAAATGTCTTAGGCAACAGCGCATTATTGTTTGAGGGCTGACATCTCATCTATGGAATGAAGTTCCCAAATGAAAGTCTAATTAGGGGAGCTTTGTTCCAGACGCTGAAAGTGTCAGAACGGGGGAAGGGAAAGCTTCTCTGTGGCTACAGAGTGCGGGGGACAGTTGGTGTGAAGATGTCAGTGAAAACAAGAGAGAAGAAAACGCAAAAACAAGTGTCTATAATTGATGTTTCCAGCTTTCGCCCAGAATAGTTGCCACCAACAGCTAATTTCAGCGACCAGACATCCCCGACGCACGGGCTTCTGGTAAAACCCTAAAAGGGAGCGGGGCGACGGGTTACGGTATCAGTGGGTCAAAGCAGTTCGCAAAACAAAAAAAAAGATTGAGAGGCAATGAGATCCGCACAATCTCGCATATATCCGGTCATTCATTGGCGGCTCACCACCCGCCTCCGTCGAATTGTTTGTTTATCTGCGTCCGGCATGAGAGCGGCGGTCAGCGTGTTCCCCCGGGCGGCGAAGGCGGAGAAAGTGCAAAAGTGCGAGAAGAAGCAGCGGAGAGCCAAAGAAAACGAGGACGAGTCGAGTGCGTAATCTCTTCACTTTTACGTGCCTGGCTGGTAAGAGACCAGTCACTTTCGAGTGTCTCTTTTTCACGCAAAGCACGCCAATTGCCGGCGGGAACATGCTTCACACACTCCAATAATTTGCCCATTTATCACAAAACACAACGCTCACCCGAATTCGTCCTCCTCCGGGTAATCGTCGCCGCCAAGATTCGGCGGGTACTTGGCCACCTGAAAATTGGAATTGAAACTTTCCATGTGGAGTTCAGTTCGAGTTAATAGAGTGGAAACAACGAGACAAGTTACGAGTTAAAGACACAAAATTCTTATTTTTTTCGAATTTTTCGGACTCAGAAAAAAGAACCGTCGAGGAGCACTTGGAAGATTCAGGAAGTGAGTCACTCCAAACAGGAACACCAACACATAAAACTTGTCATGATAATCGATTCACAAAAAGCAAAAAAAGAAGTGTGACCCTCAAAATGTTCCATTCCACCGCCCCCCTTATCAATTGTGTCTCCGTGTGAGTCTTCGAAATGTAAACATACCAAAAATGTGTCACATTTTTTAGGACCGTTTTTAATAGTCCGCCCTTTCATCGAGCCCCGTTAGAAACCGACAAGAAAAGGGGTTAAAGTTAGAGTTAGAGTTCAACGAACAAAAAAAAACTGTCAATTCTACCTTTATCGCATAATCATTCTCCATCATTATCACAAATCTGAAAGTTACAGTTCTTCGGGGTTTCTGTTGATAAGAAAAACTGATCAGTTTGACTTTCCGAGTGCCAAAACGGAATGTCAGCGGCGAAAAAGAGAAAGAGGGGGTTGAAAAAGAGAAGATGAGCTTAAATTCAAATAGAATACGAGGGAGAAAAAGGAGAAAATACATAAAGAATTGAGGGGTTCGTTTGGAGACTCTTTCGAGCAAATAAACAGAAAAGTATGTTTTACTTGTGGGAAATTCGAGATTCTCTCAAGACAAAGAAAAACACATGGAGAACAGAAAAAGAGATGGATACAGTAGGATGACCCATTTTCCGATTTTCAAAAAGAAGCATAAAACGGTTGGGATTCGAAGACGGACAAATAAAATTCCGAAATTTTGAGCGAAATTCGCTCTCGCGAAACCAGAAATGGCGATAATTTGATAATCAGAGGGCGAAGCGAGTGAGAGAAAGTGAATAAATACAGATCCCAAAGCAATATTCAAATTTCACTTCTTCTCAACGCCCCCAGCTGAATCGTAAATTCGAAAAGCGTCGGCGTCTCTTCGTCTCGCACACTCTCTCACTCTCTCTCTCCGAACATTTATGGCGTGAACGGTTCGGGAATGTCGGTCAAGATATCAGTTATCAGTATGCGTGATTAGAGAGAGAGATTGCCGAAGAATATTCGGGTGATGTTTGCAAAACTCGGAAATTCGTCTGGGGGAGAAACTTCTTCGATGAAACTGCTAGTGTGGTCAAAAAGATGAAGAGGAACTTAAGAAGTAGTACAAGACATGTAACGTCGAACCATTCAGCAGAAGATTTGGGATTAAGAAACTGGAGAGCGTGGGGGGAGGAGGAGGGAAATGCGGTGGAACGAAGGAAGGCAGAGAGGGTTTCCAATCCGTCTTCTTCTTCTTCTTCTTACTCTCGTGCGGTTTTGTTTCGGATACACGAAGACACCCATGTCGTCGTTCCTCTTCCGACAGGTCCACCCTCCAAGAAAACACATTATGCAAATGGCGGCGACCCCCAGGAGGCGCCCGGTGTTGATTGCCCCGAAACAGGTGTCCTGTCTCCACAGAATGCGCCAAATCCATACAGTCATTTGCATCGTTCCCCGCACCTCCTCCTCCTCCTCCGTCTCCTCCCAGACGATTCCGTCTGAATGCGCGGAATTGTCACGCGATGACAGAAATTGGTTGTGAAATGGCATGGGCGGACGACGTTCGCTTGGCGGAGGTGTGTCACAGCCAATGGTCACATCTCGAGAAGTGTCACTCTTTGGCAAACTTTGAAAACAGATTCGGACTCCCGAAGAAGATATCCTATCGAATGGTTGTGGGCTCATCTCGAAATCCCACCGCCGTTTCACTTTTGACTATTCCTTATAGTAGGAGGTATGGGACAGTATAGCGGCGGAAACTTTGAGAAAACTTATCGCCAACCGGAAAAACCTCGGCCACGGCCTAGAAATCCCTTTCCGATCGAAAATGCGCTTCAATTTCCGCGTTGACAAGTCTAGCTATGCTCACACTTTTAATTTTCAAAGCTTCCGAAAGAAATGCTTAATCTGACTATGACGTCATCGAAAAACCACCGGAGGCATTACGATCAGAAAAAGTTGGAAATCTTGCAGATGGCAACCGATTTGCTAAAATCGCGCGAATTGAAACGGTTTTTAATGTGTGTGTTAAATAGGAAAGTGCGAGAAAAAAAAAACGAAAAAGTGATGTGTTTTATCGATTGAAAAAGAGAGCGCGCGAAAAGAAAAATCCAAAAGGCGGTAGCTAGGCCACCGACGAGAGAGTGTGAAAAACGCGGAGAGGCAGACGGTTAGAGCGTTTTCTACTCTCACCCGATGGCGCGCGAAATCGCTCATTTGAATTTGAATTCGAAGTCAGTTTTTGAACAAAAACTGTTAATATTTATTTATACTTTATTGAAAACACTGGGATAGGGAAAACAGATTATTTAATTTCACCGGGAAACATCAATTATCGTTAAAACAAAGAGTAACAATGGGAACGGGGATAGAAAAAAGGAGGAAGAGATCTTTTCATATGGGCGGATAAATGGATGAAATGTTAGCATAGTTTGTGTCAAATCAGGCTAGAAAATAGAAACGAGAGTAATCGGTCAATAGGAAATCGTTTCATAGACGAGAGGCGGCGACGAGTGAACGAGGTGCCGGAACTCGCTGACATCCACGTTGGCGAGGTCTTCCGGAACCTTCTCCTTCTCCTGAAAGAAACGCGAAATTCGAAACCCTTGAGTATGTGTTTGTGTTTGTGAGTATGAAGTATGGCAAGGTCAGTTCGGTTGACCACTACTCAATAACAACAAGATGATTGATGGATCGGTTGGGTGAGTGGGTGGGTTGTCAGTGGGTGGCACCAGGTGGCACCGAACCGAAATCGGACTCACATTGGAAGGCGTATGGTGCCATTTGGCGGGAGGAGACGATAATTGGGTGAGTGTTGGGCACGAGTCGGGCGCCGAAGCGGACTGCTGACGCATTTTCAGGTGGTTGGTCTTCTGCTCGAGATCCTCGAGGTGGCGTTCGAGTTGGATGACCCGGGCGAGACTGTCGAGCAGAATCTGAAAACCGAATTCCTCAGAAGGCGTTCTTCACGTCTTCTCCTCCAAGTGTAATGTCTTAATGTGACCTTTGCGTGTGTTCCTGCCACCCCCGAAGGCAAAGAAAAAAGAGAAGAAAAAGAGGAGAAAAGTGCAGGTGTGTCGTGGAGAGGAGAGAACCCGAAGAAGAAAAAAACTCGTTTCCGTCTCAACCATATTTGCAAAAAGAAAAAGAAAAAGAAAAAGAAAAAGAGAGGACGCCTAATTTTTGTTTTGTTGAGAAAATTGCCCTTCTACCCCGTCTTGATTCGTGGGATGATTGTAAAATCGAACCCCCTCTCCCGCCTCTTCTCAAAAATTGTTTCGAATTAAGGTCACGTCTACCATACCTGACACACGAGCGGATCCTTCGGAACTTCGTCCATGTACTGCTTGAGACGATCGTAGATGTTCGGATGAGTCGGGTAGGGAAGGTTCACCGGCGTCTCGTAGACATTGTACGTCTGTGGCGGCTGCTGCGGCGGCGGCGGTGGAGGTGGTGGCGACGTTCTGGAAGATTCCGGGGACTGTTGATCAGTGGGAGTCTTCTTACATAGTGGATCCTGACGGGCTTCCCGACGTGCTGGAACAATCCGAGTAGGTCGACGTCGTCGAGTTTTTGCGTTGACGATACGGATGGTAGTAGTAGCCCTCCTGGACGGGAAACAAACTGATTTCTCGGAGGGGCTTCGAGCAAGATGAGAACTGACCTGTTTTTGGTTGGGATTCTGGCTCATACGACGCATAGCTTCACACGTGTACTTCATGATTCGGATGGGAGGGGGAATGAGTAGGCAGTCAGCTGTGGAAGGGGGGAGGAAGTCCACGACTCTCACTCTCTCTCTCTCTTTGAACATTCTTCTCTTGTCGGTCTCCCCTAGGCGCCGCCCATTCCGCCCGCGGGCACCCGTACCTTCCGTGCCAGGAACCGACGCTCTGACGTCTCCGCCCGCCGCACACTGTCTTCGATTCGGCGCGGCGCCACCGACGGGTACGGCGCAGTGAAGAAGACGCAGAAGACGTCGACGGCGACGGTGAGAAAACAGAAGAAAGAGAGAGAGAGAAAGAGAGGGAGGGAAGGAAGGACAGAAGACGTTTCGAAAGGGGAAACGAAAAAAATAGAAGGGGGTGCTGGGGGAGAGAACAACTTATCATACATCTGTCCCTCTTTGCAAAAAGTGGAAGGTGTTTGAATTGAAGTTTGGCGCGCGCGCGCGCGAGAATTTATGTGGCAGTTACTGGGGTAGAAGACGTTGAGTAGAAGACGTCGATGATGATGATGATGATGATCCAATCGCGCACTTCAAAGATGCCGAATATAGTTAAGGAAGGGCTGCAGGATTACGGTACTTGTTTTGCCTTCTCGATGTGGATGGTCTGTATTCGAGCTGGGATGTTTTCAAAAGTTGTAACTTTTCCGCAAACATCAAATGTGGGCGTGGCAAGGATGCCCGTAAATCGACACCAAACCGTCTCTTCCACGCGAGACCCGTTCCAGCTCAAGCTCCGCCCTTTTCTGGTGTTTGCGTACAAGGCTCAGATTTGAAACATATTTCTTAATAATTCCAATTTAACAATTCAATGAAAAGAAAAACAAGTTCATTACAAGAAAAGCAAAAAAAATTGAGCAAATACACGTTTTCCTAAAAGAGACCTACCAGGATTACGGTATCTACAGTACACTCGCAAAGAAAAAGGAGCCGTACTAGATTACTGTAGCGTCGAGTTGAATTGTTTTTCGAGTCGAGGGAATGGCTAAAAGGGAGTAGATATTGTTGTTGCCCGTCGTCTGACCGACATTATTCTCACACCCCTACATTTCGCTTCTCTCCTCGTCTCCCACACTCGCGCTCTCGCCGTTTCTATGCAATTTTATCACATGTCACATGTCCTGGTCAGCCAGAAAAGTGTTTTCGAGGCGAAACCCAAAAACACAACCGCAAACATCCATTGTTTTTGGTTTGCTGGCCGTTTTCTTGGTTTGCTGGCGGACCGTTGGCGGTATCCCTGCTTTCCACACCGCCAACTGGCGGCATCTTGGCCATACTCTGGCGGTTCCGTGGCGGAAGAAATAATCTCTCGTTTCCATTATCACTGTCCTATCACGTGCCGCCCGTTTCGTCGTCGTCTTCTCGAAAACGCGATCAATATTGTTATAAACCTCGTCACTACGCCCCGAGTGTCCGTGTGGCCGTGTGTGTGTGTGTGTGTGTGCGAGTGCGAGTGTCTGTGTGTTTGTGTGTGTATGTATCTATCTCTCTCGTCTCTTCTGCGTCTCTCTGTTTCCATTAGTCAACCGAGTTTCGCCGTTTTATTTTGTTTTTTCCGTGCTCCAACTTGACCGAACTCAACCAACAGACGGGCTTCTGGTTGACGGCCTGAGAAACTTTTTCAAAGTTTAAAGAAAGTTAGAATCAATTTTTCAACTGTCTAGCGTCAACTTTGAGTTTTTAAAAATCGGCTTAAACTTCATATCTACCACAATTTTCAGCCGCAAAATGGCGGCCGGCTTTCCGGAGCACCTTATGAAATACTACAAAGATCCACGTCTTCACCTCCTGAACCTTCCCGAAAAAGCGACGAAGAACATTTTCAAGTACTTGAACCCTGTCGACTGGTGGGTAATCAGTTAATCGATATCGATTGATTAACCCTGGAGAATCCGTTTCAGCTTCAACTTCTCGCTCTGCTCCAAGAGGACTCGCGACCTTGTCAAGGAGACATCGAACTACACGATTTCCCAAATCTTTCTGCGATTCGACGATGAACGATCGTGCGTCGGCGTCTACTTCCACCAGTGCGGCGGTGTGGCGTGTGTCTTCTACTCGTGGAAGAAGGTCGACGGTCATCGGAGATGCTGGAATTCGGCCTACAAACTCAACCTGAGCAAGTTCATCTCCTACATTTTCACGAATCGGTATTCTGAAACACTGTGCCAAGTGTCGAACTGAAAGTGAACTTCTAGATACCACCCGCGCGAAGTTCGGAACTTCCAGAAAGCTCCGATAGGTGCCAGTATCAATTACATCCAGGGAGCCCTGGATATTTACAAAGAGCTCGTCTACCTCTACCCGGTCAATGCGGCCTACGTGAGCGTCGGCGTGAACGTGACGAACAAGAAGACGTGCCACTTGCTGTCCGTCGCGCGCTTCCCGCCGATGACGATCCACTGTCTTCGGATGCTTGCGAAGCGAGAGGCGCAGGAGGTGCGAGTCAAAGAAGCCCTTCGCGCCGTCCGGAACGTCAACGTGCCGTCGACAGTTTATGTGTCGTTTCGAGTCGGAGAGGCGTGCATGAGTTGGGAGGTGAGCCTGGAATTACCGTGAAAACTCGAACTTTAAACCGGGATATCTCTGAAACTAGAAAAGTTATGAGAAAGTTATCAACTACAATCATTATCAGCTTGGAATTTCGCATGTTTTTGTAGTTGACAACTTTTCCCTAACTATTTTAGTTTTGGAAATATACCTTGTAAAAGGTGAACCACAGGGATTACGGTCAACTCTGTTCCGGACACAAAACCACCGATCGCTTTCAGCTCATCAACACACCGCACGTTGTTCTCGACGATCCGGAGTGGCTGACGAGGATCCACTTGCTGAGCTTCAACTGCATCTCCGTCGACATCGGTCTCAATTGGCTCTCGCCCGAGGACCTGAACGCGTTCCTCTTCCAATGGTACTACGCGGATGACACGAGACTCCAACGTCTCGAGATCAATCTGAGTCCCGAGGCGTTCGACAACAAGAAACGCATTCTGGACGGCCTTCCGTTGATTCCGTGGGATCCGAAGCGACGAGAAGGCGAGCATTTCGATGTGGAGTGAGTTTTGGCAGGAATCGACGTTTTGTACGCAAACACCGAATGGAACGGGTCTCGCGGCGAAGAGACGGTTTGGTGTGGATTTACGGGGGGACAAGATGATCGTCAGCTTAGGGACCGCCCACTTTTGGTGTTCGCGTATCAAATTAATCTGACAGAGTCTTGTACGCAAACACTAAATAAGTAAAAGACAAAAGATTCATTTTCCAAGTACCCCGTAAACCGACACAAGATCGTCTCTTCCATGCGAGACCAGTGCGAGCGCTAGCTCCGCCCACACTTAGTGTTTGCGTACAAATCACAAATGCAGAGTTCTGTACAAATCCGTTCTTTTGCAGCCAATACCTTCGCAAGTCGACTCTGCGCGATCCGAACCACTGGCTCGACTGCAAACACGCGAAAGATCTCGTCAAAGCGGACGGCCGACTCGCCACAATCCTCTTCTACGCCCGAAAACTCTACTTCATCGTGTGGACGAACCCGTTCCCGTACCGAACACTGAAAGAGGCGAGAAAGAAGAAGAGAGACGAGTTGGCGCGAAAAGAGCTCATCAAGCGACTGAAAACCGAGCTGAAGCGAGTGAAGAAGAAGGCCGAGGAGGACTGGATTCGGCGCGCCGAACAGGTCGCCGTGGCGGTCATCGCACGGCAGAACGCGGCGGCGGCGGCCCGCGAGGAGCGCGTCGCCAAGCGGAAATACTTCGAGGCGCTGCAAGAGTTCATGGACACTTCGGAGCCCGAGCCGAAACGACGACTTTTGCGGACCATCACTATTTTCAAAGAGGGAGAGGACTTTGATTTGTAGACTCCTTCTATTTTTTGTCTTTTCTTTTTTCCCCCTGTTTTTTGTTTCAAACTTTTCAAACTGTGTTATTCTTCACGTACGCAAACACCAATCATGTCGTTGCTCGTAAATCGACACTAAACCGCCTCTTCCGTACTAGACACGCCCTCTTTTGTCTTTTAAACCCTCTGTTAAATATTTAAATTGTGTTTGCGTACAAGTTTCAGTTTTTTTTGCACCAATGTTATCGGAATTTCCATAAACCAGCTTTACTTTTGAGCTTTATGTATGATCTCAAAGAAAGAATTGTGAAATGGCAGCGCCACGTCATGCACCGATTGACATGATTCACAATTCAGACAAAAACGAACTAATGTTTTGAAAAGAAAGCCGAAATAAAAGACGAGAGGCTCCGGAAAAATGTACGATTCTGTTTTTTTTTCTGGCGGCTGAAAATGAAGCTGCTGCTCTGTTTGTTACTCTTAACCGGTAGGTATCGTCTCGGAATAACGAGCGCAAATCATCGAATTCCTCCCAAAGGGTCACTTCCGTGTGTCCGATCGTTGACGGCTACATTCGACAACATCTTCTTCAAAATCGCCAAGAACTTCTTTCCGAAAGAAGCAAAGGAGATGTTGGAGACGTATCCGTTTTTGGCGAGAAACAAACATTCGCCGGAGGACATCAAGAACGAGTTGTGCGAAATCAACGAGGCGCGGCGGAAGTTTGCTGTGGAGCGTCAGTTTGCCAGCATGGCTGAAATGGTTGGTACGCAAACACCGAGAAGGGGCGGGGCCTAAGTTAGAACGAAAATTCAATAAAAGTGTCTTTTCCATGCTCCCCCTCTATGAAAAGAAGAGTTAGAGGCAAAATGAACTAACTTTCACGGAAGGTTATAGTTTTTGGGCGAAAAATGGATAATTGGTGGTGTATTTCAGTACTGGGATGACAGTCTCGCTGAAAAAGCGAAGTCAATCGACTGTGACGTCGAAGCCGTCGCCGGCGACCATCGTGTCTTCCGATTCAGTAACAACGTCTGCTCGCTGATTTGGAATGGCGAGACAGTGAGCGCGGTCGTCGAGAAAGGCCTTTCCGGCGTGGATCCCAAATCGACGCTCGGATTGATCGAACTCCTGCTGCCCGGTCACAACAAGATCGGTTGTGCTCCGAAACGATGCAACGTCGAGTGGAAATGCGCGGTTTCGGAGAACTTCGACTTCGATTACACGTGTCTTCTCGGCTCCGAGTTAGCCATTGAGAGTGCAAATCTGGATTAATATAGGTCCATTTCAGCGCCGGCCACGCTGAATCGATGCAATTCGGAGAACCGGGCTCGAAGTGCGACGCGATGAAGTTGGTCGACAACGACGGCTTGTGCTCGAAAGAAGACGTCGAATCGGTGCCGTGCAGTGGACATCTCGCTACCACTTCACTCGCATTCATTCCCATTCTGCTGGTCGCTGTTTTTTATTGAGCAATAAATGTTCTGAACATTTTCTGACTATAAGCATCGACTTTTGTTAGCTGGTACTTGCCACGTGGATTGGGTAGGGAAAGAGCTGAATTCGAATGAAAAAAATGTTTTTTTCTTCGCGCCAAGTTTTAAGACCCCCTCCCTCCTCCGGACGCTGTGATAGACAAACTCCCGGAAGCGACCGATCAACTAACCTGCCGTCTTTCTCTTCTGTCGGCAAATGCTCCGTCTTCTTTGCACTTTTCCTCTCCGCAATCGCCTTTTGAGAAGTGACTGCTATCAAAAACTTGCGATTGACAATATTAATGCAGTGCATATGCACACTTTAATCAAATAAAGTGAAAATTGCAGTTCGAAATTAAATATAATCGATTGTTCAGATATTATGGGACAGAAATGGTTAAGGTTAGTAATCTCACTGAGCGCTCTCCACTCCCTCCATCGCATCCTCCTTCTCCTTGCTTTCAGCGACCGCAGCGTCCATCTCCTTTTCCGCGGCTCCCTCCGCGCTCTCTTCCGCCTTCTCGCCAGTTTCCGGAGCTTCCGCCTGCCCGGCAGTCTGTTGTGTCTTGGGTGTCTCCTCCATGACGAGGTTTCTGAGAAGCGGCGCCGAGCTGGCTGCAAAGAAAAACACTGATAATGGTGCTGCTAGTTTTTCTGATGGCTCACCGTCCGTGTCAGCAGTCTTCTTTTTGTACTCCTCGTAGGCGACCGCCAGTTTGCCCTCCCACTCCTTGACGGCCTCCTCGAACTTGTCCTCATCCACGATCGGCTTCTCGTTGACCACCTTCTTCAGCTGCTCCTGGAACTCGTCGCTTCCTTTTTCGATGGCTCGCTTCCTCTCGTCGTGAGCTCTCTCCAGTTTGGTCAGCTCCTCTTCGAGTTTGCTCTGATGGGTGCCCAACGAGGCCGCCTGTCTTTTGAGCATCTCCATTCGATGGTGCGGCACGACGGTTCTCGTGTCGGTGACGATGCTCGGCGAGAACAGATCGCTGATGAGTCGGTTGTTCCGATCGAACCGCACTCCGGCCAGCCGTCGCGTGCTCATCTCGTTTCCGCCGTCGTCCTCGTCGACGGGCTGAATGACGACGCCGCCGGCGTCCATCCGACTTCTCGACATCTTCTCGTTGTTCTTCGCGCGGCTCTTGTTCATCATAAAGTTCGACACTCCGCCGTTCTGGAAGTTCTTCATCTGCTTCTCGTAGTCGGCCTTCTCCATCTCGTAGTCGTGCTGATAGACGGACTTCTCGACGTCGCTGATCTCGAGCCACATTTTTCCGATAATCTTTCCAATGTCCCACAGCTGCGCGTCCGGATTCTCGGCTCGCACCCGCGGCCACATTTTTCTGCTGTACCGCATGTACGGCTGAAGTGGCCTTTCGGGCGCCTTCGGACCGCGCATGTTCATCTCTTGAAACTGAAAATGGACCGAAAAAGGGGGTGAGCGAATCGATTCGCACGGCGTGCACTCACATTTCGGGCCGGTGTCGACTGCGGATGCCGGAAACCTGACATTTTCAGCGTGTTTGTCTGAAATTACAGATAGCAAATGATTTTAGCCGAATTAATGAGAGTGAACAGATGTTAATTGTTCAATACGAATGAAAACGTATCGAGTATATCGGTCACCCTCCTCCAATTTGAACGGCGAGGGTAGTGCAGTGGAGCGCGAATGCATACCCCCATTAACCTCGGATCCACTTTGTATGTTATTTAACAGCTAGTAAACTTCGAGTTAGGAGAACAACCAATTGTTAACAGCAGATTTTGAAAAAAAAAATTATATGATTATTATCTTTATTCGGTTCGGAGAGAGGAAAAAGTTGGGTGACGAATAAAGTTTCGGGAGACAAATAAAGAAGTATATCGGAGGGGAAAAAAGGGGGAAAAAAAGAATTTAAATTCGGGTGGGGAGAGAAACAGCCAAGTTATTTTAGTGGATGATGCGAACCCGTCGCTTGATCGAGAACTTGTGGGAGAACACGAGATTCGATTCTGTGTTTGAAGAGAGCATGATACAAGAGTGTGCCACTGAAGGAACTATGAAACAAACATTTCAACAAACAGCGTGTGTCACAGGACAATTGACAATTATTATAGGACATTATGAACGTGTGCTATTAAGATGCTGAGTTCGGATGTGTGTGTGTTTAGACACGAAAAGACAGCAATGTGGAGGATCAAGATTGATATTGTGGTGTGCGAAAAAGTCTAGAATATTCAGAAACTTGAAACTCGGACCGCATAGCGGTTGAAAAACGATCAGCTGTGGAGAATTTAATAAGTTACTACGTGTCGGGAGAACACCGATAAACCTAAAAACAGCAAAATATCCTATAATTGTCACAAATGGGATTTTGGGGGCAGAACAGACAATCTCGATTTAAAGAAATCGAAGCCTAAATGGAAAGCAGTGAAAGTTCAAAACCGACAAGATTGAGGGTGATGCATATTTGCCTTATAGCGCCACCGTAATTGCTCAGTGCTTCGTGAGGAAACGAAACCGAGCAAACGCGACTGAAACGACAACCAAGTTCGTGAAATGGAAGCGGAGACAGACGTACGGGAAGAGCCAACAGGTAGGCAAAATGGGAGCAGCACACAACGCGACACACGCAGAGAAGAAAGTGGATCATACAAGAAATCGAGGACTGGGCGGACAACGAGCACTCTTCGACACAAAACTTTCCCCCACTCGAGCAATAAAAGTACACACAAGTCGTGGACTTTCAGACGCGACGACAAGTTACAACAAACCGCTGTTCGACGTTGGGTATTTGGGTTTTTCAGCGAATTTGGATTATGGAGCTCTCCTTTCTATCCAAATTCGATGAAAAATTATATTGAAAAAAAGCGAGGCTACAAAAGGGAAATCGAAAACAAAAATTGGGAGATGAAAAGTAAATGGAGTCGGTGGGAATAAAGTAGAGAGAGGGGTAGTAAAGGGGGACGAGTTTCGTGGCGGAATCCTGGCGACTGATTTAACTCCACCAGTCTTGAGCCGGCTGAGAACGCTGCTGTTGTTGCTGGCGTCCGCCTCCGGAGGAGAATCCTCCACCGGAACGCTGACCTCCTCCAAACCCGCCATTTCCGCCACCGTTTCCACCCCCATTTCCACCTCCATTCTGGTAACGGTGATCGCGACCTGAAAGTAGGGAATGCGTTTTCAAGTTTGAGCTTTGCCAAATATATACCTCCGAAGCGGTTTCCGTTGCTACGTCCACCACGTCCGCGGTATCCACCTCCAGTTCGCATGTCTCCAGACAGTACTTCCAGCCAGTCTGGCAACTCTTGATTGGCTTCGACGATAAGATCCATAAGCTCGCGAGCGATGTTGCGGTTCTTGTCGTTGAAGAAGGAAGTGGCGAGTCCGACGTTTCCGACGCGTCCGGTACGTCCAATACGATGAACGTACTCGTCGACGTCCGACGGCAGATCGTAGTTGATGACGTGCTTGACATTGGGTATATCGAGACCACGAGCAGCAACAGCGGTCGCCACGAGAATCGGGGCAGTTCCAGTTCTAGAAGTTCACTGGGTGACAGTAACAAACCCTTAAAAATTAACTAACCGGAAAAGATCGAGATGTTTTTCTCTTTCGAACTGTTTCAAGTCACCATGAATGGTTACGACTTCGTAGTTCTGACGATTCAAGTAGTAGGCTAAATCAGAAGCTCCGCGTTTCGTTTCGACGAACACCAGTGTTAGCGAATTTTCACCGGTCGCATCGAGAAGATCCATTAGATAAGAACGCTTGTCGCACTCGTCCACCCACACGATTTTCTGCATGATATTTTCGGACGTCGATCCGACTCTTCCGACGGCCAAGAAGACATAGTTCGGCTTCAAGAAGTCCTGAGCAAGAAGCTGAATCTCCTTTGGGAACGTAGCGGAGAACATAGCAGTGACTCTCTCTTCCTTTGGCGGCATGCGGCTCAATTCCACTATCTGAAAATGTTTCGGTTAGCTGAAACTAACTGAGCATTTAGATTTACCTTTCTGATTTGCGGCTCGAAACCCATGTCAAGCATACGATCGGCTTCGTCGAGAACGAGATAACGGCATCCTTCGAGTCCGATGAGTCCCTGTTCCATGACATCAATGAGACGTCCGGGGGTAGCAATGAGGATGTGACAACCGAGCTGAAAACGATTCATGGAATGAACTGACAACCCGAATGTAAACTTACTCTGAGCTTGTGTATCTGGTCTTTGTAGTTTTCGCGACCTCCGTACAGAAGTGCCGATGTTATCGGAGTACGGTAAGCGAACTTACGAGACTCGTTGAAAATCTAAACGAACTGGCTCGAATAATGAGAGCAGAAATGTTTGAAAAATACCTGAAGAGACAACTCGCGAGTCGGAGAGAGCACAAGAGCACTGGGATACTGCTTCTTTCGGCCTCCCTGGTTGATGACTGAACGGTGAACCGCGTCTGGCCCATCTTGGAGAATCGAGTTTACGAGAGGAACAAGGAACGCAGCGGTCTTTCCAGATCCTGTCTGCGCGCACGACATCAAATCGCGGCCACTCTGCAGAGCTGGAATTGAGTACTTCTGCACTGGAGTCGGTCTGTCGTATCCGGCGGTCTTGATGTTGTCCTCGATCCACTCGTGAAGACTGAGATCCGAGAAAAGTCCAATTGGCTGCGGCACGTCGTCTCCGGTGGCTTCAACCGGAATCTCCTCGTATTTGTCGAAGTTGATTCCCGACAGCTGTCCGGAGAACAGCTCCTGCTCCACACGTTCGTCTCTGGGACCACGGTCCTCCCATCTGGAAGTGCCACGCTCGTTTCTGGCGGGAGCATCCAAGTTGGACCAACGAGTCGGACTGTAAATGGTTTTCATTGTGAAATATCACTGTTTTTGAAAATGGACTCACGCATCGCCTCCGCGATCGCTGCGGCGGTCATTGTTGTAAGATCGGCTTGATCCTCTGTTGTCATACGAGTCACGGTTGTTGTAGTTGCGGTTGAAACCGCCGCTACCACCGTCACCTCTATCCTGACGGTTGTATCCTCCACGGTTTCCATCGCTGTTTCCGAAACCTCCACGGTTTCCGCTGTTGTTGAAGCCGCGATCCTCAAAGCCTCCGCGATCTCTTCCTCCGTAGTTTCCGCCTCCACGGTTATCGTTATAGCCACGGTCATAGCCGCCACCACCATTTCCACCTCCCTGACGGTAACCGCCACCTCCACGACGATCATCGTTTCCGCTGTGGCTGTCAGCGCCGGTGGCGCCGCTGTTGCGAAGATGTGGGGGCACGTAACGTCCTCCTTTGTTTAGAGCAGCATTTCCACCGCTTCCATTGTTTGTTTGGTTACTTTCCATCAAAAAGTAGCAGGCGCAAATATGCGATCAACCCTGGAAGAAAAATCAATAAGAACTTCAACAAAAGTTAGAATGAGGGGCGAAAGTGGAGCAGAATAAAATTTCGTATACACATAAGGGTGGTGTGGAGCGGAAGAAAAGACGAATGGAAAGATGGACGCTGCGTTCTCGTCGCCGGAAAGAAATCGAAAAGAGAACAGTGAACACAGAGACGCACACAGCGCCGGGCACACCACCCTATCGATTTTCGCTTCGCCCGTTACGTCTGGGGGAAGAGGAGGGCCAACTCGGAGTCGATGGAGAGAAGCGGGCCTAGCATATACGCGCACAAAAAGAACGCGATGTTTGGGGCCGCAGAGTGCGGCCTGAGAGTCTCAAGAGGGGGCAAAGATTTTCGGAATCGATAAAGTTACGTGGCAAGTGGCGGAGATGTTTGGCGATGCGAAAAAAGAAAACTAGTTTGGTAGACTGGTCCTTCTTCTATTGATAGCCGAGAACCGCCTTATCAGAAGACGTGGAGTACGTTTTTGGATCACGTATAAACGAATTGATTTTTTTATAAAATAAAATTTATAAAATACTTTTAGCTATCGAAAGAGAGAATCTTCAAAAGTCGTAAAAAAAAATCAAAATCAGAAAACAAAAAAAAATATTTCGAAAAGAGAAGGTAACCGTCTGTAATTATGAAATACCTCAAAGTAGGCCTAGAAGTGAGCAATAGTTGACAAACCCAAAAGGAACTAAATCGGGCGCCAACGGAAAGAAGAAAAACAGGTGTAACAGATTTAAATTTATTTACCACATGTGAAAATGTGGAAAAGAAAAAGGACAGAGGACAGCGGAAAGCAATGAACAAATTGCGGGAAAATAACTTCCCAAACTGCGCGACCGGTGCGATTTTATGTGCCAGTGTTTGCAGACTCTCGCCTACCGTACCACTTTCAAAAAGCGCCCGCACGCGTGGATTACATTTTTTAAACAATTCCACTTCTCTGGCCAAAAGCTCTCCAATACTGAGGTATTCACAAGAATATTTCATAAAATGGGTGTTCTGAGTTTTTTTAAAAGATGCTATAATAATTTTCTTCCAAACTTCGGGTATTGAAAGGCCGTAAACGTCTCACAACATCTAGACGAATTTGCCAGAGTTGCAATTGCAAACTGTGAAATTATGTGAACAAGTAAAAAGTTTCTAGATACCCGAAAAAACAAAAATATGGAACGACAAGCTTTCGACAAGAACATCCAACGCTTTTTGGAAGATAACAAATCAAGCCGGATCGCGTTCATCACGGTAATGCGATCTTATCACAGCAAGAATAAACTGTTGTTCTTGTCTAGAGTGGTGGAACACAAGTGCCGCTGGAAAAGAACACTGTTCGGTTTATCGACAACTTTTCGGCGGGAACTCGAGGCTCCGCGAGTGCAGAGTTGGTTGCAGAGCTGCACGAAAAATCTTATTGGGGACTCGCCCCTTACTTTTTCGTGTTTGAGCCTATTAAAAGGATGCAGTTACAGAAAATATGAAGCTTTCTGAGACCTATCAAGTGGTGCAACGAAAATTCGAAAGCCTCTATTTGAAGAAAGTTAGGTAGGTTTTAGTGGCTCTTAGATAGAAAAACCTACTGAAACCTGCACAACTTTTATAAAAATGAAATGTTTTGAACTGCCATTGCTCCGTCCGAAAAGTTTCGAAAAGCTTTATATTTTTGTAATTGCACCATTTCTAAAGGCCTAAACACGAAAAAGATAGGGCGAATTCCGGGTAACTTCCGGGTTTCAATGCATCATCAGATAAAAAAGAGAAAGCACTTTTTGTACTCAGATACTTCTTACGCGCCGGCTACGCGGTGATCTTCATGCATAGAGAAGGGTCGCTGAAGCCGTATTCGAGACTTTTCCCGAAAATTTTCGATACGCTGAGTGTGGAAAACGACAGAGTGACGTGCGATCTGCCGGGTTTGAAAGAAACGCTGAAAGAGAAGTTCCGGTACGAGAGCAAAATCTTCTATGCTTCGTTCAAAACTCTCGACGAGTATATGACGCTTCTCGAGCAGGTCAGCACTTTTTTCAGCCTAGAACTGAGATTTCAATGAAAGTTGTAAAGTTTTCAGATTTGCAAGCACCTCGATCCTCTCGGCTCCCGTGTTCTGATCTACTTGGCTGCTGCTGTTTCAGATTTTGTTGTGAGAGAACTGGTACGGAAGTTTCAGTCAAGAACCTTCTTTGCTAATCGATTTTCAGCCCGATCATAAAATGGCAAGTGATGCTCAAATGAACCTCACACTCAACGTTGCTCCAAAAGTCATAGATAAAATTGTGAACGTTTATGTTCCCAAGGCTTTCATTGTCTCCTTTAAAGTGAGAAAAACGTACCAAAAACTGAAAAATGAAACTTTTCGTGTTTTCAGCTGGAAACAGACGAGGAAAAACTCATTCCGAAAGCTAAAGGGGCTCTCGTCAAGTACGGTCATCAACTCGTTATCGCGAACATTCTCTCCACTCGAAAGTATCGCGTAGTACTTGTCCGAAGGGATCAAGAACACGGAGAGGAGATCAATCTTCAGCCGGGTCAGGAAGGGGAAATTGAAACGATGATCGTTGAACGCCTCCGCACCCTCCATGAAAACTTCATTACTTCTTAATTTCTTCAGCAATCTATCTTAGCATTGATGGTTTCGATTTTGCCGGTCGGAAATTTATGAATAATCAAAAACAACTGTCCTGTTTTTTCAATTTACAGTCAACTTTCATAGAAAGTTCGAAAAGATCAGATTTATGGTTCGAGCATCGGCGGCGGGCAGTGCTCTTCGGGATGTTTGGTGGCGTGAAGCTGACGGAGATCGCCTGATTCGACCACATGTGCTGTGCGAACTGTTGAGGTGTTTGCAACAGAGGGGATCTGAGAATTGAGACGGAATGGAGGATCACAAAAATTGAGTTTACCTGGAAAGCGAACATTCCATGTTGGCCGCCAGCTCGCGGGGGCATTCCTGTGGCTTCCTGTGGGATGGGCGGTGCAGAGCCATCGTCAGACTCCTTAGCATTCTCACTTGCTTCGAATGAGAACAATGTTCCAAACATCATGTGCTGAACGACCGGGAACTTCTTCAGAACCTCGCCCTCGTACATCTTGAACATTCCGCTGTTGACCTTCTTCCAGTGCGGAACTGCAGAAATGTTCCACAACTGATTCGAGTGCTCGTGGAATGGTCCGGTCTTCGTTTGATTGATGAAATTCACGCAGTCCAGGAAAAGACTCGTGTGCGCATGGCTTTCGACCACATTTTTTTTCAGATAGCTGTCAGGGACAAGCGACTTCGAGCCGATCAACTGAGCACTGCCGAAAATGAAGGGCGCGAACTGGAAATCATCGATAGCGTGCACTCCACGACTTCCAGCCGGCTCCATTTTGAATTTTGTTTGCAAATGGCGGCACACACGCAGATATTTGTTGAATATGCGAAGAACGAGCGCCTGGTTGTCATTGCTGGTGAAAACGCCGAGCTTTTGGAGGCACAACAGAAAGATGAGAAAGTTCGCCTCGTGCCCTGATCCGTAGTCGATTCTGGTGGCGTTTCCGAAGGAATCATTGAAGTAGGGGAGCAGTTCGACGAGTGCGACGTGCAAATTGATCGGCAGCAGCGAGGTGAGCAGTTGTGGGGATTCCTGAAACAATTTCGAATTCTTATTTGACTTAGTTTCATCGCTATTTTCTCCTGCCTTGCAGAGCTTCTCGTAGAAATGTCTGTAAGCTTTGTTTCCGAATCTTTGCTCGGAAACATCTTCCAGTTTGATCTCGTCGATCCATTTCTGGAATCATTCTTCATTTTTCCCCACGGATCTTTGTGAATAGTACCTCAAGAGTATCGAGCATTTCGACAAACTCGATAACCATGTCGCTGCATCTCACATCTGCAGTGGTTGGCACACTAATCACCGAATCGTTGAGTCTGTGCAGGAAGGCGAGGTACTCTTCGTACGCCTGAAAGAACCTGGTAAGACTTTTTCTTCGTTTTCTAACCGATATTACCTGTGAAAAGTACCACGGATGGAGATCGAAAACATTTTTAATCTTCTTTTCCGGAGCAACGAACATTTTTGGCGACAAAATGAAGCTTTCAACTTTTCGTCTGGCTAGGTGTGCAAACGCGCTCCAGCGCAAAAGATACCGCTTAGTATTTGAGAGCGTTTTGTGCGTTGCAAGTGTACTCCAGTGTATGCCACTGGCTTGCGGGCCGGCGTTTTCTGTAAAAAACTTATCGATTTTGAAAATTTGTTGAAACCGCCGGTAAATCTTTGAAATTGCGTGTTCTATTTAGTTTCTAGTGTTTAGTTTCATTTTAGACCGAACAAAAGCTTTTTTCAGTAATGCCTGTCCAAGTTGAGGTCCCCCCAACTACCTACGAGAGACTGAAGCAATATCAGGTTTGTTTTTAATTATCTCGCTGAAAAAAGCATTGGATCAACTGTTCATGTTGCAGGAGAAGTTCTCCGATGCTCTCCGTCACCCGGACTCTCCGGACTGGTACAAGAAGGAGGTCCACGAGAAGGTCAAGAAGGATCTCCTCTGGGCTGCTCCTTACGATGCGAGATTCCCGCAGGTTAGTGTTACTGATGTATTAAAAATGATAGAAAGTGCAAAAGAATCGATTTAGCCTGCATTTTCGGTTCAAAAACTGGGTAGTTAGTGTTGAAACGTCCTGATTCGCCAAGCCACAGACAGTTCGTACAGTTCCACAAATTCCTACTAGAACTGATAGTTTTTGCCGCCAACTTTATTATTTGTTTCTACAAAAGTGTGCTTTTCAGGTCCGTAAGCAGCGTCAATGCTTCGCTTACTACGTCGACTTCCACCGTTGCAACGAGCTGATGGGACAGGACTACAAGCCCTGCAAGTTCTTCCAAAACGTGTACAAGGACTTCTGCCCCAACTTCTGGGTCGAGAGATGGGATGAGCTTCTCGCCGAAGGACGCTTCCCAGCCAAGTTCGATCGCTAAACAAGTCCTACGATTGTATTCGAGCAGACGTTTTATTAGTGCTGATATTCGATAAAAGTGACACTTGAAAACTGTCTTAACCCGAACTTTTGCGTTATGGGACGCTTTGAATATCTCATCGATCAAACTTTTCACACAATAAACCGATTCGATAGAAATATTCGCCTTCAGCGTGTCAAAACCATGGCGGATACTACTCGCGTAAGCGAGCAGGAAATCGTGCGCCGTGAAGGGTTCATTCGCGCTGGGCACAGAGACCGCAACTTGGCCGACCCATTCACATGGACCTACCCGTGGAAGGTAAAAACGACGTTCTTAACGAACACGTCTTACTGTAGTTTTTCCAGGGCGCCGGAGTCATGCTCGGTGTCTCAGTTGTTTCGATGTTCCTGCAAAACCGATGGAGTAAGAAGCCGTACTACTACGCGATTATTCCGAGAACCTTGCTCGTCGCCGCCGTCACCGCTGTAGGATACGGTGCCGGAGCTCTGCGCGAGAGACACTATCAGACGAGAGATGCCGTCATCGAGCACTACATGCAGCTTCACCCGGAAGATTTCGATCATTTCAACGATCGTGAGTTCGAGTCCTCGCGAAAAATATCGTAACTCTGAAATTTCAGGCAACGGCCGCTCCTTCTCTCAAGTTCTTCTCCCATGGTACCCGCGCAGAACTCAATACACCAAATTCGATTGAATAGGAACATTCAAATGACGTGCCGATAAAGTTTTGCGAGTGCACCATAGTTTATTGTAAACAAAATAAAGTTTTTGTCAAGTCAAATGTCGTTCAAAAAATAAATGGTTGCGTAGCCGTTCGATAACTGTGCCGTGTTCTACTAACTTTTTCCAAAAGTCGATAATAGATAAAAATGTCCAAGTCGGAAGCCACTTTGATGGATCGTCGTGAGAAATTACTGGCGAAACTGGAGCAACGAAACGAGGAGCGGAAAATCGGAAATGAGGAAAGTTCCGGAAAGTCGGAAGAGGCAGAGATCGAGAAACTTATGAAAGACATCAAAACTGACCTGGAAAATAAGAAGATCGACCAGAGAAAAGTGGATAGCCTACGTAAGACTGATTTTGAGCCTCCAGAAAAAACTATTGGATTTCTAGAAGAATTCCAAACGTTCGTCGTCAGCAACCGACAAACGAAAGCCATCCAGAACCTTCTCGAAGATGTCCGAAAGCTGAAATTGACTCAGTCAACTGCTCCGAAGTTCACCGGTTTCTCCTTCAAGGTATTACTCTTGTTCTCCCTTCATCATTCAAGATTATAGTTTCTTCTTAGAAGCCAGCGGCTGCACCAGTGAAAGAGGTTCCAAAAGTTGAGCCACAAAGTGCTCCATTTTCGGTCAATGAGCCGTCTGTTTCGGAAAACATTGTGGAAGGACTGGTGAGTGAGCCGGGAGGGACTAGAAAACACCGAGAGCCCGATTTTCAGGTCAACGAGAAAAAATCGATAGCAGGCACGAATGGAGAGGATCTCAGTTTGAAAAACATTGAAAACTGCCGTCTTCAGTTCAATTTCGAGCCTTCTGTTGTCCATATTCGAGTGAGAATCGTAATTTCGACAGGAAGTTTCACGAATTCCACTTTTCAGAACATCAAAAACAGTACGTTGATCTTCCGCCGGTGCGATCGATCGCTTCTACTGAATGATTGCGAAAAGTAAGTCGGTTTCCGATCAAAAGTACTATTTTTTGGTTTAGTGTGCACATCTTCGTCGCAGCGCAACAAGTTCGAATTCACACTTCTGAAAACCTCCATCTTCATATCGCAACCCGTGGAGCAGTGATTCTGGAAGACTCGAAAAACGTGTTCATGTACCCGTACAGGTATCTCTGAAAACAACAAGTTAAAAATGTTCATTTCGAGAGTGCTTCCAGGCTGAAAGACGAAAACGGCGAGTTTTTGAAGCAGGAAGACAACGGCGAGTGGCGAACGCCGCGAGATTTCAACTGGCTCGCGACGACTCCGAGCCCGAACTGGAAATTGGTTCCCGAGGAGGAGTGGACTGAAGAACAACTCATTGCTTGATGATAGCGACAACTTCTAATTTCTATCTGAAGTGAAGCTTCGTCTAGTATTTAAAAGTCAACTTTCCTATGTAGGTTAGTTGAGAGAGATAAATTGTTCCAACTATAATCCCGGTGAGAAAATCGGCAAGAGATCCGCAACTCATCGACCAGCGAGTGGCCAGTGGCGGATGGCTGGCGGGTATAAAATTGTGCCTCCTGCTCTCGGTCTGACGCCTTCAACTTGACTTCATCGAAACATCACTGGTGAAGCAGATTGTGGCCCACCACACACTCCACAGTTCACTAAAATGTCAGCCACCTGCACCGAAACATCACGAAGGATGGGAGATGGGAAACAAAATTTGCATGATCGGTCGCGCGTACTATAAAACTGAGGAATAGTCATTTTTCGGCCAACCAAAAAAAAACGTTAAAACGTTTACCTTCACCTGAAAACCTGCAATGTCAACGCCTTCTACTATCGGAATAGTTCAATCTGAAACCAATTCGAGTCTCGAGACGAACAATCGAAAGATCGGATGTCTCGGAGCGAATCGGTACATTGTGCTAGTCATCGCTCTCTTATTCCTTTCTTTCAACCTGTCATCGTGAGTAATCGACTAGGTTTTTGTCAAAAAGTCTTAAAAGACCCCTCAATTCAGAATCATCGCCTACAACGCGACGTACGTGTCGATGGTGAACCTCGAGTCGTCTCCCTACTGGCCAGAATTCGTGCTCTCCAACAAATCGATCGATGAAGTCGACTGGAACAGCGCTGATCTTCCGCTCTCGGAGCGACGATTCGCGTTCGGAACCACCGAGAAGAGCCTCGGATTCGCCGCCGGCTTCCTCGGCGCAATTGCGGCAGTCGTGCCGATGTCGCGCCTCACCGCCCGATTCGGCGTCCACAAAGTGATGACTGTCAGCGGGGCGTTGGGAACGATTCTCGTGTCGATCATCCCGCTGACCATCTCCTGGTCGTTCCCAGTTTTCGTCGTGTTGCGCGTCGTTCAGGGATTCACACTGGCGAATCTGTTCACGACGGCCGGTGTCGTTGTGAACGAGTGGGGAGCCGTGAACGAGAAGGGACTCTTCATTTCCGTCCTTTCGGCGCACGTCGAAGTCGGCGCAGTCTTCACGATGCCAGTTTCAGGAGCACTGGCCACAAGTGGTAGGCTCGGATCCTCAGAATTCCCTCCCTGAGAAAATGAGTGTTTTCAGCCGGCTGGCCATGGGTCTTCTACTTGCACGGCATCATTTTGGGATTCCTGACGGTGCTCTGGGCGATCTACTACCGCGATCGCGCCGTCAAACATCCGTTCGTACAACAAACCGAGTGGCGCAAAATCAGTTTTGGGAAGAAGCTCAACACAAGCGCTAAGCCAGTGGTAATAACTTTTTTGCGCGCGATCCCATCAAAATGGTCTAGTTCCAAAACGTGTAACTTTCAGACGCCCGTCCGCAAGATCGTTTCCTCAATCGTGATCTGGGGAGTGTGGATCGCGGTGATCGGGAACTTTCTCGTCTCGCAATTCTCCATCTCCTACGCACCCATCTATCTTCGCGGCGTCATCGGCTGCGAGCCTTCCGAAGCGGGCCTTCTGACGTTGATTCCGATGGCGTGCCTGCTCGTCATCAAGTTCAGCACCGGCTTCTTCTCCGATCGCATCAAATCGATCTCGGAGCTCGCCAAAATGAAGATGTTCAACACTTGCGCCCTCCTCGGCTCCTCCATCTTTTTCATCGTGCTCTCTTGCTCCAGCCCCGGCGGCAGCAAAGTTATCGACGTCGTCCTTCTCTGTAGGCGTTTTCTAGTCCCTCCCAACAGAAAAATTTCGAAATTTTCAGCCATCCCTCTGGCTCTTCTGGGCTTCTCTTCCGGCGGTTACAGCAAGTGCGCTGTGATGGTGGCCGGACAGTACTCGCCATTCGTCATGTCTATTGTTCAGGTGAGATAAATAGTCAATTCAACGCGCTCCACTAGACTTGGCGCGAAGTTTTGAACAAACACTTGTTGTCGACGCAAAAAACCTCGGCCATGACCTAGAAATCCATTTGGCGCGAAAATTCAAAAGCGACAGCGGATTTCTAGGCCATGGCCGAGGTTTCTCATGTTAGCGACGCCGATACCTCGGAATAGAACGGGGAACGATAAGGTAGGGTATACTTCTCTTCGTGGGTCAAGTAGCCCAAAAAGTTTATTAAATCCGTCCCAGTTCGATTCCGGCGAGCTCTATAACTTGAGGAACCTCGGCCATGACCTAGAAATCCGTCGTTTTGTCGTTTTCAAATTTTCGCGCCAAGTCTAACAGAGCGCGTTTCAGCACGTGCGGTGAACCAACTATACCAGAATAACCAACAAAAATAGAAGGAATCGCTTTTTACACTTCCAGATAATCGCGTGCGCCTCGCTGATGGCCGGATCGTTCCTGGTTCCCGCACTGACGCCGTCCGACAGTTTCACCGAGTGGGAACGCGTTTTCGTTATCTACGGCGCAGTTTTGGCGATAACCAACACGATTTTCATTGCGTTTGCGAGGTGCGTCCCGAACTGTGCACACACGACGCACTGTGCACTGCACGTTTTTCAGAGCGGAGCCGGCGAAGTGGGCTCAGCAGAAGGGCGATCTGACGATGATGAATGCGGTGATCGGGACTGATGTTGTTGAGCCGACCGATTCGGCCACGTCTACAGTATCCGCCACGTTGCCCGGACTGCAAAAGGATCCGCAGACTGTCTAGCATCTGAAAAGGTGTTTTCTTGTTTTCAAAATGCGCTCTATTGCAAATGCTCTTTTTTGTTGAAATTGCTATTAGAGCGCATTTCATTCTATTTCCTCCAGATTTTAAAGTTCTCATGTTTTCCTTTCTTCTTCGCTTCCTTACTTGATATCGCATTTTTATTTTGTTATTTTTTCTGCAATATAATTTTATACTCTTTATTGCCACTGTAAAACAAGCTATACGGTATATACTTACAATAATTTCAATAAAAACTTTGGTAATAAATAAGTGAAAGAAATAACTTAAGCTAAGTTAGAATGGGGGGTAACTGGGAAGAAGGCGATTTTAAATACACAACCAAATACATTTGCTATCAAGTGAGACGAGGAAATTGTGCTGCATGCGGGAGGCGAAGGACTGGGGAGAGATTAGTTGAGAAGCATTTGGAAGATCTCGTTCATATTGGAGATGGCCATCAGGTTCTTGGACTTGAGTGACAACTGAAAATGGTCACGTTCGATGTTTTCTGAGCGGAATAGAGCATTACCGTAATCGTTGTGGTCGCCGAGTTCACTTTGAGCTCTGACAGAACGTTCAAGTTGTTGGGGTATTTGACGGAATGGTAGAGCAACTGCTGATTGTCGACCTGGCGACGTGCCACTGTGTGAATGTTGTTCTGTTGCAACTTTGTGCAAATCGCATCAGCGTTCATGTTATGCGTGTTTTGCAGTGTGAACTGCTGCTCATTCTGCTCCGGAATGCTCTTCCACTCCTCGAGGAACTCTCTCTTCTCCATCTGAAATGATCATCAGCTCTTTTTCCAGAAGTCACCGCTTTCAAATGTCTACCTGTCCATCTTCTCTGAAATAGGCATTCAGCGGCGCGATTGTCGAGAAGTAGAAGACACTGATGTCGTTCTTTATGGCCACCTGTAACGAAAGTTGATATTCGTTCTCAACGATTCTGGTTCTCCGTATTTGTTTAGAAAACGATTCACATTCTGTTTGTGCGCGCGCCAAGCGACACTGTGCCATCATTCTTATGATAACAAATCACATAATGCCCATATCTGTGCTCGCGTGCATGTATTTCTTTCTCTATCAATCGATTTTGTGACATTCAAGTCTCTGTCTTTCTCTCTCTCTTTTCCTCCCACCCTGTTGTTTCTTTTTGTACGTTCGCTGCTTTTTGTACGCTAACGCTCTTACTTCTTCACAACATGGGATCGCTCTGCTCGCGAGAGGAAACGAGCGATGTCAGCGTCCAACCGATGAGGCACAGTAAAAGCAAAAAGGTAACTTTTTCGAAAACCACAAGACACTCGCGACTATATCGTCTTCTGTTTCAGCAAGGAGACATCATTCACTTCTTCATGCTCGGAATCGAGGGCGCCGGAAAAACAACCATAATTCGACAGCTCAAATGCCTTTGCATGCAGAAACCGCACAACTATCAAGTTTGTCGAGATGACTCATCTTTTCTGTACACACGCAACCACTCTTGATACTTTTAGATGTACGATGACAGTTGGAACTTGATAGAGCGCGAGAAAATCTTTGATGGCCATGAACTGGAGGGTCTCAAGAACGTGGTACGTATCAATCTTCTGACGGCGGCGGCCGCGCTGATTCGGAAAACTCGCGATCGCGACGAAGAAGCGCTTCGGAATTCAGAAGCCGCCGCTGCGATTCTCAGAAAGTGCTCTCAATTGTACGAGGGCGAGGTGGATATCTACGATCACTCGAATCAGATCGAATCCGAGTACGGACCGTTTATCATCGAGATTCTTTCGGATCCGCAAGTATTCCGCTGGTTGGAACAACCGACAGGAACTTCTGGATTGAAAATCGAGGACGGAAGTCGTTACTTTCTCAAAGACGAGGGCAGAATTCGGAATATTTTCACCGATTCTTACCAACTAACTAACGATGATATTGGTACGACCTACTGAGTATCTAATCCGAGTTCCAATTTTCAGTTCATGTCCGTAAACCGACGGTCTCCTTCAAAAGCTACAAATTCCGAATCAAGCAGTTGCGCGTTGAAATTCACGATATGGGAGGCCAAAAGAGTGAACTTGTCAAGATTCCGCAGTTCATGAGACAGTTTTTGACCACCAGCGGACACTGTTTCCTTCTCTACGTTTCATCACTGGCGGCTTTTCAGGAGCCGGATAAGGATGCGAAAGGCCGAACGGTCCTCGACAAGAGTGCTGCGATTTTCAGAGTAACTCTGAATTCCAGATTCTAACTCTTGATTTTCTTGCTTACAGAATGTTCTCAATCTAGACGGTGTCGACGATTGTACCGTCATGATATTTTTCAACAAACAAGACCGATTCGAGGAGATTTGCCGCGAAATGTTGTTGAATGACGACGGAGAGGGGAAGCGGCAAATCGAAAAGTTTTTGGGAGTGGTTCCGAAGCTTCAGAAAGAAGGTGAGAACAGAAGGGGATTGTAGAAGAAACAATGTTTTGTTCGTTTAAATTTGAAGGTGGCAAGAAGGGCAAACCGGAGAACTATGACTACTTGAAAGATTCGATTCGGAGTCGATTCAAAGAGATTCTGAAGAATCACAACGACAAGAAGAGTTATTACATGAAATACACGCAAGCGACGGACGCCCAACTGATGAGCACGATCTTCTACGCTGTTGAAAACGAAATTATCTCCGCTTTCTTTACACAGGCTCGCTATTTATAAACTTTCTCTCTCTTATTTTTGGTCCACTAACCTGGAGTTGAGTTAGCGGATTTGACACCTGAACTGGTCCACTTGTTTCGCAAAGAAGGGTGAACTGAAATTGAGTTTAGATTTTTTTTGGGTCTGTAGAGGTTCAGTGAGAAACTGACGTTCTGTGACTGGTTCGGAAGGATCGCAGTGGGAGTCGGTTGCTCGGCGGGAACGAGTCCGAACGAATTGCGGTTGAATTGAAGCGCGATGCCGGAGATCGGGGCCATCGCCTTGTTGGTGATCGTCAGTTCCATGTAGATCTTTCCTCCGCGGCGGGTGAAAGTTCCTTCAACTTGCATGCCCTGGAATCGTGTTGATGAGAGTCAGAAAATTAATGAGTGTGACTAACCATCGCCCTGGAAGCATCTAGATACAGCTCCTTAGGATGAGTCAATCCTTCGGGGTAGGCGTTGAAGCCTCCAGAGCCGAAGAGCTCGGCGAGTCCGCCGATTGAAGCTGGCTGCGGAGCGGCCGGGGCAGCTGGGGCAAGTCCAAGTCCGAGAGCGTCGAAAGGATTGTGCGAAGGAGCACTGGTCGTGGGCGGCAGTGGATCCCCACCGAGACCCAGAAGATCGTCGAGTCCTCCGGAAGAAGTGGTGCCGCTCATGGAGACTCCGAAGCCGGTGTTCGGGGTGACAGAAGGAGCACCCAGGTCGAGGGAGAGAAGATCGGCGATGACTTGATCCTGAGACGGAATGACAGTCGGAGCAGAAGCTCCGTTGCGGGAGCCAGACGAAGTGTCGAGCAGGTTGCCACCGCCACTGAAAAAAGTTTTATTGTAGATTATGGCTAAGAAACAAGGAAAACTCACAATTTGGCAGTTGGAACCGGGTTGATCTGACGAAGCGGAGCCTTGGCGGGATCGATGAACGCAGATGGCGGCTTGTGGTAGACCGAGGCCAACGTTCCGATGTGGCACACGAGGTGCTCCAAAAGCGATGGCTCCAAAAGATCAGTTTCCTCGGAAATGAGCGGCTTCTCGGTGAGCACGACGTTCTTCGCGGCAGCCGGATCGGCGGAAAGAAGTCTCCAGTAGATGAACCCTCTGTCGCGCAGATCCGGATTGTCGCTGTCCTGCGTGGCGAGCGAAAGTACACGCTGGACAAGGGCCTGAGCGACTCCGGGTCTTTTCAGGAAGAGCTTCACGACGGCGGTCAGGAGTTGGAGCTGCACTTGAGTATTCTCGTCGTGGAATCCTTCGACGAAGCTCTCCAGAAGCTCATCGGCATTGTCGATTCTCTCGGCGTACTCTCCGATGATCCAGATCATCGAGGCACGAGCTTCCGGCTCGTCGAGTGTGTCCAAATTTTCGCAGAGGGCCGAAATGATGCTCTCGTAGCGGTTCGGGTACTTTCTGAAGATGTCCTTGATGACCACGACAGCTTCCTGGACGACGTAGTTGACTTTGGTCTGGATGAGTTCGAGAAGCGTCTGAACACATCGCTCACTGCTCGCCTCCACTTTAATAGCGCATCTTCCGATGGCGCGGACCGACTTTCTGACGAAATCGACGTCCACTTCCGTCGCATACTCTTTCAACTCGCTCAAAACCTGTGTGATGTTGCTCTGCTGAGCCAGACGGATCATAATATCGAGCTTCTCCATTTTTACGTAAATCGGATCGTTGTACTTCACGAAGAACACCTTCATCTCTTGCTTCAAAATGTCCGGACGTTTCTGGACGATGAGATTGATGTTTCTCAGGGCGACGTATTGAATTTCCGGCTCGGCCGAGAGCAAGGTGACCATGGGAGGGGCGAGCTTCTTGGTGAGCTGAATGATGAAATCAGAGTCGGCCGACATCATATCGATGAGCTTCATGAGCACTTTGACAGTGGAGAGCACGACGGCGGCGTTGGCGTGCGCGAGTCTCGGCGAAATACGCTCGCAAATGTTCTGAGCCTCGCGCTCGTCTTTCGGAGTGTAGCCGGCCAGAGCGTCCAGAATGAAGACTTGTCCCCATTCAGTGCACTCATTCAACGCGGTCAACAGCTTGTTCACCATCGGGCCGTTAACCTGGATCACCGTATGCTGCTCGTTGATTTCGGTGAGCGCGGCGACCGCGTTGGCGACAACCATCGGGTTCGCATCGGAGAGCAGATCGTTGAGAAGTTCCACGAATCCCTGATCCTTCACCAGCGTCGGATTCATGTCGTGAAGTTTTGCCACACAAACAGCAGCGGTCTTACGAACGTATGGATCCTCGTCTTTCATACATTTGCGGAGAGGATCGCAGAGGTATTCGGTGATCTTCTCGACGCGGATGCATCCCATTGTGCGAACGGCGAGAGCACGAATCAGAGGATTCGGATCTTCACAATCCTAAAAACCGAGTTTTTGTGCTTGTTTAGCAAGAAACCAAGATCAAATCTCACTTTTACAAATGTATTGACTGCCATAATCGCCAGATCGGGTTGTGACTTGGCGTAGTTCATCAGGTAGAGATAAACGAGCTTCTTCAATTCCACATTATCCGTTTGCATACAGTTCACAACATCCGGGAACAGCGCGCTGACATCTTTTCCAACTGTCATACTCGCGATCACTTTCTTTACAGCCTCCTTCTTCTTCTCTTTTTTGTCCGAGTTGAGCTCATTTTTCAACTCGAATATCTCTCCTGCAGGGAAAATTATGTCTTTTTTCTTACAATCTCAAACATTTTCATCAAAAAGATGCTTACCTTTCTTTGTAGTCGTGAAATACTTTGAGTCAGTCATTTCTGATCTGTTGGACCGATCTGAAAGAAGAAAAGTTGGTGGAGCCTGGAAACGCGAGTATTTTTACGAGAGAACAATGGACATCCGTCTGAGAATCGATATAACTATGCTGTGAAAGAAGAGAAACTCGGGAAAAGATTTACGGGTTATTATTTGGGAAGCGGGAGGGAATAGAGAAAAAGGGCATGGCAGGGCCACAGCCGGTCATCGACTCGTGTAGGCGACCGCCAGAAGCCCGCTGGACAAAGACCGGCATAACGGCGCCTCGTAAAGCACCTTATTTAGCGTTTGTCTGCGAATTCCCGCGATCGCGCGAATATTTTTCTCATTTTTACATTTGTTTTCGAGCACTTTTTTTCAGTTTTTAAATTTTCAAATTGCAAACTTCAAATTTGAATTTTTAAATTTTTCTTCCTGTTTTCTCAATTATTTGCTTCTTCAGGTATGAACGAAGCCGTGCCGGGCACCAGTTCAAATGCCCCACCATCGAGCGGCATTCTCCGGACCAAAATTTCCTTGAAAAGCGGCACCGTCGTCACCCCATTTCATACGTTCAAAACTTCCTTGCCTCGTTAGTTTTCTATAAATTTTCCCCCCAAAAAGCAATAGAAATTACTTGCAGCCTATAGTGAAATACAAGGGAATCACGATTTGCTCACTTCGTATGGCTTGGGCCCAGTGGAAAACGGTTTTACTGGGCCGCGAAGGGTGAAGGAAAGCATGTCGACGTTTCTGCCGCACATCATCGGAGAATTCAACTTTGATGTGACGAAAGACGCGAGCTCGCTGAAGGCGTTGATTGAGAAACCGCCGATTCACAAGGAAATCTCCAATTTGACAAGCTCGGCGATGCAAGGATTCAAATTGTCAGCCGGTTTAGTGGATGAAAGGTTTCGTTTTCATTTATTTAGAGGAATAAAATTCAATAGAAGTTTTTTCCAGGTATCGTCACTTCTTCGAGAAGCGCAAAGAGGATGGAATCTTGGTGTTCAACGAGAAATCGAACACGATCCGAGTCAGAGCGCCGTACGATCAATACGGGTTTGAAGACGACGACACAGAGAAGCAGTTTCCGAAGAAGCAAAAGAAGAAGAAGAAGGACAAGAAGAGAAAGAAGGACAAGGACAGCTCGGATGGATCGGAGAAGAAGAAAAAGAAGAAGCACCACGACGATCTGAATACGACGGCGCCCATGGAATTCTGATTGTAAGTCATTAATCAGTTCAAATAACTGTCATCCTCGCACGAATCGCCATCGCGATATCTTGACGGCAAGAGGACATAAGAGCGTTGTGAAGTTGTCTCCGACGACGTTGGCTCAACTGCCTCTCGATAACCCTCCGGTGCTGAACCATACAAATATGCGCTGTTAATCCCACTGAAAACCTTGAATTTAGGCTGAAAATCGTTCAAAACTCACTCAAAATGAACCCAAAAACCGCGCAGAGCAAACTCCAATCCGATTCCGTGTAATACAGAAATTCCTCTTCATTTTGAGGCTCGTGGGTGTTTGTAGAGTGAATTATGAACATTGTGGAGACGATTGGGATCAAAGATGCGAATGTCGCCGCTGACAACGCTCTTATCGCCCCCTCGGCGGTTTTGCATAGAAAATACCCAAGAAGGCCGCAAATCGGGGATGAAATTGACATCAAAAGCGAAAAAATATCTGCAATTTCCTAAACACTGAGTGAACTTCACTATTTTCAGTATCTCGTACCCAAAATGAAGCTTGTCTGTACCCGTCTCCTCAACGAATACGATCGATCCGTCAGAAACCAATAACACGCGTCCGAGTAGAACAATCCACTTCTTGATAAGTTGCGACGGTATCCTTCTGTACTCCACAAAATATAAATTATTTCATTTTTTTTGGGAACTTTCTGAATGTCTTTCCGAGTTCAGTCTTTGTTACCTGTGATATCGTTGCATTGCCGGAATAGGTTCGCGTGCTGACGGACAAGAGTGTAGGAAATGTTTCCGCATTCCAGTCTTGAGAGTAAGTTGAACACTTGAAAATGACAGTTTGGCGGTGCCACCTGCAATTCCGTTCTGAAAAACTCACTGAAAAACTGAAGGCGATTACAGTTTTAAACTTGATAGCTATCCAATAATCAGAAAAAATCGAAATCAATTGAATTGCGACAACATTCAGAAGAAGAATCGTTTTTTGCTCCATCCTCATAAAAAGAAGAGCCCGAGAGACGTCTTCTGACAGCGTAATTCAGTTACAAACTCACTTATTTGCTCTATTCAGAAGAGATAGATGGGGTCGCGGAAGTTCGCAGAGGAAGTGCCGGAAATAGCGGAGAGCGAGGAGAAGGCCGCCGAATGCGACGCTTCTGGCCTCGTCGCCTGGATGAGGAACGATGAGATCGGAGCGGAGGCGGTGTTGAACGGACCGTTCGGGCCGCGCAAAGTTGTGTATTGCGACTACACGGCGAGCGCTCGAGCTTCCCACTCCATTGAGAACTACATCCAAGAGGAGGTGCTTCCGTTTTACGGTAACACTCATAGTTCGGTGACGGTGACCGCCGAGCAGACGACACTGTTCATGCACGAGGCGAGGCAAGAGATCCGCGCGATGAGCGGTGCTGGAGATCTGGACGCTGTGATTTTCACCGGGAGCGGTGCCACGTGCGCCGTCGAGCTTCTCGTTCATCTGATGCAATGCGATGAAGACGTGGTGGTGGTGCATTCGGGGCAGGAGCATCACAGTAACATTCTGCCGTGGAGAGAAACGGCCAAAGAGTGCCTTCTAGTCCAGGAGCACGAGAATGGGCAGATCGACTTGACCCATTTGAAAAAAGTGCTTGAAGACGTGCGGAAGAAGCATGGAGCCGACGTCAGAATCATCGCAGCGTTCAGTGCTTGTTCCAACCTGACAGGAGTCCTCATCGATGTTCAAAACGTGACAAAAGTTCTGAAAACCTTCGACGCGATCTCCATTTGGGACTTTGCCTCCGCAGCGCCGTACGTGCCGATCTCTGTGAACGGCGATCAGCCGCTCGACGCGGTCTTCTTCTCCGGACACAAGTTCCCCGGCGGTGTCAGCTCCCCCGGAGTTTTGATCGTCAAAAAGTCGCTGATTCGTGCGACGAAGCCGAAGCGAATCGGCGGCGGCACCGTCTTTTTCGTGTCCGAGTCGAACGAATGGTATCTGAAGGAGTCGGAGCATCGCGAGGAGGGCGGAACAGCCGACGCTGTCGGCGCCGTCAGACTCGCGATGGCGGTGAAAATGAAAAGATCGATTGGGGAGGAAGTCATCAAGAATCTGGAGCAGTCCATCTCAGAGCACGTGCTCCGAAGGTTCAGCTCGATCGAAAACCTAGTGCTCCTCGGACCGAACCTCTCCGAATCCCGCCTTCCGATCTTCTCGTTTCTGATCCACGATCCGAACACCCGGCTCTTCTACCATCACAATTTCGTGTCTGTCCTGCTCAACGATCTGTTCGGCGTTCAAACGAGAGCCGGCTGCATGTGCGCCGGACCGTACGCACAGAAGTTGCTCGGAATCGACGAGCAGCTCGCGAATCGGTTCGTGGATGCTTTGCGCGAGCCGGCTCAACTGGACCGGACGCATCTTCGTCGGCAGGCCGAGTATTCGCAGCGCGAGTTCCTCCGACCCGGATTCACGCGGATCTCGTTCCCCTACTTCATGACACAGGATCAGGTGGACGAAATCGTCGCGGGAATCGCCTTCATAGCTCAACACGCTTCGGATTTCTTACATTTAGTGGGTCTCGCTCTTTTTTCCAGATATCCAATCTCCTTTTTTCAGTACCAGGTCAACTGCGAGACCGGCGAGTGGCATCACAAGAATCAGCGCGTTTTTCACGGCAGACGATGGCTCGGCCACGTCCAGTTCACGAGTGACGGCTTGAAAATGAAGTCGGCGCCTGCCCTCAAGGCTCCTGAAATGAAGGACTGCTTGGAAAACGCGAAGAAACTTGGAAGAGAGTCTGCCGAATCGATCGATTTGTCAAGAATTCCCGACGGGCGGATAGCCATCGAAAAGGAGTTCCACGAGCTCCGATGGTTCGTGCTCCCGATCGAGATCGCTGAAAAACGCGTTGGAAGAAGCGGTTCAGTCCAAGAATGTCTCATCAAGCCACGCGAATACCGCGCTGAAACTTATCCGGAACCGCTACCGGTGGGAGATTCGCAGGCACCAAGTACAGAGGAAAAGACCGCTGACGACGTGTGCGACGTCATCTGTGACGACGTCGTCTGCCTTCTGAAGTGCGATTCCAACACGACGAAGCAGTCAACGACTGAGAACGTCGGTCTAGACGAGAGCGAGGCCAGCGAGGCGAAAGAAATGGAGGACTGGAACAAGAGGGTGATTGTGAGGCCTGTGGAGCTGAGCAAAGCCGAGACGAGCCGGCTTGAGTGGCATGTGCCGCCTCTTGAGATGTACAAGAAGGTCACCGAAGTGATCCATCAGCTGAAAATGATCAGGAACGGGGACAAGGTCCTCGTGTGCCTGTCTGGAGGCAAGGACTCACTTTCTCTTCTTCACATCCTTAGGTATTACCAGCAAAGATGCATCAAAGCGAGGAGGTGAGACAGTTTTCGATACATTGAGCTATTTCTCTCCTTTGCAGCACCTCCTTCGAGCTCGGCGCGATCACCGTCGATCCAGGCTCCGCGGAGTTCAATCCGAGACCTCTGATCGATTACTGTCGGAAACTGAACATTGACTACTTTTACGAGGAGCAAGACATCATCGGAGCCGCCAAAAAGACTCCAGGGCTCCGATCGATTTGCGCGTTCTGCAGTCGGATGAAACGCGGACGACTGGCCGCCGCCGCTCAGTTCCACGGCTGGAACGTGCTCGCGATGGGTCAGCACTTGGACGATCTGGCCGAGAGTTTCTTCATCGCCGCGTTCCAGAACGGGAATTTGAGCACGATGAAGGCGCAGTATACGACAAAGTGAGGGACTCGAGAAACTCTGAAATCGTCAGTATTTTCAGAGACGGCGCGCTTCGAGTGATCCGTCCACTGGTTATGGTTCGCGAGAAGGCTCTTCGGATCTTTGCGGAAGAAAAGAGTGAGGATCAGACCTGCACGGATCTCACCCGCGATACTCTTAAAGATCTTTCGAATGACGCGACTAGAATTTGAAAATCTTGATTTTGAAGAGGGTTTTGCAGCGTAACTTTCTTCAAAATCAGTTTCTGCGAACTATCTTTGCGCCATTCAAGAGGTCTCAAAAAGCTTCACATGACCAAGAAAGGGCGAATTTCATCCCGCAATTCGATTCTCTTCCAGAACTTCCGATTGTCGCGGAAAACTGTCCAGCGTGCTTCAACCAGGCCACCGAGCGGCACCGAATGAAACAATTGCTCGCGCAGCAAGAGCTCATCTTCCCCGACCTCTTCCACTCGCTCCGCTCCGCCCTCAAGCCGCTTCTTCTCGTCGACTCGGCTCATACCAGCGAGATGCGATCGCAAGCTGTACTCAACATTGTCCAATCGTCGGGATCCACATAATTAGTCGATCCTTCTTTTCTTGTTCACATTTCGTTTTCTTTGTTACTTTGTTGTGTTGTTAACCTCCCACCTGTTATGAACGAACGCGATGCTTTTGGGTCTTGAATGGAAAAGTTCCGAGCGCCTATGTTTTCCGTTCGAGACCCAAGAACAGCGTGACCACCGAAAATCGCAATTCCTGCTAAAAAATCAATATGCCAGCATTTCCGTGGGCATGTGATCGGTTGAAAAGGTCGAAGCTCACACACACTCTCACTTCCGGAAACAACAACAAGCAGATCGGAGGAGGATCAACAGCTGCTCTGCTCCGAGCTCCCAACACCCCCCAACCCTCATTTCCCCCATTCATAAACGTGACAGAATGCGGTTCCACCTCGTCCTCCTCCTCATCTTCGTTTCGTTCGCCGCCGCTTGCAGCAACTTCGACAAGTACCTCAATCTGTTCTGCAAGTACGGCTCCGAGCCGCAGCCATGCACAATTGAATCCTGTAAGTCACAGAGTTTCCCCGAGATTCTCGCAGAACTGCTCGTTTTTCAGATCAAGCGTTCAAATCGGCGTGCTGCTCGCTGCCAGGATCCTGCAGCTTCTCGGAATTCCCAAAGGACAAAGTTTGCTGCTTCACCGAGAGCTGTCTTCAACGCTGCTTCCCGGGAAAGAAGTATCAGCTGGGAACCGTCTACTGAATACTTTAAACCGTTTTTCGAGCATTCAATAAACTCTTATCTGACTAAAAATCAATAATTGGCACTTTTCCAGAAATTTCTGTGGTCAAAATCACCAGCTTATCTTGTTTTTTTGCAAGCGACCGTAGTGGCGCACGAGTCCCTTTTATGTTGACAGTGCATTTTTGCGTGGCGGTGTTTGCACACGAAGCCGGCGCATTTTTTTTCGCTTCTGAAACAAATTCTCGAATAACCAGTTTTCGCGGCGGTTTCTTTTTCGAAAGTTTTCACTTTTTCCTAAAAAACAACCGAACTTCTTGAATTTTTCACTTAAAATCAATAAATTACTTCTTTTCAACCGTAATGGTTGCTTTCCGGTTTAAAAACAGTTTTTAAAGAAAGTTAATTTTTCCAGAAAAATGTCAGAGTTGTCAGACGACGAAGTGTCTCTTCAATCGCTTTTTGCGCCAGCGAAAAAGTTGGTAATCGATATCGAAGGAAACCAGATCGCACTGAAAGACCTCCAAACTCGGTTGAAAACTGGAATTGAGAGTCTCCACGCCGTCACGAATCTTGTGAACAAGATCAGATTGTTCTCTTCGAATGAGCAGGTACATTTTGCTGCTCCCCGCTCCGAAAAATTCATTTTTCGATGCAGATCGAGGATGTTCCGACCAATTCGCTGCCATACCTCCTCGTCCCCTGTTTCCTTGGCATCTTCCATCAGAATCTGATGGTTGAGCCGAAAGATAAACTCGAGGAGCTCAGAAAAGCAAAGGTCTACCTGCGAAACTTCTTGGATAGACTCAGGAACATCTGTCTGATCAAGACTCGGTTGTCTTGGGAAGACGATGACACCACAGAAACCGAAAACTCGGCGACGAGGAAGAACGTTCCAGTCGAGGAGATTCGGAAGATGAAGCTGGAGCGTCAGAAGAGAAAACAAGAGCTGAAACAGGCGGAGCTTCGCATCAAGAAGCAATTGGAAGCCGTCTCTATCGATGATCAGAACCTCCGAGACCTCTACATCAACCAGCTCTTGTTTTGGAGCGAGCAGGCGTTTGAAGAGCTGGAATCGATTGAGAAAGAGATTCCGATGCTGAAAATGATGGCCGAACGCGCTTCGAACCGTGCTCCGCCGCCTCCGCCGCCAGTGAAATCCGTGCCGAGCCTCAAGCCGTTCGTGATCACCCGCGACGCCCAGCAGAAGCAGGTCTTCGGCCTTGGCTATCCCGGAATTCCCGTGATGAGCGTCGACGAGTGGTATCATCAGAAGTTCGGCTGTGGCGGTAACGCCGCTCCGCCACAATCATCGGCGCCAGAAGCGCGACAGTACGAAAATACTTTGGTTACTGATGTTTGAAATCATCGTTGATTTTCAGGTCAAACGCGTCGGAATCGGAGGAAGAGGACGACGATGCCGCGAGAGCCAAGGCGATGCGATGGGACGAATACAAAGACGATCATCGGCGCGGTTGGGGAAACATGCACAACAAAGGATAGAAGCGTAGAGATCTCGAAGACCGAACAGATGGCTTTTACGGCGTTCTTACTCTCTTTTTTGTAAATAAAACTTGCAAATCGAAGGAGCGGATAATTGGAAACCTGTTCGAAAGGTGTCATACTGCCTTCTTTGTACTTGTTATTCATCTATGCTTAGCCTCTCCGGTTCTCTGATTGTTTATGTTTTTTTGTTTCGGTCTCGCAGAAAAAAAAGAAGAAGAAGAAGAATGGCGTTCCGCAAACGACGACATGAATCGGAGGGCGATTCGGATGACGGGAATCTTCCAATCAACAACGACGACGACGACGACGGACTGGTTGCGGTGCGAAGATCCCAAAAAAAAACATTTCCTGTTCTTTCCAACGGGGTCACTTTCCAGGAACCGGCCAAGAAGGCGAGAAACATATGGTCGGATATGTTGATGGAGGAGCAGTTGCTGGAAAAGGGTCAGAAGATCGATCTGGACAAATCGGCGAAGAAGCAGCCGAATATCGCGCGCGGACCCGAATCGTATGTGATGCCACACAGCGAATTTCAGCGGAAACAGTGTAAATCGAAGAAGAAAACCGAGGATTTCGAAGTTGGTAGCGAGAAAGTTCGCAGTTTCTCGGGAAAAAAGACGAAATTACAGAAACCGATCGTTATGGTCACGCCTGCCAGCGATGACCCGTTTGGTGATGCTCCGGGAGCGCTGGCCGAAGAGTTCGGAGTGAAAAAGAACGAGGTGAAGCTGCCAGAAGAGCCGGAGGAGGGCAGTGATGGATGGTGGGGAGCGAAAGGGGCGAACAAGAAATATCTCGAAAAGGGCACTTTTGAGAGAGAAAAGAAGGCTCCTGTTGTGAAGGTAGGCTCGAGAAATGTTCAGATTGCTATAGCTCCCCCAAGCGATTCTTCCAGAAGACTTCGCAGCTGATGGCGGCAGAGTTCTCACTGGAATCCATGATCGCCGCCACTTTCGATGAGGGAATCGCGCTGGATCAACTCGCGAACGAAATCGCCACGGCGATGGGTGAAAAAGATCCGGAGACGATCACAAAAATCGTGAACGCCATCGGACGAGACGTGGCGCTCAAGTTGTTCAACGAGACGAAGGAAGTGGAGCAGAACGGTGGAATGAAGACGGCCGACGGAAGTCGTCGTCGAACTCCGGGTGGTGTCTTCATCACGCTCTTCAAGATGGATCCGAACGTGACTCGTGAAATGAAGAACGGAATCTTTGGGGATATGCGAACCGCCGATAAGCAGAGATCCAAGAAGAAACGACGTGGATTGAACTACGAGAAGAAGCTTGAAGATGTAAGGGAATAAAAGGATCTTGGTAAATCGGAGTGATGTCTTTCAGATGAAAAAAACGATGGAGCTCGCGGAGCAAGCACAAAACGACCTGGCTAATGAGGAGTTGGCGCAGCCAGCTCATCCTTTCACCGATGAAGTCGTCGATATGGTTTAAAAAACACATTATCATGTTTTAATGTTCATAATAATCCTTTTGTTGGTTTTATTCACCTGAATTCCGAAATCTGAATTCTGAAATGTTTTGTTTTTCTCTTGTCTCGTCAGCATCAAACGGAGAAGGAGGAGGAGGAGGAGCTCAAATTCGACTGTAAAGTCAATTGGCTCCGTTCTCATGCCACTTTTTCGAATAATTTGAGTCAATTTTCGGTCCCATAAATAGTCGAGTCGACGCGCATAGTTCATGACCATAAATTCAGTCCCGTCATCGCATCAACATCATCATTATTCCCTATCACATTTCCCCCCTCCCTTTCTTGACGTCTTCTTCTTCTTCTTCGCGACGGCGTCGGCCAACGGGTGGTCGGGCGCCTGCGCGCGCGCGCGCCGAACAAATAAACGAACGGTCTGAGTGAAATTGATAGCGCGTATCTTTTTCTGTTTTCCCCTTCACCGCATCCATCACATCCTTGACCCTTGACTGCCCGCTTCTTCTGACCGATCTTTCTCTCTCTCTCGGCCGGATCCGTCTCGTTTTCTTTTTCTAATTCGAATCAGCTGATTGCTGCCAGTTATCTAGGTCGACGAGAAGCGGCGCCCGCGGCGATGGATTACGACAGTAAGAAACTCGAGGAAGCTAGAAAGCAAACGATTCGGTGCGTGATTTCTGAGATATGTACATATCATAAGATTCCATTAATAACTGGTTTCGCGCCACGCGACGACGACGATGATGATTCGTCGTCGTCGTCACCGCAATCCGATCCTCTTCAGATGGGAGTCGTGGAAGCGCGAGGAGACGGAAGCCAGGCAGCGAGGGCTCGAGTTCAAGATGTACTGGGAGAAGCGTCACAACGAGGATCGCGACGCGTGGCGTCTTAAAGTAGGCCCGGGCTCCGATTCCGGCTCGTGACCTACTTTTCTTCCAGGATTTTGCCAACGCAATCGACAAGATGTCGCGAGCCGGGTACAAGGGAAAACACGGCGATTTCGAGGTGCCGACGGAGCGGCTCGAGGAGCTCAATGCGCTCTACATGCAAGCCACTGTCGGCGACTACGGTATCCTTTGGCGTGTCCATCCCCGCCACTGGCGGCCAAGACCCTTCGATAGCTTCTCCGAATTTTCAGACGGCAACACCGCGCTCAAGTGCAGCCAATACTGGAAGAAGCACGGCGGGAAGACGCAGATCGAGGCGATCCGCGAGTACATCAAGCTGACCAACGTGGTGCTCACCAAGTACGGATGGAACCCGCCCGAGGGATGGGTCTGAGGCGCCCCCCATTCGAAAGTTGTTCGAGTTTCTCCGAATAAATCAGCATTCTTCTCTTTTCTTTTGCAATTTGTTGCCCCGCGCGAAGGCGATGGCGCCGCCGCCGCGCCGTTGACGCAGTTTTAACCTTTTCCGAAGCTCGACCTATTTGAAGAAACTGCCGTCGGGCGCGCCGCCGCCTCCGCGCCTGAACTTCTTCGTAACTAGGCCGTCTTACTGTTCTTTTCGAGACCGATCGAAAAGGGCGAAACTTGCGACTTCCACGACAAGACCTACTTTCACCGAATTTGCTTTCCGAAAGAAAGAGAGCGCCGTGGGCGACCCATCGGCGACGAAGAAGACGTTTCGGTGGCTGCTGATACTAGATCTACCCACAAATTTTCGACATTAATGCGTCGGAGGCCGCCCCGAGAGGATTCCGTGCACTTTTGCAGCTACACGTCCCCGTCGCGCCTGCGGTATGGTGCGGTTGCGTTTTTGTGCGAGCGCGACGAGAGCGAGAAAAATGTTTTCTTGACAAGTACACCAGCGTCGATGGCTATCTTGTCTCGGACGGTTTCGTCGAATCACACACACACACACACACACCCTTCTCATCGTCGTCCTACAGTCTGCTGCCCTCTTCCGGAGCGCCGAAGCCGTCGCCAGAGCTACAGTAACCCGACCGCCACCTGACCGCAAACACCACCCCGAACCCGTCGAACCCGCACCCAAACCCGAACCCAAAACAGCGCGAGATATAAATATGATGATAATAATAATCATAAGAGCATATACTGTTCAAGTGTGTTTACTGACTAGAGATCAGGAGAGGAGTCCCCCCTCTCTCTGGAGATCAGTATGCAAACTAATGGAAATATTTGCCAAAAGCGGGGGGTGGACACGGGGGGAAGATAAGATAATGCGGTAAATACTTTCGACTCCTTCCAGCCCAGCTTATCAAGTTCGGAGCAGGACGCCTGTGCGTGCTCTGCAACAACTCGCCCTCCTCCGACCGTGGCTCCGCGTTTCCTGACCGTCGCCCTAACTTTTGATCTTGTCTCTGATACCTGTTCCACTTTTCTACCCACAGATCTCTCTCTCCCTTTCTCGCTTATCAACCTTGTATCCCTCTAACACCCGTGTCATCATCATCACACCTCGGTGTGGGCCTACACTTCCGTTGGTTGTAGAGGGGGAGCGAGAGCGCGCGCGCCTTCTCTTTTTCTCACCCACCGACCGAAATCAAAAAAGGAAGAAGGCGCCGCGAATGTGTTGAATGACACATCGGAGCCCTCGGCGTTCGCCCTCCAAACATGCTTTTGTGACTAGTTGTGCGACAAGGGGCGAGACCGCCATCTCGGTTGCCGACACAGGCCCCCCGGCCGTCGTCGTCGTCGTCGTCGCCGCTCCTCCGATGCATCATCTTTAGGCCACGCCCCCATTGACGGCAGCCGACTGTCCGCTCAACGCACTCGCCCCTTGCTTTTCGGCTGTCGGCTGTGTTACGGGTTGTCGTCTGGCCCTATCTACTTGCGTGGATTCGTCGAATCCTTAACTTTCACCCTCGTTCCCACTGGATCCGAAACTGATTGCCGACTGGATCCCCCCTCACTCACTCTACCAAGACACAAGCGATAGCCACCCAAATAATGACAAAATGGTCAGAACACGGGCACCATCCTATATCATCCTCCACTCTACCTCACATCTATTTCATCCTATCACTATTCACACTTGTGCACACCGCACCACACCGGACACACTCGCTGAGGATAGACGCCACCGGACGCGGCGCCGAGGAGGCGTTCGGAGGCGAGCAGCAGCAGCAGCAGCCACCGCAGAAGCAAGGGGACGTCGCTGAGGAGGACTTCCAGTTCATCAAGGTGAGTACAGTACTCCCTGTGCTGAAAGTTAGGATGGCACCCGAAAACCAAATAAACCTTGAACAAAAAATCGCGAAACGACACGGCGACCGTTGATAACCAGTCAAGTATCGATCTTCATCTTCTTTTCTCGATCAGTATCGTCGCCATTTGTATCGAAAACTGGCTTTGGCACACTTTGACCCGGGGGTTCTCACTTCTTCCGAAACGCCGAGAAACAGAAAGAGAGTTTAAAATGGTGGCCTAGCGTAGGTGTGGGATGACACCGCTCCGAAGAAAAGTTGTAGTTGAGTCGAGTAGTGATGTTTGCTTCTCCACTATGGGTTCAATGTGCTCATCGACTGCCGCCCAATTCGTTGCAAACCCTTAAACCATAAATTGTCGCCTCGTCTCAACTTCGCCCTCTCTTTTTCGTTTTTCGTTTTCTCTCTCTTCCTCTCTTCCGCTCGCAATCTTTCGGCATGGCCGAGGCCAGTCAAATTCGACGACGACCACGACGAAGACGAAGGCGATGGAGAAGAAGAAGAAGAAGAGGAAGACGGACGGACGGACAGTTCGATGGCAAATAGAGCCAGTTGTCTAGAGCGGGTCGCGTTGAAATTGCGGGAGAGAGAGACAAAGAGTGCTCTATCATCGTGGCGGTATCGCCGCGTGGAGGGATCAGAGCGCGCGCGCGAGAGAGAGAGAGGGTGAGAGATAGACATCGAAAGGGTAAAGTAGAACGTCTTACTAGGTCTGACGTACTTTTCTGATCGTCGCACTGCTGCAAATCGACGAGACAACGCGTGGAATCGCGAGGGCGCAAGACAGAAAAGATAGAGAGAGAAAAGGTGCGGCCAACGGCACTCGTCTACGTCTACCGGAACCATTCTCTCTCGCCGTTTCTCTTTCTTCCTTCTCTTTCTCTTGATCACAAACTCGATATCGATCGGATTGTGTGATTGTGATTTCGATTGTTGCGAGTAGTCGTCTAAGTGCGGCGACTCCCACCCCGCTCCCGACCAATTTGAAGAGAGACGCGCTGTCCTTTGGAACTGTTTTCCGCGCGAATTTCGCCGCCCCGTTTCCGTCTCCGGCGCCGCACAAAAGAAATTCTCGCCAATGATCATCCATACACACTCGCATACCCGCACACACCGAAAAACGGCCTAGTTTTGAGTCTACAATACATCGAGAAAAGAGAAGATCGAATCTTGTAGAATAATGATGGATAATGCGCAATAACACTAACCACACAGAAAGCGGCGACAGAAAAAAACTGCTTATTGTGTGTGTGTGTTTCGGCCATCTAGGTCAATGGCGGTGCCGAAGCGGCGACAAAAATGACTGTGCGACGACACATTTTGGAGATTTTCAACAGTTTCCAGGGTCAGATGGAGAAGTACGGCTACCTGAGAGGACACTCGTCGCCACGGGAGTTCCGGCACGCTCTTCAGTTTTTCCAAGTGTGCACTCCGACGCGTCGGCCCCAAAAATAACCGTTTCCGCGTTTCAGGAGGTGCTTGAAGTCGAGCAGAGCGGCGAAATCGACGCAGCCACGTTGGCGGCGGCTCGTCGACCCCGATGCGTTCAAGAAGACGTTCGGCATCGCGGACGACGAACGAAACGCTTCTGTAAGCACACCGGGAATCGTCGAGGCCGTCTCGAAAACCTCGTTTCCTTCCAGCGCTTTCGAAACAGGCGAAATGGGATGTGAGGCACTTCAAGGGAGGCAATCTTCATCTGAAGTGGTTCATCTCGGAGTACACGCGCGACGTCGAACGCGTCGAGATTCGGCGCGTCGTCAAGAAGGCGTTCGAGCTGTGGGCGTCACAGAGCCACATCCGCGGCGAGAAGAAAGTCGAATTGATCTTCACGGAGGCCGCGTCGAAGGAGGACGCCGACATCAACATTTTGTGGGCCGAGGGAGAACACGGCGACGCTTATGAGGTGAGAAAGCGGAAGACGATCTCGCATCTCGAGCGCATCTTCCAGTTCGACGGACCGAACGGAAGGATCGACGCGAACAATCGGAAGGAGAACGTTCTCGCGCACACCTTTTACCCGTCATACGAGTTTCCGCTGAACGGCGACATCCACTTTGACGGGTCCGAGGCGTGGGAAATCGATGTGGAGGAGGTGGAGTCGACGAGCGGCAAGCGGTTCTTTCCGTACGTGCTCGCGCACGAGATCGGCCACTCGCTCGGATTGGGACACTCGCGGAAGCACGACGCGCTCATGTATCCGTACTACAAGAACACGCCGCTCGACGAGATTCGGCTCGACGTCGACGACAAGTGCGGAGTCGTCTGGAACCTCAGCGGCAGCTCCGACTTTTGTCTGTACGTGTGGCTGATGAGCGAGATCGTCGACGCGCACAACTCGTCGCTGCAGATTGCAAGTGAGTCGCTTTCTCGACGATTTCTATGATTTTCAAGAGAACCACCAGATTTTCAGACGGCGTCAGCCCGATCACCACGGCGAAGAATGGCAAGAAGAGCTTGAAAAGTGAGCATTTTTGAGAATTATTCAAAATTTTTTCAAAAATTTGTGCGCCAACATGGTCGTTGGCGCGTCTCTCGACTCGCTGGCGCGTTTCGCGACACTTGTGAAATTTTTTTTTTCAACTTTTGACCGAGAATCAATCAAAACTAGATTATACCACGGCAAATACGCGGAAGTTTTCGGTCTAATAAGACCAGGGTCGAATCCCAACTGTTCTCATTTCTTTCCGTCGCGTTCTCCTCTCAAAGAACACAAAACGAATTAGGAATCCCCCTCTCTCTCCGACGACGACGACGACGACGAAGGCGTGTCCGGTATCGGAGACATCTGAAATCTGAAAAACCCTTCGCGGAGGAGAGAGAGAGAGAAAACAAAAAAAAAACGATATCTCGTCGGTAGCGGGGGGGAGAAATCTACCGTAACCGCGCGCCCCTTTCACTGATGACGTGGTAACGATGCGCGAACCAGATAGACGCGCATCAATTTTTGTATCAACTTTTCTTGCTACTACGAGATCCTATCTCTTTTTCGCCTTTTCGAGCGAAAGAAAAAGAGGGGTAAGAGACAGGAAAACAGAGAAACGAAACGGAGGAAAAGGGATCGAGAAACGCTAAACCGCCAAATTTCCAGACACAAAAATCCCGCGATGCTCGGCGCACAACGCGCTCACCCGAAGCACTGCAGAGGAGAAGCTCATGAAGAACTTGCAGTTCACCGAGTCGCAGGCGAGAAAGTACAGTAAGTGGAGTCTCGCTCTGAAACTGCTACAGTAGGCAGTGTTTCAGCCGAAGTCGTGTGCAACTTCCTCGCCGGGCTACACATGTATCGCGCCGGTCCCAACGCGCAGCACACTGATTCGCACGAGAAGGAGTATCGTGGTGTGCAGCAGGAGATGAACACGTTCAGCGGAACGTCGAAGACCTCTGTGAAGCGGATGTTGAGGCATGCCGAACATCTGAAGAGGAACAACCTCCCGAATGTTTTTGGTGAGTTGGGGCAGCGAGTTTGTAAATTTTTTAAGAGTCTCGTCTGAAAATCTCTGATTTGAAACGAGTTTTACAAGTTTTTGCTTTTGTTTATAGGTGTGGCCTCGAAAACTTGCATAACTTGCTTCACAGTGAAGAATTTCAGACGATTCTTAGGCCATTCGAAAGATTTTAAAAATCCCTTCATTTTCGGACTCTGAACCGAGGGAAAATTGTCAATGAAATTCATGAAAATTTTTTGAAACGACGCTCCGAAACTACGGCTTCGGCTCTTTGTTTATCGTAAATCGACAAGTTTTTTTTTTCGATTTTTGATCAATTTTTTGAACTTATTTTTTAAAAAACTGATGAAAAACAACAAATCGATAATAATTATCTAAAAATCTGTTTAAGACCGATTGAAAAATCATAGAAATTATTTGTTTTTTGCAGATCCCGGTTACTTTGACGACGCGTTTTTCGAAAACTTCTTCATGGAATATCTGAACTGAGCCGCCGCGAGCCTGTTCATAGAGTACCCTCCTTCGTTTTCTTCTTCCCTTCTAGCTCTCTTGTTAGGCACCTTCTTCGTCTCTCTCTCACCCAGATTAACCACTTTCTGACACGTACGGTCCCAGTGATCCTCTCTCCAGTGCAATGGTAGCCCTCCCGAGTTCTTCTTCGCCCACCCCCTTCCAACAAAAAACCGCCGCCCGTCCCCATGGTGAAATACGAGTTAATTTTGAAAAAAAAACACTTTACTTTCCTCAAATCTCAAAAACCGCCCCCCTTCACCCAAAGAAACAGTATAGTGGAAACTGTAAGATTTTTGTAAGATGATTCCCTTCAGCAGTCTTTTTTTAACTCACCTCACATTTTTCAATAACAATAATTAATAATAAGATTTAGAGGGCGACTCCACTAAAATTTCGAATTTTGTTAGAATGAAAATTTAGGTCGAGGCTCCGATGGATATAAAAACCGAAAAAAATTTAAAAATTTTTCCGATTTTTCCCAAAATTTTGAAAATTATTGCGAATCGTAATGGTTTTTCAGAAAAATTTTGGGAAAACCAGAGAAATTAAATATATATTTTTTTTTATATCCGTCGGATCGTCGACCTAAAGTGCTTCATTTTTGCACAATTTCAATTTTTTGTGCAGTCTTTCTCAAATAATCAATTGAATTCTTGGCCAAAGTCACTGCTTTTTCCTGCCTCCACTCCCTCTTCTCGCCCCTTTTTTTCATACTTATTCATGTTTTTACGACGGAATGACACCAAAAAAGCGCCCCTCAAAATTGTTGAATCGGTCACTTTTCTTTCTTTTTTCTCGCTTGCTTCCTCCTTTCAATTCTCAAATGTCAATCATTTTTCCAAACAGACCCCCCCCTTTTCCATTTAGTAGATACCGTAAACCCTGTAATTGAAGAACTTGAAACTGGAGTATCTCTGAAACTAGAAGAGTTATAAGAAAGTTGTCAACTACAAACATGTTCAGATTGAAATTTAGCATGTTTTTGTAGTTGACAACTTTCTTCCAACTCTTCTAGTTTTCGAGATATACTCTGTTAAAGTTGAACTGCTTCTGTTTCCGAGCTTACGGTAGTCTCCCCCTGGTGCACGTACCACGATCTCCTGTTCCATTTTTTCTTCTTTTTCTGTATATTGTGGTGGGATTCTTTCTGCAAAACTTTGCGCAATTTTTTTTTTCGTTTTTCTCTGTGCAATCTCGTCGATTCGAGGTAATTTTCGCTGGTCTTTGGCTTTTTTCCGCAAACAAAAAAAAAAACAACAATAACAAAAAAAGGAAACGATGGTAATAAACGTTTCGGAATCTGTGTAAATAATTGAATTGTTTGTTTCGTGTCGCATACACACTCGTCATAATTGGAATATGTTCATTGAGAATTGAAAAAAAAGACAGGGGGGAGGGAGAGAAAAAGTATTTGGCAGTGACGAAACGTTCTTCTTCTTCTATTTCTTTTTCGAAGGATTCACCATATTTAGATTGATTGAGCAGTACAGGTTGAGACTGGGATATGGATAGGTTCTAGCACCAAATTGAGAAAAAATAGCAATAGAAATATACATAAAAAAAAAGATGCAAGAAAAAAAAAAAAGAAATTTGATGGCGAGTTGGGAGGAGAGAAAGTGAGAGGATTCTAGTGATTTTTTCAGGCGGGGCAGAATGTAATTTCAACTAGAGAGGAGAAGGGGGGAAATAGTTGTGATCACCGAATAATGAAGAAGAAGAGGGGACAAAAAAAAAAACATGACATAGAGGCAGTGCGATGTGGGATTTTATTTTTTGTTTAGCTCCTTGAGTGTTCCTCTTTGTAGCTTCTGTGGTATTTCTCTTCCACAACGTCTCCGCCACCTTGTCCGCGGTCTGCAAATTGGAAAAATAGGAACAGTTTGTGACCGATTTTCTGTGTGTAAATAATTTGATGCGTCTTACTGTATTCTCTACAAACTTTCCTAAAGCCCGCGAAAATACGCCACCGTGTTTACACTAAAAATCGTCGGGGAAAATTTTGCCGAACCAGTAAAGTTTAAAGGCGCAGAGCTATATTTGTCATTGGGTCTCGACGCGAAATCACAGTTTTTCTCATGATGATTTTTTCAAGCATTTTCATCCGTTTTTCTTCCGCTTTTTCTTCCGCTTTTCATCCGTTTTTCTTCCGCAATTACTTGAATTTTCTTTTTAAATTCGCATTTTCGACTATTTTGCCGAAGTTTTCCGAAACCGCGGAAAATTCGTTGCCGAAATTAAGTCGGAAAATCCGGAAACGGAAAATTTTCCGAATTTTCTCTCTGGAAAATTTTTTGCCGACAAAATTTGTCGAACTTTTCGATCGCCCAACCCTGACTACGCCCCACTCTCCCCGATTTTGTGTTTTGCGGCAGGTTAAAGCCGCGTACCGCTGGAAGTCGACGTGTAGTTGTTGATGCGGGCGATGGTGGTGTCAAGTGGCTCGGAGACGAGGTCGATCAGTTGCTCCGCCCACTTTCCGGACTTGTCGTCTGAAAATGAGTTCAATTCGAATAGAAGCGTTGGTTTCTGTTTCGAAAGTAGTCAAAATGGTCTTTAGGAGAGGAACACCATGCGGCTAGCGTCTAGATGAGTCGGAAATATTCAAATACAAACGTGAAGAGGCGGCTCCGGTGGCTCCGACGGCTCCGGTGGCGCTACTCTGCGCTTGTTGTTGCTGCTGCTGTTGTTGGGTCGAGGTGGTGGTGGTGTTGCGTGACGAGCGGAACGTGTCTGAAACAAATCGGTCATGCTGTTATTCTGTACATTCTGCGTTGTCGCCGCACCGTAGTCGTAGTTCGAGTATCCGCGAGCGCGCGAGCGCACCGTATCGTAGGCGTTCGTGTCGGAGCCGTAGCCGGCGGAGGTGTGTCCGCGTGGCGTGGCGCCGCGCGCGTCCGGCGACCGACTCATCGTGTCAAGCTCGGTTTGCAACTTGTGCAACGCGTCGCGTTTCGCGTGTGGCGTCGACGGACCCGGACGCGAGCCGTCGAGCAGCGTCTGGCTCGCGTACCGACGCGGACTTCCGATGTCCGACCGCGAGCGGTAGTTGTAGCGTTTTGCGTAGGTGTCGGTTCCGATCTGCGCGTCCTGGGCTGCTCTTGAGAGGTACGAGGATCCGGCGTGCGACATGTGGTGGCGAGAGCGGCTGAGTGTGCCTCCTGTTTGCAGGTAAGAAGAGGACTGATGGGATGCTTCTAGAAATGCACGGTTAGAGGATCGGTTCACTCCATGGCTATGAGCGTATTGGATTGGAAACTAGGTCATGCTCAAACGAATTCGGATGCAAAGCAAACTAGCAACTCACCTTTGTTGGCGGCCAACGCCGATGCCGACAGCGATCTTCGGTTACGGCTCAGCGAGTTGTAGCCCTCCTCGGCGTCGTGCTTGAGATAGTCTCCTGGAGTGTAGTGGCGGCGGAGAGTGCTGCGACGCGAAGTGCTTCCGATCTCCTCGAGCTCGTGAGCCAACTGCTGTCCGGTGGAGGTGAACTGTGCTCCCTCCGGCTGTTGGTTGTCTGAATTCAAACGAATCTAGTTCAAAAACCCGGCTCCCGAGTGAAAGTAAACTCACAGACGTGGTAGATCTTCGTCGAGTGAATCTCGTCTCCCTTGGTCTTCTCGAGCGACGTCAACCGTTCGGTGAGCTCCGTCAACGACTGCTGAAGTCGTCGCGAGTCTTCAAAGCGCGATCTCTCGCCGACACGACTCGACGCGCCCTCCTTGAATCCATCCACATAGCCCTGCTTGAAGTCGTCCTGACCCGGATACTGATCGTCGAGCCGAGAGATCAGCGACGGCGTTACACGATCTCCCAGGTGTCCCATGTTGCCGTCCTTGTAGCCCTGCGAGAATCCGGCCGAGTAGCCGCCGCCGGTTCTCTGCGCGAGATTGTGCATCGACGTGGTCATTCCGGTCATGCCGGCGTCCTTGAGTCCCTTCACGTAGCCCTCGTGGAAGCGGTCGTCCCGAGTTCCGTAATCGTCGTCGAGACGTCGGCGAGCCGCTTGAGCACTTCCCAGCTTGTTCGCGTCCTTGTACCCCTTCATGTAACCATCCTCAAAGTCTCCGCGAGCTAAAAAGACAAGGTTCAAAAGTTGAGGTGGGCTAAGGCCTCACTAATCACTGGGCGTGTCCCCCCTCTACTACATCATCAACACCATTAATCAATTTCTCTCTTGTTTCTCGACCACACCCACAAATCGATTTCGTTGTAAAAATCGAATCAAGTGACCCCCCGCACCTCTTCCGTCGATAGCTCCTCTCATCTTGTCCAATCGGGTCTCGAGTTGACGCATATTCTCGTTCATGCCGGCCTTCTGCTCTTCCAAAAGTGGAGCATGTTGCCCGTTGGTGACGAGTCGACTGTGCTCCTTTCTCGAACGGTACCGACTGAAAGGTCACGATGAACTTCAGAAGCGAATTTTCTCGAAAAGTTAGAAAGGAAAAGGGGAAAAATGAGTAAACCGTTGGAGGCACCACGGGATGCAACAGCAGAGGAGAGTCAGTAGGAGGGCGAGCAGAAGTGGCCACAGAAGCCACCACCACGGCCATGAAGAGGTGATGTACGGCGAGGCTGAAAACATGTTAGTGATGGTTAGGAAGGGGGAAGTTCATGCTTAGAAGGGGGATAAGGGGGGAGTTTTAGAGTAGTTTCAGAAGTTTAGAAGTACACGCCATGCCGCACTCTACTAACTCCTCTTGATCCTTGCAGCAACGCCACACCAGCCAAATCAGGCATGGGATCAGTATCAGCAGCGCCAACGGCAACAGAATCCAATACAAAATTACGCGAGTTTGAAGCCAACTCCAACCGCGCACATCTGTATTTTCAACATTTTTTTCATCATATCACTCACCATCCGGAAACGCGGCCATCTCGTCTGGGGGAAAAACCAACTAGCAACTAAATACTCAAATCAGGCGACGTGACTGAGACTGCGTCGAGAATAGAGTGACTGGGCAAGGCCACACAGTGTTAGCTGATGCTTCGGAACAACCACACCCTCTCCTCTCCTTTCCGCCTCTTCCTCTCGCCTCTTTCACTGTTTCTCTCTTCAACCCGCCGGCGCGCGCGCACGCTATCATTTTATACTGTCTCTAATATCAATCAAAACGCATTCACATTTGAGCGTGTGTGTTATCATTTCGAGTATGCGATGCCCTCCCCTTCCTTTTGCTTGCCCGGCCCCAAGACAGGCTATTGTTTGATTCTTCTCGCCCAGAGTGTCGCATTCTTCGGCGGCGCGCGCATCGGCTTACCTCTAAGACGTCCGACCAACGGAGCACCGGTCACATTCCAGATTGTGTAGACCTCGTAGTTGTACTTCTTTCCCTTCACCAGCGGATAGTTGAGGTATCCGCCGATCACCTGCCCGTCTCCGATCTTCACCTTTCGCGGCTCGGGCAACGTCTCGAGATTGAACGAGGCGGCCACATAGTACGGGATCTTCATCTTGTTCGCGGTGACCTTGTCGGTCAGCTCTGTCCAGTTGGTGTCGCCGGGCGGATCGCGCTCGTCGACGACCACGTAGTAGCGGGTGACGTTGTTCTCAGTGGCCGCCGGATTCACATCGACCTCCCAGAATGTTCCAGGCGCACCAATGTTGTCGACAAAGTAGGGCGGTGGCACGATGCAACAGCTTCGGCGGATCTGAAAATAAAATAAAATAGTTGTTTTCTTAAACGAAACGAGAAAAAGGGCGGAGCCTATTCTGAGCAACAGAAATCGGTACTTACGCTGATCGGCTCGCTGCTGGTCATCTTCTTCGGCGCCGACTTCCAGTGATTCCACTCTCCATCGACCTTGGCGCGCACTTGGAAGACGTACTCGGTGGGGTTGTGTGGAAGGTTGAAGACAAGGTAGCAGTGTCTTCCGCATCCGTCCTTCGGACACAGAAGCTCCTTGGCCGGACGGGCCTCCTCCTCGGTCCAAATACCGTCGTGCTCCTTGAGACGAAGATAACGAACCTGGTAGTCGGAAGCCATATCCAACTCCACCGGCTCCCACGACATCGACACGGCGAAGTCGGTCTTGTCGCACTGCTTCAGATTCTTGACGACGAACCAGCCGGGCGGGAGGGTCGCGTACGCTCCCCACGCCACCTCGTTGTGATCCTTCGGCGTCAGTGTCACATTGTAGACGGTGCTCGGGTGAAGTCCGCGGATGACGAACTCGGTCTCCGACGCGTCGACGTCGAACGTCTTGATCTGTTGAAGACGTACGTTACCGTACACCGAGTAGAGGGTACGGGCGGTCAGTGTGTAGCCGGAGTGCGATCGTCCCCAGACCGGCTCCCACGCGACGTTCAGTGTCGTCGGCGTGCGGTTGAGAAGGCGAAGGATGTGACGTTGTCCTGGCGCGAGGGTGCTGTAGGTTCCCCACAGAATGTGACCGTATCCAGAGTTGGTTCCCGCTTGGACGGTGATGTTGTAGATCGTCTCGGGGCGCAGTCCTTCGAACTTGATCGAGTTTCCGGGGTACGGAACGGTGTAGTTCTTCGACGGTCCCGTCTTTCCGGTCGTCGGATCGAACGGCGCGATCGTCACACGATGGTGGGTGATCAGTTCGCGCTGCTCGGGATCGAAGATCTCCGGCGGCACCCAATCGACGTGCAGCATCGTGTCGCTCTTCTCGATCAGATGAAGATCGGTTGGGGCGGGCAGCCAGCTGAGAAGTCCCTCAGCGAAGTCGGTGGTCGAGAAGACCGACGAGATGAACCAGAGCTTGTTGCCCTCAGAGGTTCCCTGCACGGTCACATTGTACTGAGTGACCGAGTCAAGGCCGCGGAAGTGATAGTCGGTGGTGTGTCCGCTGACCTCGAACTTTTTCGGGTTCTGATCCAGGACCGAGGCGACCGAGATGAACAGATCGTACTTGTCGATCTTCTCACCGATCACCGCCGGTGGCGTCCACTTCACCTTCAGATTGTCGTTTCCGGCCGAGAGCAGCTTCAAACTGCCGCCCAACAGCTCGTTGTCGTCGTTGCGAGTCGTCGAGAAGTAGTCCGACGACCATTCTCCCCAGTTTCCAGACGAGGACTGTCCTTGAACAGCGAATCGGTAGGTGGTGGATGGCTGAAGTCCCTTGATTGTGGCACAAAGATTGGCCGACGTGATGATCGGGCTCTTGTAGCCACTGCAGGTGAGCTCGTCTCCAGACAACTCGACCTCCGTCGGATTCGAGTCGTCGGCGCGCGGGCTGTACCGAATGCGGTAGGCGGTGACGATGGCCTTCTCGGGGTAGGGTGGCAGCCAGGTGAGCTGGATCTGCGTGGCCTTGGTCTGGACGGCGGTGAGCTCGCGCGGTGGTCCAAGCTCGCTACCAGTTGTTCTGATCTCCAGCGAGTCCGACCATGGTCCGGGGCCTTCGGCGGTGTAGGCGCGCACTTTGATGCGGTAGAGACTACCCGGCTGGAGCTGATCAACGAGCGTGTTCTGACGCGGAGTGACTCCCTCGCGTGTGCCCTCGTTCCACTCATCGAGTCCGACGAGCTCGAACTCGTACTGTGTGATGTTTCCGTTCTGCGCGGCGCACTCCGGCGCGTCCCACTTGAAGCCGAGCTCGCTGTCCTTGCGAACAGTGGACTGCAGATTTTGCGGCGGGCCCGTCGGCACGTCGTTTTTGGTGCGGAAGGTACGGACGGTCTTCGGAGTGACGATCGAAGAGTGCAGCGATGGCGGTCGTCTCGGAGTGACAGTGACCTCGTAGAGCGATCCTGGCTGAAGGTTCTCGAGCGGAATCTGCTTCTCTTGCACATTGAGCAGGGTGACCGGCTCTTTGGCTCCAGTCTGCACCTCATTGCATCCTCCGAGCTGCTTCAGCTTGTATGTGATATCGACTCCATAGTTCCACTTCTGATCCTTGTCCGGTAGTTCCCAGGTGACAAGAGCCTCTCTTGGTCCCTTTGGCTCAACGGTGACGAAGATCTCTCCAGGCAGAGACTGAGTGGTGATGCTCACTCGATCGCTCCACTTGCTCACTTGCGGCTTTCCGGTATCCTCGACCGTCTGGGTTCTGGCCTTGATGTCCCACTTTGTGCCCGGCTGCGTTGGAACGATGAGCTCGGAAGGAGCATCCACGCTTACGGTCCAGTTGCCACGAGACGTGGTGTTCACAAAGTCAATCAGGTACTCCACATTGTCGCATCTCCACGTGTTCTCCTCTGGCGGCGTCCACGTGATCTTCAGCGTCTCAAAGTCCAAGCTTTCGAGTTTCAGTCCGCTTGGTGGCTCCTCTGGCCTTCCGCACGAAGTGGTCTCCTTGGTTTCGGGTCCCGGCTGTCCGCGCTTGTCGTTCTTTCCGACGACGCGAAGACGGAAGAAGTAGAGGGTGGCGGTCTCGAGTTGTTTCACCGTGATCTTGTAGTCCGACGACGTCTTACGATGCTTGACGACTCCGTTGTACTCTTGCCACTCGGCTCCGTCGTCCTCCGACTTGAATTCGAGCACGTATCCGACGACGTGTGTCGCCTGATCCTGCGGCAGTCCCTCCCATTTCAACGAGATCGAGTTCGACGTCTTGTCGGTAACCTCGAGCTCTCGCTCCAACACTGGAATGTTCTGCTGCTGCGTGCGCGAGGTGATCTCGTTCGACCACTCGGACCAGCCGCCTCCTTCAGTGTGCGCTGACACCTGCACATCGTACTCCTGCTCGGGATCCAGATCGCTGAGTCGGTAGCACAGACGATCCTTCTTGTTCGAGTCGGAGCACTCGAGACGGTCGGTCTCGACGCGAATCTCGCGGTAGTTGGCCTCGCCGCTCGGCGTGTATCGCACCTTGTAGAAGTCGACGTTTCCGTGCGGCGGCGTCGGCGGCAGCCACGAGATCTCGATGGCGTGCGGGAAAGTGGCCTCCTCCATCAAATCCGACGGTGCAGGTGGGTTCGTCGGCTGCGTGGTGAATGGCACCCAGTCGGAGAACGGTCCCTCGCCTTCCTTGTTGATCGCGCGCACTCTGATTTGGTACTGAGTGTACGGAATCAGCTGGTCCAGGTTGAGACGCTCGGTGGGATTGTGGCCGGTGCTGTTGTCCGCCCATGTGTCCAAGCTCCACAGTTCGTACTCGTAGTCGGTGATCTTTCCGTTGCGCTGCTCGCACTCCGGTTGAGCCCAGGTGACATCGGCTCTCGTCGAGGTGACCGATCCGGGTCGGACGTTCTGTGGTGGTCCCGATGGGGCGGCCTCCTCGGTGGTCACTGTGACAACCGACGATTGTGGGCCGGCGTGCGAGGTGTGAGCGACAACGTGAACTTCGTATGTAGAGTCCGGAAGGAGTCCTTCGATGACCTGCTCCTCGTTTCTGACGTGTTTCTCAATAGGCGCCGCGCTGCGCGGTCCGCACTCTCCAATCGATTTCAGTTTGTAGGTGAGCGTGTAGCCGGTGATGACACCGTTCGGATCGCGAGGTGGCTGCCATCTGACGACGATGCTCGTCGGTCCCTTCGGACGGGCGGTCAGGTTCTCCACTGGTCCTGGAGCTCCTTCGGAAGTGGTGATCTCAAGCTCTTTGCTCCACTCGGAGGTGCCGGCGTCGTTTTCGGTACGAATGCGGACGGTCCATTTCGTGTTGGACTTCGAGTCGAACAGATGCTCGATCGATGAGCTCGGCAGATCGATCTGCTTGCGCGGCTCGGTTCCGTTCACGTACTCGAGCTTGTAGCGAATCGCCGAGCAACGCCACGAGTTCTGGTTTGGCGCTTGCCACGAGACGCGGACTTGGACATTGGAAGGCGAGGCGAGATTCAGGTTGGTGGGCGGGGAGAGCGGTGCGGCGCATCCGGTACGAGCCTGTGCTTCGGGAGACGGCACGCCGACGCGTTGACGATGATCGACGACCTTGATGCGGACGAAGTAGAGGGTGTCGGAGTCGAGTCCGGTGAGCTTCTTGAAGTAGGACTTCTTGCCGGCGTCGTGGTTCGTGACGCCTCCGATCTCTTGCCAGACTGGAGTGTCCGAGTTTCGGATCTCGACGATGTAGCCCTTGACACGGTTCTTCGGATCGGCGACAGCGTTCCATTGGACGTCGAGCGCCGATGCGCCATCTGGAGTCACAGTCGGCATAGTTCCGACGACCGGAATGTTGAACGGATCGGTGGTGTAGCGAGTCCAGATCTCTCTTCCGAACCCTTGACGCGTTCCGGCCGCAATCGAGATGTTGTACGAGGTCTCCGGATTGAGGTCCTCGAACAGGTAGGTCAGCGTCGGATGGTTCACGATGTGCGTTCTCTTCTTGTCGTTGACGTCGTCGAGCGAGACGATCGAGACGCGGTACTGTGTGACGTATCCTTTCGGATCGACCGGCGGAATCCATCTGATGTGCAGCGAGTGATCGGTCTTCTCGATGAGATGGATGGCTCGCGGCGCGTCCGGCAGTACTTGCAACGTGTTCGCAATCACCAGCGACGACCACGGTCCGTAGCTGCCGCCTTCGATGCGAGTCGACACCTGAACCTTGAACTGCTGGCCAGACTCGAGACTGGTGGCATTGTAGCAGAAGCGTGGGCTCTCTCCCGGACACTTCAGCAGCGGATCTTTGATGCCCTTCTCGACCTCAACCCAGTTCTCCGACGGAATCTGCTGATAGCGAATCTTGTAGGCGTCGTGCGGTCCGTAGGGTGGGTATGGCGGCAGCCAGGAGACCATGAAGAAGTCGGTTCCTTCCTGCGCGACGACCAGATCCTGCGGCGGCAGCGGGGCGTTTGCCTTCGCGGTCATCACCACAAGATTCTCCGTGTTCGGTCCTCCTCCGATCGAGTTGTAGGCTTTGACTCGCATCACGTACTTGGTGTACGGCGTGAGTCCGTCGATGACGACACGAAGATCCGAGGTGTTCGCGATCTGTCTCTCCAACTTGGCCCAGTCGTCCTGTCCGAGAATCTCGTACTCGTAGTTGACGATGTGTCCGTGTCGCTGCGAACAGTCGACAGGCTCCCATTGGAAGGAGAGCGATCGTTCCAGGGCGTAGGTTGACTCCAAATTGAGTGGTGGCGAGGATGGCGGCTGTTGCTCGGTCGACACCTCCTTCGTCTCCTCGGGTCCCAGCTCGGTGGTTCGAGCGCGAACGCGAACCTCGTAGAGCGAGTAGGGGAGAAGTCCAGTGATCGTGTAGTCCAGATCCTTGTGATTGTAGACGGTGACAAAGTCGCGACTGACGTCACGCGGCTCCTCTTCCGGACACGCGAGACGATGTTTGAGGCGGTAGGAGATGTCGTAGCCGACGATGGTTCCTCGCTGCACGAGTGGAGCGAGCCATTGAACGTGCACCTCATTGGGAGACAACGCCTTCACACGGAGGTCTCTGACGGATCCCGGCGCTCCTTGACGGGTAGTGATCGATTGTTCCGGTGACCACTGGCTCGATCCGACCTGGTTCGTGGCGCGAAGCTTCACAACCCATCGCTGGTTTGGCTCGGCGGGGAAAGTGTACTCGGTCTGATCACCGGGCACCGTCAACACCTTTTCTGGCTGGTTGCCGACGCGGTAGCTGATCTCGACGTTCATCTGATCGCACATCCACGTGTTCTTGGCCGGACGCGCCCACGAGACGCGAACCTCGTTGGTAGAGGGCGCGTCGACGCGAACTCCTTGAGGTGGTGACGTCGGCGGAGAGCACTTGGTACGAGCGCGCACTTCAGGCGAGGGACTGCTCTGCTCGTTTTGTTGCGAGACGACGCGCACGCGAAGATCGACGACGGCATTCGTCGGGAGTCCATCTACAGTGGCGGTGTAAGTGGTCTGCGATGGATGAGCTGGGATGCGACGGTTGTAGTGTTGCCAGGCGCCGCCTTCCAATCGGTACTCGACGATGAACCCGCCGGCCTCCCGGTTGCGGCTCTCCCATTCGATTGTGATAGATGTCGGCTCCTCGGCGACGACTCTCGGTGCAGTCGACAACGCGGTCAGCGCGGCGGCGTCAGTGGTCATCACGGCGCTCGTTCCTCCGCACATCTCCTTGTGGGTGGCTGCCGAGACAGTCACGTTGTAGGTGGTTCGTGGTCGCAGGTTGTCCACTCGGTACTGATAGGTGGCTCGGTCAACGTTGAACGTTTGCGATCGCTGCGATCCGTCTTGCGGTGTGACCACGATGCGGAACGCTGTCACGCGATTCTTGTCGTCGGGGCGGACGTCCCAGTTGATGTGCAGCGAGTTCTCGGATCCTCCGATCTTTCGGACGAAGAGCACCTGGACTGCCGAGTCGGTGACGAGCGTCCTCTCCGGCGGCGAATAAGGTCCCCACCCGGAGTCTTTAACGTGGGCAGACACTTGGAAGTCATACGACTGCTCCGGCTTCAGATTCTCAATTCTTCCACAGTGAAGACGTGATCCTGGTGGCGTTGGCGGCAACTGCTGACGCTCGATCTGACGTTGCTGGCATGGCGAGACGGCGGGGAACTGTCGTTCCTGGTACTGCTGGCTGCCCGTCGGTGCGTATCTGCACTTGTACTTGTCGACGTATCCCGGGTTCGGGTACGGCGATTGCCACACGAGTTGAGCGTTGTCGGCACCGGTGTGAAGCACTTTCACGAATCCCGGAGCATGAACGTTCTGTTGTCCGGCCGACGTTTGGAATGGAACTTCAGTGGACCAGGGTCCCGGTCCACGGGCGGTGTAGGCGCGGACCTTGACGTTGTAGCGAGTCTGCGGCTGAAGATTCTCGATTCGCGCGCGAGTTCCCCGAATGTTCTCGGTGGTCTTCTGGACGGTCTGGCGACGATCGGCGGCGGTCACCTCGTACTCGTACTCGGTGATCTCGCCGTTCGTCTGAAGACACGGTGGCGCTTGCCACGAGATGCTGACGTCGGTGGGGCGAATTTCCTCGGTGCGGAGGTAGAGTGGTGCACCGCTCGGCGCCGCCTGGTCCGTCTGAATCTCGAGAGACACCCGCTCGCCGGCCCCCACGTTCGACTTGGCGGCCACACCGACGCGGTACTTGGAGTGCGGGTGGAGTCCGGTGATGGTGAAGTGCGGCCCGTTGACGGTGATAGTGCGAGGCGCTTCCTGATTGTTATCGCAGTTTCCGCGCGAGATCAGTTGGTAGGTGACCTCGTACTGAGTGATTCTTCCGTTCGGGTTGAGCGGCGGCTGCCAGCTGCACTGAAGCGAGTCGGGTCCGATGGGCTGAACGCGAAGGTTGGCCACTGCTCCGGGAGCGACGCCCTGAGTCTGCGCCGATTGAGCTCGCGACCACTGCGACTCTCCGGCCGGGTTGGCGGCCTGGACCTCGAAATTCCACTGAGTGTACGGGTCGGAGTCGAAGACTACAAAGTTCTCGCCGTTAGTGAGATTCTTGAATCCCTGGTTCTGCGGCGTCGAGTGCTTCACAATGTACCAGAGACGATCGCAATTCCATTCCGACTCGTGCAATGGCGCCCACTGAACACGGATCTGAGTGGGTCCGAGCGGCGAGACTTGAACGTCGGCTGGCGCTCTTCGCGGAGCCTTGCACTGCGATTGGGTTTGAACCTGAACCACCGACGAGGTGTAGGCCGTTCCGCGGTTCGGATCTTTGGCGGTGATGCGCACTTGGTAGGTGTGTCCTTGCGGGAGCTCGCCGAGATCCACCGAGTACGGGCGTTGCCATCCGTTGTAGGGGATCGGATTGCGGTGCTGTCGCCAGTTCGGCTCGGTCGTCGCCTTCCACTCGAGCACGAACGACTCGATGAGATCGTTGGTGTTCTCCTTGGATCGCCACGAGATGATTGGTTTGCCCTGACGATAGTTGACGTCTGGACCGATGATGAGCTCACCGCCGGGCGGCGTTTTCGTTTGCGCAGCGGGTGTCCACGCCGAGTGACCGGCCGAGTTGATCGCACGAATCTTGACCGACCACATCTGGTTGGGAGCCGAGTTGAAAATGTGAGAAGTTTGATGGCTGCCGAGCACGACGGCCGGTTGTCCACGTGGCTCTTCGGGCTGAATCTCGAACTGAATGTCCGAACATCCCCACGTGGATTGCGGCGGGAGCGCCCACGAGACACGGACGTGACTCGCGTCCGGGGAGGCCACTTGAAGGTGTGATGGCGCATGTGTGGGCTCTGAAAAGAGTGATAGGAGAAGTGTTTTTTCGTGGTAAGGTCTGAAACTCACGAGTACAGGTGCTCTTGGCGCTGGCCTGCGCCGACGTGTACATGACGTACGAGTTGCGATCCAAGACCTGAACGTGAAGGAAGTAGGCGGTGCCCCTCTCGAGACCCGTCAACGTTTGCGAGTACTCGAGATTGTCGCCGGCGTATGGCACCAACTGCCCGTACGTCTTCCAGCCCGAGTTCTCGCTTCTGAACTGAACATGGTAGCCGTAGACACCGCGTCCCTCGCCCTCGCTCTTCCACTTGACAATCAAGTCATTGTCTTGCGCAAGGACTCGCGGCGTGGAAACGAGCGCTGAAAACGGGAACGGTTAGCAGAGTTTTCGAGAAGGAAAGTTATTTAGAAAAGAAAGAGGTGGTTAGTGTAGAAGTTCAAACTTATCATGCGCTTTTCTTGACTAAAGGAGTTCAGGAACTGATCAAGGAATCGGCAAACCGAAAAAAAATTGGAGGGGGTTTTCTTGTTTTGGTTTTGTTTTGGTTAAGTCAGGGCATTCGGAACAGAAACTGTTTGTTTTAAATGGTGGGTGTGGAGCGTCGTTAAGAAAGAGTAGAGAAGAGGAGTGGAAAAAAAAGAAACAAGGCTCATTCGGTCACACTGGACTGCACCTTCACCAGAGTCGGTCTCTCTAAGTGGCGAGTTCGAGAATTGGCCTTGGCACCAGAAATCTGTTCGCGGATCGCAAACACTGCGCTTTTGGCGAGTCGCTGAGAGTGGACAGGATATACATTGAACGATGAAATGCAGTGTATTGAAGAGGGGGGAGTGCGCTCTACTGGACTTCGCTCTGCCCCCCTTCGAGAGACACGTATTTTGGGGGAGCCCACAAATCGCTCGGCCGAAGGCACTCGGCCAAGCGATTTATGGGCCTTGCCACTAACGTAATAGCGCCGCCAGTGGCCGACATTTAGGGCGCCACTGGCGGTTGGGGCAGCTCATTATGGCGTATGTCAGGCGGCGACCCGCAATTGACCAATAACCCCGAACTCACATTGTTGGGCAGTTGACGAGAAGATGGCGTCGCGAGACGGCGTTCCTGATCCAGCGGTGTTTACTCCACGAACCTGGAACCATTCTTAATCATCTTCCGACATGTTCTGTGAAACAATCTCACCTGAACTCTCCAGTCTCCCTGAGCAGCTCCGGCGATCTCGACGCTTCGGTCGGAGCCGGGCACACGCTGATTGATAGCCTGTCCGTTCTGTTGTCCGGTGATGAAGAAGTAGGACTGGCAGTCGCCGCTCTCTTGGCTCGACTCCCACGAGACACGAACCAGCTGGTCGGAAACGCGCTCCAATCGAACATTCTCCGGTGCAGTTGGGGCTGAAATTGGTTTTCTGCAGAATCACAAATCACGGGCCACCCGTTTTCGGCGGCCCGGCAAACATTTAGGTTATTTACTCGCAGGAAACACTTCCAAATTAACTAATCCTTATTTCTTTCAAAAAACTTCAGAGAAAAACTAAGAAACATATTTTTTACAGCCCTGGTTCTCCTTCCCGACCCTGTTTGTGTAACAACTCTGCGGTTTTCGAACATGCTTCAGGATTTGTCACAGCCGTATAGCCACGTGGTAACGTCGAAAAGATCAACTCAATTCAATAAAAAAATTACCTTGGCAGAGAACGGAGAAAGATGCGGACGGTGACGTGGCAACGGTGGATTGCGACGCATCCAGTGCACGAATCCGCACCAAATAGGTGGAGGCAACGTTGAGTTGGCCGAGTGGCAGACGGTAATGGCTCTGGCTGGGCTCGTTCTGAACCGACGGCTCGACGGCTCTCCATGATCGTTCGTCGGTGGATCGGATGTCGACTTGGTAGTCGTTGACACTGGTGCGGTCGCCAACAACCGACCAGTAGACGACCGATCGCGATGCGGACTGTTCGATTCGCGGTTGAGTGATGGTGATGGCGTTCGGGTTGGCGGCGGCATCGGAGCCATCTGAACGTGTTTCGATGAGACGAAGGACAGAGGTGGAAAGTGATCAGAAAGGTTAGTACCGAGTTGAACAAGTGTGAAATGCAACGGGTTACTAGCCGGCAAGTCCTCCCCGTTGGTTAGTTTGTAGGAGATCTGTTAACGAAACAATGGTTATCGGGACTGCAAATCGACCGTTGTTACACTGCTCAAATAGTGAACGCCGAACATTAGGCCCTGCAGTTGATAGCAATAGTCCTCCGGATCGGCGATCCCGTCGGGACACTGGAAGTGGTCGGGGCCGCCGACGAGCTTGACCCACTTCGTTGAGCTGACCTCTTTGTATGTCAATCTACATGAAAAACGGGTCTCGTCGGGTTTCGGGTCGACACGCGACAAACTTGAATTTACTTATTCTGTGCGCGTGTTGTGTTAGAGGTGTCCACACTAGAAACGAGCACGGTGGCGAGAGAACGATGCGCAACTTAAAAATGTTGAGTGAATCTGAACGGTTAGTGTCGATTTAGTTGAAGAGAGAGAAGGTACAAACCTTTGATTAGATGTTTAGCTTGTCGTTTCACTCTTAGAAGTTGGTTAGCCAAGTCTGTAGAAGTCGTGTTAATAAGATAAAAAAGAGACAGAAGACAAAAAGACAATCAGGTCAGTTGGAAATGATAGAGAAAAGATCAAGACAAAGTGATGGTCTGCGAAAGTACCTGAGGTGACGCTTCCAGAAAGATCCGTCTCGATGACAACATCCTTGCTCCATTGCGAGTGACCATTCACACTTCTCGATCTGACCTTGAAGGTGTAGTCGACGTTCTGTCGCAGTCCCTTGATGATGACGTGCGGCGCGCCGACGTACGACGCCCCGTCGACCGGAGCGCTTTGCGAGGCCTCGTAAACTATGTACTCGTAGCCGTCGATCGGCGCCAGCGACTCGTCGCACTGCGGTACATCCCACTCGAGTTTGATCGACTGTGCGTCGATGTCGACGGAGCGGATGTTGGTCGGCACACCGGCCGCGCCGATGCACGACGATTCGGTGGCCTCGCCGACGGTCAGCTCGTCGGTCCGAGCGACCACTTTGTTCATGTCGTCGATGGCGACGATGCGCACCGTGTAGTATGGGGCGGTCATCTGGGAGAGAGCCACCGAATAGTCACCGGATCCCTCGGCGACACCCTTCTGCTCACTGGTTCGCCACGTCGTCTCGTTCGGTAGTCTGTACTCGAGAATGAACTTGCTGACGGTGATGGAGGTGGCCGGAAGCTTCCAGTGCACGGCGAACTGTTGTCTTCCCTGGTCGACCACTTGTGGCTTCTCCTCCCAGCTCTCAATTCCGCCGGACGTGGTGAACGCCTCGATTTGGTAGACCTGCTTCGGTTCGTGATCCACAAAAGCGATCACGCCGATCATGTATTTAGTGTTCGGGCGAAGGCCGGTGAGGGCGAACGAGTTGAGCGCCGGATCCACACGTGTGCGTTCAACGCGGCGCGAATCGTCATCGACCTCGACGGCAGTCACCTCGTAGTGTTGAAGACGTGGGTCGGCGTACGGCTGCCAGCTGATGCGAAGCTCCGAATCGGTGCGGTAGAGGAGTTGCACGTTGTTCGAGATCGGAAGCGCGTCGCCCTTGGTCTTCGTCTCGAGAACTTCCGAGTTCCATGGTCCGACCTGACGGTTGCGATCGACGGCGCGAACCTTGACACTGTAGTAGGTGCCCGGCAAGAGGTTCGTCACCGACACGTACGGCTGTGTGACCGTCTGGCGGTGGATGTCGAACGGCGCCGAGACTCCGGTCAGCTCGACTTGGAAGTCGCCGACCGAACCGCAGTCGGGCGCGTCCCATTTGATGGCCAGCGAGTATTGACCGGTTTCGGTGACTTTCGGGTAGCGCGGCGCCGTCAGATCGTCGTTCTCGCACTTGATCGAGACGATCTCGTTGTGAGCACGGATCTCGGGCGTCTCGACGAGAACCTCGTTGTTGTCGCCGATGACTTTGATTCGGACGAGGTATGAAATGCCCGTTGGGAGCTTCGGTATCTGAAAAACAGAACTTGCTCAAGTTTTGACTCCGCCCACTTGCAGAGTGACTCACCTGAACTCGATACTGATGATTGGGCCCCTTGTACGGAATGATTCCAGGATGCAGTTGCCATTCTCCGCTTCTCTCCGGCCGGTATTCCACGAGGAATCCTTTCACTTCCGAATCAGCGTGATCTCCTAAAAGTAATTGAGGGGTTTAAATGAAACATTGGGCGGGCGGGATCGGTCACCAGTTTGGATTCCTTCCCATTCGACTGTCAGGAGGCTGTCTGTTCCGCTTTGCCGTTTAACTCGAACGTCTGAAAATTGTGGTTCGGAATGGCTGAAAAGGTGGTCGTCTTGAACTGGTCTTACTGGAGTTTACTGCTAATGATGCGCTGCCTAACTGGAAATGACAGATCCCGAGGAAGAGGAGAAGGAGACCCCTCGAACGGAGACCCATCCTGCAATCAACCAATCAAACTTTTAGTGTTATCACTTAGCAGTGTGAAAGATTGCGGAAAAGACAAGAAAAGAAAACTGGTACCAATAGCCGAAATGTACAGTGTTCGAGTGTGACAAATGACATACATAGTGGCAATCGGTTCGTACATATGCCATAAACGAATCAAACGGGGGGTACACTAGATTATGTGGATAGAGACATATGGGAACACACATACTGTGTGTTTTTTTTTTGTTGATGGGTGGGCGGCAAGTTATTGTTTGTCATCGCGTCGAGAGGGAGCGAGATCGAATAATTGTCGAGAAGATAACAAAAAGTTTGACGAGATCATGTCGAACCTAGATTCAAAGTGACACGTGGCATGCCCCTCTGGTAGTACAGGACACAGGAAGTGTTTGGAAGGAAGAAAAACCGGTAAGGGCGTGGGAAGGGAGGGGTTCGGAATGATAACAAAGTAGAAGAAAGAGATGGAGATAAAATCAATTATTCTGATCACAATCCTATAAGAATCAATCACACACTCACACAATCGTTTAGAAAAAAAGAGTCGCAAGAGAGGGGGGGAAGGTCTTCTTTGCGGGGCCGTCAAGAAGACCTCGACGTCGGTATAAGGCATCGGAATATATCATTGGAAGACGACGAGACGGAGACGATGTCGTCGTCGGAAGGAAGGAAGGAAGATGGGGACAAGGGGGAGAGAGAGAGAGAAATTTGGGTGTGGTTCGCGTTTTCGGTTTTGGAAACCGTTTTCAGTTATGATTTTTCTTCTCCTTCTTCTCGTCTTACTTGTGTCGTACAGAAGATAGGTGACGGGGGACGATCTCAAACACCAAAGAGCGTCGGGATCCCTGTGGCAGTTGTGTTTCGATGTTAAGCGACGGTTGGCGGATGTTATGAGTTCTTTCTTTTAGAAGCCTGGGTAAAATACCGTAAGACTTATGAGAGAAAAGGGTTCCTCTGGTGAGTGAACTTTAAATCGACATATCTCTGAAACTAGGAGAGCTATGAGAAAGTTTTCAACTACAATCATGATCAGCTTGAAACTTCCCATCGTTTTGTTGTTGACACCTTTTTTCTAATTATTTTAGTTTTGGAGATGGTGGCGTCCCTGTCAGAGTTGAAATTCGAGAGGGGACATTTTACGGTAAGCCTGTGAAGTAGCGTTAAATAAAACCCAAAATTAGAATCGAAATGAAAAGACGTCTACTGCCCCACCCACATCGACACCTAGGGTATTTGAATGTTTTCATTTATTTGCCAGACATTTTGTATGACTAAGAGGTCAATGTTTGCGCGTTCTTCTCCCAATCAACGCCCCCCAATATATTATGATTGAGCGCGCGCGCCCGCGCGCCCGTCATGAAAAACTAATTACTGGGAGGAGGAGGATGAGGAGGAGAAATCGGAAAATGAAACGGAAAAGGAAAGAGAAAAGAGAAAAGAGAAAACCGATCCGAGAACTGTGTATGCAAATTTTGCCAAACTGAAAACTTTCAAGGATCCCCGATCCACTGATGCGAAATAGCACGCTAGAGATCGGAATGTTGGCGGCGGCGTGCGCGCGCGCGTAGGCCCCATTATTTGATACAAATGTGCGAAGCGTCGAGGCTTTTCAAAACGAAACGAGCGAAATCGTAGGCCCAGAAGGCGTCTCTCTCGAGGACGTCGAAAAGATCTCGTCCCGCACGAGAAACTACGGTTCATTGAGTGCACCATCAAAACGTATGTTCCAAAGAAGATTAGTACATAACACGGAAAACTAGTGGGAGGAAAAAGGCGAAAAGAAGGAGGAGAAAGAGGCGGCAAGTTCAAAATGCTTACAGTCATAAAGTGTGGGCCTTGTTTGGTAAATAAATAGCGGGACACGAGAGTGAAAGAGAGAGAGTGAGCGAAAGAAGAAGAAATGGGGCTGGGTGTGAGAAGTGTACTACAATCAATTCCTGGGCTCTTTTCACTTTTTGTGTGTGTGTGTGTGTGTGTGTGTATTTATTGAAAAATGGTGATAAGCAAAAGGCAAACGCCGAAACCGGGTGGTGGTGCGCATTTTTCTTTTTTTTTCAAGAGAAACAGAGAGAGAGAGAGAGAAAATGGCATCCTAATCAGAATCAGTCAGCAAGCTTGTTTGTTGCTTTGCTTTGGATGGATGTTGATGATAACATAAATCACTGACAAGGCAATGGGAGGGGTCTTTTGTAGAAGTAGAAGGGGGTGGTGGTAGCGGAGAAATGAGAGAGAGAAGAAGAAGCACTTAAGAAGACATGGAATGCGTTTGATTTCATGAGAAATTCGGAATCGGCCATCGCCTCTGGCTGGACAAGTAATAGGTTGAGAAGACCTGGTAAAAAGCGAAAAACGGACACGCTGACCTTGGCTGGAAGCGAAAATAAAAGTCGAAAGGGATGAATCAGAGTGGGTGTGGCACCCGAACTATGATGATACCAATCAAAGGATCGGGGAGGGCGGAGGTGGGAGGGGTCATCGAAATTCATCACCTCCCTCTTCCTACTCCTTATTCTTCCTCATCGGATTGGATTGAGATGAACTTTACGATAAATTGAGATAGTTGCGGAATGTATGGTTTTTTTTCCTTATTGGGGTTGGTTCGCCCCCACCCCCCTCCGATCTGAAGGGGGGAGATGTAAAGTGATTCGAGAAATGTGTGAGATAGGAGGGTGGTGGTGGTGTGGACATCGATGCCTCTCGCAGAAGGGCGTGGTGCCTCTTCTCGTCTTCACCGTCGTCGTCGTCAGCAATAAGAAAAAGATGTTGTACCGGTGTGCGACGACGACGACGACGACTACGGAAAAAAAGGCGGGTTTCTTCTCTCCTCGTTTTGTATGTGTATGTGTATGTTTGTGTGTGTATGCTTGGGTGGCAGAGGGAGGGGTCCTCCTCCTGTAAACCGTCTTGTACAATATAAGCAACTCACTTTCCCCCCTATTACGAACTAGTTCTCGACCTTATGATTTGATTGATTTCGGGAAAAAAGGGCAGAAACTTCGAGAAGAAACGGCGTGGAGGGCGGAAAAAAAGTTTGTGGGAGGGGGGAGAAAGGAAATGTACTTGAGAACAGTGCTCAGGAGAGGAGATGGTCGTCGAGGTGGCGGCGGGAGGGGTGCTTCGGCGGCTCTCTCTCTCTCTCGCCCTTCCTAACTCATTCGTCCCCCCTTTTCTCTCAAAGACACGATAATTCGGTGCGTAAACACTTGTAACACACGACTCTTTTTTGCTGTGGCAAATCCGCCGCGCCAACCCCCATCTGTCCAACTTCAACTTTTAATACTGATCGCCGAGCATTCGGGGGGTCAGTGTTAACAGTGGAGCGCGTTTGGAAAGAAAGGGGAAAAAAAATAACAACATGAGGAAGCCGTCATATTTCACAGTGACAGATAGATAGCGGGTTAGGTAGAAGATGTCGGAAGAGAGAGAGAGAGAGAGAAAGAGAAAAACACCGGTTTGGTTTAGAAGATGTGATAATTGATTGGGGTTGAGAAGGGAAAGAGAGAGATTTCCAAAATGATCTCTTAATTCTTCTTTTGTGTGATCTCCAACTTCTGGACAAACTTCCAGAAATGTGCTAGTGCTTAGGGAAGTGATGGCGGAAACTGGAAAAAAACGGCGTTTCAACGAATATGTGATTGTGTGTGTGTGTTTGTTGGTGGTTCTGCTGCTCTCTTTTCTGCTCCAACTCCATCCACACAGTGCGCAAGGAGAGCACCGACTCAAGAAGCAGAAATGCAACTCTCCGGTGGGAAGGGGGGCGAAGAAAATGCGATGATGAGCAGCAGCAGCAGCAGCGGTCCTAGAGCGAACCTACGGGCGAGCAAACATTAAATCTTGCTCCCGCCAAGAAAAGCTGAAGACGAAGGCATGCGCGCACTCGAAACGGTCTATTTATTGTACTCCCCCCTCCGCACTGCGATTGCCACGTGGGGATTGGTCTTTTTGGCAACTTGTGAAAGAGCGAAAGAACGGTCGGCTTGGGAGCTTCGGCTGATTCGGCCTGATCTAAAGCTTACTTTGACGCAGGGCCGAAAAGTTGGCGCAGCCCGACCAGACCCACAAAAACATCGAACCTATGCTCATAATGGGAAAAGTTCTAGAACTATCATCTGAATCCTCTAGAAACGCTTCTTTTCGTAGGAGGAGTTCCACGAGAAAATGTCTCAAAACTGTCGAAAATTCGAAATTCGATTGTTGTCAACTTCTGGAAGCTCTAGAACCGTCATCTGATTGCGCACGCCTTCAGTCAGAAGCATATGTCCCCTTTTTCCTTTCAACTCTATGCCACCCCTCTCCCTATCCGTCCCATGTTTCTTCGTAATCCGTCTTCGAAACCAGAAGACAAACATGGAATTGATGGAGAGAGAGAGAGAAAGTGATTGATCTCGCAGTTTTCAAAACCTCTTTGGAATTTTTGCGCAGAAAACTGTTTATCTCTCCCCCTCCTTCCACCCGCGCCACACAAGAGAGACCGGATCGGCTAGATAGGGGCGGAGCCTATTTGTAATCATTGACCACTCTCTCTCTCTCCAGAAACCTAGACCAAAAGCTATGTATGAAATATGAAACTAATACAAAAAAAAAACTGAAAAACCTAGAAATGGAAGCCGTTATCAAACACGTTTGGAATGTACAGTACAGTAGTAGTAGTAGTAGTAGTGGCCGTCGGGGGGGAGGCGGCGGAAAACGCGACGACAACGACCTTAATTAGACGATCATCCTTGAGAGACAGAGAGGGAGAGATATGACTGATAAGTGGAATGGTATTGTGAGAATCGTCGGCCGTCGAGATATATCTATTGGAAGAAGGGGGGGGGGGGGGGGGGGGGGAGGTAGTTCCGTTTTTGGTAATACAACTGTATATGAAGGACCCCGTCAGTATAATTACATAGGACGGTTTGATTCGCATATCATTGTCGGAAAAGAGCTGGAATGATTTGAGAAAGTTTGCGAAATGATGGAGCACAAGCGATTCAAGGGGTCTTAGAATCTGAAATTTGGAACCACGATTAGGATCTTAGATACCGTAAATTTCATAACTGAAGGAGCCCTGGACTTCAAATCGATTTATCTCTGAAACTAGAAAAGCTATGAAAAAGTTGTCAACTGCAATCATGTTCACCTTTAAACTTCCCATGTTTTGGTGATTTACATCTTTTTTCTAACTATTTCAGTTTTGGAGATATACCCCGGGCAAAGTTGAACTTCAAAGAAGACCCTGCTATTATAGGGTTTACGGTAGTAGCCACCCCGCGTAGGAAAAAAGACAGAAAAATAACTAGGAACGGTTTATTCTCGAGACAGTTCGGTGGCTGGGAGATCGTGTGGGAATATATATCGAAATATAAAAAGAACAAACTTTTTGGAGCAAGCGAAAAAAAGTGTGGTGCGACTCTTCACTTGAGCATCTCGAAACGGAGAACTTCGCCGCGGAAGACGGCGAGAGGCAGTGCTGCAAGATCGGAGAATTAGTGAAAGAGAGAAGAAAGTGCGGGGCGGATACCGAAAGAGTAAACTCCGAGGACTACGTAGAGGGGGCGAGGAAGGCAATTTCGGCTACTATTTGACGCTCTGCCAAGATTTTCCCCTCCTTTTCTCGCGAGAAAAAGAGAGGATTGATTTGTTTGTTTGGGAGAAGAACAGCAAGAACTAATAGTACAGCAAAAACGTGACAGATGCGGTATCCGAAAGTACAACAGAGGCGCCTGGAGGGGGTGGAATACGCGCTCCGCTGGACTTGGCGCCAAAATTTAGAAAACTGTTTGAATCCGATGCGGAGAATTTGCAATCGATTCTGAAACTTCGCGCCAAGTAAATCGGAGCGAGAACATCGTGAAAGTATCTATTATGACCGCGCGAGGCTCGGAGTCCGTTGAAACGCCCCTTTTTTGGGTCTCGAACCGAAAGTACAGGTGAAAAACGAAATGGGGCCTCCCTTTAAAAACTTCGAGCTTCCCGCGATGCTATAATATCTTTTCACAAAAGTTTACAGAAAAAATTGAGAACTATAGGAGAACTGCCATTTATGGGGGTTTTGAAAATTTCCGACCTAAAGATTGGAAAAAAAAACACGACTTTGAGGCATGCAGCAAAATCCGAGGGGAGGGGCCGAAAACTCGGGCCACTGACTCATCACACTTCTTTTTTCGAAATTATTCATGCGCAATCACTCACAAAACACATACACCTCTGACAGTCTGCGTCGTCTGCGCGCCGCAAAAATATTTATTTACGGTCGGCGGTGTGTCGGTGTATTTATTGGTGATTTCGTTCCTCCTCCTCCTCTTCCTCTTCCCGTTCTTTGCGCGATTCGATTTCTGTTTCGTTGCCACTTTCGCATTCAAATTCACCTGTTCGCTTTCGTTTCTCTTTCCACGCATTGGCTTCCATTGATTTTTCGAATAGCGTGCCCAACTTTCCAGGAGGAAGATGTGCTTCAGTGCAGCGGAGCATTTTCTCCTGATTCTGTGGGCGGAACACCGCGCTCCGCTGGACTTGGCGCGAAAATTTGAAAAACCTCGGTCATGGCCTAGGAATCCGCTGACTGCGCGCCCCGCCCCACTTGTGCTCGAAATCACATGAAAAGCGGGCTGTACCTTGTAGTGGAGGCCTCTGCCTATAAATAAATAAAAGCGTCTCGTTACTCTTATCAGTTTTAAGGCATTTGTTACCAGTCTGCGGTCTCATTTTCTAACCAACATCAGAAATATTTTCAGACACACACACACACAACAACAATGGGAGGAAGTGTTTCGAAGGGCGGCTCGAATTATCCGGCTTCCCGCCAGGTTGTGACCACCTACGGCCCCATCGAGGGCCGCCGTCTGATCTTCGAAGGCGAGCGGCAGGTCGACGCGTTCCAGGGCATCCCGTACGCCGCGCCGCCCGTCGGAAAACTTCGATTTGCTGTAAGTTAGGCCATGGGTCAGAGATTTCTAGGCCAACCCGATTCCTCGTTTCCAGATGCCTCAACCACACGAAAAATGGACAGAAGTCCGTGAAACGAAGGCGTTTGGACCACGTGGTGTGCAGAAGGATCACATGCTTCTGCCAAAGGTAAATTCTATTGAACTCAGGAAAAATTTGCTCCATGGAATTCCAGCCGGGCCCACAATCCGAGGACAATCTCACTCTCAACATCTTCACTCCTGTGTGGTCACCGAAAAACGAGTCGGGATTCGCGGTGATCTTGTACATTCACGGCGGCGGTTTCGTCAGCGACAGTGCGATCAAGTACGGCGATTTAAGCATCAGTCAGCACCTCGTGACGAAGGATGTCGTCGTCGTGACAATTCAGTATCGTCTCGGATTCCTCGGTTTCTGGACGACCGGCGACAGTGCGATTCCCGACAATCTCGCGTTTCATGACATGACTTTCGCGTTGAAGTGGGTCAAGGAGAACATTCAGTTCTTCAACGGCGACCCGAATAACATCACTTTGATGGGACAGTCGGCCGGCGGCGCTTCCGTAGACTTTTTGAGCATTTCGCCCGTTTCAAGAGGTTTGTTCGAGAAAGTTTCCCTGGATGGTGAATGAAAAATGATAGAACACTGGCGGCATCGACTTAGACCGAGCCCAAAACTTCGCTGATTTCAGATCTGTTCCACAAAGTGATTCCGATGGGCGGAAACGCGAGTTGCGCGTGGGCAATCCACTCGCGTCCACTGGCCTCGTGTCGGAATCGCGCGCAGGAGATCGGGGTGAACGACGGAATGAACACGTTGGATTGGGTCGAGAAGTTGCGAGAGGTGCCGGCCGACAAGTTCGGCGCCTCGTTGGAGTTTGGCGATGTCGATTCGAAGGAGGAGCCGGAGTTGCTCATCGGTCCCAAGTATGACACTGTGTTCATTCCGAAGCCGATCATGGAGTTACGCAAGGAGGCGCCCGTCAAACCGCGATTGGTCGGGTGCGCAAAGTCGGAGGGACTAGTGTTGTGCAGTGAGTTGCTAGTCCGAACTGGTGATTGATTTACGGGGTGTGAGACCCGTGTTTTTGCAGTGTTCGGAATGAAATCCAAACATCCGCTGGCCACTGTTCAAGAAGACGTCGCCGCGATCCTTTCCGAACGCCACTTCCCACTGAAGGCCCGCGAGTATCAGGAAATGGCTCTCGAGAAGCTCATCGACATCGGCACCGATCACACAAAAGAACAGTGGCAGCGCGCGATCGTCGAGCTCAAAGGCGACTCGTTTTTGAACGTCGGAGTGCAGCAAAACATTCTGGATGTTCTCGAGACACAGCCGACGACGCCCATCTACTTCTACTCGTTCGACTATTTCAGTCCGAAAGCCTACGGTATTCTCGGCTGGAAAATGCCGTTCAAAGGTGAATCTAGTGCCGAAACCTCGACCACGGCCTAGAAATCCAAATTCGCGTTTGAATTTTCGCGCTATGTCCAGCGTAGCGCGATGAGTCACGCGACTCCGAACCAGGAACTAACTAACAACTAGACAATTTCCAGACGCCACACACTGCACTGATATCAGTTACGTGTGCGGAAATCATATTGTGATGCCGCTCGAGTGGAGTGAAAATGACTACAAAATGATTGATATCACGACGCGTTTGTGGACAAACTTTGCGAAATACGGGTTGGTGGACAAGTCATAAAACGTGGCCGTGTGTTTCTCTAGGCCACCCCCTCAACGCGGTAAGTTTTCAGAGATCCGAATGGAATCGCCGATGATGTGGCGGAGTTGGAGCAGAAATGGGAGCCGGCAACACTCGACAATCCGCAAATCCACCTGTCTTTGTCGCTCGCACCGAAACTCCATCAAGTCTACAAAAACGGCCGGCCGCTCTTCATGGCCGAACTTTTGCGGAAAGCTCGGCCAGCACCAAACCTCTGATATCATCGCTTTTTCTGTAAATACGCGCGCGCGAATTGCGATTAGAGCGCGTTTGACACATCAAAAATGATGATAAGAAAAATGAAATATTGTTTTTCGCATTCGCGTTTGCGTTTTTCTCCGTTTCTGCGGCGAAAAGCGATGACGAAGTGGGGGAGGAGGAAACCATATTCTCTCAGCACACAATAATAGAAACGGCGGCCGCGTCGTGCCATAAAATATTCCTTTTCTCTTTCTTTTTCTCTCTCTCTTCCTCTTTCCCGCTGATATTTTCTGTTCTTGACTCAAAAGAGTGAATCGAGATATGGACACTATCAAAACGGTGAAAGTGGTGGTGGTGGGTGAGTCTGGAGGTGAGACCGTGACGTCATCTCGGACGATTCCGCTCCGCACACAAAAACGTTCGCGAGTTCAGCGGGAAAGACGGCGTTGTTGACGAGTTTTCTCGACAATTCGTTCGACGGCGACTTGTTGACGACGATCGGTATCGATTTCAAGCACAAGATTGTGCAGTTGAGTGATGGACAGGTGTGCGAAACTTTTTTTTTTGATTTTGTTGATTACGCGAACACGCTCGGCCGGGTCCCGATTGGAAGAGTCAGGGCTTGTGTCGATATACGAGCCTTTTCGTCTTTTCCGTGCGAGACCTTTCCAAAAGAAACTTCAGAGAGAATTTCAGTTTTCCAAAAGAAACCAACAAAAAAAGCTTGAAGAATAGGAAATTCCGCTTTTGTTGAAGTTGATAACAGAGGGCTCACCGCGCTCCTCTGGACTTGGCGCAAGAAGTTTTGTTTTTTTGAATTTTCGTGACAAAAGTGAAAAACCTCAGCCATGGCCTAGAAATCCGTAACTCATTTTGAATTTACGCGCCAATCAAGTCTAGCTTTAGATAAGGAGAGGGGGGGCCAGAAAAAACATGGCGCGTGTCTTTTCAGTCGATCCGACTCCAATTGTGGGACACGGCGGGACAAGAGCGCTTCCGCCAACTGACGCCCGGCTACATCAGGAGTGCCCGCGTCGCTCTTCTCGTCATCGATTTGTCAGGTGTCGGCTGGAAATCCCTGATCATCAGTCGATACTTTCGAATTTCAGACGAGAACGCGGTAGAGCATCTGATCCGCTGGAAGGCGATCATCGAGCGGAACAAGTCCGACTTCACCACCACCATCATCGTCGGAAACAAGAGCGATCTGGTCGGCGAGAAGCGGGCGACGCGTCTGATGACCGTCGTCAAGGAGACATCGGATCAGTACGTCGAAACGTCGGCGAAGGATCGGAAGAACATCAAGGAGCTGTTCTCGATTGTCGCGTGTCTGCCGTTTCCCGAGCATCAGACAAGCGAAATCGTTTTATGTAATTGAAAGAAAACGGGGAACGAAAACAGAGTAAAGGGGGTGGGGGTTCAAATTTTACATGATCGGATCAAATTTCAAATAAAAATGAACATCTCTTCGTTTTTTTTGCAGTGAATCAGCCGCGGCCAGTCGAGACGAGAAAGTGTTGCGGCGTGCATTTTTGAGCGCCGGGGGGTCAGCCGATGTCGCACTCCGAACCTTCTTCAGTCTGCAGGATCAGATATTTGGATTAAAACTTTTTCACAATCTTGGGCATTTGTAAGTGCGCTCTACTGATAATTGCGTTCTAATTGTTTTGTATATTCGTTGTACTGATATTTCGAAAATAAAGAGATAACTAACATTTTTTGACTTTGCCGCTTCCATAATAGCCTGCTTTAAAGGGTCCACGAATTCAGGATCGCATCGCAAAACCCTATTTATTATCTCTGATACCTGAAACTTGTTTTTTTTTTCTCATTTTTTTCCCGTTTCTATAGCAAAAACCTACAATTTTTATTAACCGATCTCCCAGACAAAGAATCACGGCGGTCTGAACAGTCGCAGAGGCCAGAAGCAGGATATCCCATTTGAACTTGGCTGTGATCAATCTGAAATAACAACAACGGAAAATGTTTTCGAGAACTTCCAGACAATTTGCTCGTACCGTTTTTCACACCCACTTTCCAGCAAATGCGGGCACTTGTCGAGAAATCGATCGTAAATCTCATCGAAATTGATGAAGCACACGTCGAGAACGATGAGAATGTGTTGCCAGAGATCCTCGTACCGGTCCGCCTCGACGAGCTTCCGCTTGTTCAACGTGAACGTCAACACCTTCATCGCCATCTCGCACGCTTCGAGCGGACTGTCCGGAAGTCTGGAACAGCCACGTTTCACCCGCTTTTTCGTTTGGTGTTTCGGTTCGGTTCGTGTCTCTCCTCACTTGAATCCGATAAACTTGAACACGCGTTGCTCGGATAATGTGACGGCCGAAAGAGTGTAGGGAAAACCTATTTGCCGTAGAGTGTTTACCACTTGTCGCGAAGATAAGCTCTGCAAACTTGTTTTTCACTCTCAATTCTCAACTACAGAAAAAAAACAGCGAAGAATAAATGGAAAAGTACATCGTGATAACTGTGAATTTTGCTGCTAATCTGAATCGCCGTCAGAATGCGAAGCGGAAGCTGTCGTTCGACGTTCGTCTCCAGATTCTCCCACTCTTTCTGCTTCGACTTCTGCGTCAAATCCTTTTTCTCCACGTAATCGTGTAGTTGACACAGTTGCCGCAGTAAATATCTTAAACTTTGGACTATTTTCAGCCGGTTTCTCCGCAAACTCACGTGTTCAAAATCAAAACGGCGGTGAACCGAACCTCGTTGGGTAGCCTCAAACGCACGCACACAGTGAACACGTACTCGACGATTTGCGGTTTGAGAAACTCGAAATCACAAAGGTTCGCCGCTTCCTGTTTCTCTGAATCCGATGTGATTTGCTGATTATCCGATCGTTTTTCACCTCGAATGTCCACTGCCAACTGGGCTATGCAATCCTGCCAGTAGATCATGTGGCATGCTCCGACGGGCTCCGCAAAGTTCGGTTCGAACGATAAAAGTGGTTTTTTGACGGGCGTCGACTTGCGACTCTCATCGTTTTTCCGATGATTCGGGTGCAGAATTGTCTGCTCCAAAAATGTGGCGGCTGCCGTAGGCGTGTCGAGCAGTGGGCTGTTATTGAAGTCTGTCCTGAAAATGAAAAAAGAATGAGTCGATTTTTCGATTTCTAAGCCGTTTATCAGCTGTTTACCTTAAAATTGACATTGTTCTTCGTTTTTTTTTTCGGTTTTTTTTTCTTTTGACAAACTATATTACCGCGCGCGCGGCGAGAAAAAAGAAACAAAAAACACCTGGACGGCCGAGCTTTTTCGATTTGGTAATCTAGACCCTCGGTTTCCGTTTTTCTTTCCGTTTTTCTCATTGATTTACGGCTCCATTAGTCATAAATGATGACCATCGAACATTCCGTTTTTCGATTTCTCTGACTAATAAACAATCGAAAACACACTCGTGATCGTTATAAACGCAGAGAAAAAGAGCGGAACGTTCAGCGCCCGGTCAGTCATGTTGGTTGTTTGTTTTCGGTTTTTCCCCCCTCGCGCCTTCGCAATGACACAGTTTGCTTGACATTTTCGATTTCCCAATTCCTAATTTCGAAGCGAGAAATTCGCCTAAAACGCTAAAACCTTTCCTTGCGAGGCGCTAAAACGTCCGCATTATCGCGACATAAGCTTCTTCAGGCTGCATGCCAAGGGCGGAGCGTCGACAGACAGGTTTCATGATAAAGTTTCCCAGACACCGATAGTTTTCTGTCTTTTCCATGTGTCAAGGTCAAGCTGCAAACTTCAGTTTCATCGATTTCTCTCCCATTTTTTCTCCTTTTCCTCCACTCAGTGTCTCGAATTGCAGGCGAGATCGGAACGTGCACGTGCAAAAATGGATCAAATCGACGCCGTTTTCAAGTGAGAACGTCATCTGAAGAAGGCGTCAAAGACGTTCGCACTTTCAGAGCCATCGACGCGCATCAGGACGAGTTCATCGAGCTGCTCCGCGAGTCCGTCGCGATTCGCTCGGTTTCGGCGGATCCGGCGCGACGTGACGACTGCTTCCGAATGAGCGAGTGGACTCGCGACGTGAGTTCAGTTCCTGTTAACTCTTTTATCTTTTATCAATTAGCACATTAAAAAGTGTACTTCTTATCGCCGAAAACTCACACTTTTGCAAGTTCTCTGTGCCAAGCGCCGCGTCGCGCTGACCACAGTTATGACCGTGACGGCATAAGAAACCCCCGCAAAATTTGCAGCAACTGCGGACTTTGAACGTCGAAACTTCGCTGTGGGACTTGGGATCGCAGAAACTCCAGTCTGGTCAAGAACTGCCGCTCCCTCCCGCCGTTTTCGGAGTTTTCGGTAAGCTTTGTAGTAATCTTCTTTGAAAACTTGGTACCTTCTCGCGCTTATCTCTGCCGAAAGTGTGTGTGCAAACTCGAACTTACAGGCCGTGACAAGGCAAAGAAGACGCTCTTGATTTATGGCCATTTGGATGTGCAGCCGGCCGAGAAGGAGGACGGCTGGAACACGGATCCGTTCGAGCTCACCGAGATCGACGGAAAGCTGTTCGGACGCGGCTCCACCGACGACAAGGGTCCGGTGATCGCGTGGATCGCCGTGCTGAAAGTGCTGCAGAGACTCGGCATCGAGCTGCCGATCAACATCAAGTTTGTGCTGGAATGCATGGAGGAGTCGAGCTCCGAGGGGCTCGACAAGGCTCTCGAGAGCAACATCGACAAGATTTCCGACGTGACGTTCTCGTGCATCTCGGACAACTACTGGCTCGGGCGGAACAAGCCGTGCCTGACCTACGGGCTCCGCGGAATCTGCTACTACTTCGTCGAGATCTCGTGCGCGCGTCAAGACTTGCATTCGGGAATCAACGGAGGATCGGTGCCCGAGGCGCTGAACGATCTGATGTGGATCATGTCTCAGCTGGTCACAGTCGACGGCCAGATCCTGATCCCCGGAATCGCCGAGCTCGTGGCTCCGTTGACGAAGGAGGAGGACAGCCTCTACGACAAGATCGACTTTTCCGTCGAGACCTTCCAGCAGGAGACCGGATCGCATGGCCTGATCGCCGATAACAAGAAGAATCTGCTGATGAACCGCTGGCGGTACCCGTCGCTGTCGCTTCACGGCGTCGAGGGGGCCTTCAGCCAGCCGGGAGCCAAGACCGTCATTCCGGCGAAGGTCATCGGAAAGTTCTCGTTGCGCATCGTGCCCGACATGACTCCCGAGAAGACCGATAAGCTCGTCGAGGCCTATCTCCAGTCTCTCTGGGCCAAGCGGAACTCGCCGAACACGTTCAAGGTCACATCGGGACACGGTGGAATGCCGTGGGTCGCCGACTTCCGCGACGCCAACTTCTCCGCCGGGCAGCGAGCCATCGAGAGAGGTAGGAAGAGACTGGAAGTCTTCCAACTCAAACCTTCATTTCAGTGTACGGTATCACTCCCGACTTCACTCGCGAGGGCGGATCTATTCCGGTCACTCTGACGATCCAAGACCTCACCAAAAGCCCCGTGATGCTTCTACCGATCGGCGCCTCCGACGATATGGCTCACTCGCAGAACGAGAAGATCAATCGCGAGAACTTTGTGAAGGGAATGAAAGTGCTCGCCGCGTATCTCTTCGAGCTCGCCGCCTAAAAGCCCCTAACCCTCCAACTTTTCCAAATTGTACTTTCCGGCCCCCCTAATCATCCTACTACCACTAAATTTGAATATAAACCCTGCTTGTAGCTCGATTGTTTATCCACTTTCTCACTTTTCGGCTTTCAGTATGTTCGAATTTCGTCATTCATCCATCAAAAATCCCCGCGAAGCTGCAGCCGCCGTCGCGCTGTTTTTCCATTTTCCAGTAGCGCCCGCGCCACACATTTCTTTTCAAAAGTCTCCCCTTCCGCCCCTCCCGTCTCATGCATATATGTAGTCGTCACAGCCAGAAGCAGCAGCTGTGACCGCGTCCAAAAACGGATGCAGTAGTCGTCGTATCGAGTGCTGGTCTGCGTCTCTTGCGCCGAGCCCCGTCCCTCCACTTTGTGCTCTTTTTCCGATTTGCTCTTGCTCCGCGAGCGCGCGCGTCTTCCCCTTGCTCCGTCGTCGTCGTTTTCTTCTCTTCTTTTTCGGTCCGTCACTTAGGCGCTGCCATCCGCATTTTTTCTTTCCCCGCTGCGCCCGCCCCACGCCTTTTTCGCTCTTCAAAGCGAAAGAATACTAGTTGCCCCGTTTCAATGTATAACTTCCGATTCAGAACTTCCAGAACTTTCTTTTCAGCGTCAGAAGGAAGATCGAGTTCCGAAGATTCGATTGATATCCCAACTCGCCCCGTTTTAGACCAGAATCAATTGAAATACAGGCCACGCCCCCGATTTTCCACGTGGCCAATGGCCATGATCTATGATGGATAACTGCCGAGTAGTGTGAAAGTTCGATGTGATCCTTGACCAAGATGATGACGATCCTCCGGCAATTCTCATTCTCGGTGACGATTGTTCTGAGTAAGTCTCGAAGGACCGCCCGCAAAATGGCCTCATTATAGTTGAGAAGAGGGGGATACTCCCGTGGTAAACAACTATTCACAGCCTGCACGAAGAAAAAAGAAGTCCCCCCCCCCCCCCGTGGGGAGATACATTATGTTCGCTGAAAGCGCGCTCCGCTAGACTTGGCGCGAAAGTTTGAAAAAAGTCGGTCGATCCGAGATTTTTCGCGCGGATTTCTTTTGCGGAGTGTGTGTGTGTGTGTGTTGAGCCGACTAAATATAACTTTTAGTCTATAAGCAGGGCTCTTTTCATATTTTTCCAGTCGGTGTTGTTCACACGGATCACATCACGTTCTCGCCGCCCGACGAGGCGTTCGTCCTCTATCACAGCCACCAAAACACCAACTTCACGTCGGTTTTTGTTCAGGTCAGCTTATGGGAGATCTTTGGCAAAACATATTTTTCAATCTCTGCAGGATGGCTGTCCGAACAGTCGTAATCTCGTGGCGACAGTGTTCACGGCGGATTTGTCGGCGTCACGACGTGTTTTCGACGAGATACCGCTGCATTGTGCCGTCAAAGTGCGCATTATCACCGAGAAAGTGATTGTGGTAGGGAGAGTGAGAAGTGATCGGCTCCAATGCATCCCCGGTTTTCCAGGTGCGACCCTACGTGGATCTGTTGGCAGTCGTCGACGAGTCGCTGACGAGCCACGTGGGAAACATCTGTGTGCACGCCCAACTCACCTCCTACACCTCGGCCACCGAACTCGGAAAGTGTCATTTGAATCGTCACGATGAGTCGGAAGCGTCGCAAACCAGCTGTGTCATTCGGATTCCTGTGCCGTTCTCGTGGTTCCCCGATGGCAATCGAACGAGCGTGCTGTCCGTCTCCTACACCGTGTCGGAGAAGTGCGATCAGCGATTCCACGATCTTCCGCAGCATCTCGTCGAGGTCAGCGCGCGCGCCCCGAAACAGAAGATCGACTGGCTCGCCAACGGAACCGACGTTTCGGTGACCCTCCGATCCACCGCCAGTCAGGCGTTCTCCCAAAACTCGATGCAGACGCTGTTCCTGCACGTCAACAGCCGGTCCAACGAGACGCAGCCGATGGAGATCCGCTTGTGGGTCGACTCGCGGATGAGCATCGAGACCGTCTACCCGACCAACTCGAACTGGACGATTCGAGTGTCGTCGGCGAGCCGCCCGTTCTTCTACACCTCCCTTCTGTGTCAGCCGAAAGATCGGCTCGCCGCGTTCGACGACAACATTGTGGCGATTCTGATCAAGATGGTGTCGGCCACCGACGCCATCAAAGACGACGCCGTTCTGCACTGGCACGTGATCTTCGGCTCACCAACTTCGAACGCGAATCGGGAACCCGTCGAAGGTGTCGGATCCACGGCGGCTCCCGCAGAGGATCACAAAGTCGCCACAAAGTTCAGTGTGATCGATGACGAGATCGCCGCCGTGGTGATCGTTCCGAAGCGGAAGGAGCTGATCAACATGGCGGTGATATCCGGCTTGCAAATGACCTCCTCCCTGCGCATCTTCACAGTCTCCATCGGCGCGCGCGCAGTAGACGTCACATCGCTCTCCCACTGCATCACGTCGGACGCCAACATTCTGAAGGTGTCGCCGACCTGTTCGTCCGTCTATCTCGATGGATCCGAGCAGAACGGATCCTCGGAAGCGCAGGTCTACGCCCACTATCTCCGCTACACGACCGCCTTCTCGTTCCGCGTATGGTACCCGAAGCTTCCATTGAAGATCTGGACGAGCGGCTCGACGCTCTCGTCCGTCAAAGACTGGAAAGTCGGCTTCTGGCGAGACCTTCCAAGCGTCGGCGGAGACGGTGTCAAAAGATCACGGGCGGCTCGTCAATTCGCGTGCGTCAATCGATTCCAGCACGCGCAGGTCAAAGTGCTCGCGTCGTTGTGGATAGAAGACGTCAAAACCGGCGATCAGCTGTACCTGTCGTCGCACAAGAGCATCCTATTCGACGTCACGAACATCGTGCACAACACTCTGCAAGTGGCCAATCGGACGGTGGCGAACGTCAAATTTCACGAGGGACGCGCGGTGATGAGCGGCGAGAACGCCGGACAGACAAAGTGAGTTGGGGGTCTCGTCTGGAAGAGACGGTTTTGTGTGGATTTACGGGGCAAAAGTTGAAACGCCTTCAAATTCTTCCAGATTGCTGGTGCGAAATCCGAAACGCTCGCAAGACCTCGTCGCCGAGAGCATTCTCGTTCGCAACGACGAGGTCACCACCACCGGCCTCTCTGCCCGTCCGATCTGCGAGACCTCGTTCCGAATTCTGCCGATCCTCTTCTCGGCGGCGTTCTTCAAAATCGAGGTGACGCACACGAAATCGCTCACCAAACTCTACCAACAGTGCTCGATCTCGGCGAGTGTCAGCTACTCGGACGGCACGTGGGAGCCGCTGACCGACCTCGACGCGTCGTACTTTGGAATGGTGGCGCACTCGGACGACGAGAAGGCGTTGGCCGTCTCGCATCACGCGTCAAAGGTTCATGTGATCGCGATCGGCGAGGACTCGCCGACGCCGTCCGTCGAGATCTCGCTTCACTCCTCCGCTCAGTGCGCGCCAACTATCAATGGCGCTTCGGCCGCCTCGCTCGCCGTGACAGTGCTCAACGTTCCGATCCGAATCAACACTTCGGAGCCGATGATCGTCGAGCTGGAAACATCGACGAGCGGCGGTGCAGACTCGGACGCTGGACTGCCGGCCGTGCCGATGCACGTCTTCGTGCTCACCATCGCACTTCTGATCCTCGTCTTCACACTGATCTCGTGCTTCCGACGATCGGCCGCCTTCAAGGGCTACGAGCAGCTCGTCGCTCCGTTCTTCTCGCGGCTCTCCTCGACGTCGGGCACTCATTCGCTGCAGGAGAAGACGAACGAATGGGTGTGGCTGAGTCAACCGCAGGCGCCCTCTTCCACGATGAGTACGACGTCTTCTGACGCGGATTCTGATGAATTACGTCGACATGTTTTCCAGGCTCCGGCTACTCGGCGAACAAATCGACGGCCGACCGGCAGTCTTCGAACGGCGACGATCCTTCGAGAACCAGCGTCTCCTATCATGGATCCGAGATCTCGGTTTTCATCGCTCCATCCCAGGCGAACGTTGTGGTAAGTTCGCTCCACTGCGATAGAGCACACTTCCGACCTTCCAGGTAAACCAGTCACGTCACGCCCGTTACACATTGGTCGACTCGAACTCGGATCACAACCTGACGCACATCGTCCCGAAGGAGGACAAGTGGACGCATGATCAGTTCCACACCTGGACCTGGAAGCAACGAGGCCGCGTCGAGCCGCCCATCCGTGAGAGCATCGCTTAAAATTTTACAATTTTCGCTTAAAAAACACATATTTCATAAGAATTTTTCGGGTCGGCTTGATGAGCATAATTTAAATAAAACTTTAACAAAAACAAAAGCATTGATGAAATTGACACAAACATCATATTACGAGGGGGTGTGTGGGGATTATAGGTATTGACAAGATTACAAGGTCTTCTCCAAGACGTCACAGTGCGCCAGCGCGATTCCCAGAATGCGAACTTCGGCGGCTTTGAGACGAGCGGCGTCGCCCTCGATGCCGGTCTCGGAGACCTTCGACTCGTCGAACGATCCTTCGTAGGATCTCCGAAGAAGTGTGAAGCGTGTTCGCAAGAAATCAAGACCCTTCTTCCGCATCTCGATGGTTTTGACGGACGCTTCGGTGAGATCGGTGGCGACGAAGACGGTGGCGAAGGTGAGAAGATCCGTCGGGAATGGTTGATCGGGATACTGAACCTATAGGAATCATGAGCAAGTTCAATGAGAATCGGAAACATTACGTCGTAAAGATCCACGTGGAAGATGTTCGACGCCACACGCACATCCGGCACGAACTTCTGAATCAGCTCCATTCTCGCGTTCAGCTGCTTGTCAGTCTTCGGAATCCCAAACTTCAACTTCAAAACGTCGTACTTCCCGTGATGAACCGGCACGAATCCGTTGTGCAGAAGGTGTTCGCCCTTGCTGCGCAGTCCGTAGAAGATCGTCACCTCCTGTCCGGCATCGACATCCCGATGGCTCGTGACGACTGCGGCCTCTTCGTCGGGCGCGAAGCACACGAGATCCTCGGACGGATCCTCGACTCCGATGTTCTCATGGTTTGCCATATCGAGAACGGGAATCAGTGCGGGAATCTGAAGAAGTTTAAGACTCGGGATGATCGAAACTTTCCGAATGCACTCACAATGGCCGGTTTTCCGTCGTCTCCGATCGCGGTCTCACTCGGCACCATATTCACTCTCGTCGTCACGATTCCGACCGCCCAAAAGTACAATCGAGTGGTGAAGTTGGCGATGGTGAACGGTGTGTTGTAGAAAATCGGCACCTCCATCTGCCGCCCTTCGCGCGTCTTTTGCGCGTCTTCGTAGAGCTTGTTCTTGGCGACGGCCAGCAAAAAGTAGCAGAACTGGCGAGCGATCGTCCGATAGAACATCAGCGCCTCTTCGAAGATCGGCGACGGCTTCAGATTGAGCAGCTGCTGTTCGGTGTAGAAGAGCGGAGTCGGGAACGAGTTCGGAAGCACCGAGATGTACGAGAACCACTTGGTCTTCTCTTTGCTCAGCCATTGGCACGCGACGAACAACGCGAGACCGACGTTCTCCATGCCGCGAATGATCGGATCGCGTTCGAAAGCTTTTCGAAGCATCGCCGACTTCTTCGCCATATCGAAAGTGATCATCGCGTGACGTGGCACCTTCGCAACGATGTGATCTTTCGGAATCGGTCTGGAAAGGATGTTTTTGTCGCGGAAATCGAGAGAAAAATCAATAATCAATCGATACCCGGTAGCTTGAAGTGACAATCCGCACTTTTCGGTCTTCGCGATCGTCACATTGTTCCGGGCGATGCCCACTGAGTCCGACCACGCCAAGAACGCCTTAATCGCGTCGGTATCGCGTCTGAAATCAGTTCAAACATTCTCGTACGTATTCAGAAGACTCACGTCGCCTTGGATAACCGCTCGTCGGTATCGCCGATCTTCGCCTGAATTCCGGTGACCTCGTTGAGGATCCGCCGAATTTCCACGTGTTCTCGCCACAACTCGATGATGTTTTGCGGCGGCGTCTGGCTTAATGTCTCCTCGAAAAGTGAGGCGATTTCTGGAAATGAAAGCTTGAAAAAGAGAAACCATTTCAGGACTCACTTCCTATCACCTGATCCTGCGCGTCTGAAGTCGGGGACGGCGCCATCACTGCAAAAAGAAAGCCAAGAATTACAAAAAGTCTATAGCAAACGCGGATCGATTGTGAGACGAGAAACGGGGCGAGAGCGCGAAAGGTGGAAGAAGAAAGTGACCAGGAGCGGGGCGTAAAGTGGTGCGGGGCTCTACGCTGCTCTCCGCCGTGAGCTCTCCCCCCCAACATTCTATTACACAGTGCGGCCGCCAGCCGGCGGATTTTCGCAGCGAGTTCCATTGCTCACAACGCCCTCGCACTTATGCCAAAGTTCGGAAAAGAGCGGAAGAATACAATTGATAGACTGAAAGATAGGGGCGTGAGAGAGCGAAGCTCTGAAGGACAGGGTAGGAAATTGGAACAAAATGGGAAACATGATACAATTCGCTAATTTGGAGTTTAAAATCCACTTCCTTTTCCGAAAAAACGCTCAAAACATAGATGATACGGTAGGTGTCAACTTCTCGGCCGTTATCAGTTTCAAACATTTCTGACAGTTGCACAGGCCGCTTTCTCGCTGCTTTTACCTCGAACTTCAGGCTTTTCACTTTTTCTCTGAACTCGAAAAACTAGAAAAGCAAAAAAAAAACGATAAATATAAATATATTCAAAAATTGATTTTAAAAAACACGTTTTCTGTTTACATTCGCAGTTTTCTAGGCCACGGCCGGGCTCAGAGAAAAAAAAAAACGATCGCGATGGAGCGCATTTGCATTGTTTTTTTTTGTGTGGAGGAAAAAAAACAAAACTCTTTTGTTGATGTTTTTTTAATTTTTGCATTTTTTCGCAGATTTTTTCTTATTGATCAGTAGCACGCTAGACAAAAACTGCTGTTAAAAACATTTGAAAATCAGTCTGACCGAAAGATTTCCGATACACGGGCCTACGTCGAGCTAGCTATTAGAGCTCGTAAAATTTCAATTGTTTGCCGATAAATGCTTCGAAGTTACATGTCGCCCGGCTATCAATTCGGCGAAATTGTTGCAAACGCGCTCCACTGACAAGAAATTGTCTGCGCTTTTTTTTTCTGGCCAATGGCAGCAAAACAAAAACCAAACCAATTGTTTATCATTTCTTTACTCAATTTTTCAATCAATTCCATGTTTTCAGACCTAGTTTTCTAGAATGATACCATTCTCGTTTGTGGTATCGAATGTAAATACAGGTAAACACTCGTTTTTCCATTCACAAAGTTGAATTCATCGTGTTTTGCAGTATGGCGAAGGAAAAACCCGATGATAATGGTCTCGATGGTCCGTTGTCTATCCTCCGACAAATCGACGACACCTTCACCGCCGGCCGGCGAAGATTTTCCGTTGTCGAAGCGAAAATTGAAGCGATTGTTCAAGGTTCTCATCGGAAACGTTGTACTTCAAGCTAATTTCGGAAAGTTTTCAGGTGGCGCAGCTGTCGAAAAAGTCGCGATCGTACGAGAACGATAAAATCGACAAGCTCAGTGCGATGGCCGAGTTTGGCCTGAAAGAAGCGGATCTCGCGGATCTACCGAGCCAGAGCAAGCCAATGATCAGCCATTCGCACCATGAATCCGGCAAGAATCTGCAGTTGTACGCGCTGACAGAAGTCTATCACAAGGCGCTTAAAGTTCACGGAAGTTCGGAGGCTCTCGAGGCGCACCGTCGGCCACTCGTGGCCATGCGGAAGGAGTTGACCGACGCCGAACGGATGCGGATGAGAATGCGAGTCGAGACGACGAATCAGCACAAGGGCGCCGATCGTGTCGTCGCCATCGCGTTCACACTGAACTTTTGCGATATGGCGATGAAGTTCACCGCCGCCTACCTGACCGGCTCGAAATCGCTGTTCGCCGAGGCGATCCACAGTGCGATGGACACGTGCAATCAGCTGATTCTACTTCTTGGAATAAGATATTCATCGAAGAACCCGGATCTTCTGTTTCCATACGGATATGGTGAGTCGTCGAGGTGAAAACAATCTTCATTCACACTTTTTCAGGAAACATGCGATACGTGACTTCTCTAATCTCCGGGTGTGGAATCATGGCCTTCGGATGCGGACTGTCGATGTATCACGGAATCAGCGGACTCCTCCATCCGGAGCCCCTCGAACCGCTTACCTACGCCTACTACGCCCTTTTCATGTCGCTCTGCTTCCAGGGAACCTCGGCGATCACCGCTTATCGGGAGGTGTTCGCAAAGGCGAAAAAAGCAAATATCAGCATATGGAACTACGGTAAGTGGTCATGTCTTCGACATAAGAATCATCTGTATCGATTCCTATTGTGATTACAGTCCGAACTTCTGCCGATCCTTCGCTGAACGTCGTTCTCCTCGAGGATACCGCGGCCGTGACTGGAGTCGGAGTGGCTCTCGCCGCCATTTCCCTCTCCTCTTTCCTCAACTCACCGATTCCCGATTGTTGCGGATCGATTGTGATCGGAGCTCTTCTAGGTAGGAGAAGAAAGTTTGAAACTCGAAAAAACGAAAAATTTTTCAGGCACCGTCGCCTCGTTCATCATCCGCACCAATGCGGCTCACCTCGTCGGCCGATCGCTGCCCCAACGAATAACCGACGATATCGTCGCTCGACTGAACAACGATCCGATGATCCGATCGGTGCACGACGTGAAGGCGACTTGTCTGGGCGTCGAGCAGAGCCGCTTCAAGGCCGAGCTTGATTTCGACGGCCGAATGATCACTCGCGCCTATCTGCAAGAGGCGGTGCACATCCCCGCGCTGCTCCAGGACGTGAAGAAGATCGAGACCGAGGACGAGCTCGTCGTGTTCATGGAGCATCACGGCGAGAAGGTCATCGACCGGCTCGGCGACGAAATCGACCGCATCGAGGGCGAGATCACGAAGAAGCATCCCGACATCCGGCATGTCGACCTAGAAGCCCTCTAGCCCATAGCTCATCTCTAGTAGGCCCAATTAGTACACTTCTTCTTACTTTTTTCTGAGTTGCAACGGGCTCGGTCGGCCCGTTTGGTCACTGGGCTCAAGTGAAAGTTTGATCTTTCCTGAAGGGAAGCTGCATTGAGAAGCGCTTGGGGTATTTAATTGAGCTGCGAACTTTACGAGAACGACATCAAGACTCATTCAAACGCCTAGAAATTCTCGGAAAAACAGAGAGACGGGCCGAAACGGGCCAGGCCGTAAATTTGCAACTCTGCTTTTTTTCTATTTTCAAAGAAAATTATAATTGGCAGTTGTTACCGGTATTTGCATTCTTACTTTTTCTCGAGTGTGTGTGTATGTTCGTGCGTTTTATTCAGAATCAGAGACTAGCCAAACAATGTTGCCCCCGAGTATAAATCGCTTCTCTAAACCCTGCGTCCGGTGTCAAAGTATTCTGGAGTGACGTGAGAATTTCAAATTTATTCCAATCTTCGTGTTTTTACCCGTTTCCAGATAGATTGTGGTCAAAATGCGGTCAAACTGTGTCACATAGCGGTTTCTGATTGCTCTCCTCGGCCCGTCGAATCTCTTTGTAGAATTTGTGCATTTTGTATTTTCGGACCGCGCATCGGATGCATCTGAAAACGCGAAGTAGAAAAACGTCGGACTGAAAATCATCCGCAAAACTGACCCATTTATTGTGATTGTGAAGAAAAATAAGGCTAACACGGCCGCCGTGCCGATTCCGACCATCGGATCGTACTCTCGAAAAAAGTCGGTGCCATTTCGAGGCGGATTGTGCTGAAAATCACAGATTCTAGGCTGGAAATGTGTAAACAAGAGATTTTTTTGAACCTTCCATCTCAAATCCTACATGGTTCGCCGGTTGCACAAGTGATAAAGTTGAAGTAGCTCTAACTTTTTTGCAGTTAATGCCAGAAGAATGGTTAGTGACAGAAAATGTAGAGCATCTAAAGATCTTTCGAATCGCGCAAGGATCATTCGAAATAGATGAGTTTGACCCGAGTTATACAAGTTTTAGCGGCCCGATTTTCTGATAAAAATGGGAAATAGGAAAAAAAAATTCGAAAAGCTCGTTGCACCATTTGAAAGATCTTAACATTTCCAAACTTTTCTGTGTAACTGGATCATTCTCATAGGAACCTCTTCTGAACTTGTACGGTTCCGTCTACCCTCCCATACCACTAAAAATGAGCCTATGTTGTATTCGGTGCGATTTCTAGACCATCCCAATCAGTATTCAATGTTTATTCTCTGACAAAATTTATAAGTTCAAGTTTCGCTCCTTTAAAAGCCAAGTGTCCTTCTTTTCACTCGAAAATCGAGTTTTACAGCGAAACGCGCGGTCACTCTTGAATTTTCTGTGCAAATTCAATCAATGTGACGATGCGTCGCTCTTCTTTTCTCCGGTCAATTCATTCTTTTTTTTCTCGTTTTTCCTCCACTTTAACTTTTTGTTTCACAACTCGCGAAGCGAAACTGAAAATCGAAAACTGAAAGTTGAGCGTCAAAGTGAAATTTTGATTCACATCAAAGACTCGTTTCGCCGCCTCCAACGCTATTAAAACTCGACGCTTTTATCATTTTCTTATCAATTCCACATGGTGTGCCACATCACGCTCAGCCAACAGCGTTTGAGCCAATTTCCTGTTTCATTCACTTTTACACTCGTTTTGCTCGCGAAATTTACAGTTTTCCCTCTGGTTTCTTTACTATTCTCGTATTTTTAACACAATTTTCGAACGCAAGCATCGTAAATCCACACGAAATCGTCTGTTCCGCGCACAAGACCAAGCCACGCCCATTTTGTCGGTGTTTGCGTACCAGGTTTAAAAATTCAGTTCACACGATCAAACAGGCAATCTCACCTCCATAAAATCTCTCTTCTCGGCGCATAGAGGAAAGCAGTTTCGTGGCATTTCTGCAAAACGAAATACGATTTCGCTCGGTCTTGCTCGAAAAAAACCCACAAAAAACGATCGTTTCCAGCCGCAAACACACACGAAATGGGTCAGACCAGCTCTCAAATTCCGGAACACGAACTCGAACAGTTGAGCATTGAAAGTGGATGTGAGTTGTTTGGAAATTCAACTGAAAAAAGAGCAAAAAGAGTTTTTTTTTTCTTTTGTCGTAGCCGAGAAGTGGGAGAGCCAATTTACTACTTCATCTCATATTTATTCATGAATTCGAATTCGAATACGAATTCGGAAAAGTGGAAAAGTGGACAAAGAGAGGGGGGAAAAGTTTCGAATTTTCTCTCATTTTCAGTGTCGAGAAGTGGCATTCTCAAGTTGTACAACCGCTTCATTTCGCTCGCCACACACAGAGACAAAACGACCAACGAGTACTTTTTGACGAAGGGCGACTTTCAGGTAGGAGACGCGCTCCGTCGCACTCACGCACTAGTGCGACAGAGCGCACTTGCTGCCTCTCCCACGAACATTGCATATTTCAGTCGATCACCGAACTCAAGCAAAATCCGCTCGGCGACCGAATAATCGACGCGTTTTTTGCCGACGCTGAGTAAGAATCGAATAGAGCGAGAAGAAAAAAAAAATGAAAGGGGACAGGCATCTTGTATACACAATTTCCCCCGTCTCTGTGAGAAAAATCAAGAAAGAGAGAGAGAGAGAGAGAGAAAGAGAAAAAGAGAAGAGCTGAGGAGGGGGAACAATCTGGAGCATAATATGATAGAGCAAAAGAAGAATGACGAGAGGAGACGCTCTCGGATAACTCGGACACATAAATATTTTTTGGCCGGCCGGGCAGCAGACGGCGCGCGCGCGCGCAGGGGGATACGCTTTCTTTTTGCGGGACGGCTGAAGAGCCAATCTCAAGATTATAGTCGTTCGGATCTCTTTTCAAGGCTTTCTCCATTTCTCGAAAAGTCTTCGGTAGCGAGAGAGAGTGAGAGCGCGCGCGCGGGCGAATTCCGAAATCAGACATCATTTCGCGCGTGTGTCGTGTGAATTAATGATATGTTTGACGGCAGTTTGGGATTATTTGTTATTATTATTCTTATCAGCGGCTGATGTAGTCAGAAACTGACTAGAAAACGGCGATACTCGCCAATTTTGTACGCAAACACCGAAAACGGGCGGAGCTTTGGTCTCGTCGGGAAGAGACGGTTTGGTGTGGATTTGAGGATTTGAGTAGTTCCAGCAAATGGTCGATAAAAAGATTTTAAAATTCGCGGTGCCCGCAAATCCACACCAAACGGTATTTTCCAAGCGAAAGCCATGCCAACTTAAGCCCCGCCCACTTTCGGTGTTTGCGTACAAGGTTCAATTTTGAGAAAAAGTGAGAAACAGTTGAAGCGCGCGCGCCCTTGGGGACTTTTACAGCGTACGCTCGACTTTTGCTTCTTCTTTATAATGTTCCTCCTCCGTTTCTCCTTTCTCCTCCTGCTCTCCGACTCGATTCGTTTTCGACTCAGGCGGAAAATCTTTCTTAAGCAGAAGAGGAAGAAGAAGAAGAAAAGAGTCACTATTCCTTCCCCTCCTTTTCCACCCTCCATTTTCCGTTTTCTCTTTGTTGAGCGAGCGCCTCGAGGGAGAGAAATGGGAATCAAAAAAGAGAGAGAGAGAGGGAGAAAGAGAGAGAAGAACAATGAATTAGTGCGAGGTTGGGTGACTTTTAAGAGAACCGAAAGGTTTTTTCGCAAAAAAACGCTTGAAAGTGTTAACAATAAGTGAAAGAAGAAGCTCTCGTGGAGGGGAAAGAGGGGAACAGAAAAGAAAGAGAAGGAGAAAGAGCACAGCTGTCGCAGTGTCTCCGCCGTTTTCCAGAGCCGCATTTACACTTTTTCGTGGGAATAAACTTGAGAAAGTGTGACAATCCGGCGGAGAATGGGGGGAAAGAACGGAATACATCACAGGATTCCAGTTTTTCACCTCAAAATATTGATTTTCCGACTGTTCTTTCACAGTTTCGTTTGTTTGTCCGTATTATGTGTCGGTTTACAGGCGATCGAAGCTTGAAAAACTGACTTTTCAAAGCTGTCTCGCGTAAATCGACGCAAGACGGGCTCTTCCAGTCGAGACCCATCCTGGGCCTAGGACGGAAATCTGGTAGCACGGTCTCGCATAGAAAATACGGAGGTGCATGTTCGTAAATCGACACAACACTGGCTCTTCCATGCGAGACCATGGTTCACGTGGCAAAGTCGAAAGAGCGGCTAGACGAGACCCACAATATCAGTGTCAGCAGTGAGAAAAGTGGGATAAAACATTTGGCTCCATCAAAGTTTGGAGAAAATAGAACGAAAAAGCCGTGTCCAAACTCATTTGGCGCCCAATTAGCGCAAAAACGCGCGCGCACGCGCGTCACTCGGAAGACAAAAAATGCCGGCGAATCGCGTGATGAGGCTTTTCTGGAAGAAATAACTGAAAACGGACGCTAAAACAACAAGTGGTTGGCTCACCGCGCGCTCCGTTCGATTTGGCGCGAAAATTTGGAAAGGCTACTGAAAAACCTCGGCCGTGGCCTAGAAATCCGCAGTTCTGTTTGAATTGCCGCGCGATCGGAGGATTGAATCCCCTCAGAAAAGAATGGAATTGTTGCAGAGTGCTGGAACGTCGTAAGGTGTACTTCAAGGATTTCGTGAAAGTGCTCAGCCACTTCCGTCCGATCAACAAGAACAAGCCGCATCCGTGGAACAGCCGAGAGGCCAAGTTGAGATGTGAGCGCGCGCGCGTACGCGAACAAAACGCGTGTTTTTCACTAATTTCTAATTTTTTCCTCGCTTTTCAGTCGCGTTCACAATGTACGACTTGAACAAAAGCGGCACTATTACGAAGGATGAGTTCCAGGATATCTTGCAGGTTTTTCCTTTGTTTTTTGCCTTCCCAGCCTGAAAATAGTATAGTTGACTATAGTCGGCGGCCAAAATAGTCCGATTTTAGGCAATTACTCATTGACTACGGTATTAATGACTACAGTACTCAATGACTTTTTTACTCAATGACTTTGTGCGCTCAATGACTACTATTTCTCAATGACTTCAAACTTGCTCAATGACTATATGCGCTCAATGACTACTATTTCTCAGTGACTTCGAAATTTGCTCAATGACTTCATGTGCTCAATGACTTCAAATTTTTTAGATAAGACTCGCGAGAGCAGTCTTATCTATATCAATCAATTAATTACGAAGTTAGGTTTGTAAATCAACAATTTCATCAACAGTAACAATAAAAAACAAGTAATAAAAAGTTCAAAAAGAAATTAGAAAAATGAGTAGGAACTGTGGGAACTGCTGTTTGGAGATGGACTGAATCTTCGTTTCGCTCTTCTGGAAATTCAATGAATTAATTCTCGAGTAAACCTTTCAGTTCTTAGTACCTCATTCGCGACGATGTTACGTTGTGGTCATGATCTTGGGTAGAAGAGAGGCGTGGTGTTCCAGGAGTTGAGGGAGCTATTGACGATATCCCCGTTGTGTTTGTCAAGCTCGTCGATAAATCAACTCCTGGGGCTAAAATAAGCAATCTTACAGTAATCCAACAGTAATCCCTGTGCCTTTAATATTCGTAGTCATTGAGCAATACAGTTGTAGTCATTGAGAATAACGCTTCTAGCTTTCCACAATCATCTACAGATTTAGCCAAACACAAAACAACAAAGAATATCATTTTTAGAGTATTGAAATAACAAAAACAAATCATATGCAGAAAAAAAGTAAAAACGACTGAAAAGAATCTGATAATGAAAAAATAATGAGTCGATACATGCGTTTTGAAGCATGAACATGTTTTCAGAATGTTAATAACGGTATACACAACCACTTTAAAAACATACGCGCAACTCATCCCGAAAAACTTGAATTTATAGAGCACATGAAGCAAGTTTGAAGTCATTGAGCGCATATAGTCATTGAGCAAATTTCGAAGTCACTGAGAAATAGTAGTCATTGAGCGCATATAGTCATTGAGCAAGTTTGAAGTCATTGAGAAATAGTAGTCATTGAGCGCACAAAGTCATTGAGTAAAAAAGTCATTAAGTAATGTAGTCATTAATACCGTAGTCAATGAGTAATTGCCCCGATTTTATTCCCTATATCATTATCGCACAGGAGGCTGCCCGTAAATCGACAAAAAACCTATCTTTTCCATGCGATACCAGTGCCTCTCGATGCCCCGCCCCTTTTCGCTGTTTGCGTACGCGAAAATTTGAAAGCGACTGGTCGCGCTCACTAGGAAAACTTCGGCCATGGCCTAGAAATCCGCAGTCTTGCTCGAGTTTTCAAGTTCCCGGCAAGTCTAGCGGAGCGCGATTCCCACGACCAGAAAAAATGTTCAATAGAGCGCATTTCGCCATTTCAGATGATGATCGGAGCAAATGTGCCTCGTGAGCAGGTCAACTCGATCGCCGATCGCACGATGCGCGAGGCTGACCGCGACGGCGACGGCTACATCACCTTCCAAGAGTTTTGCAACGCGATGGAGAAAACCGACATCGAGCAGAAGATGTCGTTCCGTTTCCTGACATAATTACCATTTCCGAGTTCGATTCTGACGTTTTCTGAAATGCGCTCGACTGTTTTAATTTAAACGATTATTCCAGATAATTATATAATGCATGCTTTATTAGTATTATCTCTACCAAGTTTTCCCAAAAACTGAAATCGAAAAGTGTTATTCTGTTCACTGAGCGAAGAGCCAGAAGACTGGAAAAGAGCCGCCGGTGAAGCCGTCGTGCACCTTGAGCTCGCCATCGAAACTGTAGAAACCGGGACCCAGCTTCCAGTAGGTGCTCCCAATGTCCGAATGTTTGCAGGCGACGTTGGCGGAGTTCTGGCCGACCATCAAATACATTCCGAAGCCGGGCTTGTCCGACGCGATGCTCTTCAGCCGCTTGTCCTCCAACTGACGAGCCCATCCTCTCAGAATTGACCAATGATTGAATTGCCACCCTTCGAAGCGCGACGATCTGGCAATGTTGCCCCAAAAGTAGGCCTTCATGTGGTCACTCTTCACCGAATCGTTCCATTCGGAGCGGTACACGATTATATTGTAGTCGTTGCGCGTCGAAACGAGGCATTGCAAAGGACGCGTGACGTGGTTCGCCCAAATGTGGTCGCCGAAACAGACCACGAAGAATTTGTCGCTGAAAAATTGGAATTCTGAATTGCGCCGCGTCTCTCGTTTTATCGATCTACTTTTCGGCAAAAGTCCGCATTTGCGCGTCACGGTGTACATACTACGCGCGCGCGAACATTGTTTTTTCGATTATTCTTCACGATTTATCGACTTCTCCATTGAATTTTGTTGTCACCTATATACTCACTTGGTAAGAATCCCATCCAACTTTCTCATAATTCCCGACGCTTTGTCGTTGTCAGACCATCCGCGCTGATTTTCGTGGACATCGTCGAGCAACGTCTGAACACCTTGCGGCCAGTACTCCGGAGTCGTCTGAAAACCGATAAAAACAGGTACTCGGGATTGTCTTTTCTTCTTCTCTGTAAAATGCGCACCAAATAGTGTTGCTCCCATTTCTTGACAAGCTCAAAGTAGACGGCCATCTTCTCGATAATCATCGTCTGGCCGTGCTGGGAGACCTTGTCGAGTAGTCCCGCCGCGAAAGTTTCGATGAAAACCGCCTGCGAGAGAACACTCTCGAGCAGTTCGGTCCACTTTTCGAACGTCGCCTTCGACTGCATTCCGTCGCCCTTCATTCCCCACTTCAGCGGATTGTGGGCGTCGATCTCGAGCTGCGATATGAGCTCCTGGAAAAAAGTTTCGACAATTTCCCCGTCTTTCTTGTCATAATACTCGACAGAAAACCCATCGAATCGCGAAAGCTCTAACTTACATAGACGAGCTCCTGCGGCCGCTTCTTCTTGTAATAGTTCTCGAAAAGTGCGACGGCCTCCTTTGAGTTACCGTTGATTGTGTCGATCAGATACTTGTTCATCGTCATCATCGTCACCGTGTATTGCTGAAAACCTCCAGCTCACGCAAGGCTTGAAATCTGAGCCTACCCCGTAGAAGTCGTGCTCCACGACGAACGACTTCAGATCATCGAACTGAGTCGTCATCTTGTTGGAGAGCTGAAACAGATCATTGGCACAAAACAGTTTGTCTATTTTGAAAAACAGACCGCTGTCAGTTGGGATTTCAGCTCGCCGAACTCCTTCATAACCGGATCCGGCTTTTTCTCCTCGAAAAACTCGATGACGTCCTTCAGAACGCCGGCAGCGGTGCCGATGGGTCCGAGGTACTTGAGTATTTTCTCGCTCTTCGAGAAGACAAACTTTCCGACTTCGGCCATTTTCTTGACCACATCAGTGACAGTCTTGACGGTGTCCAGCTGATCCTGAGTGATTTCGATTCCACGTCCGCCGGCGCCTAAAGTTTTCAGTTTTGGTTTTGGAACGAAGTTTGTCGATATGACTCACGCGGAGCTGTTTTCATAATAACCATTCCGCTGTAGGTTCCTGTAAGTATTCTGGAGATCTTCCATTCAGTACCTTGTGTTCAAACAGAACACTTTTAGCGTTATTTTCAACGATTTTCGGTTTTTGACTTTTGCCAACTCACGCGGACTGTAGCAGATTCTATCCGGTCTCATCATATCCTCCAAGTTTTCTGAAAAAACACAAAAATCAGTCGGAAACTTCTCAGAGCTCCGAACTCAGCGTCTCGTTGCTGATGTAGTCGTCCTCCTCATCGGCGATCGCCATGATCTTCAACGCGAACGGCGTCGGCTCCCACTCTTTCACCTCCATCATCATCGGAGCCTCCACCTCGTCCTCCATCATTTTCGACGACGCATCCATCATGTCCACGTTGCGGCGTTGAGTTCTCACAGACATCACAGCTACAATCAGAAGTCGTGTCTGTTGGCTTTCCCGTCTCCGAACATCGCCTTATATACCGATCCGAGCCAAAGATCATGGCGTCGGAAGCGGTCATAAGCGCGTCGGAACAACAACTTATTGCTGTTATTGTAACTTGATTCGAACGGCCTTCCGAGAATGGTTCCGTTTAACCTTGAGTTTTTGATGTTTGTCTAAAAACGACGCAGACCTATTCGTAAACACTGATCGTCATGTTCTGAATCGAATCTGGAGCTTAAGACCCGGCTCCATCGCAATTTTGTAATACTCCATTCACTATTGAACAGAGTATACCATAGAATCGCTCGTTTCTCTGCTCTTCTCGGTTTTCCAAGAGATTCTATAAGTTTTCCGTTTTCAGCTTGTTCCAGCTTCTACTTTCCAGCGTCGAGCTGAGTTTGGTTCATAATGAATCTTAGTCAGGATGTTACGCAGATGTAAATAATAAACAAATACCGTTGGCGATTGTTATCAGTTTCTCTATCTCTCGAATGAAAAAATTTTGTTTATCCCTACTGGATAATCAAAAATCACGCAACTCCACCCGGAATCGAGCGATCTTCCCGGGTAAAAGCTACGTGACAGTGTTAGAACGAGAAGACGTAGAAGTCGTAGAGTAGTCGTGCCGGATCCAACTTGATCGCCGTTCCGAGCCGAGTCGTCGCCTCTTGACACATGTCGAGCTCGACGAACACGTAGCGCGGCCACTTGAAAGTGTAGTCCTTCGGCGTTTTGATCTTCTGGCTCCACATGAAGTTGTCTTTCTGGATCTCCTTGCGCAGCATCTCGAACTTGTAGACGGTGCTGAAGACGACTTTGTACCGGCAGAGCACTTTCGGCTGCTTGTTCTCGTCGAGAAGCGCGTTTCCGACGGCGTCGGCGCTCACAAAGTCGAGCGAATGGATGTAGGGACCCATTTCATCTGAATTCGGGATGATTGGGAGCGAGGTGATCGAAACTTCTCACTTCTCAAGTACGGATACTTCATGAGGTACCCGTTGTCGCCGAGGTAGTCATCTTTTGTGATCTGAAACAAGAGAACAACCTGGTCCAGTCAGAGTTTCTCGAGATTCACATTCAGAGCCTCCTTCCGAACTTTGGTGAGTTGGCTCGCCGCTTTCCGATGGAACTGGAGGGTCTCGTTGCCGCCGAGTGTGAACTCTTGAAGAGATGAGAAGTTATCCTGAAGAAGAGAAGGGGAATGACATTCAGAAGTCTCGGTTCGATCCGAAGAACCTCTCGGATCGCGCGAACAACTTCGAAAAGCACTGCACTGCAGTCGTTCAGAAACTCTTGCTTGTCATCGTACAGACCGACTCCGCGGGTGAACGCGTTCCTCTGCAAAAGTTGAATGTGCGCTCTAATTGCAGTGTCACGTAGAGCAAAGTGTCACCAATAGCCTCTTGGGAAGATCCGAAGAGGGAGCACCCACATTGGAGGATGATTGGAAGAACGAGCTGACGCGCTGGGAAGAAGGAGAAGATCAGAAGAGGATCAGATCTTTCGTTTTTCGTTTCCTCCAGGAGAAGTCTCCCTTGTTCGGATCCTTTCGATACTTACTTGGGATACTTGGGGTCCGTTGATCTAGCCTGATTGGCTGCGGACAAACTCCTTCCATTGGGCACGATTGCTTCGTGCCGCTGTGGACCATGTTATTCTGGGGTTCAGAAAACCCGCTCGACGCCTTCCGGGAACAATCAGCCCTTCTCTTGATCGAGTGTCTTGGAATTGCTTCAAGTGGTGAGCGATGTCTTCGGACCATCGTTTCTTGGGCCTCCCGGGAATCCGATGTCCGATCCGAGGCTGCCATTCAGTCACGACTTTGGAGATCCTTCCGTCTTCCCTCCTGGCCAAGTGACCGGCCCACTTGGCCTTCCTTGACATGATGATTTTGGCGGCGTCGGGATGTATTCTCAGATACGCTGCGGCTGTCAGGGCGGCCAGGGCTCGGTTGAGCTTGTAGATGGAGTCGGCAGTGACGCTCCACGTTTCGCTTGCGTAGAAGATGGCAGGGTTGACATTCTGTCTGAAAAGCTGCGTTCTTTCCTTCCGGCTTGCTGTTTCGAGGATCGGCTTGATGGCGTGAAGGGCTGCCCATCCACTGCGAATTCTTCTCGTGATCTCCTGATCGAGACTGCCGGACGAATCGAACCATCTTCCCAGATAGCGGCATCCATCGGAAGCTTCGAGGAGTTGTCCGTCGGGAAGAGTGATGCTCGAGGCCGTATTCTTGTCGTTGACGAGGAGGACATTCTCGGATGGGTTGATGGAGAGTCCGTGGGCCTCGCTTTTCTTGCACAAGATCTCCAGACGTTTCTCGAGATCCGTCGCGTCTGATCCTATTAGCACCACGTCATCCGCGAACTCTAGTCGCCTTATGTCGAGACCATCCACGTTGAATCCGGTACCCATTTATTCTTGGTCGCAGGAGTCGAGAATCATCTGTAGTGTTGCACCAAAAAGGGCGGGTGAGTCGGAGTCGCCTTGCCGAACTCCACATTTCAGATCGATCTCGATCGGGCGTCCGTGAACTTGCAGGATTGCTTTGCCTCCGAGCAAGATAAGCTTGAATGAGTCGACGAGTTCGGGGTCGACGTTTGCCTGCTGCAGACTGCTCAGCACCGAGTCATGGCGTATTTTGTCGAAGGCGACCGAGAAGTCGACGAAGATGCAGTGGAGAGGGATGTTGAATTCCGCGCATTTCTCGAAAAGCATGGCCACTGTCTGAATATTGTCGGTGCAGCTGCGACCGCGCCTGAAGCCGCTCTGCGTTCCTTCCAGGTAGGTCTCGAGCTGACTCGTGATTCGTCTTGCCAGGATTCCGGAGAACATCTTACTTGAGATGGGGAGCAACGAGATTGGTCGGAAGTCCTTGATGGTCTTGGCCTTCGGTTTCTTTGGCAGAAGTTTTACGTCAGCCTTTTTCCAAACCTCCGGAACGGTGTTTGTATTGAGGATTTTGTTAAACAGTGACGAAAGCGCTTTGATTATTGTTTCTCCTCCATTCTTTAGCATCAGACTGTCGACTTTGTCGAGACCTGGGGCAGATTTGGGCTTGAGCCTTCTCACAGCGTCGCGGATCTCATCTGGTAGAATCCAGAGCGGGCGTAGGCCTTGTAGCGGAGTTGTGGCTGGAAGCGGTGACGGTGTGGGGCGAGGAGTCGGATTGAATGTTCGTTGGTAGTGTTGTCTTACCATTTCTCTGATCTCCGGCCTGTTTCCGGTGAGACTGCCTTCCTGGCGTTCGAGCACAGCAGAGTTTCACGGAAAAGGAATTTTCATTTTAGGGTTTCGGAAAACGGGTAACGGAACCCCTTTTATTTTTTAGGGTTTCGGAAAAAGGGTAATGGAAATTTCAAAACTTTTTCGGGTAACGGAAAAAGGGTAATGGAAATTCTGAATTTTTTCGGGTAATGGAAAACGGGTAACGGAACGCCAAAAAACGCGGAAAAAGGGTATTGGAAAAAGGGTAATGGAAACATATTTTCAAAAAAGTCTTTAAAAAAAGTTGCTCGTGTCGATTTACGGGCTTAACCGTGCGCATGCGCTATGCTGGAGAATCGTAGTGTTTAACTTTTTTCAATTTTTACTATTTCTTCTTGGAAATAATTGTGCTTTTTTCCGTGGAAATGAACCTTTTTTTAGGGTTTCGGAAATCGGGTAATGGAATTTTTTCTAAGTTTTCGGGTAACGGAAAAAGGGTAATGGAAATTCTGAATTTTTTCGGGTAACGGAAAACGGGTAATGGAACGCCAAAAAACGCGGAAAAAGGGTATTGGAAAAAGGGTAATGGAATTCCGTGAAACTCTGGAGCACAGCCAAGGGAATTTCCTTTGGAGCAGCTTTGACGAGCGGTTTGGCGGACCTGATGGATGCGCACTTCTTGATGACTTCTGCACGTTTTTGAGCCAAGTTCTCGCTGATTATGGCGCGCGCCTCTTTCGAGAGCTCCTTGACCTTGACGAAATCCGGCGAACCCTGTCTTAGCTCTTCTGCTCTCTCTTTCAGTAGCCTTTCGACCTCCTTGCTGAGCCTTTCCCGCTTTTGCTCTGGCGCCATGTTGTATGCGGCGTTCCTCAATGTCTCGGTCATCTTCTGGTAGTTCTCAACCGTGGCCAGACTTTGTATGTCTTGGATTTGGTCTTCGAAGTTGCTCCAGTCCTTGATCGGAGCTCTAAGTCCTTGGGGGCGGCGACGCATGAGATTCGCGCGCTCTAGCTTGATCGAGGAGTTTCATCTTGACCGGACCATCCTGTGGTCGCTGAGGTTGGTGGGGTCGGAGAACGGGCCGACGTCCAGGACGAGATCGATCCGATCGGAGATGATATGATCTATCTCGGTTTTCCCGGAGGGGCCGCCGTGCGTCCATCTACTCGCTTTCTTGAACTTTGTTCCGAGAAGAAATGACCGCTGCGCGGCGAGGAAGCTTAGAAGGAAGTCAGTGTGCGGGTTCGGACGACCAGAGGAGTTCTTTCCTACCCATGGTGCGAACTCGTCGTTGACGCATCCAGGCGGTGCCGCGTTGAAGTCACCCGCCAGTACCACCGAACCTCTGGACAATTTCCTTGTCGAGGTGACTAGCTGGTTCAGCGAGTGATAGTATTTGGCTGCCGCATCCTCAGATCTTGCTTTTACGACAGGGGCATAGACGTTGATGACCGTCCATTGAATCTTTTTCCATCGGAGTCTCAAGACGCCAACACCCGGAGCCGGCCAGCTTATGTCGATTACGTCGAGGCCCTTGTCTTTGCGCACGTAGAAAGCTGACCCTCTGTCCGTCTTGGACGGGCTGCGGTGAGCGATAAGTTGGATTTCGTTGTTGTCTATTGATTTATTTATTTGTTGAAGGGCGAAATGCCACTAATACAACAATTAGTGCATAAAACATGGATAAAACATGTAAACGTAAGACATAAGATGGTGACTAAGGGAGATAGAGATGGAACTGACCAAAAAAAAATAAGGACTAGAAGAGAAAAGGACTAGAAGAATAGAAGAGAGGAGGGGAGAGGTTTCCAGGAGTTACCAGTCGGAACCTGGATAGACCCGTGAATTCGAGGTTAACCTATACCCATAAGAAAAAAGGAAGGGAGGAAAAAAGGAAAAAATAAAAAGGAAGGCAAAAAAGAGAATTTGGAAGGGAATTAGTAATTTAACGGGGGAAAGTCTGAGGAATTTTGTGAAATCTAAGTTTAGGAGGTTCAATCTGAAGGCGGCGGAAGATGGCTTAGTAGGAAAGACTAGATGTGGCAAGGCATTCCAACAGTTGACGACGCGAACCGCGTAGGACTGTGCATTGACGAGCGAAGCATTTGAGTCAACCAGGGTGCGAAGGTAGTAGGGATGTCGGCGCAGTCCCCGGTGATTCTCGTAGAGCTTGAAGAAGGGTTGCTCAAATGATACTTCACCTGTAACTATAAGTTTATAGGTGAACTGAAGATCGGTGAGCAGCCTTCTTTTTTCAAGAGACTCTAAATTGCACATGTCGAGGCTTTCAAAGTAAGACAAGTAGTCCAGCTTGAACTTCTTGAATGTTCTGAATAAAAAAGACTTTTGAACCGATTCTAAGCAAACTATATGCTTCTTAGAAATAGGATTTGAAACAACTGACCCATACTCAAGTAGGGGCCGAATGTAGATGACATAACATTTGATAAAAGAGTCAAAGTCAGCACCACGAAGGATGTGGAAGAACATGTTGACTCTTTGATGGGCTTTTTTAAGGGTGACCATGAAGTGGGCGTCAAAGGACAAGTCAGCTGCGAAGTAAATTCCAAGATCTCTGGTGCGGGAGACGTGCGGGATACGCGTGCCGTTAAGTTCTAGAATTTTGTCAGTAGGGTTGGCATGAGATTTCCTACCGGGTCTTTTGAAGGTGATTAGCTCACATTTCGTGGGGGCTACTTCCATTTGCCATTTTTTGCACCAATTCTCCAATTTTGTGATGTCCGTCGATAAATTGGAAAAATTTGAGGAGAATATCTTCAAATCATCTGCAAAAAGTAGGTGATCAGAGGTGAGAGGCTTACCGATATCGTTGATGTAGAGAACAAAAAGCAATGGCCCCAACACGCTTCCTTGCGGTACTCCCGAAACAACTGGCCTTACGTCTGACAAACAGCCATTTAGTGTAACTCTGAAAGATCTTCCGTTGAGGAAGGAGGCTAGCCAGGAGACAAGACGACCAGGCAGACCAAATTTTTTCAATTTGCCGACTAGTTTAGGAATGGAAACCTTGTCAAAGGCTTTGCGAAAATCAATGTAGAGACTGAAAGTGGGTTTCTTTTTGTTGTAGTTTTCCACCAGCGCATGTTGGTAGTTTAGCAGCTGGGATTCAGTGCTGCGCTTGCTCCGGAAGCCGAATTGCTGGTCACAAATAATGTTGGAATGAACAAGGTGATAATGTAGATGGAACCGGATTATTCTTTCCATAACTTTGGAAGAGGTAGAAGTAAGTGAGATAGGTCTGTAATTATCCGGGTTGGATCGAGTTCCTTTCTTGAACAATGGTTTAACTAGCGCCGTCTTCCAGAAAAGCGGGACATCACCAGATTCATAGCTTTTTTGGAAAATGATGGCCAGAGGCAGTGCGATTGATGTGCATACCCTCTTTATGAAAATACCGGGAAGACAGTCTGGAGATGTAGTAATGTTTGCTTTAAGTTTAGCTAGCTGTTTCTCCACTGCGAAGGGGAAAAAATTTATATTGGGCATTGGGCAGACGGGCAGCTTAGATAGCGATGGAAGAGTCCCATCATCAAGAGTGAAGACTGTGGAGAACGTTTCTGCGAGGATTTCGGCCTTGGCAGGGTCATCATGTGCCACTTGTCCGCGGCTATCCAACAGTGAGCCTACTTGGTCAGGAGTTTTGCTCCTCGAACGCACGAACCTGAAGAAGTCGTTAGGCTTGCCATTTAGAAGCTTGTCCTCCGTTCGCTTTTTTTCCTCTTGGGCCAGCATAATTTTTAAATAAGTTTTAATTTCTTTGTAGAGTGTTGAGTTCCCTTCAGTTCTCCAAATGTGAAGCTTTTTTTTAAACAGTGTCCTAATGGTTTTAGAATGGGTGATTTCGTTGGCTTTGAAAGTCTTTGTGGGCACAAAATCCTTGATAAGATCCCATAAAACAGAAAGGAGGAAATCATACGCTTTTGAAGCGGACATTGTGGAGAGTATAAGATCCCAGTCCATTCTGGCAAGGGTATGGTTGATGGCTTTGTAATTTGCTTTCCTGTAGAGGATAGCCGTTTTTTGCTTTTGACCTGATTGAGAACAGCGTTAAGTGTGACATGGACAGAGCAGTGATCGCTGAACATATCACCGACATAAACTTCGCGAACCGCCTCCGAGGTTGCAAAAACAAGGTCAAGGATATTATCTGGGTTGGAACGAGTCGGCATCCTTACATGTTAGTCTAAGCCACTGAGAATTGAGAAATTTAGGAGTGACTTGCAGGGACTGTCGAAGGCAGATGGTAGGTTCCAGTCAATATGAGGAGTGTTGAAATCTCCCACGATAATACATTGGCGGTTTTTTGTCAGGAGAGAGTTCAAAGATGTGAGCAGTGGTTCAATGCTGATAGAGTGGTTCGCATGGTAGATAGAGATAATCCTGAGTTCAATCCGTCCGACGAAGATGTCACATGCTACTAGCTCGATGGAGCTGCTCAGGCTGGAAGTGTCGATCGTCTTGAAACGAATTGAATTTGACACAAGGATGGCCACGCCTCCGCCATGTCTATTTCGGTCCCTTCTAAGAACCGCATACTTATTATCCAACGATAGAAGAGCATCAGGAAAGGATTCATCGATTTTAGTTTCCGAGAGACAAATGATGTCAATTGGGGAGTTGCTAACAAGTTGTTGTAGTAGCGGTAGTTTGTTTTTGACAGAGCAGCAGTTTACGGAGACTAAGGATGCATACCTAAATTTATTGTCAGAATACCTAGAAGAAGACGATTTTTGCCTGTTTATGTTAGTGTGTTCAGCCAGTCTAGTCTGGGGGAGCCACCGACGGACACCAGGAGCGGAGGCCACAGGCGGCACGTAGGATTCAATATTGGAAGTAGTATGGAGGAAAACGTGCATGCCCGACCTGCGGCCAAATTCCTATGCAGAAGAGGAGACCACATTGATTGAGTGATCAACGAACGGTCTGGGATTAGAGGCTTTCATGATGGTGAGATCACGAATGAAATATTCGCACTTTCCGGCTGCCTTGTTAGCCTCGTATGCTGTCTTCCGTAGATCCTTCAACACTTTAAGCTCGTCCAAGGTCATGTCACGACGACATCTGATAGGTCTGGAGGAAACGGGTCGATGAGGCCCTTCACGATAGGATTTGGAAAAACCACGGATGAAAAGATCCCGGTCGGCTTCAGAGGAGAAGGTTACTTTGAGGGGGCGAGACTCAACCGCGGAAGATTTACACGAAATCCTAGTATGAGCACAGGGTTTCGGAAGAGGATGGTTATCCGATTCAAGAGATTTTAAGAAGTCCGAGTCAATAGCTGTTTGAGCTGTGTCTTTACTGTCCTGGAGGTTTTCGATTATGGCGGATACATTCCGAATCTCAAAAGATCGCACTGTGGAAACCAGTGAACGCTGGCAATGGACTTTGTCAATAAGTAGGTTTTTTTTTAACCGCATCAGCATAGAGAAGACAACTAGGTTTGGAAGTAGTAGATGCAGGGAAATTTTGGTGGCAGGTAAGACTTTGATCATTTCCGACAGGGTTTTAACGGTGGTTTCAAGCTCGTGGATCTTTTTGGCTTGGTCGTTGGAGACAGACATGAGGGACGAGTTTTGTTCCTGGAGCAGACTTACGACGTTTTCGAGCGAGGCGATTTTTGAACTCATGAGAGTGATACGAGCCGCTTGAGTCATAGCAGATGGTCGAGCAATGATTGGGACAGATGAGGACTGAATAGCCCTCTTGTTCCTTTTGGATCTGGCTGGTTGGAAGCCGGTTCCCGAATTATCGAGGTCATTTACAGAACTCTTGGTTATTTTTGCCGGTGGAGAGCCAGTCTCGGACCCGGGTTCATTTATAATATCTTCAGGTTTCATTTAGGATATGAGATTCGACAGTGATAAGAGTGAGGTTGACTTAACAGTGATTTAGTATGAGTATGAAAATAAGGTAGAGCACAAGTACTCGTCTATCGACGAGAAGTCTCTAGATAGCAGAGTCTCTTGTATCGCTACTATGTGGCACCTTGATTTGGCGCAGTACTCCATGGCGAGTGACATCTTGGTGTCGTCCGCGACGCTACGAGCGTTCCAAGTCCCGATCTTCAGTTGGGCTTGATTTTGTTCCGAACGGTTGATCCTCCGGCGTCTGGGCTCGGGCAGAAGAAGCGGCGAGGATCGTGGCCTCTCCTTCTGTTGGTCCCGAAATTGGTAACGGTCCTTCTTCTTCTTGATTTCAGAGTTTTTAGTGATAGGGCGCCCTTCCCGCGTCGACGTACCAGGCCGACGGGCGTATGCCTGAGCACGGGCTGGTTTAGCGTGTTTTGTCTTGGATACTCAGTAACGGCTTGTCGTGCCGGAACTGAGCCGCCGGGTCTCAGAGAGTATTAGACGCTACCTCCGATTTGCGCTAGACAGTGTACTTCTCTACCAAACCGACCGCTCCCGAGGTGTCAATCTCGACGGGTATGTAGAAGTGAGTCGGTTTGCTGCCCAGGGTTCGGCTGTCGTGGAGCCTCAGTACAGAACCCCCAATACCGTTGGCGATTGTTATCTTATCAGTTTCTCTATCTCTCGAATGAAAAAGTTTCGTTTATCCCTACTGGATAATCAAAAATCACGCAACTCCACCCGGAATCGAGCGATCTTTCCGGGTAAAAGCTACGTGACAGTGTTAGAACGAGAAGACGTGGAAGTCGTAGAGTAGTCGTGCCGGATCCAACTTGATCGCCGTTCCGAGCCGAGTCGTCGCCTCCTGACACATGTCGAGCTCGACGAACACGTAGCGCGGCCACTTGAAAGTGTAGTCCTTCGGCGTTTTGATTTTCTGGCTCCACATGAAGCTGTCTTTCTTGATCTCCTTGCGCAGCATCTCGAACTTGTAGACGGTGCCGACTTGGTACCGGCAGAGCACTTTCGGCTGCTTGTTCTCGTCGAGAAGCGCGTTTCCGACGGCGTCGGCGCTCACAAAGTCGAGCGAATGGATGTAGGGACCCATTTCATCTGAACTCGGGATGATTGGGAACGAGGTCATCGGAACTTCTCACTTCTCAAGTACGGATACTTCATGAGGTATCCGTTGTCGCCGAGGTAGTCGTCTTCTGTGATCTGAAACAAGAGAACAAGCTGGTCCATTCAGAGTTTCTCGAGATTCACATTCAGAGCCTCCTTCTGAACTTTGGTGAGTTGGCTCGCCGCTTTCCGATGGAACTGAAGGGTCTCGTTGCTGCCGAGTGTGACCTCCCGAAGAAATGAGAAGTCGTCCTGAAGAAGAGAAGAGGGATGACATTCAGAAGTCTCGGTTCGATCCGAAGAACCTCTCGGATCGCGCGAACAACTTCGAAAAGCACCACACTGCGGTCGTCCAGAAACTCTTGCTTGTCCTCGTACAGACCGACTCGCCGGACGAACGCGTTCCTCTGCAAAAGTTGAATGTGCGCTCTAATTGCAGTGTCACGTAGAGCAAAGTGTCACCAAGAGCCTCTTGGGAAGATCCGAAGAGGGAGCACCCACATTGGAGGATGATTGGAAGAACGAGCTGACGCGCTGGGAAGGAGGGGAAGATCAGCAGAGGATGAGATCTTTCCTTTTTCGCTTCCTCCAGTAGAAGTCTCCCCTGTTCGGATTCTTTCGAGAGAATCTTCTCCGATTCTGTTTTGTTTTCTTCTTCCACGAGCTTCTATTGATAGGTGAAATCATTAAATCATTTTCACTAATATTTATGACTGTGACAATTTCATTATTATTATCTGTCAGATGGATGGCTGAGATACGAGAGCGAGATAGCTCACGAGACGAAGAGACGACGAGAAAAGTGAAAATTCGGGAGAAAGGCGACGAGATTCGACGCCGATTTTCAATTTCGATGGAATTCAGAATAGACCGAGTCTCTCTTAGCTTTTCGCGAAATCTGATACGGATTTTGAAAATTTTTGACACTTTTCCCATTCAAAAGCCTGAAAACTATACTATATCCGATTACAATTGTGGCTTTTTGGTTTTATCTCCCCAGTTCTCAAGTTTTTCCTCTCTTTTTTGGCCGAAGAAAAGCCAATGGTCTAAATTTTGGGTTACTGTGGGCGCTGGAACTAGTTGCGCACACGCTCACGACATGTTGCACCGTTTTGCCAAAAAACGTTTTTTTGGTTTATTTTTCTCGCATTTTTTCACTCGAAAACTTTAACTCTACCAGAAGCGAGAAAAAGAAATGATAGGCTAGAAAAAGTGTCGAATCCGCTTATATTTCTCTTTTCCGCCCTGCATAAACCCGCCTGTTTTCCCTTTTCTCGTCCTATTATTGTAAAAGGGGAAGGCCATCTTTTGTTCGCCTGTTCCGTTCGGTCAATAGGTCCTCCGTCTCCTTTTTTGCATAGATCGCACCAATTTAGTACGGCAAACGGACAGAAAACCTACAAAAGTCGCGAAAAAGTTGGTTCTCCCCCCATCCTATTTTGTCTTGTTACCTGCGTCTCCAGTCTCTCACCTGCGCGCGAGTGCGCGCGCATTCAAAACAGAGCGAATTAAAACATCTGCCCGATCTTCGATTCCTCGCACCAGAAGTTCCCTTTTTTACCTGTTTTCCAAGTTGGAATTCGTGTTTTTCAGTCATTTTCGTTATCCTATCCTAAATATTTGTCAACCACAAATTTGTTAGAACTGTTTTCGCCCCTCGTCCTCTCTCTTCTGATGTTTTGAGAGTTTGGAATGTTTGGATACGTCTGGGAAGGGCTGAGAGCTAAAAACGGCTGTTTCCACCCCCATTTTCAGCGCATTCCGGGCCGAGACTTCTCGAAAAACGCGCGCAGTTTGGATCGTAACTTCCTGCCAACACAGCGACAAGTTTTGCCAGAAAACACGCGCATCTGTGCGGAAAGCTGTTATTATATCACAATTGTACATTGTTGTGCGAAGTGTGTCTCTCGTAATTTTGTTGTACTGTACGGTTCTGTGTTAACTTTTCTCGCGCGCGCCGCACGGATTCTTCTCGAGTATTCCGGGGTGAAAATTTTGAATTTTGCTCGAAACGTTGCTAGCTGAGCAAATACAAGATTTCCAGGCGGAGCTTCTAAATGTTTATTTTTTGTCCGATGGCCACTTGTTTTCACCTCTCTTTTTTTTCTCTCGTCATTCGCCAAATCAACCCATCTGATTTTGATTTCAGCCAACTTGGATTCAGAAGTAATCATGAAGAAGTTGATAGGAATCGAGAAGAAGGCGGAAGGCGTCGGCGGCGGCGGCACTTCGAACAACCTGACCGGCAGCTCTTTGAGCAAAAAGGAGAAGAAGGTGCTCGCGAGAAGAGTGAGTTTTTTGCGAGAATCGAGGGAAAAGAAAGTCAGAAACCGGTCGGTTTTCTGCGGGAATGAGAAGGAATCGTTTGGTAATGGGATTGGTTTTTGGCAGTGAAAAACAAGAGACAACTGACAGTTTTCTCCTCTTTTCCCTCCGACGTTTTTAAATGCTGCTTTTTGTTCGTATTCCCACTCGACGCACCTCAAAGTCCCATTTATCGTCACCAACCAGCTGGCACCATGCCAAAAGTGTGTCTGATCTCCTCGATCAACACACTCTCTCCGTCGCAACGACCTTCCTCACCCACTCGCTCACCCAGGCCACATTTGAATACAACAGTTTGCCTCCACTGGGAAAATAGTGTGCCGCGGCGAGAGACTGCAGACAACCTGTGCGTTTCTCGACGTTTTTCCACCCTTTTTTCGGGTAATTCACCGCGATTTCTGATGATTCCACACATTTTCACTACGACTTGTTCTTTTCCACTCCTTGGGGGCTCATCAAATGGAAAAACGTCAGATTCCTCCGCTTTTTCTTTCGTTCTCCGCCTTATTTTGCTCTCGATCAGTTTTTATTGCCAAAAACTGCAGAAGAGCCTCGTGACATGTAGCAAAAACAATGTTTTCAATTATCAAAGCGTGCGGAAATTGCCAGAACTTCCTGTCAATCTAGCAATCAGCTTGATGATAAGCCACCGAATCAGTCATTCGCTCGGCTCGTTCTGAACATGCTCCGTCTTGCATTCTTTTCAGTAAGACGTTTTGTCGTTGAAAGTTCTGTGAAATTGAGTGTGTAAACACAGTTGTCGATGATTCGGAACTCGCTAGGAAGACGCGGCCCGGCAGATGCGAGGTGTCCATTGGTCAGTCGCCGAAGCACTTTTTTCTCGCATTCTTCCACTCGGCTCAACTCGATCGATTCACTTGAGTGATCGGTTCCGAATCGTTGAACCTCCTATTCTTGTTTACCCCCTGATCGTCCTGTTTTTTTTCTTCTGACGTTCACCTTCTCATCCTCGGTTGAACAAGTAAAAGTGAAGCAAGTGTTGACACATGTGCTTATCACTTTTCAGTTTTCAGTTAGTCACAGAAAGTTTCACTTTTCTTTTTTGAAATGTTGCTCCTTCACCCGGTATCTTTGAAGTTCTGGAATTTCTAGAATACCTGAAGTTTCATGATTTTTCACACCTTCCGTAGGCTTCTCCCTTTTTCTGATAGCGATTTTTAGCAGTCACTGAAATCACGTTTCATCGCCGCCTCATTGGCTCAGTGGCAGAGCGTCTGTCTAGTAAACAGAAGGTCGCTGGTTCGATTCCAGCATGAGGCACCGAACCCTTTTTGTCATGGTTTATGATCTTCCTAGTGTGTATTTTGGTGAATTTCCTTCCTTCCTTCCCGCTATTCATCGCGTGTTTGTGAAGTGAACAGCGAGTCGCTATCAGATCTATGTCAACACAAAACGTCTGTTGGACCAGACTCTGATTATGCACAGGCGATGGTCATTCACACAGTCTGCGCTACCCACTTGACACTTGTTTTTTTTTTCGCCTGCTCTCTCGCCGTCTTGAGTTTTTCGGACGAGGATGGCCGGCCAAAAGGCAGATAGGCCAAGGGATTAGCATACCATCAGAAGGCGTCAAATTCGCGGAGACAAAGAGAACGCCGACAAAAGACGCTCGTCTGAATATGGCATGCACAAGATCGTTCTGCTCTCTTTCGCCTTCTTCCCGCTTTCGCACTGTTTATTTATCACAAGTTCCCCGTTTTTTCTCATACATTCTCTCCGCGTCTCATGACACCTTTGATCGATCGAGTGCGATTGTTGCCCATAAACGGAATTTGAATATCGTTTCGTTCTTTCTCTCTTTCTCTCTTCCTCTCTTTCTCTCTTCCTCTCTTTCTCTCTTCTTCCTTTCCTATTCACTTCTCTCGACCCGGGAGTGTGAATCTGAATCAGAATCAGATGACAGAGTTTCGGTTGATTGCCTGCCATTTCTCCTGGCATTGTGGTTTTTCGTCGACAGTCCGCACGCGTCAAACTGGCTCTCTTTTATTCCTTCCTTTTCTCCTTCTTTTTTCGATTTTCGATTGGCTCTTCTGTTTCACTTTATTCGCTCGGCTCATTTCCAGAAATCATGTCTAGTGACGACTATGACTCGATAGACTCGCCGCGTGTCGCTTCTCTGTCGGATTTGTCGCGTATTCCGAGTCAACGACTTCATCCGTCTCGACGCCAGACGTCGGAAACTTCGGATGAAGAGGACGAGGATCCGGAAGATCTTACTCCAACTCCCTCCTCGCTCACCACTAAAAATATGCTCTTGGAACCACTCCATCACATCTTCCGGTCACCGCAATCCGAGCCGCGAGTCCAGATGCGTGAAAAGAAGCACGCTGCACCGCGCGCTCAGGACGCTACCGTATCCCAGTTCATCGGGGAAGACGCGCCGGGTCAGAAGTTCAAGCGGAGAAGTGCCGAACGGCACTCGATGCTCGCCGGAGCAGCCGATTTCGCGAGCCGCAGAAGTCCGTTTCATTCGGGAAATGGGCGGTGGACCGACTTGTTCTCGTCGAATCGGTTCAAACGGAAAATTCGGCAGAAGATTAATGTTCGTGGGAGGTGTCAGGGGGAAGAGAATGGAGAAGCTTCTCTAAGACAAAAATTTTCTGATCTTTCTCTGTTTTTCAGAATGACCAATCATCGTCGTCTAATAATGATGATTACGGTATTTATGGAGGCACGCGGAGCATCGGAGGCGTTTCACTCGCTTCCAACTCATCAGGTAATCAAAAAATTTTGGGAATTACAAGAAGGCTATGACGTGGCAGCGCCACGTCATACCCTGGTGTTTTAAGAGTGGGTCACGCGCTCTTAACTAGCTAAAAAGCGAAACTTTCACTGCCGGAATGATATTCACTCGCTATCTGCTTTTCTCCACAGATTACAGTTGTGGAGACTATGAACAAACCGAATCTGACGAAGAATACTTTCCGAATGGTGGAAGACGCGGGGGTTTTCAGAAGTTTCTAACAGATTTCAAGTTCCAGGAGAATCATATACACGTTCGTGCACAGATGAAGAGTTGCGAGAGCAATTCAAACGGATTATGGTGGGTTTTGGGCGATTTCGAGTCCGAACGAGCCGAATTCTTGGATTTTGCAGCTCGACAAGAACATTCCGGCGTCGAAAGTCAACGAAATCGTCGCGATGACCCCGATGGATCAGGTGAAGGCGATGGTGACGAACGCGAGGAGGACGGACGACGCGGCGGCTCGGAAGCAGTCGCCCGAATGGAATATTCACGTTTTGTCGCAGATTTTGAAGGCGCCCAACTTGTTGGATTGTAAACAGGACATTGTGACAGTTGGCATCCAGCTGAAATGCCAGTCTGTATCGTTTCTGTATCAGGTTGGAGATCGCTTTTCCCAGGTTCCGCTGAAAAATTGTGTTTCTTTTTCAGTTCGCCGACAATGTTCAGGATGAATCGGGACGAACTGGAGCCGATCTCATCTGCCGACTGTACTCTTCGGTGCTGAAACGGCTCAAGAGCACATCGGCCGGCTCGAAACAGGAGAACGAGCTCATCGACTTCTTGCAAGAGATCGTTCGCTGCGTCCGGATCATAGTCAACACCTATGTGAGAGATTTCGAATCATTTCACGTCTTCTCACTTCTTAACGTTTCCAGTGTGGTCTCGAGCTCGTGTTCCGTCGCAATTCGCCGGTCTGCTCGCTGCTCATCCAGACGCTGTTCTGTCTGAATCGACGACGGCCGCGCGAGGATGAGCCGAGCGAGATACGGCAGCTGCGATCCGAAGTGGTGTCGATTTGCAGCAGTGTGATGCTTGTTTCGCATGAGACGCTTCGAGAGCGCGCGATTGAGATGACTGGGTGAGAACTGATGAGTTGGGATTCTCGTGGTGAACGAGATCCTTCTTCCAGACAGCAAAAGATATTCCGAGAGCTGACCGCACTCGCCAACGCCGAATCGAAGGAAACTGGTGAGCCGGTCTCTCGCTTCCGCCCTTTCGTCAAGTGCATCGACTTCTTCGAGCACCGCGATCCGAACCTGCTGATGCGAGTGCTTCTGATGCTGAACATGCTCATCAACGGCGTCGATCGGAACACTGGCGACGATCAGCCGTGGACCGAGGAGACGATGTGGCAGGCGAGGATGCGGTTGAGAAGCGAGGCGGCGAAGGATGGACTCGGCAAGTACGTCGAAAAGTTCACCTCGTCGGAACATGTGGACTCGAAAGTTCGCGAAGTGGCTCAAAATATGCTCGACGAGCAGAACGCCGACCTGGAGACGCTCATCGGAAAGCTCGAAAATGTGAAAGGCGAGTACGACTCGCTGGACGGCTGCTTCGAACTTTTGGCGGCCAACTCGGAAGCCACCGGCACCGAGTCGATCCTTCTCTCCATCCTCCAGCTTCTTGCGATCACTCACGAGGACCAGGACGTGAAACGGGCGTACATGAAGCTCATCGAGACGTGCGTATCCGAAATCGTCCTCCACCGAACTCCGTTGGATCCCGATTCGCCGGAGAAGTTCGTATTCGAGATGCCCGTCGCTGAGATCATCGATCGAATGCAGGACGAGGAGATGGCGAAGAAGTTGCGGCAGGCGACGGCGGCGAAGCAGGAAGCTGTGGCGATGCAGGGAGAGTACTGGAAGACGTTGTGCGAGTTTCAGAAGGAAACGCAAGCGTTACGGAAACATGTAAGATTCTGGTCCCTGCCCCTCATCCGTCTGATCTCCTTTCGTTCAGATCGCTGATCCAAAGTCCACTCCGCTCCCGCCACCGACCAAAATGACGCTCTCGGCACCGTCCATGGGATCCTCTGGATCCTCGTCGCTTCCACCGGTCACCGGTGGTCCTCCGCCTCCGCCAGGACTTCCTCCAGTCACAGGTGGACCTCCACCACCTCCACCGCTTCCACCAATCACAGGAGGACCTCCACCGCCGCCGGGACTACCTCCGATCAGTGGCGGACCTCCACCTCCCCCGCCACCGCCAGGAGGAGGTCCTCCACCACCTCCGCCGCCTCCGCCGCCGCCCGGAGGATTTAAGGGACCTGGAGGAGGACCACCGCCGCCTCCGCCTCCCGGAATGTTCGCTCCCATGGCTCCAGTGCTCCCAGACTACTTGCCACCGAAAAAAGTGCCGAAAGTCGATGGACCGATGCGGAAGTTCCCGTGGGGAGCCTCGACGATCAATCCTCGCGACATTCCGCGTGACTCGTTCTGGGTCGGAACCAACGAGGATCAGCTGACCAGCGATCGGATGTTCGAGCGTTTGCGATCAAAGTTCTCGACGAAGCCGACGACATCGACGGCATTCGGGGGCGCCGGTGGGAAGCTGGAGACCAAGAAGAAGTTGAAGACGGCTCAGGTGATACACGACGACAAGTTGCTCCAGAAGCTCGGTATCCTTCAAGGATCTGTCAAAATGTCGCATTCCGAGCTCAAAAACGCGCTGCTAGAAGTCAACGAGAAAGTTTTGACAGTCGGTTTCCTCGAACAGCTGCGCGCCGCCGTCCCGCCCGAGAAAGAGCTGATCGACAAACTGTGCGCCGTCGACAAGGCTCAATTCGAGGAGATGCCCGAGGGAGAGCAGTTCATCACGCGGCTCCTTCAAATCCGCGGCCTTCCGCTTCGTCTCGACCTGATACTGTTCAAAATGCGATTCACCGAGACGCTCAACGAGTTGAAGCCGGCGATGTCGTCGGTGATGGAGGCGTGCGAGGAGGTTCGCAAATCAGACGGCTTCCGAATCTTTCTGAAGCTCGTTTTGGCGACCGGCAACTTTATGGGCGGAGCGACGAAGAACTACTCGAGCGCCTACGCGTTCGACATGAAAATGCTGACTCGATTGGTTGACACGAAGGACGTCGACAATCGGCACACTCTTTTGCAGCATCTGATCGAAGAGATGCGGCGAATAGATCCGAAACGCGCGCGGTTCGCTCTCACCGACTTCCATCACTGCATCGAATCGTCGCGAGTCAACGCCGACGAGCTGCGAAAGACTGTTCAACTGGCCGAGACGAACATCAGAAAACTTGAGAACTGTCTGAAAGTGTACAAAACGCAGAGCGAGCGCGATCGATTCGAGGAGAAGATGAAGCCGTTCTTGGAGCGCGCCGTCAAAGAGTTCGCCACCGTGGCGACGATGTCGGAGAAGATGCGGACGGATTGGGAGGCGATCGTCAAGTACTACGCGTTTTCGACGAAGAAATATCCGATGGAGGAGTTTTTCGCCGACATTCGAACGTTCTCGGAGCAGTACGCGGCGGCGTGGAAGGAGCTCGACGCGGAAGCGGAGGCGGCGAACGCGGAAGCAAAGCGGAAAGAAGAGACGCAGAAGCGGAAGCAGCAACAGCAGCAGAGAGTGCCACTGGCGGAGAAGGTCTTGTCGAACCAGATGAACATGAATCGGCCGATGCCGCGGACGCCGGCGGCGATGATACGAGTGTCGACGGCGGCCGACAAGGCTGGAGTGCTCGACGAGCTCGATCGAGCGGCCGGAAACGATGCGTTCCTGCAGACGCTGATGTCGGCGACAAACTCGCGAACACCAAGATCGGGAGTGCCGGCACGGACGCGAGGAGTCGGACGAACGATCGGCGGTGGTCTGGATCGGCAGCGATCACGACACGAACCACCACTCGCGTCCTCATCGTCGAACACTGCCGCCGCCGCTTGCCGACGCAACGTTCTACTCGCGCATCAGAAGACCTCCTCAGATCCAGCACTCTCCTCCGAACCATCATCCACCGGTCGACGAGGAAGCGCCGACTCGGGAAGACCGCCATCAACGGCGTTGGAGCGAGTGAAAGCGCTGGGCGTCGGGTTGCCAGTCGGACAGAACGAGCTGAAGATCAAAGTGAGGCGGAAAGGGCAGCCGGCGGTGCCGGTGATGGACATTCCCGAGAAGACGTCGTCGTCGCAAGTCTCGCCGACACACAAGGAGAACGATCCGACGGCGTCGAGCTCCTCGACGACGATAACACCGGCACCGACAACGACGCCGTCGTCGACGGTTCCGTCGACAGAAGAGCTCTTGTCAAGACTCAACGGATTCTGAGTTCATTCTTTCTTGTTTATTCTTTTATTCCCGTTTCTTCGCCACCGATTCGCGTTCTAGTCATCATCATTTCTCTGTATTATCAATCAATCAATCGCCAGGGTTCTTTCTTCTTCGTTTCTCTCATTGTTCTGTTTCTTCATTTCGTGCCTCGGAATAATTGTGTTTTCAGTTCACTTTCCCGCTCTCCCATTTCTTTTTCTTCTTCTTCGTTTTTCGTCGTCTCTCTTTCAGATGCGTGTAAACGTTTCCCTTTTCCCTTCCATCCACTCGGTCATCTGTTTAGATAAAGAATTTTTCGTTTTTTTTTGGGACATTACCGCTGTTCTTTCTCTTTCTTCTTCGTGTCAATCGTTCAGAGATTCTTATATATTTCTTATCTGTCAAAATGCATTTTCTAGTCCCTCCCTGTTTCAGCGCGCGGAAGCAAAGCGTGCTTCTATTTTTTTTTTTCGTTTTTTTGCCAAAGTTTTCAGCTCGTGACTTGTGTGAAAATTCGCGCGCATCGGCAAACACACGCCACATCTGCACACGCCCATAAATATTTCTTTCCTGCTTTTCACTTCTTTTTCTCCTATTTTTTTTTGCTTCGCGCTTTCCGCCCGCTTCACTATCGATTTTTTGACGCGCGCGCGCCCCTTCTCCCCCCTAATAAACAGTCGTTTTTAATGATATTTCTCTATCTCCTGGCCTCCTTCTCCTTTTCCCCCAAAAAAATAGGAGAAAGAAAAAAGGGAAGTGTCATTTCTTCTCGTCTTCCAAACCCGCCGCCCCTCTCTCTCTCCCATAGTTAATGGGTCATACTGGAGGAGAGAAGGAACGGGAAATAGTGGGAAGAGTGGGGAGACGCAGACGGAGAGGAAATGCTAGGCTTGAACATGCTTGCGCGTTTTCCGTGCATTCTTTTCCCAAAAACCAGCCAGCCAGACAGACGTACACACACACTCGTGAGACAATGATTCGATTTTTGGCGTTTTTGAAGCTTCCCTCTCTTCCGCTCCTTCTACTTTTCACGAAAAACTGACAAGATTTCGCTTTTCCGGGTACCTGATAGTCAAGAATTCCGCGGGAAACGTTTTGAAACATTTGTTTTTCAATCAGATCCCCAATTAGATTCCGACTCGACTACGAAATCTTATCTTCGCGATGCTTATCTTTGCTCGCGGAGCCACGCCACGTCACCGGCTCCGAATCGATAATCGCACTCATTCGCAGTCTGCTCACATTTTGCAAAACATTGCGAGAGAAAGAGAGATAGAGAAAATAAGGGAAACGTCGCTCGTCTCGACGATGTCAAGATGTTTTTTTTTTGCGGTGTGTCTGTGTGTGTTATTCGCGAAATTTAAACAAATCGAGTTCGGTTTCGAATCTAAACTTCCCGCACTTCTTCCTTTTCGCTTTTTTTTTCTCTTTTTTGTTTCTCATAGTCACTTCGTTCCCAGCATTGATTGTTGCCGAGCTTTCGAAAGTTTCACCCTCAAAACGAAAACTTTTGGGCCTGGAAGATTTCAATGTCGATTTCGCAACTCTTTCCAATTATTTTCGTGCTGAGACCGTCGATGAGTCATAGTGAAATGATGAGAAAATGGGCGGGATGAGTCATTCGAAGACGAAGAATCGATGCTTGCTCGCTTTTTTGTAGTCAGTTTCTAGTTTTCCCCGGGTTTTACTTGTTAGTCCGTTTTTCGGTCAACGCTGGAAGTTTTCAGGCTGAAATGTTTGTTTTAGGTTGTTTTGGTTTCATTCATAGTCAAGATTTTTCGCTTCGACTAGCTTGTAGTCTGGTTTGGACCGGCCAGAAAAGACCTAGAAATTGGCAGGTGCGCCGGCTACTAATCCGGTGCGGCTCTCTCTCTCTCTCTCCTTCTCGCTCTCGGATCCTCCGATTCGTATTCGTCGTCATGGCAACTCGTCGCGGTTGATCGCTCTCACACGCTCTCACTTTTCACTTCTCACCTCGCCTCGATTTCCAGATCCAGGGGGAGCCTCTTCACCGTCACCTACGTTCATCGTTGCCATCATGATAATCAAAGAATAGTGAGTTTCGCCGATCTTCCCTCCCTCTAAAATGTTCCATCGCATTTCAGTCGCGTCGTACTTCCGCTATCCGTCGAAGAGTACCAGGTGGGCCAACTGTGGAGTGTGGCGGAGGCGTCGAAAGCCGAGACGGGCGGCGGCGAGGGAGTGGAGGTGCTGAAGAACGAGCCGTTCGAGAATGTGCCGCTGCTGAACGGACAGTTCGACAAGGGTCAGTACACGCACAAGATCTACCATCTCCAGTCGAAGGTGCCGGCGCTGATTCGGAAAATCGCGCCGAAAGGATCGCTGGCGATTCACGAGGAGGCGTGGAACGCCTATCCCTACTGCAAAACGGTGCTCACCAATCCCGACTACATGAAGGAGAACTTCTATGTGAAAATTGAAACGATTCACCTGCCGGACGCCGGCACGACCGAGAACGCGCACGGACTGAAGGGCGACGAGCTGGCGAAGCGCGAGGTGGTCAACATCAACATCGCCAACGATCACGAGTTCCTCAACTCGGGCGATCTGCACCCCGACACGACGCCGTCCAAGTTTCACAGCGCAAAGACCGGACGCGGTCCCCTTGTCGGCAACTGGAAGGAGACGTCGCAGCCGGTGATGTGCGCCTACAAACTGGTCACCGTCTACTTCAAATGGTTCGGCTTCCAGAAGATTGTCGAAGGATACTCGCACACGGTACCGATTCTCGATTCATTCGCCACCAATCCTCGCGTTTTTGCAGCAATACCCGCGACTGTTCTCGAAGTTCCACCGAGAAGTGTTCTGCTGGATCGACAAATGGCACGGTCTCACGATGGTCGACATTCGCGAGATCGAGGCGAAGGCGCAGAAGGAGCTCGAGGAGCAGCGGCAGTCGGGACAAGTCCGCGGAATGTCCGGTTGAGGCGCACACTCGAAACGTTTGATTCATCCGAAAAGTCCGGTTCCCCAATTTTCGGCTGCAGCTTTGACACCTTCACACTTGTCCCATTGAATTCATTCTGACACACAAGAAATACCCTACAATTTCTTTTCTTCTCTTTCTCTCTCTCGTCACTCATTCTCTTTTTCGCCCCGAATACTCACTGAATACAAGCTCCCCACCCCCCACCCACAAAATTTTAGGTTGTGAGAAAGTTAAATGGTAGCTAGATTTTCGTTTCTCTTCGCGCTTCTCTATTTCCATTTCATTATTCTTCATCTTTTTTTTTCTTCTTCTTCGGAAATTCTCATATCAAATTTTTCTCGTCCATCTTATTTTTTATTCCTCTCTATCTCTCTCTCTCCTAAATAATTACAGAAAAATGAGAAATTTAGCTAAATTATTGGATTTGCTCCCATTTTTCTTAATGGAATTTCTAAGCGCCCCCCCCCCCCTCTCGACCCGTTAGCATGTATTTCGTTCCTTCAGACAACACAAAGAAAAGACAGTCATGAACTCAAAAATTATCGATTGATTTCACTGTTCTCTTCTCTGTATCAAACTTTCAGTATAAATGCACTTTAAAAAATTTATTATTGAGACAAAAAAAAGAAACTGTCGTCGGTGTTGACATCCAGATTATTTCTCTTCCTCTTCCCGTTTTTCCACTTCCGCTCTTTGCAAAATGTCGTCGATTAGTGTTTCGGGCGTGCTTCGAAGCAGCGACGACAGGTCCCACGGCGCGTTTTCGTGCAAAAACGCGACGGTGGAGATCAGTTTGTGGGCGGAGTCAATCGAGTCGTTCAGTGCCGAGTATCGGTAGAGACAGTACTTGTACAAGTTCTCCAGCGGCGCCGCGAACTTCAAATGAGCGGTGTCTGAAAAACGTCCTTTACCAAAAACCGCGACGCGACCGCAACGCACTCGACTGAGACAGCAGAATGCAAATTGTGAGGCGCAGTTGTTCCGAGTCGACGTGCACTTTTTGTGGAGCACATCCGTCGGGCTGCAAAATTGGATCGCTCTGTATCACAGTTTGCCACGTGTCCTACCAGAAACCGTCGCAACGTCGCGTCGCCGCCGATCGACATCAGAAGCGCGAACAGAATTTGACAATTCTCGGCGACGACGTCGCGGCGCTGCTGTGACGTCATGAAGTTGAGCAGCAGACATTGCGACGACAAAACGACCGCCTTCGAGAAGAGCACGTCATCTGAAACGTGAGCTCGTGAATTGTGACTTCAGAATCCGCAACGGCATCCCACATTTGAAGGGGTTCGCGACGGCGGTGCGGTATGATATGTACTTCATTTTTCGAGGTCCACGCTCGTCCTGAACCGCTGAAATGCTCAAGTTAAACGTTTGGCCGGTTGCGCGGAGGGGGAGGGACTGGGCTTTGGCACTCAAAGTTAAAGGCTGTGTGTACCCACCCAGTCGGTTCATCTTCAATTTCGTGCATTTCGCCAAACGACACGCCGGGCACCAGTTTCGACGTCCCTTGTCCACCACACATCTCGAATTACCGGCTGCAAAATGCGAAAATTCGAGCGACCGCTTAGAAATTTTGGCGCCCCGGTTGGCGGGGGGAAAACGGCCAGTCATCCGCTCGACACGCGCCAGACATACGCCAAACCGCCAGTGGCGCCTTCGAAGTCGGCCACTGGCGCGCGAGACTCCAGGAAGCTCACCGATGCACGTGTAGGTGATGTTCTTGCGAACGCTTCGCTTGAAGAAGCAGCTGCAACCGTCGCACGCCCAGACTCCGTAGTGTCGACCGTAGGACTTGTCGCCGCACACCTCACAAACCACCGCAGTCGTGTCTTTTCGGCCTGCAATGTGGCGAAATATTGAAGATCTACGAGAACCAACAAGCTTCGAAAGATTCCAAGAGATTCGCTCATTATGCTAGAAAGTCTAAATCTGACACTTTCGGGAGGCAAAACTCACCCATCCGGAAGTCCGACGATTGCTCGAATACGCCATATTCCTCGCGCGGAGGGGGGCGCGCTAATCGCGGCCAGAATAGCTAATTGGTAGTTTTGTCGGCTCGTGGTAGGTGTCGGATGACAGACACCGGCCGACTGACTTGATTGTGAAATCGGAGACCACACCTCAGCACCGGTATCATGCGACGCTGAATTTCAGATGAGGTGGGTCGGATTCGCGGCGACGGCGGCGATTCGTGAGCGGCAACTACGCTCGTTCAGCACAGAGCGAGATTATAGACGAGTGGCGGTTCTGGCCAAATTGTGGTGAGGCCGCTGGAAATGAGATGACGTGCTCTTCGCATGAAGTCGTTCTTACAGGGAAAAGTTCAACATCCGCCACGACATTCTCACAACCCCGGATCAGGCGCGAGTGGAGATCAGTAGGACGCATCGGACCGTCGAGGGGTTTGTCAAGGTGAGCGCGTGAACTTCGAGCCTGGATATCTTCTCGAGAGGCTCTTCTCGAATCCTTCTCTGATCTCTGTTGATGTGGAATTTTGCAGCTGGGACTCAAACAGGGATGCCCGCGAGTGATTGTGTGGCCGCCGAAGCCGGGCAAGATCGAGGAGATGAAGCACTACATCAAAGGACACATGGTGACACTTTGCTCTACGTGACACTGCAATTAGAGCGCGCATTCAACTTTTGCAGAGGAACGCGTTCGTCCGCGGAGTCGGTCTGTACGATGACAAGCAAGAGTTTCTGGACGACTGCAGTGCGGTGTTTTTCGAAGTTGTTCGCGCGATCCGAGAGGTTCTTCGGATCGAACCGGGACTTCTGAATGTCATCCCTCTTCTCTTCTTCAGGACGACTTCTCATCTCTTCGGGAGTTCACACTCGGCGGCAACGAGACCCTTCAGTTCCATCGGAAAGCGGCGAGCCAACTCACCAAAGCTCAGAAGGAGGCTCTGAATGTGAATCTCGAGAAACTCTGAATGGACCAGATTGTTCTCTTGTTTCAGATCACAAAAGATGACTACCTCGGCGACAACGGATACCTCATGAAGTATCCGTACTTGAGAAGTGAGAAGTTTCGATCACCTCGCTCCCAATCATCCCGAATTCAGATGAAATGGGTCCCTACATCCATTCGCTCGACTTTGTGAGCGCCGACGCCGTCGGAAACGCGCTTCTCGACGAGAACAAGCAGCCGAAAGTGCTCTGCCGGTACAAAGTCGTCTTCGGCACCGTCTACAAGTTCGAGATGCTGCGCAAGGAGATCCAGAAAGACAACTTCATGTGGAACCAGAAGATCAAAACGCCGAAGGACTACACTTTCAAGTGGCCGCGCTACGTGTTCGTCGAGCTCGACATTTGTCAGGAGGCGACGACTCGGCTCGGAACGGCGATCAAGTTGGATCCGGCACGACTACTCTACGACTTCCACGTCTTCTCGTTCTAACACTGTCACATTTACGGTATATGGAATAAATTTAGTAACTTTTCCCCTTTTCCCTGGAAAAACCGCTCTATTTCCGGTGGAGGCGCTACGAATCGCGGAAAACATCGAGGAGTTCGATGCGACCGCCGAGAAGATCAGTGTTCAGGTAACGGCGAGGAAGGCGCAATCCGATTTGAGACGGCAGGGCACTGTTTTCCGATTTCGTCAGAAGAGAGCATCCAAAATCGATAAAAAATACCGGCGAGCGACTGAGAGATCTCCACCTGTCGCCCCTCTCTCTTATTGTCTTTTGATCTACCTGCCGAGCGCGCGAGCGAGTCATTTTTCTTTCCTCTCCACCCGCCCTTCGCTTGTTTGTCCCTCTCATTTGCCTCTCATCTCAGAGACGAGAGTATCGATTATTTGAATCCGCCGATACCACTCTCTCGACGACTCCCGCCCGATCTGAGAGCTCGTAAGTCATTGTGAAGTCTCCATCCGTGCGATTCTCGTTTTCAGCGACAACAGCACGTCGAAGCGCCAACCGATCTCTGTTGATGTGGAATTTTTTGCAGGTGGGGCTCAAACAGGGATGCCCGCGAGTGATTGTGTGGCCGCCGAAGCCGGGCAAGATCGAGGAGATGAAGCACTACGTCAAAGGAGATATGGTGACACGTTGCTCTACGTGACACTGCAATTAGAGCGCACATTCAACTTTTGCAGAGGAACGCGTTCGTCCGCGGAGTCGGTCTGTACGAGGACAAGCAAGAGTTTCTGGACGACTGCAGTGCGGTGCTTTTCGAAGTTGTTCGCGCGATCCGAGAGGTTCTTCGGATCGAACCGAGACTTCTGAATGTCATCCCTCTTCTCTTCTTCAGGACGACTTCTCATCTCTTCGGGAGTTCACGCTCGGCGGCAACGAGACCCTTCAGTTCCATCGGAAAGCGGCGAGCCAACTCACCAAAGCTCAGAAGGAGGCTCTGAATGTGAATCTCGAGAAACTCTGAATGGACCAGCTTGTTCTCTTGTTTCAGATCACAAAAGATGACTACCTCGGCGACAACGGGTACCTCATGAAGTATCCGTACTTGAGAAGTGAGAAGTTCCGATGACCTCCGCCGATACCACTCTCTCGACGACTCCCGCCCGATCTGAGAGCTCGTAAGTCATTGTGAAGTCTCCATCCGTGCGATTCTCGTTTTCAGCGACAACAGCAATACCTAGAAGCGCCAACCGATTCACTCCTGCGATGAAGGTAGGCACGAGGATCTCACGTCTTCTGCTCGCGGCACCCCGTCAATTTTCTTCGCCCCCCCCCCCCCCCCCCAATTGTTTTCGATCTACCGACGACCGGCAGATGTCCCACCTGTCCCGTCTCCGCACGCATCCCTCTATTGTTACCTCTTGATCTACCCTCCCGGCGCGCGCGCGTGTTACCTCCCTTTGTTTTCGCTAGCCCAGTTCGATCGATTCCCTTTCGCTAGCCCAGTTCGATCGATTTCCCGCCCGTTCTGAGAGCTCGTGAGTTATAGAGAAACTTCCATCCGTGCGATTCTCGTTTTCAGCGGCGACAACAACACCTCGTCACCAACCGCCCGACACTCTCCTGCGACGAAGGTAGGCACGATGATCCCACGTCTTCTGCTCGCGGCAACCCCCCCCCCCCCCCCCCCAATTACAGAGGGCCTCAAACAAAAGTCGATTCAGAAAACGGCGAGGAAGTCGCAATCCGATTCGAGACGGCAGGGCACTGTTTTCCGGTGCCGTCAGAAGAGAGCATCGAGAATCCCGCCCGTTCTGAGAGCTCGTAAGTTATAGAGACTTCCATCCGTTCGATTCTCGTTTTCAGCGGCGACAACAGCACTTCGAATCAGCAACCGTCTTCTCTCCTCAACATCAACGTCTTCTCTCCTCAACATCAACGTGCATTCATTTCAGACGGCGAGTGCATATTGTCGTGGAGCGCGTTTGTAAAAGTGGGCGGGGCTGGGCTTCGCATTGTTCGGTTGAATTCTCCCGTTTTTAGCAGTTTCGGCGCGCTAAAAATGACTTTTCTTTTCGAAATTGTCCCTAGCAATTTTGGAGAAACCCAATTAAAATCGATTTTTCGAAATGGTTCAGCAAAACATTAGCTTGCTGCGGGAGAGATAGATATATACACCTCAAAGTTTTGCACTGAAAATGGAGTTTTTGCATTTCTTTGCGAAAACTGGCTGCGATATCCGAAATTTTGTCCTTGGCAATTTTATCAATTCAAAAAAAGTGGCACCAAAATTCTCAAAAAATTCGGATCACGCCGCCCTGGATAAGCTCCTCCCCTTTTTCGCAATTCACCGCACGCGATGTCCATTTTTTTATTATTTTTTATTTTTTCGCAAGTTTTTTTTTTTTAAATTTTGTTTTTATTTATTTATTTGTTGAAGGGCGGAATGCCAATAATACAACAACCAGGAAAAATACCAAGAATAGTGAACGTTGAGGGAGTCTGACGCAAAATTAAATTTTCCTGTTTCTATTAGTATGAAGCTTGAAAAGTAGTAGAAAGCGACCAAAAATGTCGGGACATATCAGTCGAATAAGAGAAGTAAAAAGTCATAGAAAATAAGAAGAGAAATTGGGACCAGTAAGAGAAAGGGGTTGTAGGTTAGCCTTGAGCTCACGGGTCTACCAGGTTCCGACTGGTACCCGGCAGTAACAGCGCCCATTTTAAGAGAAGTCGTAGCAACACTTCTGTTGCTCCTTCTGCCTTAAAACTGGCAACGCTCCAGCTGTAACTCTTGGCAACCTCCCCTTTTCACTCACCCATTTTTCTAGTTCTCTCTTTTTTCTAGTCTTTACTTCTTCTCATTTTCCCGTTATCCATGTCAGCTTTACTCAATATTTTTCAAGCTTCAGACTAGTTGAAACATAGGAAAATTTAATTTTGCGGCAGACTTCCTCAACGTTCACTATTCTCGGTACTTTTCCTGTTTGTTGTGTTAGTGGCATTCCGCCATTCAACAAATAAACAAATTTCAAAAAACTTGCGCAATCGCGCGCGGCGAATTGCGAAAAAAAGAGGAGGAGCTTATCCGCGACGAAGTCCATGAAATTACTGTGGGGGTCCTCGATTTTTACGTTGTCGCGAAACGCGTCGGCCAATAGCGGCCACAGAACAAACCGTCCCTCGGATCAACGTCGCCCGTCTCGAAGCGCTCGCCGAAAGGTAAGAAAGTTCTAGATGAGCCGTGACTCTGATCAGTGATTCTTGCAGGCGCCAACGATTCGTCCCGACGAGGAGCCACAGAGCAACGAGGCGAGCGATGTATTCTGACGCCGGTGTGTCCTCTTTGTTTCCACATTAGTTTGAGAAAAGGGGCGGGGTCAGGATTTGTAGATGACGTCCCGTATCTGTAGACTCCCGGGATTAGATTGGTCTTGAAAGTCTGAAAAGTTGACGTTAGTGTAGTGTTCCTGACTCAATAACCGCCCAAAAGTCTCGTTTTTCCACGATTCTCTACATGAAAACTCCAATTTCGAGAATTTTCGCTTAAAATTTAATCGAAATCACCACATTTTACCGCTTCTCAGCGAAAATCCCCGATTTTTATTGATTTTTTAGAAATAGCGGCCGCACAACACGCCGTTCCTCGAATCACCGTCGCCCGTCTCGCAGCACTCGCCGGAAAGTAAGAAAGTTCTAGATAAGCCCTGACTGTTATGAGTCTTGCAGGCGCCGAAGATTCGTCCCGACGAGGAGCCACAGAGGAACGAGGCGAGCGATGCGTTCTGGCTCCGGTAAGTCCTCTTTGTTTTCACATTAGTTTGAGAAAAGGGGCGGGGTCAGGATTTGTAGATGACGTCCTGTATCTGTAGATTCCCGGGATTAGATTGGTATTGAAAGTCTGAAAAGTTGACGTTAGTGTAGTGTTCCTGACTCAATAACCGCCCAAAAGCCTCGTTTTTCCACGATTCCCTACCTGAAAACTATAATTTCGAGAATTTTCGCTTAAAATTTAATCGAAATCACCACATTTTACCGCTTCTCAGCGAAAATCCCCGATTTCTAGTGATTTTTTTTAGAAATAGCGGCCGCACAACACGTCGTTCCTCGGATCAACGTCGCCGTCTCGAAGCGCTCGCCGAAAGGTAAGAAAGTTCTAGATGAACCTTGACTGTTATAATTCTTGCAGGAGCCGAGAATTCGCCCCGACGAGGAGCCACAGAGGAACGAGGCGAGCGATGCGTTCTGGCTCCGGTAAGTCCTCTTTGTTTCCACATTAGTTTGAGAAAAGGCGTCCCATCTCTGTAGATTTCTCCACGATTCCCTATCTGAAAATCCCAATTTTCGAAAATTTTCGCTTAAAAGTTGATCGAACTCACCAGTTTTTACCGCTTCTCATCGAGATCCCCGATTTTTAGCGATTTTTCGAGAGTGCGACGAAATCGGAACATCATCCGGTGTGAAAACACCGTGACGCAAAAATGCAGAATTGCAACACTGCGGCGCGCTTTTCCTGTTCTTTTTTGCTTAATTTCCTAGAAAAAAAAGGTGTCGCAATTCTGCATCCATGCGTCACGGTGAACGTATGATCCGGTTTCGTCGGTTTAACCGCTACCTTCCCCGTCAGTAACAGGTGTTCTCCAATTTTAGAGTCTGTCAGTTCAGTTGGAACTTTGAAGAAAATGGTGTTTACTTCTCACTGTAGGTACCGTACCCTATACCGGACCAAAATTGTTGTAAGGGGTGGATGAAGCTTTTTGATTCCCATAAGCCTACAGAAATTTTATGAACAAATTCTCAAAGAAAAACATTAGCTTAAGGATTCTAAATTTTCAAAAATGTTTTTTTTTTTCAAAGTTAGAAAATAAATATTTTTGCTCTCCTGGTACTTTCGTTGCTTCACTTTCATTTTTTTAATTTGAAAAAGTGATAGTATCAAAATTACAGAAAAAGAAAGCTCATCGACGGAAAGGCGCCACGAATCGCCGAAAAGATCGAGGAGTTCGATGCGACCGCCGAGAAGATCAGTGTTCAGAAAACGTCGAGGAAGTCGCAATCTGATTCGAGACGGCAGGGCACTGTTTTCCGGCGTCGTCAGAAGAGAGCATCGAAAATCGATGGAAACTACCGGCGAGCGACTGAGAGATCTCCACCTGTCGCCCCACATTCTCTCGACGAATCCCGCCCGTTCGGAGAGCTCGTAAGTCATTGTGAAGTCTTCATTCGTACGATTCTCGTTTTCAGCGGCGACAACAACACGTCGAAGCGCCAACCGCCTGGTTCTCTCTCTCCTGCGATGAAGGTAGGCACGATGATCCCACGTCTTCTGCTCGCGGCACCCCGTCAATTTTCTTCGCCCCCCCCCCCCCCCCCCTTGTTTTCGATCTATCGACGACCGGCAGATGTCCCACCTGTCCCGTCTCTACACGCATTCCTCGGGATACCCCGGAATAGAACTTGCTGCGGAACAGAACCCGCCGAAATAAAACTCCGTTTTCGGTGGATTGCGAGCGTATTGATTTTTTTCGTGATTCCTCTTTATATATTTTCGCTTAGCGGAAATGCGATTAAAATTATCACAAAATTTAAAAATTTTTCAAAAATGAGTTAGGCCAAGTAAAAAGTTCAATTCCGGCCTTGTTCTATTCCGTGGTACCCCCCATCCCTCACAGCGGCGAAAACCTACACCGTAAACTGCTCGTCCAATGGAGCGCGTTTGCTGACAACCATTTTTTACATCGAAAAAAATTATGAAAATAAGGCGGAACTAAAAGTACGGTATTCAATGACTGTTTCTAGGAAGGAAAACCTGCCTATAAACATTAAACCATTTTTTTTCTGAAAGAAATTTTCTATTTTCGAAGCGAAGTTTTCCTGAATTGCAGTTTTATCGGGCTCGGCCAGTAAACCACGGTTTTTTTTCGAAAATAACGTATCCGATAATTTATCTCTAACTCCAAATTCTGTATTTCGGGTTTTGGAAATGTTATTTTTGAAAAAAAAGACGTTTCGCCTACAGAAAAGTAATAACTAGTCAATTTCACAACTGGATTTGATCCAAAACATCTTTTTTTTTTGTTTTTTCTCTTCTAGGAACCGTGCTTCAGCCTAGTTTAGTGTGCTCCGCCTTATTTTCATAATTTTTTTCGATATGAAAAATGGGGGTCAGCAAACGCGCTCCATTGGACGAGCAGTTTACGGTGTAGGTTTCCGCCGCTGTCCATCCCTCTTGATCTACCCTCTCGGCGCGCGCGCGTGTCACCTCCCTTTGTTTTCGCTAGCTCAGTTCGATCGATTTTCTCGCTCTAAGAAGTCGTTCTCCTATTCCCCTGCACGCGGAATGCGCCAAGCGAAAAATGGTCCTTTGCGCGCTTGCCGTTTTTGCAGTCTTTCCTCTCGCCTCTCCTCGTTTTCTACACTCTCTCACCTTTATTCAAAAAATTTTCGGCTAAAAAATAAAGAAAAGAAACCTCTAGAACAAGTGATGGTATTTCAAAAACGATCTCCTCCCTTAGTTTTCGATGAAAATCTGCAATTCAACCTGGAAAACTATTTCAAAATGTTTCTATCCAATTTCAAGTCTTCCCACTTACGAAAAGACACCAAAATTTGAAATATTCGCTGTTTTGTCGAAAAGAAACGAAGAAATTGGCTCAAAAACTGCAAGAATGCAAGCGCGCTCCATCGCACACTTCTAAATTTTTCTTAGCGTATTCCGCGTGCAGGGCTCTGTGCATTCTTCTTCTTTTCCGTCGGCTGGTTTCTAGAGATTCTCTCCACTTCTCTTCTCAACATCAACGTGCATTCATTTCAGACCGCGCACGCCGTACCTCGGATGAACGTCGCCGTCTCGAAGCGCTCGCCGAAAGGTAAGAAAGTTCTAGATGAGCCGTGACTCAGATCAGTGGTTCTTGCAGGCGCCGAGGATTCGTCCCGACGACGAGCCACAGAGGAACGAGGAGAGCGATGTGTTCTATCTACGGTGTGTCCTCTTTGTTTTCAAATTATTTCGTTTGAGAAAAGGGGCGGGGTCAGGATTTGTAGATGACGTCCCGTATCTGTAGATTCCCGGGATTAGATTAGTCTTGAAAGTCTGAAAAGTTGACGTTAGTGTAGTGTTTCTGACTCAATAACCGCCCAAAAGCCTCGGGTGAAACCTACACCATAAACTGCACGTCCAATGGAGCGCGTTTGCTGACCCCCATTTTTCATACCGAAAAAAATTACGAAAATGAGGCGGAACTATAAAAATACGGCATTCAATGACTGTTTCTAGAAAAAAACCTGCTTATAAAAATTGAAACATTATATTTCTGAAAGAAGTTTTCTGTTTTTGTAGCGAGGTTTTCCAGAAGTGTAGTTTTATCGGACTCGGCCAGTAAACCAAAATTTTTTCTCGATAATAACGTATCCGAAAATTTATTTCATATTCTAAGATCTGTATTTCGGGTATTGGAAATGTAATTTTTGGAAAAAGGTCGTTTTGCCTGCGGAAAAGTAATCACTAGTCAATTTCACCTCTGGATTTGAGGCAAAACATATTTTTTTTGTTTTTTTCTCTTCTAGGAACCATTTTTTTTTGTTGGAAAGTGAGAAAATGCCGTACTTCAACTCAATTTGGTCTGCCCCTTATTTTCGTTTTTTTTTTCGATTTGAAAAATGGGGTCAGCAAACGCGCTCCACTGGACGAGCCGTACGGTGTAGGTTTTCCGCCGCTGTGGGGAGGGGTCAGGATTTGTAGATGCCGTCCTATCTCTGTAGATTCCAGGGATTAGATTAGTCTAGAAATCAATTTTAAAAAAGTGGCACCAAATGCCTCGAAAAATTCGAATCAAGCCGCCCTGGATAAGCTCCTCCCCTTTTTTGCAATTTGCCGCACGCGATTTCGCAAGTTTATTTATTTATTTGTTTTTTTTATTTACTCATTTGTTGAAGGGCGGAATGCCACTGATACAACAACCAGGGAAAATACCAAGAATAGTGAACGTTGAGGGAGTCTGAAGCTTGAAAAGTAGCAGAAAGCTAAAATGTCGGGAATTATCAGTCGAATAAAAGAAGTAAAAAGTCATAGAAAATAAGAAGAGAATTTGGGACCAATGAGAGAAAGGGGTTGTAGATTAGCCTTGAGCTCACGGGTCTACCAGGTTCCGACTGGTACCCGGCAGTAACAGCGCCCATTTTAAGAGAAGTCGTAGCAACACTTCTGTTGCTCCTTCTGCCTTAAAACTGGCAACGCTCTAGCTGTAACTCTTGGCAACCTCCCCTTTCCACTCACCCATTTTTCTAGTCCTCTCTTTTTTCTAGTCTTCACTTCTTCTCATCTTCCCATTAGCTTCATGACTATCCTACAAGCATTACTCATTTCCTCAAAGTTCACTATTCTTGGTACTTTTCCTGTTTGTTGTGTTAGTGGCATTCCGCAATTCAAAAAATGAATAAATTTTAAAACAATAGACTTGCGAAATCGCCTGCGCCAAATTGCGAATAAGGGGAGGAGCTTATCCACGACGGCGTGAATAGAATTTTTAAAAAATTTGGTGCCACTTTTTTTGAATCGATAATATGCCCATAGGTTAATTTAGTGTTTCTGACTCAAAAACCGCCCTAAAGCCTCATTTTTCCACTGTTCTCTACCTGAAAAAACCAATTTTCGAGAATTTTCGCGCAAAAGTCTCATCAAAAATCCCCGATTTTTAGTGATCCTCCGGTTTTGTCACACTCTCAAAAAAATTCTCGAACTTTCGGCTACCGTACCTACCGTAACCCTTGGTCTTCCATCGGTTCAAATGATTTTTTCTTTTTACTGTAGGTACCGTACCCTATACCGGACCAAAATTGTTGTAAGGGGTGGGTGAAGCTTTTTGATTCCCATAGGCCCACAGAAATTTTATAGACAAATTCTTAGAGGAAAACATTAGCTTAAAGGGGGGGGGGTGCCAACTAGAAAAAAGTTTGCTTAGAAAGAAACTAGAGGGGTGGGAAAATTCAGTGCACAAGGAGCGACGCTTTAAAAATAAGTGCAGGAATTTTAATTATCGATTTTAGGCCAAAATTAATATTCCTGTGGCCGTGACCTAGAAACCCAAATTTCGTTGCGCGCCTATGCGCGATATCGATTGATTTGCGATATTTTTCGGCCGCTCGATGCTCCGCTTACAGACACCTCTTTTCGCGAAGAAATCTCGAAAATGCACCGAGGCCGTGGCCTAGAATTCCCGCAAAAAGCAGCAGTTAGGCCACGGCCACATAAATATTAATTTTGGCCTAAAATCGATAATTAAGAATACTTGCACTTATTTTTAACGCGTCGCTTTTTGTGCGCTGCATTTTCCCGCCCCTCTAGTTTCTTTTCAAGCAAACTTATTTCAAGTTGGCACCCCCCCCCCCTTTAACGATTCTAAATTTTCAAAACAATTTTTTTGCAAAGTTAGAAAAGAAATATTTTTGCTCTCCTGCTGCTTTCGTACTTTCAGCGGCGACAGCAACACCTCGAATCACCTACCGCCCGATTCACTCCTGCGACGAAGGTAGGCACGATGATCCCACGTCTTCTTACCAAAATTTTGTATTATCTGTTTTTTTGGAGTGATCCCGGTACGAGACTCCGAACTAACGGGTCTCGCCACGCCACGCGTTGTTTAGCGAAATATTCGGCCCGCGAAAATTTAAATTAACAAATTTTTTAAATCTCTTATTCCGCAATAGTTTTAATTTTCCGCTGTGTTTTCTAAGATAATTTACTTTTGAAACACACTTTTCAATTCAAAAAATTATTTTTCCTAAATTGAAAAACTAAAATTTTCGATGAATTTTCGAAAGAAAAAAAAAGAATAAATTTCAAAATTGAGATCAATGTGTCAAAAGTAATTATTCAAGAAAACACAGCGGAAAAAAAAATATTGCGGAAAAAGGTGTTTAAATTTTTTATTCGTTTTAAATCTCGCGCCCAGCATTTCGCTGAACAACTACGCCTGGCGTGGCGGGAGCCGTTGTTGGCTCATTTTCCAAGGGGGCAAATTTTTTGGGACATCCTGTTCAGAGGGGGCATCTGGGGGGGGGGGGGGGGGCATCTTCCATATTGAAGATTAGGGGGAATTCGCAGAGGAGGTTTCTCGATTGGTTTTTGAGAGGGGGCATCCAAGGTGCATCTTTTGATTTAAAGCTTAGGGGGGCATTCTCATAGTGGCCTACCGGAATTGTTTATCACTTTTTCTCGAGGAAAAGATAATTTCAATTTAAAAGATGCCCCCTGGACGCCTCCTCTACAAATGCTCCTTGAATGCCCCCCTGGATGCCCCCCAGATGCCCTCTCCAATTTTTTTCGCCCCCTCTGTTCAGGATGCCCCCTAAAAATTTGCCCCCTTGGAACATGGCCCCCCGTTATTTCGGAGTCTCGTACCGGGATCACTTTTAAAAAAAACAGATAATAAGGGATGGGTGAAGCTTTTTGATTCCCATAAGTTCCAATTTTATTAAAAAATTCTTAGAGAGAAACATCAGATTAAGGATTCTGAATTTCTCATCGAAAATCCCCGATTTTTCGAGAGTGTGACAAAATCGGAACATCATCCGTTGTGAAAACACCGTGACGCAAAAATGCAGAATTGCAACACTGCGGCACTCTTTATCTGTGTTTTTTTGCTAAATTTCCTAGAGAAAAAAGTGTTGCGATTCTGAATTTCAGCGTCGCGGTGAACGTATTATCGGATTTTTTTGAATGCAATACGCTGCGGAAATTTTTTTTTTCGAAATGTCGATTTACGGGTTGGTCCCGCCACGAAGAGAAAGAGACGCAGACGACGAGAGATGAAATTTCTTCAATTTTTTCAAATTTTTTTATTTCTCGTCGTCTGCGTCTCTTTCTCTTCGTGGCGGGACCAACCCGTAAATCGACATTTCGAAAAAAAAAATTTCCGCAGCGTATTGCATTCAAAAAAATCCGATAATATGTTCTGGTTTTTTGATTTCCTCCGTTTTTGTCACACTCTCCAAAAGACTTCTCGAACTCCAATTTTCTAATTTTAGAGTCTGTCAGTTCAGCTTGAACTTACCGTACCCTATACCGGACCAAATAAGGGGTGGGTGAAGCTTTTAAATTCCCATAGGCCTACAGAAATTTCAAAACAAATTTTTTTCAAATTTAGAATAGAAATATTTTCGCTCTCCTGGTACTTTCGTTGCTTCCCTATCATTTTTTTTGAAAAAGTATTATCTGTTTTTTTTGGAGTGATCCCCCGGTACGAGACTCCGACATAACGCGCCACGCCCGGCGTAGTTGTTTAGCGAAATAATCGTTTCAAATCGTGGCGAGACCTGTTATTTCGGAATCTCGTACCGGGACCACTTTTAAAAAAACAAATAATACTGAGAGAGAAAAAAACATATTTCAAATAGAAAGTTATTATCAGAGTGAAAATACAATTTTTGATTTATCTTTTTCTTCTTCTTTTGAACCAAATCCCAAAAGAAAAAGAAAAAATGGCGTCCCGTAAATTAGTAAAAAACAATCATATCAGTAATAGTTTTCGATTTTGGCCGGAAATGTTGGGTGGGGGGAATACTTTAAAAAAACACGAAAAAAAAAATCAGTCGATATTAATTTACACCATTTTAGGCTCGGGCTGCGGTTTGAACAAGAAGGCGCACACTGAGTCCTTGTGCACTTTCTGCTTTTTCCGGAGCATCGCCCTCGGATCGTCATCGTAGTTTTCGGTGCGAATCGCCCGCAAGTCGCCCGTCTCCGGTTTTCGAACTTTTTGCGGCTCCTCGTCTTCAATGTAGACTGAAGTGTTTGTCGGTTCGCCGAGATGATCTTCTCTGTAATTTATTGTCGTTTAGGCATGAACAGCTGGGTCGACACTCACTCGATCTCGCTGGCATCCAATGGATCCGGTGGCCCCGAGAAGCAGCCCTCCTCGGCCTGAATCTCGTAGACGCGCTTCGAATGCATCACCACATTGTTGTACGGGTTGGCGGATCCTTCAAAAACAAAGGAATGCAAGTGCGCTCCGTGGAGAAACTACACCACACAGTCTCCTCACAGACAAGCTGCTGAGTGGTCTCGCTGCGCAAAAAATTCAAACTAGGCATGCGCCTTTAAACTTATCTCCGAGGAACAGCTATAAGAAAATTGTCAACTTCGAAATTTCTTCAAATCTGCCATCTTTTTGTAGTTTCAAATTTGCCACCGTTTTCGCAACTATTCCAGTTTTCGAGTTATTTCGGTTCGAAGGTCCCTTAGGCTTACGGTAGTTTCCCTCGATAACTGCGCACCCCCACAAAAGTAAAACGTCACCGCCATGTTCCAAAAAACGGTGAGGATTCAGAGAAAGGTTTCAACCGAGAAAATGTTCCTAATTAAAAGTTATAAAGAGTCCCTAAAGCTCAGAGAACAAAACGGAAATTGAGAAACATTTAGAGGTTGAGATTTTAGCGTTCCACAAAAATATAACGAAACCCTAGATTTTCGATGAAAAATTGAGTGGCTTGAGAAAATTGAGACATTAACTGAAAACTGAACAAAAAACTTGTTTATGTTTTGATTCCCGACGCTTCTAGTTTTTTTTAAGGCAATCTTATTTCGAGTTGGCACCCCCCCCCCCCTCTTTAAGATTTAAAATACAAAATAGTCTCTCTATCGTGTCCAACAGGGGTTGACCGGCTTTATGTCAAGAACGAATGCGAGCCTTATTCAGCAACTCCACATTGATTTTTTGACGGTTCATGAAATCAAGCATGAGACAACGTGGAGTGACTGAATAAAGTTATCATTCGTGCTATCCACGAAATCGATCAACCCCTGTGAAAAACTTTGCTGTTGATACCTTTTTTGAAAACCGTATCAGAGCAAGATACATCACTTTCATCACATTTCGAAAATCGGGGTCTAGCTCGGAGGGGAATAAAGCCTCAGGGACGCTTTATAAATCTTAATTTGGAACATTTTCTCTGAATCCTCACCGCTTTTGAGAGTGACGTTTTACTTTTGTGAAGCGGTGTAGCTTCACAGATATTTTGGTTTGAAGTGCGAGGCTCTAGTGGGTGAACTTCAAACCGGAATATCTGGAAGAGTTGTGAGAAACGCATGAAGGACGATACTATTCGTTATTGCCCCGAGTGGGTCTCGCCGCGAACATGGTGTGCGCAGTTATCGAGGGAAACTACCGTAAGCCTAAGGGACCTTCAAACCAGAATATCTTCGAAACTAAATTAGTTGAGTAAAAAGGTATTTAACTACAAAAATATGGCAGACTTGAAGAAATTTTGAAGTTGACAATTTTCTTATAGCTCTTCTTCGGAGACAAGCGTCTGTGTGGTCTCGCAACGAAAAAAACCCTACTTTTTTGCTTTGTTTTTTGCAACCGTAGCCCAGAGGGTCTAAAGGCGCATGCCTGATTCAGTTTTTTTTTCGTTGCGAGACCACTCAGCAGACTGTCTGTGCGGTGACACGCTGTCGCCTATATCGGTTTTTCAGAAAATGCACTTACTGAGCATATCCTTCGAATCGTCACGAGCCAACGCGCGATGCATGAATCGCATCATGAGGTAGCAGCCGAAGAAGATGACGACGACGGCGGTGAGGACGATGCAGAGCACGATGAGACCCGTCAGACTGCAAAATGTTTCACCTGTTAGACTTTCTCTCTCTCTCTCTCTTTCTTAGTTTTCATCTAATTCAAGTTTTCTTTCTTTTTTGTTTGGCGGCTGCAAACGCGCTCCACCGAAACTACCTAAAGAGTTCCTCGATTTGAAGTGGCGGCGACGACGGCGGCGCTGCTTTTGACATGTACAGCATTCTATCTTTTCTTTTTTTTGAACGAGGTCTCTAATGATGAATAAAACCGGGGGATTTTGGGGACGGAAAACGAGAAGAGAATGGGTGGAAGCTAGGGGGAGGAAGAAAAAAACAGGCCGGAAAATTAAGGATTTTCCAGTTTTTCTCCTCTTTTCGAGTGAGCCCACACACACACGACGAGCTCGTCAAGGGAGAGAGGGAGGGAGAGGCGGGACTTGTCTCGAAAATGTCGCTTCTTTCCTTCCTTCCTTCTTTCGTTCGTTCGTCTACTCTTCTCGTTCGTCGTCAGAAAGGGGGCTTCAGCACCACAAATCGAGTTTTTTTTTCGACGGAAATGACGAGAGAGAGAAGGGGGGAGGTGAATATGCGTCGAGAAAAGGAAAAAGAAAACGAGCGAATGTTGGGTTTCCGGTGTTTTGAACATGAAACCCTCTGATTTTCGATTTTCGGTTCGAAAAGGTGAGAGCACACCGTCAGATTACGATGACGTCAATCTTGCGACGAGTCACGGGCGGATCGAAGATGATGACACGTGGAAGTGACAGAATACTGATTCATTCTACTCCTAGAATGGTGTTGCGCTCTAATTTGAACGTGGCATTCAAAGTGACTTTTCTCGAAAAATGAAACATTCGGAAAAAAGTTGTAAAGTTGGGAAATTTGAAGATGATTCTCAAAATCTAGGAGAAAACCGGAAAAGTGCATTCATTGAAGAATTAAGAAGAAAAGTGCGGTGGAGCGCGAATCCCTAGTCTCCTGGGGTTTTTTTTGGCTTTCTACAAGATGCAAAAAAACAAACAAAATCTTCTTATCACTATGCTAATCCGGTCTAATCATCAGATATTGCAAATGCGCTCTACTAGACCCTTTGAACTTCAGACCATACGATGAATAATTTCGGAAACTCGCAGAAAACTTTGGAAAAGAAAGAAAAGTCGGGAAATGCAAATGCGCTCTACTGAATACTTTAGGCCCTTAAATTGATCTTACCACTGGTTTCCAATAAAAATGGCAAAGAGAAGACGTTTCAAGCTCTACCTAATCATGCAAAAATTTCGGCTCCGGGACATTTCGAAACGCGGCATTTCGAAACCAATGAAACTTAGATCACAAGAGGCGCTGAGAAGTGCTCAAATTTTTAAGTTTTCGTGAAAGTTTTCGAGAAGAAACTTTGGGTTCTGTTGTTATCGAAAAGGATTCACTTTACGTCCTGTGAAAGTTTCTCTTACAGTCATAATTTGCGAAAACAACAATAAAGTCGATATCTGTCAAACAACACTTTTTGAACTCCTCGTGACATTTTTCATGAGACAAAGGTGGAATATGGAGTTTTCCGCAAGCTTCTACAGATTTCAAAACTCAGCTCTTGTCAGAACTCCTCAGCCTTCGGAATGTTCAGTTCCTTTTCGAAAAAGTTCACGAATTTCAAAAATTTGAGCACTTCTCAGCGCCTCTTTTGACCTAAGTTTCATTGGTTTCGAAATGTCCGGTTTCGAAATGTCTGGGTTTCGAAATGTCCCGGAGCCAAAATTTCGAAGACTCGCCGAGAACTGAAGAAAAAATTGAGAGGAAAAGTGCGGTAGAGCGCGAATTCCTACTCCCCCTAGGCCCTTTTTTTGGCTCCCGCTAATCACTATGCTATCAATGATCAAGTGATAACTCGAAAATCTAATCAAAATCCGTCTCTCTCTCCAATTTTTAATCTCATTATTTCAAGACCACCGATCGCTTTTCCAGCGTCACGCAAACGACAAAAATCACTCTCATTCAGGGGAAAAAACAGAGAAAAGAAAAAAAAAGGTTCACCTGACTGGCAAATAGTCTTCGAAAATCCAGTGCTCTTGTTGCTTGTTCTCAAACGATTTCATTCTTCGACTCTCGCGCTAGAAACACACAGAAAATCATCGCAAAGTTCGGGGAAGTCGAAAGGAAGACGAGGAACAAAGAGAGAAAAAGAAAGAGAAAGAGAGAGAGCGCTTACAAGTGACTTTTCGACCATTCGTATCATTTCGCCGAAATTTCTCGAGTTTGCCGCTTCGGAGACAGCCAAATAAGCGGACGGCCGATGAATTTTGAGCGCGGGGGTTGCTCGCGGAGCACAAGAAGAAGAAGAAGACTCTGTTTCGGGAATACTTTCGACGATGCTCGCCGAGCAGCTATGGTTACAGCCAAATCCGTGCGCGCGCGCGCGAGCAAGAGCACATGACACCAATGGGATTAGATGTACAAATTTAATGCATAGTGGTAGTGGATGTGCTAATCCCCCTCCGTCTAATCTCTGCCAGCGATTTTTTTCGCGTTTTCAGCCAAAAGATTTCTGGAGATAATCAGTTGCAGGGCCAACGCGCTCTATTGACAATGTTCGAGTTCGAAAGAGCATTGAGAGGAGTGTTCGAAATGCGCTCTATTGGAAAAAGGAAACTTCTGTTAACCAAGTCGCTGGCAAACGCGCTCTATTGGGAAATGCCTCCTTTCAGGGGAAATGTCGAAAATGCGCTCTATCGCAAAATTAACAATATGAAAGAGGAAAACGCGTTTTTCAGTAATTCACGCTCTATTGAGAAATGCAGATTTTGGCGGGAAGCTGGGAGAATCGGAAATGCGCTTTATTGCGAACTCGGGAACATTGCTAAACGCGCTCTATCGACCCACGTTGATTTTGGAAAAACAGGGCGAATGTTAAAAACGCGCTCTATCGCAAAATTAACAACTTCCGGGGGAAAAAACGCGTATTTCAGCTATTTAACAAACTGAAAAATAGGGGAAAACATAAACGAGAGGAACGAGGAAAAAGACAAAAAAAAGGGAATAATTACAGCCAATTATCTAACGTTTTCTCAAGTTTTCTCTTTTTCAGCGGAAAAATGCGCACATTTTCAGCACTAACAGCACACACACACGATTCAAAGCGAGGATTTTCGATGGCGCGCTTTAAATCTGAAAATCGGCTTCCGCACGCCGTCTCAATGAGTCACGTGTGATTTTTGAGAGAGACTTGTCGAAGAAAACAAGCAAAATTCAACAGGAGAGCCAAGGGGAAAAGGAGAAAAATGAAAGAAAACGGCCATTCTCGATTCATGAAATCATTCGTCACGGGCGAAATTCGAAAAGAAAACGTGTTTTCGCCGAAAAAAATCGATGCAAAAACAAAAAATCTCAATTCGCGGGCGAGAGATCGAAAAGGGGGCGTGGCCTAGTTTTGCAAGACTGCCGCGCACTTTTTCCGACCTTTTTTTCGATCGATTCAAATCATCGCTTTTCGGCGAAAAAACGCTGGGGGAAAAAGCGAAAAATCGGCGATTATTTTGGAAGAATTGGAGCGAGGAAAGAGAAAATGTTACACCGCTTGGCGTGTTGTGTGTGTGTGTCAAAAGTCGTCGTCAGTTGTTGACCGGAAAAAGTGGGCGTGGCCCCCCGTCCCGCGAAACGCACTCACTCATCCGTTCTCAAATTGGTTTGGAGGGGGAGCAGCTCTTGTTTCCCACTTTGCCCTACTTTTCCACCACCACCACCACTACCACCACTTCATTTCCGCGGAAAATGAGAGAAAAAGTGGAGACGACCTCATTATCCGCCCTCCCCTCTCTTCTTCATTCTAACCCAATTGTTTCGTCTTTGAAAATGGAGCGCGTTTGCAGCGTTTTGGGACCGTTTTTTGTTTCTCTATTTGAATTGGAAAGAACGTGACGAAACTGGCGAAAATTCGAAAGTCGTGACACGAAATCGCAGACTTTTACCCAGAATATTGAGAAAAAACACTGTAAGACGACTAGAATTCCGTGAAAAAGAGCAGAAAAACCGCGCCGCACACTTGCAAATAGGCCACGCCCATTTTCTACGATTTCGTCTCCCACAGATTTCGGATTTTCAAGAGTGTGACAAAACCGGAACATGCGTTCACCGTGACGAATAAATGCAGAATAGCAACACTGCGGCGCGCATGTTCTGTTCTTTTTTTTGCAAATTTTCCAAGAAAAAGCGCGCCGCAGTATTGCTATTCTGCATTTATGCGTCACGGTGAACGCATGCTCCGGTTTCGTCTGTTTCGGTTTTGTCACACACTCGGATTTTTGTCATTTTCGTCACGATCTCTTTTCCTTTTTTTTGAAAAATGATTTCTCATCGAAAATCTGAGAAAAAAAACGCGTTGGAGTATCGTAAGCGCGCCTTGTTTATCGGAATTTTCTCGGTTGTTTATTCAAATATTTCTCCTTCATTGGAGAGAAACACGGGGCAAAAAGTGAAAAGGAAGGCGAAAAAAAAAACAGAACATTTTGCTAAACAACGCGCAGTTACGATACTCCGGATGTCGTTTTTTTTCCTTCTTCAAAAAATCGTTGAGAGGATCACTCCAAAACAAAAAAAAAAGTGGATTTTTTAAAAATGGTAGAAAGGAACTCACTTCGAACCCAGTGCGAACGTCTGTTTTTTGCCGAAAAAGTCGGCCAAAAACGATTTGTCGCTGATCGAATCGTCGGCGGCGAAGACGATCTCGCCCGGACTCAGATCGTCCGGATCCAGCATTGTCATCTGCAAATTTACAATCAGTTTTCAGCCAATTTCAGTCAATTCAACACTTAACACATTTAAGAGTCTACGCGCAGACTTGTGGGCGATGGGTCTCGCCACGAAACATCGGAGTACCGTACACTTTTAATTGAACCAATGCGTGCGCCTTTAAACTAGCGCTTTTTAAAAAGCAATCGGAATCAAACTGAATTTCCATCAATTTAAAGGCGCACGCGATTTTCGCGCGAAAAAGTTTATGGTACCCTGATGTTTCGTGGCGAGACCCACCGCCCACAAGTCTGCGCGCACTCTCAACAGTGCTGAAATTCGGCGGTAATTTCAGCCAATTTTCAGCCTGAGATGACATCATCATCAATTTCCGTCCGCGCCTAGACTCTAGCCACCCGGAAATTGCCCCCAATTTCCGTTCGAGACCCATTTCATCGCTCGGCGATTCATTTCGCGTGTATTTAGCAAAAATCCAATGTGGCGAGCCAAAAACGAAAAATGCAAAAAAAGAAGCGAGAAACGGGGGGAAATAAAGAAATAACAACCTGAATCGGCGGGGCGACGCCTGCTCGCCGCACACCCAAAAAAAAAACAACTATTATGAGTCGTGTTGGGCGGCGACGAAGCAGCAGATTCTTTCCGTCATTTCTCCCCCCTCCCCTTATATATATTTTTTTGTCCGTCTGTTACGTTCGAATAAAGAGATTGGCAAAGAAAGAGTGTGTGACACATCATCGACTGGAAGGAAAATGAGGAGATTCGGAGAAGATGCGAAAATATTGCGGGGCCGAGTTTGCAAAACTTCGGCCATCCCGTTAAAAATGGTTTCCCGGTCATTTTCGACAATTAGGTCGTGTTTTTTTTTTTTGAAATTTTTCGGCAAGTCAGGTGAAATCTAAGAGAATTTCAACTGAAACGATTTGCGAGAAAAGTGGAACAGGAGGATCAGTTATTCCGGCTTTAAAAACTCTTAAAATGTTTTGGTTGCGATTAGAGCGCGTTTACACTTTTCTACCAAATCCAAGTGTTGAACTTTAAATTTCGGACTATAACTTTTGATATAAAGTTCTTCTTCCAGTTTTTCAAACTTTTTATGGTAGTTCAAATTGTGAGGAATCGATTGATATCTCATTTAGACTGTTTTGGAGTTAGGCCAAGTGCAAAAATCTGTTTCTCGCTGAGCTTAACTCCAAATTAGTCAAATTGAGATATCAATCGAATCGTCACAATCTCAACTACAACAAAAACGTCGAAAAACAAGCAGAACGACTCAATACAAAAGTTATCAGCCAAAATTTAAAGTTCAACACCTGGTTGGGCAAAAGTGGAAACGCGCTCTAATCGCAACCACAAAACACATTCAAGAGAGCTTCTAAAAGTCAAAAAAGCTAAAAAATTCGGCGAAAACCCTTTTCTACCTTTTTTCTCGCGCAAATCTTTATCCAATTACATTTTCTTGTCACGCTCGTTTTCACTTTCTACAGCAGAACGAACAAAACGAAAATCTGATTATCTCCTCCCCGCTTCAGCGTTATTTTCCCATTCTCGCCTTTTTCCCCTATCAATGGAGCGCATTTGCACCGTTCCGGGAACACAACAGAAAACGCACATCGTACTCGTGATCGTCCGAATAGTCGCGTGAATTGAGCCGCTGCATTGCTCGGCGAGCAACAGAAATGCCGACGAAATTTCGAGAAATTGTGCGACGAGGATGAAGTGCGCGCGAGGAGAGAATCTTCCGGAAATCGCGAAAGACCGGGAAGTGCACGCTCGAGAATTTCTAATTTCGCTGCGTATCGGAGACAAGTTGACGTCGCCTCACGGCGCACTTTTCTCCATACTTTAAAACGGGCCGGAGCATAACATCTTTCAAAATGGGAGTCATCAGTCAGTGCCCTCTACAACGTCATCAGTCTACCACTCAAATTGTAGATATCAGTGCCCTCTACAACGTCGAATTGATAGTTATTAAATTGGTCAAAGATAAACGCGACGGGCCGGCAAAATGGGCCGAAATTAACAAAAACCGTAGATTGACTGATAACTCCCACTTTGAAAGATGTTATGCTCCGGCCCGTTTTGGCCCGATTTCGGCCCGTTTTAAAGTATGCTTTTCTCACCTCTTCGCCGCGTTTCTCGCCATTCGCCTCGTCGGGAACCAGCAAAAAAACGCCGCGCATATCGATAGCACGAGAAAATGACAATAATCGTTTTTTTTCTCTCTCGGAGAATTGCGATAAACGGAAAGCGAAAATCGCGGAGATTTGCATACATTTTCAGTTTTCCGCTTGTTTTTTTGTTGGTAGAGATCAGAATTGTGCGGAAAAAAAAAATAAAACTCCAGAACTTTTACGGAAATCGCTCTAACTTTTCAGTGAGTAGGCCTATGAAAATGGTGCAATTACTAAAAATATAAACATTCTTGCGATATTTCGAATGGTGCAATGAGAATTTGAAAATCTTGATTTTGAAGAAAGTTATGCAGGTTTTTGTGGCTCTTACTAGAAAAATCCACTAAAACCGGCATAACTTTTTTCAAAATCAAGATTTTCAAATTCTTATTGCACTATTCGGAAGATCGCAAAAAATTTTATATCTTTGGTAATTGCGCCATTTCCATAGGCCTACGCATGAAAAAGTTATTACGAGGTTTGTAAAAGTTTGGGGCTAAATTCGAAAAATAAGGTGAAAACTAAAAGATTCGGTGCAAACGCGCTCTAATGCAAATACAAAACTTCGGGAAAAGGACAGGTGTGTCGGAAGTGCGCTCCACTGCTAATTAGAGAAAAGTCCAAGATTCAGGTGGTGTGAAAACGCGCCCCAATGCAAATCTCGTCGGCGATGACAAATTTGTGGGCCGAAAAAAGCGAAAAGAATTCTGTTTTTCGTCTAGAAGGAAGCAGAAATCCGGCGATTTTCCCACAGTGGAACGCCGAAAAAATCGGCTTAATTTTCCCGTTTTTTCTTTCAATTTTCCAAATTTTAGATGAAAATGGAGAAAAACTCACCACCATACTTCCAAAGAAAGTAGAAATTTTCGGAGGAAAATTCGAAAAAAAACCGGGTTTTCTGGTTTTTTTTCGGAGCTCTTTGAGCCCTGAGCTGTGAGCCGGAAGAAAAAAAAACGGCGGAAAACAAAAGAAAACAAAAGATAATGAGAATGTGGTTTTTCGTTTCCTTGTTTCCTTCTTCTTGGGTCTCACCACGAAAATTTGGGAAAATCTCCAAAAAAAAATTTTTGGACATACCAGATTGTATTTTAAAATTTTCCAGGAAATACGGGGAAAAATTGGTGGCGCAAAAAAAAATACGAATTCTCTTCTTTTTTCACTTTTTCGCCAAAATAGAGCCACTTGAAAGTGGAAAATCGACAACAAATAATTCTCGAGTGCCGAATGAATTTAAGAAGAAGAGTCTGTGGGAGATGAGCTCGATGAGCAGCTGAGAGAAACAAGGGATTACGGTGGGACACCGGAAACGACGCGCAATTGCGGATTTCCCAGTTTTGCAGGGATTTTCGCCAAAATTTTGTGAATTTCTCGGTTGTTTCTAACGAAAACTTGAAACTTTACAATCAGAGCTTATTCTTAATTCAAATTTTTGCAAAATTTTCCGGCTAGGCGCAGTTTTTGGGGCGAAAAGGCCAGTTTTTCAATGGAGCTCGTTTCCATTTGGAGATTTCAGAAGAATCGTTGAATTTTTCAGTGAATGAGAGGAAAATCTAGTGATTTCGCGAATTGCTCGCAGTGTTTCCGGAAGAATGTAACATTTCGTTGGAGGATTACGGTGGGCACCGGAAACGACGCGCAATTGCGGATTTTCTAGCTTTGCAGGGATTTTCGCTAAAATTTTGCGAATTTCTCGGTTGTTTCGGAAAAAAATTTTACGATTTGAGTGTATTTTGAATCAAAATTCCCATAAAAAATCGCGGTTAGGCACAGTTTTTGGCTAACTTTCAATGAAGCGCATTTGCATTGAAAGTTTCTCGAACTTTTCGAGAAATTCGCTAGATTTCACACCGAAACGCAATATTTGAATAAAAAAATAAAACAATTTCGCGGATTTGCTCGCATTTTGCCGGCAGAAGGGCACAAGATTAAGGTAGGGCGCCGAAAATGACATGTAATCGCGGATTTTTGGGTGTTTGGGTGGACTTTTCGAAAATTAAAGAAAATCTGCGTAAAATTTGATAAATTTCCCGATTCGAGCGCATTTTGAATGGGAATTTCGCGGGAAATCAGTGAAACTCTCAGATTTCGCAAAGAGGCGCGCTTACATTGAAAGTTGCTCGCAAATTTCGAAAAAAATCGCAAAGTTTCACACCGACGGGAGCGAAAACCGAAGAAAAAACGAGTCGATGCGACTCGATATCGATTCATTTCGGTCTTCGCGGGCATTCCGCAAAGGCGTCGTAGTTGACGCGCAATTGCGGACTTTTGGGCTGGGGGCGCCTAATGCGCCACATTCGACGCGCAAACGAACAGAACTGTGTTGGGGGCCTACCCAAATTTTGTCCAGTTTGACAGATGACGTCCGGAGAATCGACGACGCCAGTATTTTTTTTTCGGCGTTCACAAGTCTCGCAATTTCCACGAATATATGGATTGTTTTCGGTGTTTTTCAGCTTCCAAACAAAAAAAAAGAGGGGCGAAGGTTTCGAATTTCGTTCAGTGTGAATAATTGGACGGCGAGAAGAGGAAGAAAAAATTGAAGATGAACAACTTCTTCGTTTTCTTTCCGAGAATTGAGAATTTCAAAAAAAAACAAATAGAAAAGAGAGAAAAAGAAAAGAGGAGGGGACAAAAAAAGAAGAGAAAAAGATACGGGATTCCGTTTTTTCTCTTTTTCTTCCGCCCGCATAGTAATTATAAATTATTACTACTTTTTTCTCTTTTTCACCCCTCTCTCGTCGTGATTTTGAAAATAGAGAGAATTCTATCCGTTTCTCTCATTTCTCTTTTCTTTTACACCCGATAGGATACGCCACGTCATAAGAAGTGGAAAACGAAAATGCGCTCTATTGATGATTTCGACGAATGCGATTAGAGCGCGTTTGCACTCAGCAATAGAACGTCTACGTAAATCTACACTAAAAAACTTCGGCCACACTCTCAAGTTTCTAGGCCACCGTTGTAGTAAGATGCTAAAAACATACAAATCGGAATTCTCCGTAAATCTACACTAAGGTTACACGAACAGTTGAAATTGCATGCACTTCGTAAATCTACACTAAGCTAGAGTTCCGTAAATCCGAAATGACCTAGTTTTTGTCTCTCATCCACAAATCCTCAGACGTTATAGGAGTTACATGAAAAGTCACAGATCCATGGGAACAGATGTCCTCCGTAAATCTACACCAAGCTAGAGTTCTCTAAAGCTACACTAATCTCGCATTCCGTAAATCGACAGCACGATAGTGGTCCGTAAATCTACACCAGCCTAGTTATTGGCAAATTAGCACCTCCGTAAACTCGCACTCTGCGTAAATCCACACAAAAACACACAAGCTCATGTTCTCCGTAAATCCACACTAAGTTTTTGGCAGATTCATTCTAACCTCCGTAATTCTACAAATCTCCAAAAAACAAGCACATGTTTCCTAGATTATCCCCATTCACAAATTCTTAGAGGTTATTGAGGTTAAATGGAAACAGATGTCCTCCCGTAAATCTACACCTGTGGAGCTGCACTAATCTAGCATTCCGTAAATCCACACTAACCTTGTTTTCGACAAACCCCCACTAAACCCAATCCTCCGTAAATCTACAAATCTCAAAACAAGTGCTCGTTCTCCGAATTGTCATTGCCACAAATCCGTCCCCACTCCGCGTAAATCCACACACAAACACGCTGCTCTCCGCTCTTTGGTGCTCCACACAAAGTGCTCACCTGCTTCTCCTTCTTCTTCTTATCCGGGTGCAGTAGTAGTGATGACGACGACGTCAGTGTCGTCGTGCCCGGAATGAGATACGTCTTGATGGGCGAACAACAGAAGCTGAACGTCATCTGGCGCAGCAAAAGAAGACGAAGAGAGAGAGAGAGAATAGTCGAGTGAATAAATGAATGGGCCGAAACCGAAACCACGCAGTGCTCTTTCCCTTTTTTTCTGCGCGCGCGCTTGTGTTGGCAGGGAAATAAAAGAAAAACAGAGATGAAAAATGGCGATAAAATTTTTCTTTTTTTTCGGGTGCACTCTTGAATTGGCCGATAAATTTCCGGTGCGCGCGCGCGTGAGCCTACTCAATTTCCGCGTTTTTAATATTTTTTCAAAAAAAAATTCTCTCTCGTTCGCTCATCGCCACAAGGGACACCTTTCGCTTCTCTCGAAACTACAATTATTTTTTTTCCAAATATATTTTGCAGTCGGTTGATGTTGTTGTTTGTGTGAAGAAGGCGATGGAGGGGGAAGGTACGATTCTTATATTTTCAGCCAAAGCCAACTTTCGGGGGTTACTGTAGCATCTGTTGACGGTGGCCGAGAAATCTTAGGGGAGTGGCCGAAGTTTCGCAGTGTCGATTTACGGAGAACTTTCTAGGTGGATGTACTTTGATTGACGAGGAGCTGGGTGAGGTGTAGATTTACGAAACTAAGCCTTGGGTGGATTTACGGAGAGCCAATTAAGTGTAGATTTACGAGAAACCTCTCTGATGTAGATTTACGTGGAAATTCACAGGTTGGCGAACAATTACAAACAATTGAGCTTGTGGGGATTTACGGAGAAAAGAATTTTGTTGATTGACGGATAACTTCATCAACTGGTGTAGATTTACGGAGAGCTATTTGAGTTTGCAGTTTGCAAATTCACAGAGAGCCAAGTTAAATGTAGATTTACGAAGAAGCTCAGGTCTCATAAAGTTCGCAGTGTCGATTTACGGAGAACTTGATCTTTCGAAATTGAGGCTAGCGTCGATTTACGAGGAGCTGGGTTAGGTGTAGATTTACGAAACTAAGCTTTTGGTGGATTTACGGAGAGCCAATTTATTGTAGATTTACGGGGAGCCTAATTAGTGTGGATTTACGAAACTAAGCCTTGGGTGGATTTGTGGATTTACGGAGAGCCAAGTTAGTGTAGATTTACGAGGAGCCTAGTTAGTGTAGATTTACGAGGAACCTAGTTAGTGTAGATTTACGAAACTAAGCCCAGTGTGGATTTACGAGAAGCCAAGTTAAGTGTAGATTTACGGCAGTCGCGAGGATTCCGAGTATTTCGAGCACTGTTTCGACGTCTGCGTCTCCACTTTCGCTCCCTCCCTCCCCTTTAGCGATGATTCCACGTACTCTCCACGTCATTCGCATTAGAGCGCACTTACCCCTCTCGAGAATTTCGAGCGCTTCTTCTCAAACGCGTTGAGTCGTCGTTGAAGTGTGCTCATTTTTGGGATTTTCTGTCTCTAAATTTTTGGAATTTTTTTTTTTGAAAAAAGTACAAAGCGTGCGAGATGAGGACGAAACGGCCGGGAAACGAGATTTTTGAAGAGAAAAAAAAAGGAGGAAGAAAGAAATGGGTCTTGTGGGAATTTCGAATTGGAAATTTTTGTGGAAATTTTCGGAGAAAAAAATCACGCATAACTCAATAATTTTCGGCAAAAACAAGCAATTGAATGGGGCAAAGGACACGTGGATTCGCGCGAATTTCAGCGAATTCCTCGATTTTTAGACAAATTGTTTTTCAGACACGGCGATGATTCGAGCCACAAACAAGTTTTATTGTTCTTGTTTTTTTGTTTCTCGCTATAATTAAAAACATAACTTTTTTCTATCAAAGTTTGCGTGGAATTCGCTGCGCGCCGCGGATACGGAGCCAAACTCAAATTTTCAGCGAAAAAAAAACTTGGAAATTTGAAACACACTTGAGAATAGCCGAAAATTGTCCAGTGGAGCGTGTTTGCAACGGGAAAGATTGGGAAAGAATCGAAAAAGGCGATTGTATTTCGGGAAAAAAAAACAACTACAAAAACTACCGTAATCCGGATGAAACGAATCGAGAAAACAAAGAACACGGAGAGTGGAATTTCAGAAAAACAAGGAGTCCGGCGAAAATGACTTAGAAAATGCATTCCTGGCCTAGAAACCCAAACGGTGGAATTCAGTAAGGGCCTAGATACCCAAATGCTGGCCTAGGAAACCATGCTCTTGCCTAGGGATTCGAATTTTTCGCCTGTAAGCCTAATTATGTCCCAGGAACATAGCTCAGAAAACTCGAACATGGCCGAAGAAACACAATCCTGTTCTACAAAGGCCCAGAATTCACAAGGCTGGCTGGCCTAGCAAGTTCAAACTTTGGCCTAGAAACTCAAAAATGGCCTAGGAATCCCATGATGTCCGCAAAACCATATTTTGGCCAGGGAAATTTAATATTGGTCTAGAAAACTCGAACACGGCCTAGAAATCCAATTACTGGCCTAGAAAACTCGAACATGGCCCAAGAATCCGATTCCTGGCCTAGAAAACTCGAAAATGGCCTAATAATCCAATTCCTGGCCTAGAAAACTCGGACATGGCCTAGAAAACTCGAACATGGCCTAGAAATCCAATATCGCAAAGTTTCAATCAAAACTGAAATGAGTGGCCTAGAAAACCGAAAAAAAACTCTTTCTAGAACCACACGATTCCGTTCCAACACTCTCAAAAAATGAAATGTTTTGTCTCGGTGAGGATGACCCACTCAGAAGACGTCAGTCACAATGATCAGAAGAAGAAGAAGAAGACGTGACGTGACGTGTGTCTGTGTGTGTGTGTGACATCTTCTTCTTCTTTCTTCCAGAAAACGAGAAAGAAGAAAGGCTATAAATTTTAGAAAAGCACGTCACACACACTTTTTTTTTGTTTTTTTTTTTTGATTGTCACATGTCCCCCTTACCACATCAATTCTAGCATTTATTTTTTCTTTTTGTCATTTTTTGACTCGAAAACACATTTCAGCTGTGCTAGATGCAATTTCAGATCCGGGGGATATTGTTGAAAAAAAACCAAAAAAAAATGTTTTTCTTATTTTTTTTGAAATTTTTATCGTTTGGTTTTGTTTTCGATTTTTGGTTTTTCGTTTTTTTAGAAATTTTACAAATATTTTTCACAGAATTCCGACGCGAAAAAAAAGCGCAAAATTAAAAAAAAATTATGAAAACAAAAAAAAAATTTAAAAATTATTACGATTTTTCCCAAACTTTTCAAAAAAAAAAATTTACAGCACCATGAAAATTTTTTAAAAATTCGGGAAAAATCAGAGAAATTTTTCTAATTTTTAGCTTCCCCAACGAAAAAAATTTTTTTTTTTAAATTTCAAATTAGCATTTTCAGAAAAAAAGCGGTGCACTCACATTGCCATTTCCAGTCCATTGTCGTGTTTTATTGCTGAAAATGTGCTCGTAGAGCAGTGTGTAGTTGTGAAAATCCGCCGGATGCCGGTCAGGCACCCTCATTCCTCACGCCGAACAATCGCGAATTCTGGAAAAAAAACTCAAAAAAATTTTTCCAATCGCAAAATCGATCGAGAAAAACTGACATTCCGAATGAGAATCGGCGTGTTTTTCGAAAAAAAAGAAGAAGAAATTTTTGTTTTGTTTCAGTCGGTTTGTGTGCTGAAATCGTCGAATTTCAGTGTCAACACGACGAAAAGGACACTGAAAATCGGGTGAACGATGACGTCACGAGGAGGGGGACAGAGAGAGAGAGAAAAAAAGAAGAAGACGTTGGAGACGAAGACGTCGGAGACGATGATCGGGTAATTTGATAAGAACCATCTCTCCAGACTGGTCGCCTACCTCGGTGTGATTCGCGTGGCCGAAGTTTCCGCACGCGAAATAGTTAGTCCGCGTTGTCGATGTGCCCGATCTGAAATGGAAGAATGTGTGTCGGATTCTAGGCCAAACTTTTTTTTAGAGTGTCGGATTCTAGGCCATACTTTTTTCCAAGTGTCGGATTCTAGGCCTTTGAAAAACTTTGCAAATATACATTTTTTTCGAAACATTCGTTTTTTCACAGAGTTTTCAGTGGCATTTAACAAAGTTCACACATTTTTGATTTTGGGAAACTCTGATTTTTCTCGAAGTTCCGATCCAGGAGCACGCTTCACCGGGTGAACTTCAAATCTAAATATTTCGAAAACTAGAAGAGTTCGAGATGAGTTGTCAACTACAAAAATGTGGGAAACTTCAAGCTGATCATGTTTGTAGTTGACAACTTTCTCATAACTTTTCCAGCTTCAGAGGTATTTCGATTTGAAAGTCACCCACTAGGGTGCCGTTTTTCATAGGGTCTACGGTAGCCTACCGCCACGGCGCAGAGCTCAAAATCCACGTGGAAAGGGTCAGATAATTGCTCTCTACTCACTTTGAGACTCGATCGAGTGACGACACATCAGAATCCCAGAAGACGTCCCTCAGAGCAGGGGCACGGCGATGTGAAAAATTTCAGAACAACTTTCAGTTTCGAATTCGATAACCACCAAAAAGTCACATTTAAAAAAAATGTTCGAGTTGATGATAACAATAAAAATTAAAAGGATCTTTACTATACAGTATAGTATAGTCTATACTATTTGCGTAGTTCTGTTTGTCCCGCGGGAAAACTGGAATAACTTCCCAGCCTTAGACCCGATTGATTTGATTATTTGCATAGGCCCATGGGTCTCGGGACGCTTCATCCTCATAACATTTTTAGTCAGGTATACGGTAGGATTACGGTACCTACAGTACAAACCGTCATTTTTGACCCCCTTCAAACTGAACCGATCGACTTCAAACTTCGATAGTAGCATGTTTTAGACGTGGGAAGGTTACTGTAGGAATATCTAAGGGGTAGCATCAGGATTACGGTAGATACGGTAGTCGAAAATTTGAGATGTCACTTTTCAAAGGGGTATTACTGCCGTCGTGGAGATGGGAGTACAGGGGAAAGTGGTTGATAGTGAAGGGTACTAAGGGTACTACAGCTACAGTAACCGGAAATTATCGATCAATTCGGATTACGGTAGAAACGGAGACACGAAATATTGTCTGCGTCTCTCATTTTGACACACTCTTTCGCCTCATTTTTTGGATAAAGGAGTTTGAACGGGCCAGGAAGTGTCAGAAAGTTCCAGAAAAATTTCGGCGGGAATTCAAAAAGCTGAGAGGAGCACCGTTTCGGCGGGAATTCAAAAAGCAGAAGGGAGGACCGTTTCGGCGGGAATTCAAAAAGCTGAGGGAGAACCGTTTCGGCGGGAATTCAAAAAGCTGAGGGGGGAACCGTTTCGGCGGGAATTCAAAAAGCTGAGAGGAGCACCGTTTCGGCGGGAATTCAAAATGCTGAGGGGGGAACCGTTTCGGCGGGAATTCAAAATGCTGAGGGGGGAACCGTTTCGGCGGGAATTCAAAATGCTGAGGGGGGAACCGTTTCGGAGGGAATTCAAAAAGCTGAGGGGGGAACCGTTTCGGAGGGAATTCAAAATGCTGAGAGGAGCACCGTTTCGGCGGGAATTCAAAATGCTGAGGGGGGAACCGTTTCGGCGGGAATTCAAAATGCTGAGGGGGGAACCGTTTCGGAGGGAATTCAAAAAGCTGAGGGGGGAACCGTTTCGGAGGGAATTCAAAATGCTGAGGGGGGAACCGTTTCGGAGGGAATTCAAAAAGCTGAGGGGGGAACCGTTTCGGAGGGAATTCAAAAAGCTGAGGGGGGAACCGTTTCGGAGGGAATTCAAAATGCTGAGAGGAGCACCGTTTCGGCGGGAATTCAAAATGCTGAGGGGGGAACCGTTTCGGCGGGAATTCAAAATGCTGAGGGGGGAACCGTTTCGGCGGGAATTCAAAATGCTGAGGGGGGAACCGTTTCGGCGGGAATTCAAAATGCTGAGGGGGGAACCGTTTCGGAGGGAATTCAAAATGCTGAGGGGGGAACCGTTTCGGAGGGAATTCAAAATGCTGAGAGGAGCACCGTTTCGGCGGGAATTCAAAATGCTGAGGGGGGAACCGTTTCGGCGGGAATTCAAAATGCTGAGGGGGGAACCGTTTCGGCGGGAATTCAAAATGCTGAGGGGGGAACCGTTTCGGCGGGAATTCAAAATGCTGAGGGGGGAACCGTTTCGGAGGGAATTCAAAAAGCTGAGGGGGGAACCGTTTCGGAGGGAATTCAAAATGCTGAGAGGAGCACCGTTTCGGCGGGAATTCAAAATGCTGAGGGGGGAACCGTTTCGGCGGGAATTCAAAATGCTGAGGGGGGAACCGTTTCGGAGGGAATTCAAAAAGCTGAGGGGGGAACCGTTTCGGAGGGAATTCAAAATGCTGAGAGGAGCACCGTTTCGGCGGGAATTCAAAATGCTGAGGGGGGAACCGTTTCGGCGGGAATTCAAAATGCTGAGGGGGGAACCGTTTCGGCGGGAATTCAAAATGCTGAGAGGAGCACCGTTTCGGCGGGAATTCAAAATGCTGAGGGGGGAACCGTTTCGGCGGGAATTCAAAATGCTGAGGGGGGAACCGTTTCGGCGGGAATTCAAAATGCTGAGGGGGGAACCGTTTCGGAGGGAATTCAAAAAGCTGAGGGGGGAACCGTTTCGGCGGGAATTCAAAATGCTGAGGGGGGAACCGTTTCGGCGGGAATTCAAAATGCTGAGGGGGGAACCGTTTCGGCGGGAATTCAAAATGCTGAGGGGGGAACCGTTTCGGCGGGAATTCAAAATGCTGAGGGGGGAACCGTTTCGAAGGGAATTCAAAATGCTGAGAGGAGCACCGTTTCGGCGGGAATTCAAAATGCTGAGGGGGGAACCGTTTCGGCGGGAATTCAAAATGCTGAGGGGGGAACCGTTTCGGAGGGAATTCAAAAAGCTGAGGGGGGAACCGTTTCGGCGGGAATTCAAAATGCTGAGGGGGGAACCGTTTCGGCGGGAATTCAAAATGCTGAGGGGGGAACCGTTTCGGCGGGAATTCAAAATGCTGAGGGGGGAACCGTTTCGAAGGGAATTCAAAATGCTGAGAGGAGCACCGTTTCGGCGGGAATTCAAAATGCTGAGGGGGGAACCGTTTCGGCGGGAATTCAAAATGCTGAGGGGGGAACCGTTTCGGCGGGAATTCAAAATGCTGAGGGGGGAACCGTTTCGGCGGGAATTCAAAATGCTGAGGGGGGAACCGTTTCGGCGGGAATTCAAAATGCTGAGGGGGGAACCGTTTCGGCGGGAATTCAAAATGCTGAGGGGGGAACCGTTTCGGCGGGAATTCAAAATGCTGAGGGGGGAACCGTTTCGGCGGGAATTCAAAAAGCTGAGAGGAGCACCGTTTCGACGGGAATTCAAAATGCTGAGGGGGGAACCGTTTCGGCGGGAATTCAAAAAGCTGAGGGGGGAACCGTTTCGGAGGGAATTCAAAATGCTGAGGGGGGAACCGTTTCGGCGGGAATTCAAAAAGCTGAGGGGGGAACCGTTTCGGAGGGAATTCAAAATGCTGAGGGGGGAACCGTTTCGGCGGGAATTCAAAAAGCTGAGAGGAGCACCGTTTCGGCGGGAATTCAAAATGCTGAGGGGGGAACCGTTTCGGCGGGAATTCAAAATGCTGAGGGGGGAACCGTTTCGGCGGGAATTCAAAATGCTGAGGGGGGAACCGTTTCGGCGGGAATTCAAAAAGCTGAGGGGGGAACCGTTTCGGAGGGAATTCAAAATGCTGAGAGGAGCACCGTTTCGGCGGGAATTCAAAATGCTGAGGGGGGAACCGTTTCGGCGGGAATTCAAAATGCTGAGGGGGGAACCGTTTCGGCGGGAATTCAAAAAGCTGAGGGGGGAACCGTTTCGGAGGGAATTCAAAATGCTGAGGGGGGAACCGTTTCGGCGGGAATTCAAAAAGCTGAGAGGAGCACCGTTTCGGCGGGAATTCAAAATGCTGAGGGGGGAACCGTTTCGGCGGGAATTCAAAATGCTGAGGGGGGAACCGTTTCGGCGGGAATTCAAAATGCTGAGGGGGGAACCGTTTCGGCGGGAATTCAAAAAGCTGAGAGGAGCACCGTTTCGGCGGGAATTCAAAATGCTGAGGGGGGAACCGTTTCGGCGGGAATTCAAAAAGCTGAGGGGGGAACCGTTTCGGCGGGAATTCAAAAAGCTGAGAGGAGCACCGTTTCGGAGGGAATTCAAAAAGCTGAGAGGAGCACCGTTTCGGCGGGAATTCAAAATGCTGAGGGGGGAACCGTTTCGGCGGGAATTCAAAAAGCTGAGAGGAGCACCGTTTCGGAGGGAATTCAAAAAGCTGAGAGGAGCACCGTTTCGGCGGGAATTCAAAATGCTGAGGGGGGAACCGTTTCGGCGGGAATTCAAAAAGCTGAGAGGAGCACCGTTTCGGCGGGAATTCAAAATGCTGAGGGGGGAACCGTTTCGGCGGGAATTCAAAATGCTGAGGGGGGAACCGTTTCGGCGGGAATTCAAAATGCTGAGGGGGGAACCGTTTCGGCGGGAATTCAAAATGCTGAGGGGGGAACCGTTTCGGCGGGAATTCAAAAAGCTGAGAGGAGCACCGTTTCGGCGGGAATTCAAAATGCTGAGGGGGGAACCGTTTCGGCGGGAATTCAAAAAGCTGAGGGGGGAACCGTTTCGGAGGGAATTCAAAATGCTGAGAGGAGCACCGTTTCGGCGGGAATTCAAAAAGCTGAGGGGGGAACCGTTTCGGCGGGAATTCAAAAAGCTGAGGAAAGGACCGTTTTGGCGGGAATTCAAAATGCTGAGAGGAGCACCGTTTCGGAGGGAATTCAAAAAGCTGAGAGGAGCACCGTTTCGGAGGGAATTCAAAAAGCTGAGGGGGGAACCGTTTCGGAGGGAATTCAAAAAGCTGAGGGGGGAACCGTTTCGGCGGGAATTCAAAAAGCTGAGGAAAGGACCGTTTCGGAGGGAATTCAAAAAGCTGAGAGGAGCACCGTTTCGGCGGGAATTCAAAAAGCTGAGAGGAGCACCGTTTCGGAGGGAATTCAAGAAGCTGAGGGGGGAACCGTTTCGGCGGGAATTCAAAAAGCTGAGAGGAGCACCGTTTCGGAGGGAATTCAAAAAGCTGAGGGGGGAACCGTTTCGGCGGGAATTCAAAATGCTGAGGGGGGAACCGTTTCGGAGGGAATTCAAAAAGCTGAGGGGGGAACCGTTTCGGAGGGAATTCAAAAAGCTGAGGGAAGGACCGTTTCGGCGGGAATTCAAAAAGCTGAGGAAATGACCGTTTCGGCGGGAATTCAAAAAGCTGAGAGGAGCACCGTTTCGGCGGGAATTCAAAATGCTGAGAGGAGCACCGTTTCGGCGGGAATTCAAAAAGCTGAGGGGGGAACCGTTTCGGCGGGAATTCAAAAAGCTGAGAGGAGCACCGTTTCGGAGGGAATTCAAAAAGCTGAGGGGGGAACCGTTTCGGAGGGAATTCAAAATGCTGAGGGGGGAACCGTTTCGGAGGGAATTCAAAAAGCTGAGGGGGGAACCGTTTCGGAGGGAATTCAAAAAGCTGAGGGAAGGACCGTTTCGGCGGGAATTCAAAAAGCTGAGGAAAGGACCGTTTCGGCGGGAATTCAAAAAGCTGAGAGGAGCACCGTTTCGGCGGGAATTCAAAAAGCTGAGAGGAGCACCGTTTCGGCGGGAATTCAAAAAGCTGAGGGGGGAACCGTTTCGGCGGGAATTCAAAATGCTGAGAGGAGCACCGTTTCGGCGGGAATTCAAAAAGCTGAGAGGAGCACCGTTTCGGAGGGAATTCAAAAAGCTGAGGGGGGATCCGTTTCGGCGGGAATTCAAAATGCTGAGGGGGGAACCGTGTTGGCGGGAATTCAAAAAGCTGAGAGGAGCACCGTTTCGGAGGGAATTCAAAAAGCTGAGGGGGGAACCGTTTCGGCGGGAATTCAAAATGCTGAGAGGAGCACCGTTTCGGCGGGGATTCAAAAAGCTGAGAGGAGCACCGTTTCGGCGGGAATTCAAAATGCTGAGGGGGGAACCGTTTCGGCGGGAATTCAAAAAGCTGAGAGGAGCACCGTTTCGGAGGGAATTCAAAAAGCTGAGGGGGGAACCGTTTCGGCGGGAATTCAAAATGCTGAGGGGGGAACCGTTTCGGCGGGAATTCAAAAAGCTGAGAGGAGCACCGTTTCGGAGGGAATTCAAAAAGCTGAGGGGGGATCCGTTTCGGCGGGAATTCAAAATGCTGAGGGGGGAACCGTTTCGGAGGGAATTCAAAAAGCTGAGAGGAGCACCGTTTCGGAGGGAATTCAAAAAGCTGAGGGGGGATCCGTTTCGGCGGGAATTCAAAATGCTGAGGGGGGAACCGTGTTGGCGGGAATTCAAAAAGCTGAGAGGAGCACCGTTTCGGAGGGAATTCAAAAAGCTGAGGGAAGGACCGTTTCGGCGGGAATTCAAAAAGCTGAGGGAAGGACCGTTTCGGCGGGAATTCAAAAAGCTGAGGGAAGGACCGTTTTGGCGGGAATTCAAAAAGCTGAGAGGAGCACCGTTTCGGCGGGAATTCAAAAAGCTGAGGGGGGAACCGTTTCGGCGGGAATTCAAAATGCTGAGAGGAGCACCGTTTCGGCGGGAATTCAAAATGCTGAGAGGAGCACCGTTTCGGAGGGAATTCAAAAAGCTGAGGGGGGATCCGTTTCGGCGGGAATTCAAAATGCTGAGGGGGGAACCGTTTCGGCGGGAATTCAAAAAGCTGAGAGGAGCACCGTTTCGGAGGGAATTCAAAAAGCTGAGAGGAGCACCGTTTCGGAGGGAATTCAAAAAGCTGAGGGGGGAACCGTTTCGGCGGGAATTCAAAAAGCTGAGAGGAGCACCGTTTCGGAGGGAATTCAAAAAGCTGAGGGGAGCACCGTTTCGGCGGGAATTCAAAAAGCTGAGGGGGGAACCGTGTTGGCGGGAATTCAAAAAGCTGAGGGGGGAACCGTTTCGGCGGGAATTCAAAAAGCTGAGAGGAGCACCGTTTCGGAGGGAATTCAAAAAGCTGAGGGGGGAACCGTTTCGGCGGGAATTCAAAAAGCTGAGGGGGGAACCGTTTCGGCGGGATTTCAAAAAGCTGAGAGGAGCACCGTTTCGGAGGGAATTCAAAAAGCTGAGAGGAGCACCGTTTCGGAGGGAATTCAAAAAGCTGAGGGGGGAACCGTTTCGGCGGGAATTCAAAAAGCTGAGGGGAGCACCGTTTCGGCGGGAATTCAAAAAGCTGAGAGGTGCACCGTTTCGGAGGGAATTCAAAAAGCTGAGGGGGGAACCGTTTCGGCGGGAATTCAAAAAGCTGAGGGGGGAACCGTTTCGGCGGGATTTCAAAAAGCTGAGAGGAGCACCGTTTCGGAGGGAATTCAAAAAGCTGAGGGGGGAACCGTTTCGGCGGGAATTCAAAAAGCTGAGGGGAGCACCGTTTCGGCGGGAATTCAAAAAGCTGAGAGGTGCACCGTTTCGGAGGGAATTCAAAAAGCTGAGGGGGGAACCGTTTCGGCGGGAATTCAAAAAGCTGAGGGGGGAACCGTTTCGGCGGGAATTCAAAAAGCTGAGAGGAGCACCGTTTCGGAGGGAATTCAAAAAGCTGAGGGGAGCACCGTTTCGGCGGGAATTCAAAAAGCTGAGGGGGGAACCGTTTTGGCGGGAATTCAAAAAGCTGAGGGGGGAACCGTTTCGGCGGGAATTCAAAAAGCTGAGAGGAGCACCGTTTCGGAGGGAATTCAAAAAGCTGAGGGGAGCACCGTTTCGGCGGGAATTCAAAAAGCTGAGGGGGGAACCGTTTTGGCGGGAATTCAAAATGCTGAGGGGGGAACCGTTTCGGCGGGAATTCAAAAAGCTGAGAGGTGCACCGTTTCGGAGGGAATTCAAAAAGCTGAGGGGGGAACCGTTTCGGCGGGAATTCAAAAAGCTGAGGGGGGAACCGTTTCGGCGGGAATTCAAAAAGCTGAGAGGAGCACCGTTTCGGAGGGAATTCAAAAAGCTGAGGGGAGCACCGTTTCGGCGGGAATTCAAAAAGCTGAGGGGGGAACCGTTTTGGCGGGAATTCAAAATGCTGAGGGGGGAACCGTTTTGGCGGGAATTCAAAAAGCTGAGGGAAGGACCGTTTCGGCGGGAATTCAAAAAGCTGAGGGGGAACCGTTTTGGCGGGAATTCAGAAAGCTGAGAGGAGCACCGTTTCGGAGGGAATTCAAAAAGCTGAGGGGGGAACCGTTTCGGCGGGAATTCAAAAAGCTGAGAGGAGCACCGTTTCGGAGGGAATTCAAAAAGCTGAGGGGAGCACCGTTTCGGCGGGAATTCAAAAAGCTGAGGGGGGAACCGTTTCGGCGGGAATTCAAAAAGCTGAGGGGGAACCGTTTCGGCGGGAATTCAAAAAGCTGAGAGGAGCACCGTTTCGGAGGGAATTCAAAAAGCTGAGGGGAGCACCGTTTCGGCGGGAATTCAAAAAGCTGAGGGGGGAACCGTTTTGGCGGGAATTCAAAATGCTGAGGGGGGAACCGTTTTGGCGGGAATTCAAAAAGCTGAGGGAAGGACCGTTTCGGCGGGAATTCAAAAAGCTGAGGGGGGAACCGTTTCGGCGGGAATTCAAAAAGCTGAGAGGTGCACCGTTTCGGAGGGAATTCAAAAAGCTGAGGGGGGAACCGTTTCGGCGGGATTTCAAAAAGCTGAGAGGAGCACCGTTTCGGAGGGAATTCAAAAAGCTGAGAGGAGCACCGTTTCGGAGGGAATTCAAAAAGCTGAGGGGGGAACCGTTTCGGCGGGAATTCAAAAAGCTGAGAGGAGCACCGTTTCGGAGGGAATTCAAAAAGCTGAGGGGGGAACCGTTTCGGCGGGAATTCAAAAAGCTGAGGGGGGAACCGTTTCGGCGGGATTTCAAAAAGCTGAGAGGAGCACCGTTTCGGAGGGAATTCAAAAAGCTGAGAGGAGCACCGTTTCGGAGGGAATTCAAAAAGCTGAGGGGGGAACCGTTTCGGCGGGAATTCAAAAAGCTGAGGGGAGCACCGTTTCGGCGGGAATTCAAAAAGCTGAGAGGTGCACCGTTTCGGAGGGAATTCAAAAAGCTGAGGGGGGAACCGTTTCGGCGGGAATTCAAAAAGCTGAGGGGGGAACCGTTTCGGCGGGAATTCAAAAAGCTGAGAGGAGCACCGTTTCGGAGGGAATTCAAAAAGCTGAGGGGAGCACCGTTTCGGCGGGAATTCAAAAAGCTGAGGGGGGAACCGTTTTGGCGGGAATTCAAAATGCTGAGGGGGGAACCGTTTTGGCGGGAATTCAAAAAGCTGAGGGAAGGACCGTTTCGGCGGGAATTCAAAAAGCTGAGGGGGAACCGTTTTGGCGGGAATTCAGAAAGCTGAAAGGGGAACCGTTTCGGCGGGAATTCAAAAAGCTGAGGGGGGAACCGTTTCGGCGGGAATTCAAAAAGCTGAGGGAAGGACCGTTTCGGCGGGAATTCAAAAAGCTAAATGGGGAAGTACGAGAAATGATCAAATCTCCAGGATTTGTCCACATACTTGAGGGCAGGGTGAAGGAACAAAACTTCAATTGAAAGATCTGTGTGAAAATTGAATTTAGTTCTCTCATAGAACATCTCTTCATCGTTTCTTTTCACGTTAAAAAGTTACTTCATTCGGAAAGGCATGCACCCGTCCAAGCGAAAGCCAGCGGGGTGGGCGCGGCGACAGCCGCGACCATCCCGCTGGTATCAAAATATCTCTGAAACTGGGATAGCTGGAAAAAAGTTGTCAACTACAAACATGAATCATGGTGTTTCGAAGGTGATCATGTTACATGATCACCTTCGAATTTCCCATCGTTTTCCAGTTGACACCTTTTTCGCAACCATTCCAGTTTTCGAGTTATTCCGGTTTGAAGGTCCCTTAGCAGAGTTGCACGGAGTTGAAATTTTTTGCTATGGAACTCGGAATACGGAACGCGGAATGAAAATTTTTCTACGGAACACTGAACTAAGAACTCGGAATAGAAAAATTTTTACGGAACTCGGAACTCGGAAGGCGGAACAAAAAGCAACCTGGAACACGGAACTCGGAATTCCTAGCGTCCCCTGGAGGTTTTTCATCCCCTAGTCACAGTTTCTGCTTTCGGAAATGATGTTAAACATCAGAAACTGGGCTCAGTCATAAGAATCTTTCTGTTTTGTCTGTTTTGGGTTTGATTTTGAGAGGGCCCACTTTACGGAATACAGAGTACGGAACTGGGAACAGAAACTTTTTCTGCGGAATTCGGAACTCGGAACGCGGAATAAACAAATTTCTACGGAACACGGAACTCGGAGCTCGGAGCGAAAAAAAACCCCGGAATACGGAACACGGAACTCGGAATTCCGTGCAACTCTGTCCCTTAGGCTTACGGTAGTTTCCTCCGATAAATAACTGCGCACACCCTTTTCGCGGCGAGACCCAATAATAACAAAACGCATCAAACATCATCAACCCCTTCCGTTTCTCGCTCAAATTGCAGTGTAGCATACCCGGAAAACACGTGCGCTTTTTCTCTCGAAAATCCAAATCCGCGTCTCTCACGCTCTCCTCCCATTTTCTTACTGATCTTCTTCGTCAGTGTAGTGTGAAGCCATAGAGATCACGAAGAAAATTGACAATTGGAGGAGTTTGTGTGTGTTTTTGTGCTCACCTGAAGAGACGCAGACGACGTCGGCTCTTCTCGCGACGTCTTCACCCGCCCACCGACGCCTCCTATATAAACTCTGTCCGTTTATCACTTTTATCATTATCTTCCTTTCTCTCCCCGTAATAAATTTTCTTCTAACAAATAACTATTCGAATCTCTAAAATCCAAAACAGGTGTGTCGGAAGTGCGCTCTACTGCTAACTTAGAAAAATTCCAAGTTTCAAGCGTAGTGGAAACGCGCTCCAATGCAAATCTCAGCGAGAATGACAGCAAAATTTCAGGAATGGGCCGTCGAATGAGCTACCCGACGCAGACGGCGATCGTTGTGAGACTGCCGTTCGCGCACCGCTTCGCCATTTCGGGCCAACACAAGGCGTTTGAGACGGTGTGCGAGAAGAGCAAGTGCACTCTGAAGCACGTCGCCTACTTCGAGATATTCGGCGAAGACGTGCCCGATCCGCAACTCAATCGTGTTCATAGACGGGCGTTCCGCGCGGCACTCCGCGTCGAGTCCGTCGAGTGGCGCTTCCATTTCGACGTGATACTCGACAAAATGGTCATGGAGTGCTCGCTGTTTCCGGGCGCGCGCGCCGTTTGCTCCGATCGGAATGTTGCGCGCGCGTCGTTGGACGCGTTGCTCCAGTGTCGCATCGAGCATCTCGAGATTCAGGAGCACGAGTTCACCAGCTACGATTGGACGACGGACGCCACGTGGCACGGGCCGCTTCTCAGACCGCTCGACGTGCCCGCCAAACTGCGCGCGCCGCGCGGAATGGTCGTCACGTGGCGATGCAATCGGCACAGTCAGTGGAACACGGTGAAGGCGTTCAAGGAGCTGCCGTTGAAACGGTTCGAGCTCGTCGACCTCGTCGGATTCGGGCCGCTCGTTTCGTGCAGCAAGGTGCGTGTGACCGCTTGTTCAGAACGATTTCACTCCATTTTTCTCGAGAATCGGCTAAGAATACCAAATTCTGCCGCTCGCCAAATTTCGAATTTCGCGCCAAGTGTACGCAAACACCAAAAAGGGGCGGGGCTCAAAAAACGCATTAGCGTATACTTTGAAAGAACTTTTCGTAAATCGACACCAAACCGTCTCTTTGCTGCAAGACGCAGAAAATTATGAAATAGACGACAGCGGGTTTCTAGGCCATGCCGAGAAAAATCGAATTTTAAAACTTGTGGAATTTTACTAAAAAATGACCTAAAACCCCTGCTGTCAGATTCCAAATTTCAAATTTCGCGCGAAGAGAAATTGAGATGAATTCAGTGAAAGCAATGATGCAAATGCGCTGCAGTGCAAATTATTTTTTTTTCTAGAAAATGTGGTGGAAGTGCGCTCCACTGTCAGATTTCAAATTTCCGAATTTCGCGCCAAGTCCAACGGAGCGCGTTTGTCAAGAAACAGAAAAAAAGACACTTACAAGTGTTTTGCAGGCGTGGAAGGCGGAAGAGTTGGTGGTCCACAGCGGTCCCGTGACAATTTGGGACATTCATTGCAGCGCCAAAGTTGTCGGGCTCGCCTTCAAAGCGACAATGCAACTGATCTCGTTGGAGCCGTTCGTGACACTTTGCTCCGTGAGCCCACTTTCCGCCTTTCGATGTTCGCTAGTCTGAAATTGTTTCAGCATCTCGTTGATCAAGACCTCGAAATCGGCTCGTTCTACACAGGCATTTATCGCAAAAACGCGAAAAACGGCGAGGAACTTCTCGAGAGACTTTTGCAAAAATTTCCCGGCGCCGAAGAGAAAAACGTTGGTTTCGAGAAGAGGTTGGCGAGAAATTCGACCAACCGAATTATCGATTTTTCAGAAACGGGCTAATAATTCGCAAACATTTCGCGTTCATCGTCGCCGTTTTCCACAATTATTTCGAGCCGCCGACCGAGGAAACCGAACGATTTACTGTGATAAAACTTCCGCCTTCTGACCTCGAATCTTGATTTTTTTTAAATTTTAAATTTTTCTATAAATTTTTGGTTTCTCTACAGAATCGAATGGGCTTGTCAAATTGAAATGTAAAAAAAAAAACCGAACCAAAAAAATTCGGAAACTCGGAAAAATCACAAGATTTTTTTCAGTGATCGTTTTAGATATTTAAATATTTCGTGCTCGAAAAAGTGACAATATGGGCAGAAAGCCATATTTTTGAGGGGAAAATTCCGGAAAAAAAACAGCAGAATTGGCCTGATTTCGGTGGAAATTTTCAAATTTTTTCGAGAGTTATAGCTTTAAAAAAACGCTCAAAATGGTCCGTTCGATGGATGATTTTATTTTTTCGTCCACAAAACAGTGTCACAAAACCTGTCACACTTCACGCGACAGCGTCGATGTACAACAGTTTTCGTGGGATACTCGTTAACCGATCGAACTAGCAGTGAGGACTTTTTCAGGTTTTCCTTTTTTAGGGAGCAGCGTCATTTTATAGACAACAAAATTGTGTATCGAATGAGCCAGAAACGGGCTCGAACGGACCACTTTGAGCAATGTCACGAGTGTTCAAAATTGGCGGCAGCTGGGTGTGTGAGACACCTCCACTACTGACCAGGTTCAGAGCTATTGGCCAGAGTTGCACGGAGTAGAAATTTTTTTCTACGGAACTCGGAATACGGAACGCGGAGTAAAAGTTTTTTTACGGAAGTCGGAACGAGGAACTCGGAATAGAAAAATTTTTACGGAACTCGGAAGGCGGAACAAAAAGCAACCCGGAATACGGAACTCGGAACACGGAACTCGGAATTCCTCGCATTTCTGCACCGTCCCCTGGAGGTTTTTCATCCCCTAGTCACAGTTTCTGCTTTCGGAAATGATGTTAGACATCAGAAACTGGGCTCAGTCATAAGAATCTCTCTGTTTTGTCTGTTTTGGGTTTGATTTTGAGAGGGCCCACTTTACGGAATACAGAGTACGGAACTCGAAATAGAAACTTTTTCTGCGGAACTCGGAACGCGGAATAAAAAAATTTCTACGGAACACGGAACTCGGAATTCCGTGCAACTCTGCTATTGGCTGAAATCTCGACTCGGTGGCATGAGAACCGCGTCCTCTCAATTACCGTGTGCGAGGTCACCGCCAATTAGCGGAGAGCACGGTGCCCCCCTCCCATCGATACGGCGGACGTCGACTAATTGCGCGCGCCCTTGTCACCTCTCACCAATTTGCTGTGCGGTCTCAGATAAGATCTTTGGAGGATGTGCCGTGCACCGTGACGGAAAGTTCTCGCACCTGCACACTGGCTCGGCGAGCCACGCCCACTTGAAACAGGAATGGTGGTGCGCGATAGTTATTCAATTCATATTCTCGACGACACCTAATACTCGAAGATGGCGCACAACGGAGTCTCAACCAACCACTTCCTGAAGGAGGAGCAGCGACGGCGTCGGATGAGCCTGCACGACGCGCAGACACTCGCCAAGGAGCACTTTCGACGGATGAAGGAGGAGGACGGACGGTGGAACGGCGAGCGGATCGCGCACATTGACGCTCTGATCCGCGAGGCGCACGGCTCGCCGTACGAGGTGGACCTGCACTTCATGTCGGTCCGCGGAGCGCAGCGTCTCGTCGCCGACGCGATCGACGCTGTCCGCCGGCGGCAGCAGTGCGGCGAGAACCGCGAGAACCGCGTCCGGATCGTCACCGGCGCCGGCAACCACTCGGCCGGTGGCGTCGGAAAGATTCGGAGGATGGTGGCGGCGATGGTGACGAGGATGCGGATGTCGTGCAAGGTGATCAACAACGGATGCATCCTTGTGGCGGTTCGCACCTAGACGACACGCAGTCACAGGAGAAGGACGACGAGGTGAGTAGCCACGAGGGTGTCACGCTTTCTAACTCTTCGCTGTTTTCAGAATCCAAGATGACTGTCGAAAGACGACCCGCTTCAATAGATCAACGAGGAATTCCGAGCAATGCTACAGGACGCTTCACATTCTGTCGGAGCCGCAGAAGCTCGTCACTGAGACCCTCGCAAAGGTTCGATAAGATCAAGATCACTGGGATCGGAAACTGATCAACGCCATTTTTAATTGTAAATATATTATATAGAATTTCGTTTTTAGCTTGTTTCTTAGATTTTTCTGTTGTTTTTTTTCTGTGATTTTAGTTTTGTAATCGATAAAAATCGTCGTTTTTTTTCGATCAATCTTCAAAAACTCTCTTGTTCTCGTAAATCTACACAAAAAATTTCATTGCGAAACTTTGAATTTGAGCTAAAAATGGCATGTACACGTGGAATCACAGACGAAAAGACAGGGGGCGACGAGTAGTCCGTTTCAATCAACTCTAATCGGTTTCCAGATTCGTTTCGAGACCACCCGCCGCTTTCTGCTCCTCTTGTTTCAGCAGCGTCGAGGCGACGATGCCGGCGAAAAGGATGATTCCCATCCACGAGTTCGACTTGAACTTGTTCCAGCAGTCGGCACCGTTGTCGATGTCGACGGTGCCGATTTGCCAACCGAGTTGGGCCGACGTGGCGGCGAGTGCCACGTAGTACGGCCACGTCTGATCACTCGCCAAACCGCACGCCGTCAACGAGGCCACAGTGCCGACGCCGAACGCCGACAGCCACTTTTTGGTGTCCGCGCCGAGCCGCAACGCCGTCGATTTGACGCCAATCATGATGTCGTCGGCTTTGTCCTGACAATCGGAATCGTTAGTTCTCGGCTGAGCGCGATTACTACCGCGCGACGTTTCGCAACCGAAATGGTTGCGAAACGTCGCGTGTTTGGAGGGGAGATGTTTGTGTGTTTGTGTGTGTGTGAGAGGGGTGGTGGTGGTTTTGGTCTCCTAGGCATGCAAAGTTCGAGTCTCACAAGAAAGAGGGGAGGAACGGACCGCGACGCGGCTCTATGACGCGTCGCGGTTCGTGGCGACACACTGCAAAACGAAACGAAACGAAACGAAAAAAAGAACAACACGGAAGATGGCAAGCAACCTGATGAGCGTAGATGGTATCATAGACGAGAGTCCATTGGAGCGCCGCCGCATACATCCAGAACGGCGCCGCCGAGGCGAGATCGCCGCGCATCGCCGACCACCCGAGAAGGGCGCCCCAGTTGAATGTGAGTCCTGTGGCGAGTAGGTGTGGTTTTTGGGTGCACGAGGGAGGAGAAGGAGAAGGAGGAGAAGATAAGAGAGACAAGCTAGCTACCATTGATTTGAAAACCATCAAGAGACCAGAGACAAACGGGCGATCGGGTCCCGCCACGAAAAGAAAGCGGGTACCATAAACTTTTCTCCGAATAATCCTATGCGCCTTTAAACTCATCGTTCGAATCGCGCTTTCTTGGAGAAAATTTTAGGTGCCCGTTTGTTAAAATCGAAAGTGCGATTCGAAACATTGAGATTAAAGGCGCACGGGGTTATTCGGAAAAAGTTTATGGTGGCGCGTTATTTCGTGGCAGGACCCGCCGTCAAGTGACTCTCGATGTGTTCAAACCAGAATCGCACGGGTAGACCTAACTTTTCTTGCGGTGAATTCAAAGAAAATGAGCCGGTTGAGATCTATTGGATGAGGCAAAGAGCGTCGGAAAATTTTAATTGAAAAGAAAATTTCTCTGATTTTTCTCAAAGTTTTGAAAAATTTATCTGATTTTTTTCAAATTTTCGAAAAATCTTCACGGCTTTTTTAGTCCCGTAAGATTTTTTAAAAATAATTTTGAGAAAAATCAGAGAACTTTCCAAATGTTTCAAAAAATGTTTTTTCAAACTTGCACAACTCGCTTCAAAATCAATATTTCCAGACGCTTTTTGTTTCATTCAAACAATTTCAAAAACCGCTCTTTTTGTGATAACTGCACTAATTTTCCAGGATTCACCGCAGATCAGTTATGTCCACTAGTGTGCAACTTTGTCACGTACTACGTACAATCTACCAAGCTATTCGTTCTACCGAATTTCAACGTTTCATTGCAGGCACCACCCCATTCGGGCTTGTCTGGAAGTGTCGAATAAAGTTCCAGACACGCCCTCACATCATCACCGCACCACGGTCCAATAGTACAGAGAAACCGACCGACCACAACAAAATACACATAAAAACCAGTGGAGAGTGCGACGAAATCGGAGAAACTTTCGGGCGAATCACGATTTGAACACTGTGTGCCGTGCGGTTTTCGCTTTCACCGTAGAACCTTATGATAGGGCCTTTTCCCCTCAGTAGGTTGATTAGAACTGGGACGAATTGGAACTGGGACAGATTAAAACTAAGATAATTCTTTTTGTAACGCAAGGTACCCAAAAAGTTAATAAAAAACCATGGAAAGCAAACACGCTCCACTGATAACGGTTCTAATCCGTCCCAGTTCCAATCCGGCCGAGTTCTATTCCGGGGTACTGCCGAAAGTTGTCAACTACAAACATGATCAGCTGGAAATTTCCCATTGGGTGTCGAAAATAGAAGAGTCATCTACAGTTAAGTGTAGACATATTATAAGATCGCGCGAGGAAGCTCGGACTCTATTGACACGCCCCTTTTTGGGTCTCCAACGGAAAAAAAGGCACTGACAACTAATTGCGCCTCCCTTTAAAATCTTTTGTTTCTATCGCAACACTAGAATCACTGGTTTCGAGAGTTGCACATAATAACGTGCCGGGCCGAACCGACTGAACCCAAAGCCCGTGTTGAATATTTCCTATCGGACTTCGGTGATCAGGGGACACTTTTTCAAAAAATTTCTAGTTGTTGTACCCCATTAAATTCTAGGAAACCTTCTGTAATCCCTATTTTGAGACTATTCCCGATCATTTTGCTCGGCCCGGCTCGTTGCAACTCTCCTGATTTCGGCTCCCTGTAACATTCAAATGGGGCACTTTCACGGTCCTTCTATCATAGGGTGATTACGGTAGAATCTGCACTTTTGCGTCACGGTGCACACACACACACAGATGTTCCGATGTTTCTCTCCGATTGCGTCAAACGTTCCACCCCGAAAAGCGAGGGAACCCCCCTGATATTTCCATTGATGCATTTATCTACCTGATGACTATAAATAGTGTCGTAGATGACCGTGTGCAGGATGGTGGCCGCGTAGAGAGGCAAGAAGACGGACGGCCCACCACAAGAGTCGAGGCCGCCGCCGCCCAACTCGGCCCACGCTATCAGCACACTCCAGTTTAGGGTGGCACCTGCAACCGAATTCTCTCTCTGTCGCGTCCGGACAATCGAGACACAAAATCAGAAAGTGACGGATCGGAAGTGGGGAGAGGAGGCGGGGTTTCGCGTAGAGAAAGAGAGAGAGAGAACCAAAGAGCAAAACAAGGAAACGGAGCTAACCGAGAACAAACTGCGGCCAGTAGGTGTATCGTTTCGCGAGCGGATACCCGACGACCAGAAGCATCGACGACGCGCCGACGGCCACACTGAAACACACCGAACCTTCCGCGACAAGGGGGCTCCAGTCGAATACCGACGCTCACCTGTACCAGTTCAACTGCAGAAGGATGGCCAACGAGGCGGAGAGAAGGCCGGCGAGCAGTCCGACGGCCTGTTTCTCGCTGAGCGATCCGCACGCCAGCGGTCGCAGTTTGGTGCGCTCCACCCGTTTGTCGAACTCCTTGTCCCACAGATCGTTGATGACGCATCCGGCGCTGCGCATCAGAAACGCGCCGGCGCCGAACAACGAGAGCATGTAGACGGAGGGCAGGTGGCCGGCGGGCGCCGCCATCGCTATGCTCCACGTGCACGGCCAGTAGAGGAGCCACGTGCCTGAAACAGAATATGAATGGGAATTCGGATTCCGCCAGTGGCGCTTGTTTTGGCGTATGCCAAGCGGACGGACTCAAATCGGCCCGAACTTGTCTATTTCAGGCCGTGGTCCGATTCGGCCCACTTCCCACCAAATCAGGCCGGCCTAGACCGTTTTTCGGGACCAAAAAGTGCGAAAAACTCACCGATCGGCTTATCCACTCGCATTATTTGCAGATAGGGTTTCAAGTTGGGCGGCGAGGCGGCCACAAGACTGCTCGCCGACGGAATCACAATCGAACGGTGCGATGCGCTGAAATCGGGCTCATTTTCAGACATTTCGCAGCCGACGGACGGACCTCGTCGAGATGTGTCGCTTCTGATCATCTGGTGACGAGTGCCACGCGGCGGCGACGTGATTCTGAAGTCCGACGAACGTCGACGTCGACGAGCAGCTCCATCTTCCCAGACCCACAAACCTGACTATCATCTTTTTGATTACGAGCCTCTGAAAATCAATCGATACTTGGAGGGGGCGGGGCTTGTTTTGGGCAGCAAGACAATAGATATTTCGCAGGAAGATAGGGCTAAAGACCTAGAAAAATTCAGGAGATATTGAAAACTTTTTTTTAAAATCAACAACAATTTTCATTGAAAACGAAACTAGGAAGGAAGGAAAAAGGCGGGCAAAGTGGGGGTGATAACAAAAACAGACAAAAAAATGGTGAAAAATTGGAAATAACAAGCGAAACATCGATGAGTACGTGCAGAAACAGAAGCGGCGGCTCGGCGGAGCATCTCTCGTCGTCTCGACTCTCTCAAAACTCCATACTATCTTTTTTCCGGCCGTCGACGACCACCGACGTGATGAGATGTCCGTCCTCGGTCTCTTTCGACTCGAGCTCGCGTCGGATTTCCGGCGAGATGAGGTAGTGACCGTGGAACTGCAAGAATCGCTGTTTTCGATGGGAAACGCTTCTATTTTAACGATTTTTGATCGGAAAAACTGGGTTTCAGGCCAGTTTTCGAGCGAAAATCGCCGATTATCGGTGAAAACTGACTCGAATCAGCTCGTGAATGGCGGCCTTCTGCTCGACGCTCAAATCGTTTTTGTATCGTTGGCACAGTGACAAGAGGCACTGATGCCACAGCACGGGCATGTCTCGTTCGTCGGTTTTGAGGCGGATGAAGTGGTTGACGACGGCGTCGAGTGCGCGGTACGGCAGCGCGTACTTCTTGTCGATCAGGGCGCGCAGGAACACCGAGTTCGAACCGGTGTACTCCATTTCGGCGATCTGCAAGAAAGGAACGGACGTTTTGTGATGTGGCAGTGATTTAAAATTGCCACGTCACAGCTAGAAATGAAGGCGTGACGTGGCACTACAATTTCTACTTTAAAATCCTCGAACTGAGAGTTTTTTGATAGGCAATTCAGCAGAACTAACTGGAAATTGATCAGATTCTTCTCTTCGCTTCAAATCACTGGTGACTTTAAGCGAAGAGAAGAATCTGATCATTTTGTAGACTGCCTAATATCTTGAGTTCCATGACATGGCACCGCCACTTCATACCCACACACAGACACGATTCCCCTTACACAAAGCATCGCGGCGGCCGAGTGCTGAAGCGGAATCGGCACTTTCGTGAGCACCGAGCTGAAGATGACTGCCTCGCGAAGCGTACAGCTTCCCGACTCGACGAGCGGCAGAATGAGGCCTTTGAAGAAGGCGTTCGGCTTGTAGATCGCTTTGCACAACGCCTGATACAGATGATAGTTGAGCTTCTTGAACTCGTCAATGTCGTCGCGAAGACGTGGCAGCAGCACGAGTGTGTAGAACCGCTGGCACATCTTCGGATTCATGTTCGACGCGAACAACCGCGTCGCCTGGTACATCGCCGCCGCCGTCCACGTCTCCGGCTTTGTGATGCTGGAAAAACAGGGACTATCACATGAAACTGCGGAGAATCGCGTCCTACAATAGAATCTGCTCCCAATTCTTCATCTTCGGAATGATTTTGAACGCCTTCGGCACTTTTCCACTGCGATACTTGGAGAGCACTTGCCCGATCTGCTCGTACATCTCCACAACCTCCGGATCCATTTCGCGCATCTGAAATCGGTGAATTTTGGCTGAGAACTCCCGCAGAATCACTCGGCTCTCACATTGAACTCATTCGGATCCACCTGACTCAACGCCAGCTCAGCGTCGTTCTGTTTTGCCTCGATTTTCGCCTGAAACCCGCCGGAAATCAATAAAAAGCCGCCATTTTTTTAAACAATAAACCTGAATAATATCATACAAAGTGTTCATTTGGGCGGCATCTTTCTTCAAAAACCTCGCCAAATCCGCCTCGTCTTCAGGATTCAGCTCCTGAAATTCGAGTTTTCATCCGATTTCCGCCTTCTTCCCACCACAATCTGATCCTCGAACCCGTTGTCTTCCTCCTCTTCTTCTTCCTCTTCCTCGTCCGATTTGTCGCCCGAATCACCTCCCAACCAGCTCTGGCGCTGCCTGAAACCAGAAAATTGCGCTTGAAATTCAAGAGTTCCGCGGAAAACAGAGGATTTCGAATGGATATCCCCCGTAAGTCGCGAATTTCCGCACCTTTTCGGAGTTTTCGAGGCCTCTCCGTCGCCTTGCTGCTCTGCGGCCTCTTCCAGCAGCTGCTTGCGCGCCTCGCTCAAAATTTTCGACGAAAGCGAGTCGGGAACGAACTGGAAATATTGATTTTTGCGGTAGTCACTTGAAAATTGGCTGTTGTCAAGGGTTTTCGCCGGAATTTTCGTGCTTTATGGAGATTTTTCGGAGAAAAATTGATTTTTGACAGATCTACTCTAGGAAAATCGGTTTTTCTTGCGATTTCCTCGAGGAAAATAGATTTTTCCGGTGATTTTCAGTGTTTCCGAACCTCATCGGTCTCCGAATCGCCGCGTTTCCTCTTTTGTTTCAGACGGAGCTCGTCTCGCTGTTTTGCCACGTTCCCCGCCTCCAGCTGATTGTCCAGCGGAGCATTGGCCGACAATTTGTCTCCTTTTCCTTTCAAATTCCTTTTCACCATGTTACTGAAACCGTTTTAGTGATAATTTTGTGTATTAGTGACTTCTGAGAAATATTCCAAGAAGGTTGCGAGCCTGTGTGGTTGAAAAGAAGTCAAATTGCTGAGATTAACATACGCGATTTCATTTATCCAAAAGGCGTTAGACAAGAGAGGAAGAAAAATAAACTTGTCAACGGAAGACGAGTTAGGGGGAAAGGAGAGGGGAGGGGAGCAATACTAAACTATGAAAAAAGAACAAGAGACACGGTTACAGGAGAAAACAAGAAAAGATTTCAGGTGAATTTTGAACGAATTGCAAAAGAATTTTTGGGGAGGGGAGAGTATGCCGGTACTAGAAAGAGTCTTTCCAAGAGAATGAAATCACGCATAATTTAAAAGGTATAGGAGGGGGTGGGAGGAGAGAGGACAACAGATAACATGGATAAATATGAAAAGAGAAATAAGGAGGAGGATAGTGTGGGACAGAGACAAACGGTTCTTTAAAAAAATATGGGTTCGGGCGGGATGGTGTAAAGTTATTAGACGAGATCGGCGATCGAGTCTGGCATCTCCTCGATGTTGGTGGTGTAGTACGTTTCGATCTCCTTCAGTTGACGAGCATCATTGTCGGTGACGAAGTTGATGGCAACTCCCTTGCGACCGAAACGTCCCGAACGTCCGATACGATGAATGTAGTTCTCACGGTTGGATGGGAGATCGTAGTTGATAACCAAAGACACCTGAAAACAAAATTTTGAATTTCCAATCAGAGTGAGCAGAAATTTAATCTTCTTACCTGCTGGACGTCGATACCACGAGCCAAGATGTCGGTGGTGATAAGAACACGGGAGGATCCAGAACGGAACTCGCGCATGATGACATCACGCTCAGTCTGTTCCATGTCTCCGTGGAGGCACGAAACAGTAAACTGATTGCTGGTCATCTGCTCAGTGAGCTGGTCGACCTTCCTACGGGTGTTACAGAAGATGACAGCTTGAGTGACGTTAACAACGTTGTAGAGATCGCAGAGAGTGTCGAACTTCCACTCATCCTTCTGGACGTTGATGTAGAATTGTCGGATACCTTCAAGGGTAAGCTCGTCCTTCTTGACAAGGATGCGAATTGGGTTGCGCATGAAACGGTTAGTGACATCGAGAACCTCAGACGGCATGGTAGCCGAGAGAAGGACGACCTGCACGTCATTTGGCATCGAGCGGAAGACCTCGTAGATCTGGTCCTTGAATCCGCGCGAAAGCATCTCGTCGGCCTCGTCAAGAACGAACATCTTGATCTGGGAGGTGTCCAGAGCGTTTCTGTTGATCATGTCGTTGACACGACCCGGAGTTCCGACGACAACGTGGATTCCGTTCTCGAGCTTGCGCTGATCGTCGCGAACGCTGGTTCCTCCGATGCACGGAAGAATGTTGACGTTGAGGTACTCTCCAAGAGCGCTCATCACTTTTTGGATCTGAAAATCGATAAAATATTGATGTTCCTATTTCTCCCAATGAATCTCACCTGTTGAGCCAACTCTCTGGTTGGAGCCATCACGAGAGCCTGAACACGCGCGTCGGTGTGATCGATTCTCTGCAGAATCGAAACCGAGAACGTGGCAGTCTTTCCGGTTCCAGACTGAGCCTGGGCGATAACGTCCTTTCCGGTGGTGCATGGAACGATGGCGCGCTTCTGGATAGCTGACGGCTTCTCGAAACCGAATCCGTAGATTCCGCGGAGAAGTTCCTCCTTAAGCTCCATGTCGTCGAAAGATTCGACGACTTGATCGTAGTTGCCCTCGATCAAGCCGTCGGCGTCGACCATCGAAGATCCGTTCACATCATTTTTCGCATCGGTCATGACAAGTGGGTGTAAAAGTTAAAAATTAACTTTTGAACGTGCGATTGATTTACTGAAATAAGCGAAACTTCACAAATAGCTCAAAAATCGAAGAAAAAACGGCTGAGAAATATGACGAAATATACCGTATAAAGGTCCTAAAAAATCCAATAAACCTGATTAACCGGTCTTTCGGACAACATTTTTGGAAAAATAAGATGAGTTCGAACGCGCAAAATTTTATTATTCCGGTGAAAACCAAAAAATTGCGCGGAAACGGTCAAAAATGAGAGGGAAATGCGCTGCAAAAATCGAAACCGCCCCAAAACTGAGGGCCAAATCATTCGAACACCGACGGGTCTCGCCACGAAAACGGTGTGCGGTGGAGCGCGTTTGCAGACTCTTCTCTTTATTTTTTCTTTTTTATCGCTCAACTCGTTTCTGACGTTGAAAATCGAGTTTTTGGGCGTTTTTTGAATCTTTTTTTCAAAAAATGCATAATTTCCATAGAATTCTACTCAAATTCATCGATTTCTAACATCAAAACCAATTAAAAGCCGCAGAAAAACGAGAAAATTCGCAGGGCAGGAAAAACCGAAGAATTTAATGATTTCTCCTTGAAGAACTCGAAAAATCTCTACCGTTAATTAACTAAAAGTGAAGCAGAGCGCTTAATTGAAAATTTCGGCGCGCAACAGCACACCACGCCATGTTTGTCGTCGGAAGTTCCGACGACTCGGAACGACATAACTTTCTCCAGGATAAGAATTTTCACGCAATCTGAAAATGAGAAAAGCAGAGATAGGTTTTCTTTATCCCGAAATCTTGTTTTAGTTGAGCTTCCATCGAAAAATGGCTCATTTAGTGGCCGAGCCGACAAAATCGGCCACTAATCGCGGTCTAGATCGATGGATTCTCAATATTTATTGGGTTTTTGTGCGAAAATTCCGATTCTGGAGAGAGTTAAAAGTCGTAAAATGTGCATTCCGCCAATTACTAAGTATTAGGAGGGAAAACAAGAGTGGAATGGCGAGAAAAGAGGGGTATTAGAGAGCGAGGGAGAGAGAGCGCGCTCGCTCGCAATGTGAGCCGAATGAGACGGCCCAATTCGGATGGGTGTGACACCATCGGGCCTTCTGGCGAGAACGGACCAAAGAGCACCTGTTCCGAAGCCAATCTAGGGATCTATGGGAGATCAATTAGTCGCTCCATATGGTCTTTTTCGGTGCAAATTGCCAAATTACAGGGCGGAAAACGGGAATCGGTGAAGAGAACAATGGCGAAGACTCTTGAGAAACCTTGAGAAACCTTAAAATTGAACCATTCCCACAAAAACGCATAAATCTGCCGCCCCCTTGTGCTTCTTCGCTCACACTCTTATTGACATAAATCTCGATGGGAGATTCCGCGCGGACACCGCGCGGAAACATTACACTCGCCTCCCCCCGCGTTCCGCCTCTCGTCGCGTCCCGGAATATGGCCGAGAAGCCAACTCATTTATCGATTTTTGTCCGTCCTCGCGGATTTGTAGTGTTTTCGATTTCAGAATGAGCCAATACACTCCAAGTGGCCGTCGGCGACCGATTACACGAACGGAAGCCGAGGAGCGCGCGCTCGACAAGATTTCCAGAGAGGTGGGGGACGCGAAAATACGCTGAAAAACGCGCGATTTCTCGCCATTCATTTTCCTGCCGCAAGTTTTCCAAAAAAAGTGCGTTTTTGATAGGCGGAAGCGCGAATGAAGCTGAAAAGGGAGACACGCGAGCAGGCGAGACAGGGCCGGTACCAGCTGTTGGAGAAGAAGGTCGAGGAGGACGCCGAGGCCTATCGACACGATACTGCCGTGAGTTGCGGGCTGGAAAGTGTGAGAGTGGAAAATTTTTCTGAAAATTTCAAATTTGAAAAATTATCTCAAAAAATGTCAGTTTTGTTTGGAGTTTGCTCGCAAACTTCTGTGCTATTTTTTCAAAATTCCAGCTTTTACCAAACGTTTCGAAAAAAAAATATTAATTTCAATAAATTTTTGAAAAAATTTCTCGAATAACTGCTGTGAAACTCAATTTTAAAATCGATCGAAAAAAAATTTAAAATTTCAAAAAAAAAAAAAACTTCAGTCTTGGAATGCCCGTTTTCTGCAGTTTCTAACCCATTTTCTTTCGATTTTCCACACTAATTTTCAGTCAACCTCTAACACGAACGGAGTTTCCGCTAATCAGACCCAGCAACAGTTGCATGTGAGTGAAATTGAGCCCGAGCCATTCAGGAGCTCACTGATTTTCCGGTGTTTTTTTCAGGACAAAGTCATCGAATTACAAGATCGCGTTCAGCAGGTCATGTTCCTCTATTCGCAGTTGGACAACGAAAAGTCGACTCTTCTCTATGAGGTATTTCGGTTTTTTTTTTTCAAATTTTCAAATTTTAATTTTTTGTTCCGTTTTTTTCCAGCTGATTCTAGAACTGGAAGGGATTTTTTTCTAAACAATTTTTAAAAAATTCTATTTCTCATTTTTTTTCCAAATATTTCCAAAATTCGATACAAGTTCATGGATTTTGTCAACTTTTGAATTTTGAATTTTTAAAATTTGAAATCAAAAGTTTTGTGTTTTCGAACAGAGCGATAAGCGTTTAGAAAAAAGGAATACATTTAGGAAAAACAATTTTTTTTTTCGAATTTTTAAAATTTTTCCAAAAATCGCTTCGAAATCCATAGAATTTCTCCAATATTTAAGTTTAAATTTTCAAATATATTAAAAATTATAATTTCTCAATTAAAAAAAAAACGATTGAAAAATTGTCTAATTTTTACCAATTCAAAATAACTTCCTTGTTTTTTCAGCTCCAAATATTCACCATTTTTCCAAAATCTCAAAAAAAAAAGGCCCAAAATTCGAGTTTGCAGGTGGATTTGCTGAAAGACGAGCTGGAGGAGAAGGACGCCTCGCTGAACCTGTCGTCTCGCGAATGTCGTGATTTGACGAGCGAAGTGAAGGCGTTGCGACGGACCATCGAGGCGTTTCAGGCCACGCAGCAGCAGTTGAAACACGAAATCGCGCAGCGCGATCAACTCATTCAAGTGAGAACCCGGGTTGAACTTATAAAAAAAACCCCAGAAACAAATTCAATGTTTCCCGAAAAATTTCCCGATGGTTTTTTCCCCCACATTCCTGATGAGACCCCCCTTTTTTCATTAACAAAATATAAAAAACTTCCCGTTTTCCGGGGGAAAATCATCAGTACAAATTGGAAAATTTTGAAAAGTAATGAGGGGGGGGGGGGGGGGGGGGAGGGGGAGGCAACCGATTTCCGACGAAAAATCTGGAAGAATTGATAATCCAACAAGAATATTCTAGGAGAACGGTCTGTGTCTGGTCGAGGAGGACCCCGAAGACGACGGATCCGAATCGACGAACACCGCTTCCGGCGAAATGTGAGCGCCCCCACTCGAATCTGTTTGAAACCGGAAGCACCACGGAATAGAACTCAATTTCCCATTAGATTGCGCGCGTATGGGTGTTTTAAAAACATTTGTACACGCGCAGAAAGTGCAGAAAAACCGTGCCGCACACCGTTTTCATCGTTAGAAAGTTGAAAAAAATTAACATTTTAATGAGAAGAGTCGCGACAGTGAGAAATGAGAAGAGTCGCGACCGACGAAGAACGCTCAATTCAGTGCTCTTTTTCAGCCGTTCCGGACCTTATTTGTTCAAACGCGAGACGATTCGACTCGTGGATCGAGTCGTTCCGGGCGCCGCGACGCTCGACGAAAAGATTCAGAAGCTCATCGACACGGTAGGGCCCATCCCCCAAAATTGATCGAAAATTAAAGGAATTTTGTGAAATCTGAGAGTTTTCACATAAAAACCACTAGAGTTCCAGCCAGAAACTTGCTTTTTTCGGCGGGTTTTCAAAACAAAAAAACACACACTCTCTCGATTTTCCAGAACAAAAAGATGCGAAAAGACTACGAGGAGCTGGAGCAGACGATTTACACGCAGAGGCACGCGCGAAACGCGAGAGACTCGACGAGTGTCGTGCCGAATCAGGGCGTCGACGATGTGAACAGTGAGTAGTTTGAGAGCCGAACAGAGAAAATCAATTTCTGATAAGCTCCGCCCTCGAGAGTCGCAATTCCTCTTGAATCGTCGGTATTGATGGGCGATTTGGTAGGATTCACCCGAGAAAAGTATGGTTATTCTCCACTCCGAAAGTCTTCGGCCCGGCCCTTTTACGGGCCGTAGATTTCTGAAGCGCAGAAAAAACAGAAAAACTTTCATAAAATTTCACCGGATCCCCCCTCAAAATACTGATTTATAAGAATTTTTTTTGAAATTCTAAAAAATTCATTCAAAATTAGCGATCCCAAAAAGAGGGCGGAGCCAATTCGAAAATTAATTTCTAATTTATTTTTCTCCCCTTTCGAAAATAGGATACATTCGGGAAGACATTCTGAGAAGACAATTCAGTAAGAAACGCAAGATGTCTATAGTCGTATTTTGTGTTTTTTTATTTTTCTCTTCCTCTATCTTTTTTTTTTAATTTTTGGTGATTCGTACCTTCTCTATCGCTGATATTTTTCGATTCGTTCGTCGGTTTTTTCTTTCGCTCGCTTCGAAAATGCATGCTCCTATGCGTTTTTCGTGGAAATCGCCTGGAAAAATAAGGAATCAGTTGGGAAAAAACCAGAGTTTTGCTGTTTTTTTTTTTTTTTTGAAAACCGCCAGATTTGGCTAGAATTTTTTTAAAAATTGGGGAGAAATTTGATATTTTCATTTTCAAACATTTGTGATTTTTTTGTGACTAAAGTTTTTGAAGAGTCAATGATTTCTAACATTTTTTGCTGTTTTTTCGAAAATTAAAAAAAAAATGATCGATTGACTATAAAAAAATTTTCCGAAATTTTTTATGAAAAACCCGAAAATTTGAGTTTCCTCTGTTTTTTTCTAATTTCCAAAAAAATTGCGAAAAATAAATTGAAAAATCATTGACTTTTCGAAAATGTTCACAAAATTCTTGATATTTTCAGTTGTTTCAACGTTCTCCCAGCTTAATGGCATTCCGAATTTTGCAGAAGACGCCGCGAAACATTTGGCGGAGATGAAGCTCAAAATGCAGGATTTGGAGCGCGAGAACACGAATCAACAGGGCAACGTGATCCGAATGGAGGGGCAGATGAAGCGGTACAAGACGAACGCGGACGCGGCGGAAAAGGAGCTCGACGAGCTGAAGACGCAGATGCGGCAGATCAAGAAGGAGTTGCGCGACAAGGAGAACGCGCTCGACGAGCAGAAGGAGACGAACAAGCATCTGCAGAGTCGGCTCGAGAAAATGCGCATGCAGAGGACCGGGCGACCGCTTTGAAACCCCTATTTTTATGGAACTGGAAAAATCATCGAGAGTCCACAGTAAAACTGGCCGGCTTTCAGGTCTCGCCACGAAAAACAAGGGGTACCATAAACTTTTCCCCCCTTTTCTCGTTTCGAATTGCCAAAGTTTTTTGAAAAATTTGATCCTAAAAAACGCTTTTTTCAAACAGATCATTTAAAGGCGCAGACGATTATTCGGGAAAAGTTTATTGTACCCGGTTTTTTTCGTGGCGAGACCCCGCGGACTCTCGATTTTTTTCTTTCAAGTCTATAATATTTTGCATTTTATCGGGGAGAAAAAAAATTTAGTGTTGGATGGGATTCTAAATTTTCCGGGATTAGAGAAAAATTCTGATTTTAAAAATTTCTAGAAAATCTCTGAAATTCGGGAAAAAACTGAAATTTTGCGTTTTAGATTTTTAAAAATTGTGGAAAAATTTTTTCTGAATTCTCGAAAAATTGGTTTTTCGCGACTTTCAGAAACTTTTTTGGCTTCAAAAAATCTAATATTTTTGGGATCAATTCTAGAGAAAAATATTTTTTTTTTAGAAAAACTTGTCGAACAAATCTCTAGAGTTTCTATTTTCAAAAAAATTTGAACTTTAAATCCAAAATCCGCCGATCCATCACAATTTTTCTCCCATTTTTCCTCTATCCACTTCTACAGTATCCCTTTTTTGACATGGTGCTTTACCACTTTGCCATCATCCTTTTTTCTTTTTTTTTTTAATTTTTCAACCTTTCCCTCGAAAAAATGACACCACAACCCCCAGAAAATACGCAAGCCCTCTCTCTTATTTTCCCCATTTTTTTCTTCTTGAAATACGCATTTTTCTATCCTAAATATGTGCATAATTCGTTTTTTTTTCTTTTCGAGTTCTTCGTAGCTAAAGTGCCTTTGTCCGATGACGTTTAAATTTAATTTAAATTTAAATTTTCGGTTTCTTGTGGTCTTTTTCTTTCTGTGTGTAAGCTCAAAAATTTACTGTTTGATAAAAAATTACTGGAATTTTCTTGGAAATTTCAAAAAAATAGGGAATAGTTCGAAAAAAACACTGATTTTCAGATCTTTTCAAACTTCTGGAAAAAAAAATCGAAAATTTAAAAAAAATTAATTTTAAAAATGAAGAATATCTCAAATTTTTTGTATTACTTCTTGGATCGTTCAAAAAAAATTGGATGAAATTTGCAAATTTTTCTGGAATTCTCAGAAAGTTTTTTTTTTAATCCAAAAAATCCGTATTTTCAGAAATTTTTTTTTGGAAATTTTTAAAAAATTCAGAAAAAAAATATAAAAAAGCCAAGAATTTTTTAGAATTTTTAAATATTTTTTTTACCGCCAAAAAAAATGTTTTTTTGAAAATTTTCAAATCCCTCCCCTTTAACATTTTTCATGAAAATCCCTTCAATCTCGCACAAAAGCGTCGAAATTCGTCATCATCACCAGAATTCCCGCCACATTGCCATTGTTTGAATAAGAAGGAGAAGGAGAAGAAGACGTCGTCGGATTGTTGACGTCTTCTTCGCGTTCATTAAGCTTAATCAAATGTCTTCTGAATCTCTTTTTCGCTGCCACGTCTTCTGAAGGGATTCTGGAGACAAACACACACACACACACACATCAACTATTTGAAATATTGATGATGAATCACGAGAGGAAGCGCGCTAAAAATAGCAGAAATGAGAAAAAGTGATGGCCGAGGTTTGCAGAGTACTGCAGTTTCTAGGCCATCACCGTCAATTTCAGACTTTTCGGAAATTCAGAAGCGATTCGACCCCTCCCCTCCTCTGAATTCGTTCGCTCACAGGGAAAGACGAAGAAGAAGAAGAAGACGTCGCGCTTCTGATGACGTTGACGCATTCTTCGTCGTCGCCGTCGATCCATTAGCGGGTCCCCGGAGGATTTTGATTGGTGGAAACTCGAGTTTTCCATGCTCCAATTAGAAGCACTTTGTTTTCTTCTCCCCCTCATTGTTTTCGAACGAAAACCTGATTAGCCAAGGGGAATACGGTAGAACCGCGTCGTGTGACCCAGAAACCAGCGAATGGCGGTGTTTGCACAGTGTCAAAACTACCGTAATCCATCCGCCCCCCTTTTGCGCGCGGAAAATTGTCAACGTCGCCAGTGTGTTGTTATTTTTTCTTGCTCGCCGTCATAAAGACCGCATGAGAGATGCCGTCATCTGTTTCGGCCGCTTTTCAAACTTGGCGCCAATCAATCATCGGGCCGCCGTGGCACGGAATACGGAAAAACGGCGGAGAATGGAAAGTGAAAACGGAAGATATCCCTTCTCTTTTCTGCTTCGCAATTCGGTCTTTGACAGCTCAATACGTGACTAATTGAACGTGTTTTTTCGGCGAAATTCGCTGAGCGGCGACTCAAACGCGTGGTTTAGTGGATACGGAGTCAGTTTGCGATGGAGCGCGTTTGCATTGAGTAGCGACCTGATGTGTGGTATAGTTGGATACTGAGTGAACTTATTTACGACCAAGTGCGTGAATCCACTGAGCTTCCTATAACTTGAGTTGCGGTGGAGCGCATTTGCACACGATTCGTTGAGTAGCGACTCAGTCTGATTTCAGTGGAGCGCGTTTCCATGCCATCCACTTAATAGTGATATTATACGATAAGGAGTCCATTTACGAGTGAAAAACCGGTGCGATAGAGTCCAATTGGTAGCTTGGCTGATAACCTAAGTCGGAGTACGGTAGAGCGCACTTCCCTGTCAAAATGACTAAAGTCACACAAGTTTCAGAGCTTTTCAAGTTTCTCCGAATAACGCAACGATCTTTCGAAAATGTTTACTATGAATTTAGTTGTGCTCTTTTTTATAGCCCAATTTCCATTTTACTCGGAACTTAGGCTACAGAAAAGCGCACAACTAAGTTCATAATGGTTATTTTCAGATGATGGTTACGTCATTCGGAACGCTTCCAAAAGTTCTGTAACCTGTCTAACTGGACCATTTCGACGGGATTCAGCCCAAAAAAGTCAATTCCATGCAATTCGCTGCGTCACCGTGATACGTAGCGGTGGGAATCATCAAAACTATGTATGCATGTGCAAATTTTCCGGAAACTCCCAACCAGACAGTAGAATGACCTCATTCTTGAGCCGAATTCCGGTAGAGCGCACTTTCACACAATTCGCTGCGCAGCGGTGATACGTAGCGCCGGGGAACCCTTTCTCCATTTCAGACCAGAAAGTGTGCCCGTTTTTCCCCACACTAGAACGACGACACCGAAAATATCCCATCCGATTCTTGAACACGTCCGATTTTCGTACTCATTATCTGCCTCTTCTCATCTCATGCCCCCCCCCTTTCGCTTTTCCAATTTGCCTTTCCCATTCTTTTCATTCGAATGAGATGGGAGAGAATGAGCAAGAGGGTGCTGGTCATTTTGCAACACAAAAGGGAATCTTCTTGAAGGAATTCAATTAAAATTTATTTGCACAAGTCACGAAATCGCGGTTTGTTGTGTGCGGCGTGGCGGTCAAAATGAGGAAGCTCCGAGGGCGTTTCGAACGAAACGAGGTCAACAATCGACGCGATATTCGGAGAGAGATTTCGAAATTTATCAATAGAGCGCACTTCCCCCCTCCCCCACCTTAAATGTTTATCAATAGAGCGCACTTCCCTCCCAAGGTCCCTCTCATGGAATCCGACACTTTTTAGTATTATTCATTATTCTCTCGCGGTTTCCTTTCGCCATTTTGCGGGGAAGCGGGGAAAATAAGCCTCATCAATCGGAAGGGGGGTCGAATCGCGGCGGAAAATGTCAATTGGCACAATTTCTCGTTCATTACACACGCTTATGAGCTCGCAGTTTTCAGTTTTCAGTTTTCGGTTTTTGCCTTTTTTCTCACTCTACAGAACAAGTCGTGAAAGGTTTGGGGCGGAGAGGCGGAAGGAAGGAAAGGAAAAACAAATAAGGAAGAGAGTGGGAAAAGTCGGATGACGTGGCTCTTCTCAACTCTGAAATTGGCCCAATCAGCGTGCCACAGAAGCTTGGGAGGTTATGTCCCTTTAAAGTTTACGGATTACTGTAACCAGCAGCGGATTCTGTGCTTTCGAAGTTTACGGGTTACGGTAGCAAGCACCGCCGGGTCTGTCTCTTACAAGCTTAAAGATTACGGTAGCAAGCAGCACGAGGTCTGTGCCTTTAAAGTTTACGGGTTACGGTAGCAAGCACCGCCGGGTCTGTCCCTTTAAAGTTTACGGTACCCAGGGTCTCGCCACGATTTTCCGAGAAGCTCGTCGCGTCGAGACCCGTTTCACCGGAATTCTCGTGCACACAGAATGGACGAGAGAAAAAAAAACAGGCGTCGCGCAAAGAAAGGACTCCCATTCACCTATTTCTATTCAAAATTCTCGGAACTCCCGCGCTTCTTCTTCGCCTTTTGATGATGATAATCACATTTTCGTGCTGTGCTCTTTTGCGTCGTCAAAAACGAACGAGGCGGGGGGAGAAAAAAAACGGGGAAAAAATGTGATTTCCGGCGCAATTTCCGATGTTCTCAATGGAAACTCGTGATGCGCATTGTCGCCGGAAATTGGAAAAATTACCGCTTTTTCGACGCCCTTTTGCAAAATTTTAAGGTGTGGTCGGGAAAATTTTGGAAAATTTTGAAAAAATATACGTTGCTTCGTGGGATTTTTCTGGATTTTTTGAAACAAAAAATGAAATTTTTTGGGAATTTTTATAAATTTTCCAATTAAAAATTTTTTTTTTGAATTTTTTTATTGTACTCAAAAAATTTTTTGAATTTTTTAGAAGAATGAGAAAAATTATGGAAATTTTCTTGAAATTTTTTAATTTTTGTTGATAAAACAGTTTTAAATTTTTGAAAATTTTTTCAACTTTCTCCGAATTTTTTTCAAAACTAAGAAAAAAATTAGTCGATTTTATTTCAATTTAGCTATTCAAAGACCCATTATTTTCGTCCCAAAACTTCCAGAAAACTCGCAAATTTTGGTCCGCGAGCATTTTTCGGCGGGGGGGAAGCGCCTCGTAAAAACAGGCAGTTTGTGTCACTTTTAACGTGTTTTTGGCCCCTTCCAGCGAAAATTACTTACAAAGTCCGACTGACTGGTGGACAATGATGTGACAGTGACACTCGCGTCACGCAATTAATCGCGTTTTTGGCCATTTCAAAAAGTTGTGGAATGGACTACGGTAGTTTGAAAAGTCCGCAAACACTGTCGCGTTGCGATTAGAGCGCACTTCCTCAATCGCGTTTTTCCCGCAAAACAATGGGAAAAGTTGACAAGTGTTTTTTTTTCGCTTTGTGACGTAAATCAAGATTTAGAGCACTCCGGGGAGCATAATTTTGTGATTTTTGGAGTTCAGACTTGACATTTCAAAAGCTTAGAAAATGCCGTCTGAAAATGGGGGAAACCACATGAGACGGGGGCTCATTTTGCTCACTGCGACGTTTCGCAACCGATGCTCTGGTTGCCAAGTGTCCAATCCCAAAGTTGACCCCAAAAACCCATTTCTCTTCCTCATTTCTTGTGTTTTTCCTTTTTTGCGCGCTTCTAGGATGATGTGATTGATATGATTATAAGATTGTTTTCTTTTTTTCTCTAGTTTTGTTTTTCAAAAATCCCTTTTCGCTGACCATCCGGAAGACTTTCAATTTTCACTGAAAAGTGGAAAAAGTTGGACGTTGAAAGTGCGCTCTAATCGTAGTCACACGGAACTCGCCCATAACTTTTTCGTGTTTGAGCCTATGAAAATGATGCAGTCACCAAATATATAATACTTTTTGAGATCTTTCTAATGGTGCCATCAGAATTCGAAAATATTGATTTTGAAAGAAGTTATGCCGGTTTTAGTGAATTTTCCATGTAAGAGTCACTAAAACTTCCATAACTTTTTTCAAAATCAATATTTTCAAGTTTTGAGTGCACCATTAGAAAGATCGCAAGAAGCATTATATTTTTGACGACTGCATTATTTCCATAGGCCCAAGCACGGAATAGTTATAGGCGAGTGTCGTGAAAAAAAGTCCAAAATACATTGGAGCGCGTTTCTCGACGTTTCCACGTTTTCCTCTCGCCAAAAGTCATGTGTCAGCCGTCTAGTCATCCGTCACGAATTCCGAAGACTTCAGAAGAGGATTCTGAAGTTCGCACGCCGGATTTTCATCGAAAACCGCGCGCCCCGAGGGCGAAAACTTCTCGGCGAATTCCCGACGAATCACCAACTTTTTAGAGCGGTGGAAATGATGGAGGAAGGGGGGAAAACTTGAATTTTTCGAAAAAAAATGCATTTTTTCTCGCCGATTACGGTAGTTTTCCGTCCGTTTCCCGTTTTTGTCACCATGGATTCCGAGAGTTTCTCGTCTCAAGATTGACATGAACGCGAATCGCGACGACGTCTTCAGATGACGTGACGTCGTCTGCCTTCCATTTCTCTTGTCGCGCGCGTGCCAGCGCATTTTTTCTTCTCGGTCGGTCGGAACAATTCAATTAAAACTAATGCACATTTCACACTTCTTTTTCTTTTTTTCCCCCCACTCTTTCTTCTTCTTCTTCTTCTCCTTCCATCCCAATAAAACGCCTTTCCTCGTCTTCAACGTCTTCCGATCAGATTCTGTGATGACGTTGATGGCGATGGTGGTGATGATAGGAAGTGGAAGAGGAAAAAGCAATTGGATTTGGGAATCCGGGGTCCGAAAAGTGAAAAAGAGAGTGGGCCGCCTTAATCCTCTTTTCGAGAAAAACGACGAAGGCGTCGAGCAGAGAGGATGGGAAATTGGGTTCCAAACTCGGGCTCTCGGAGCCGATCAAACCGCACAACCCATCGAAAACCACTCTGAGGACAGCGATTTCAGCTCGAATTGCACATTCTCCCGTGGTAGATCTAATTGTGAGGAATCGATTGATACCGCAACTTGACGGATTCGGAAAGTATTGATCGATTCCTCGCAATCAGATCTACCATAAGAAAACGTGAAATTGAAGCTGAAATCACTTTCCACAAAGTTACAGTGAGCTGAATGCAAAGTGTACGAGTCCTGGGGGTTCAAGTTAATTGCCGCCAGAGAAAACGTTAGAAACAACGTCGTTTGGCCGCACTTCCTCATTGCTCCTCATCTATTTTCTTCCCCATTTCACGGAGAATTGGCAAACGCGCTCCACTGCACTCCGCAACATTGCGTCATGTCGGGTGCCTACCGTAACCCCGCCCGGTGGGCTGAAGATCCAAAGATCGCCTCTTGCTGCCATTGCGTTTCGTTGTTGTTGTTGTTGTAAAGGAGGAGGAAGGCCGAAGACATTTATCTATTCTTCTCGCTTTTCTTCCCTTTCCCGCCTTATTCCAGAATTCCTATTCCAGACCGGAAATGAGAGAGAGAGAGAGAATGTGTGTGCGTGTGCATGTGCTCAATGAGCACTCTGAACTTCTCATGCTCTTCCCGAAGCTTTCTTTCTCGCCGCGGAGCACATTTAATGCTCTTCCCTATGTTAATTAGTACCAGAAGATGGAGAAGAAGAAGAGGAAATCAATTTAGAATCAGGGATTAGGGCTCCGCGAGCAAAGTTCGTCGTCAAGAAGCGCTTCTTTCTTCCGATGCTTCTGACCTCGTGACGTCTTCTGAAGACTTTAGAAGATGTTCTCACGTTCGTGACGTCGTCTTCTCGAACACACTAAACCTCTCCCTTTCTTTCTATCTCTCTCTATCTCGCTGGCCGAAAAAGTTAAAACCGAAAAGCGACCAGAGTGGGGGGCGGAGCCTGCGCGGCGAGGAGCCGCCCGTCCAAAGGTGGGCGGAGCTTGCCGCGGCTCGCGGAGCCCCTCCCCTCGGCTCTGCCCGTCGCGCAACTCATTCCATTCGACTTGCGCTTCACAGCCAAGTGAACTCAGCAGCTCTTTCCAGCCCCCTTCCCCGTCACCCGCTTCCGATTCCGATCATGAACAGACTCGTCGTCTCGATGCTCGCCTTTCTGGCCGTCTTCTGCGTCGTCTCGCAGGCGTCGCCGCTCCTCTACCGAGCTCCCCAGGTGAGAACAAACAGATGGTAGCCAAAGCGAGGAGGGATAGCTTAAGGGGGGTCGAATCTTGAAAGTATGCGCTCAAGGATCTTTGCAAGTCTGTTCAAGTCAAAGTCTGACCAGTAGAACCATTGAATCGTTGAGCTATCTATCAGATCCTTAGCTTATGAAGCGGTTGGTGGCGTTTCGATGAGGGGGGAAAGAAAGAAGAGAAAGCGACGGGCCTGATTGTGGTCAGCGGAAGGAAAACGAGGTTTCCGTCGTTGACATTTCACATGTGCGCATCAACAAACTCTCTTCTGACTTTGAGAGAAACCCAATGACGACGGTTGGGCAGTCAGTTCGTTTTCACTTCATATCCACTATTCTTACTACTACTACTACTTCTACTACTAAAACTTCAACTAGACCAAATTCGATTTTACGACGACGCATCATCGTCATCAACAAGAAGACGTTGACGTCGTCTTCTCTCTCCTCTCCACTTTTCCAAAAATTGCTCGTTTCAGATGTACGACGACGTGCAATTCGTCAAGCGTAGCAACGCCGAGCTCATCAACGGTCTCATCGGAATGGATCTGGGCAAGCTGTCGGCGGTCGGAAAGCGGTAGGATGCTCCTCCGCGTGACAGCCCGTGACCTCATTCTTTCAGCTCCAACGCCGAGCTCATCAACGGTCTGCTCGGCATGAACCTCAACAAGCTCTCGAGCGCCGGTCGTCGATGAGAGGTACAGTAACCCGGCGACTCCGCCCCCCATATATCTAGATCGCTTTGTGATTTCAGGTGTCGCCGTCGTCGCCACCACCACCAACAACACCACCACACTCTATGATTATCGATTGGTTTTGCTCCGTCCCACACTCGTCTAAGCTCCGCCCCCTTTTGTACCCCCCCCCCCTCACAAAAACAAACAAAACTGTTAGATTTCTTGAACCCCCCCCCTCTGATAAATGGACGACTTCAACCGAAAATCAGCCGAATAACATCACCACTTTTCTCTCTCTCTCTCTCGTGTGCGTTTGTTTTGGAACCTTTCTTGATATGAAATTGTGTGAAAATGTGAAAACAAACACTGTTTTTCGTGTGTCTGTGTACGTATAGTCATTGTGTCATTTTCTGCTTGCGGCAAACGCGCTCCACTGGACTCTAGGATTTCCAGTGGCAAGTGCGCTCTATCGCACTCTGCTCCGTATCCCGTTTATCACGCCGCCGAGTCGCTACTCAGCCAATTCGCGACGCATTCTGCAACTTTTGCAGAGACAACGAAAAGTCACGTCTTCTTTTCTTTTTCTTCGTCTTCTCGAGAACACTCCTACATACATCATAATGAAACACGCATCCTTCTCGGAATGCGTCCACCACGATGATCGAATTAGAATTAGTGCTCACCGACTCACAGAGTGCTCCGCGAGAGCCGGAATGAATACAAATTCACGGCGAGCGTTTTCCAGAGCGACGCGTGGCCGAAGTTTTTCTAGGCCATCATTGCAGCATGAACTTTTGACTTTTGACTTTCAGCCTAGCATACTCGAATACCAATGAGAAGAAACAAATTGAAAAACAAGTAAGCGCGGTTGTCAGCAAGTGCGCTCCATCGCACTCCTAAGCAAAGTGCAGATTGCTCTCGCAGCCGGTCTTTCAGCGAAAATTGCCACGTCATAAGAGTGTTTTTAAGAAATTATTTCAGAACTCTGCTGTTTTCAGAGATTAGGGGAACTAACGTATTCACTTTTACCAGGGTAGATCTCGAAAACTAGAAAAGCTATAAGAAAGTAGTCAACTGCAAAAGTTTGTCGAATTTCAAGCTGATCCAGTTTGTAGTTGACAACTTTCTCGTAACTTTTCTAGTTTCAGAGATATTTCGAATTGAAAGTCACCCAGTAGATTTTCCATTTTGACACGCTAACTTTGATATTTTTTCAATTTGTGAACGGGGGAAAATGAAATTTTGAAATGGTAAACGTAATTTTTTTCCGAAAAGTATTTTGAGGCACACCTGGCTTTTTAAACACTTTTAAAATATATCTTTTAATCATCAGAAGCTCTTGCCAACTCACGTCATCGAACGTCTTCCGAATTCCGAGGTCCGTCGACTGAGCACTTTTTGAACTGGAGAGTTGTGTGCACGTCCGGTGATATCTGAACACTTTTCTTTTCTACACAATTTTTTTTTGGTTTCTTTTTCTGAAATCGAGGATTGGGAAGTAAGAAACACTTGGAAAATCGAACAGCAAGGTTTGTGGGACCGTCATCACTTTTCACACATTTTCATATTTAACAAGACAACCAGAAAGAAGTGGGGAGAGGGAGGTGACAAAATGTTGTTGAAATTAGAGGGCGAAAAAAGTGAAAAGTCTATAAGTTAAGGGGGGTCGAGCGGAGAACGGGAAATCGCAAAAACCGTGGGCGGAGAATAGTGTCGAGAGAAGAATTCGAATTTCGTTCAACGTAGAGGAGGATGGGAGGGCGGAGTAGGAGAATGATTCGAGATTGTACAAAAACAAACAAGAAAAAGAAGAAGAAGAGGATGCGAATCAATTGAGTTTCGAAGCGTTGCTGTAGAGCGCGTCGACCACCTCTCCCATCGCGTGCAACGTGTCTAGAGCCGTCTGGTAGGCCTCGTCCGTCGGCGAAACGTCGAACACGATGAGCATTCCCTCGCCCTGGTCCAGCGATCCCGACAGCTTCTGGTCGAGAATCATCTGCGACAACTTCTTCTCCACCTGCAATTTGCAATTAGCCGAAAAGCGAGAGAGAAAACCGAAACACAAACCTTCTTTCGATCGATTCCAATCTGTTTGGCGACGTGATCAATCTGAACAAACGAGTAGGGCTCAATGATGCGGCACAGATCCTTCTCCAGCATTCGTTCGCTGAGCGAGTGGAAGTGCTTCCGAACGACCGGATCCATCTGAAGCTCTTGGGGATACGCGCCGAACGCCGTCTGGAAGTCCTTCAGCGATCTTTTTTGGGCGGCCGCCGCGATCGCCTTCATCGCCTCGAGGTCCGGGCCGTTGTATTTGAGCGCCAGTTTGGCCGACAGCAGACTGTTCACCTCGTCCGGCACGTCGAGCATCACCTTGCACAGCAGCATGTATTTCAGTGCGGTCAGCGCCGCGGCCTTCTCGTCGACCGAGTCGTATCCCTCGAACGCTTCGTAAAAGTACGAGAACGCTGTTTTGAAGTCCTTCTCGTCGGCGGCGTGCAGAATTCCCGACTGCAAGTCGAGCGCCGCCTGCATTCGCGGATTCACGTAGATCGCGTTGGCGGTGGTACGAGCGCCTGTGAGAGAGGCGCGCGCGCGTCCAATGTTGGCCAGGTTGTAGTAGGCTTTGCTCTCCTCGAGCTCCACCTCGACGAGCACATCCTTGTCGTCGACCTTTTTGAGCTCTTTGATCAGATCGGCGGCCAGCGGAAGCGCCTGCGTGTGTCTCTGCAGATCGTTGTAGAGGCGGACGAGGCGGGCGGTCAGCGTTTGGCGTAGGAAAGTGCGGTTTTGCTCGGTGGCCCACTGAATGCACTCCTTGACGAGGCCCACTTTGATGTCGCCGTCCTGATCGTCGATCTTCAGACACAAATCGACGAGATCTCTGACCAGCTTCGCCGCTTTCGCCTTTCCAAGCGACACCAGAAACGGACGCGTCTGCTCGATCATCTTGCGGAGCTCCTCGGTCTGCTTGTTTTGTGCCAAAAGTGCTCCGAGCTCCATAATCGATTCCTCCTTTCTTTTGATATCCTCATCACCAAGTGCCGGCGAACGCACTGAAAGTTTGGGCGGATTGTGAATTTTCGATGAGAATTGTGAAATCTGAGTGTTTACCGAGGTTGGTGAGGTGCGAAAGCGACGGCATCGTATCAACGGCAGTTCCTCCGGACATTGTGATTGCTGAAAAACACAATTAATTCAAAACTCCAGCAAAAAGGCGCGAAAACCAAATATTGAAAGTTTCAAGCGAAAACCGTTAAAAATCACCCAGATTCCCATAATTTCCCACTAAAAACCTTACAAAACCCGTCAAAATTGATAGGTTTTAGCTAGAATTGCTGAAATTCCCCGAGAAAACCGGAAATTTATTGAAAAAACCGCGGAAAACCAAAAACGATGACAATTGGCGCCGGCGCTGACAATTTGACCCGCCGGAATACGGTGGACACTCGGTGTTTGCGGACTTGCCGGAGAACAGCTTGCACCACGACGCAAAAATGCAGACAAGTTGGGGAAAAACAAGAGAAAATCGGAATTCGGAGAATAATTTGACTGAGAAAAATATTTTACACCGCGCTCTACCGCAAAAAACATCGAATGAAGAAATTGAAAAGTTTTCCATTTTAGGTCTCGCCACGAAATTTTGAATTTGCCATTTTCGCCGAATTTCTCGATTCCAGAACAAAGATTCTCGATTTTTCTCGGCGCGTCACCTGCTACCCCTTATTTTCAGTCCCATTTTTCTATTTTCCGATCGATCGATCGACGTGCGGCGCCCGAATGTTCGCTTCTCGTCGCCTATTATCATCGTCACTTCTAGGTAATCTGCGTTGCCTAACCGTCTGCCGTCTCTCACTCTCGCGCACTCTCTCGCCTTTCTCTCGTTTCTCTGCGCTCTCTCGTCTCTCGCTTTTTCGATAAAATCGGAAATTTTTTCAGTGCGCACCGCGTCTCGAAACTTTGCGATGGACACTCCGTCAATCGATATTCAATGTGAGAAAATTATTTTTTTCAAAAGAAAAATACCGTAGTCCCATCGACTTTTCAACTATATCAAACTTTTAAAAAAATTTTCCAAATTTTTTTCGTTTTTTTGTTTCAAAGTCATCCCCCAACGAGGTTCCGAAATGACGATTTCGCTAAACACAGCGCATCGTCATTTCGGAGTCTCGTTGATAGATCGCATTTTTGAAAACCAAAAAGTTTATATTTAGTTTTTCAAGCTCTATCAATCGAGTTTTTGAAATTCTTGGATCATTTTTCAGCGATTCGAGCCAAGTACGGTAACAAAGTGGAGCCGTTTCTGCTCGAGGAGCGGCTGCCGACGAGCAATCCGTTCGAGCTGTTCGACGTTTGGTTCCGCGACGTCGCCGCGCAATCCGACCTCACTTTCGAGGAGATCAACGCGGTTTCGGTGTCGACCGTCGGCAAGTGAGTGCTTCTTAAAAAGCGGAGCGATGGAGCGCGTTTGTTTGCAGAGACTTGCGACCGTCGAGCCGGATGGTGCTGCTGAAGGCGTACACGCCGACCGGATTCTCGTTCTTCACGCACTACACGAGTCGGAAAGGGCGGCAGCTCGACGAGAATCCGAACGCGGCGATGCTCTTCTACTGGCCGAAAGTGGCGCGGCAGGTGCGCGTCGAGGGCGTCGTCGAGAAACTCGACGACGAGCTCGCGCTCGCCTACTGGAACTCGCGACCGCTCGCCAGTCGCATCGGATCCAAGTCGAGCCGCCAATCGGAAGTCGTCGCCGACAGACAGGTCAACTTCGAGCCGTCGAGTTCGGTGTACAAGTCCGCAGTGCGCCTGCGCTTTTTTTGTGTAGTACACCGCGACGCAAAACTGCATACTTTTAACCCGGATTTCTAAAAAAGCAACGAGAAGCATGATTTACGCGAAAAAGACAGAAAAACTGCGCCGCACACTTGCAAATAGGCCACGCCCTCTTTTTCGAAACCGAAATATTGAGAACTCGCCCTAACTTTTTTGTGCGTGAGCCTATGAAAATGGTGCAGCTATCAAAAATATAATGCTTTTTGTGATCTTTCGAATGGTGCAACGAGAATTTTGAAATATTGATTTTCAAGAAAGTTGTGCAGGTTTTAGTGGTTTTTTTCATGTAATTGCCACTAAAACTTGCATAACTTTCTTCAAAATCAATATTTTCAAATTCTGGTTGCACCATTAGAAAGATCTCAAAAAGCATTATATTTTTAATAACTGCACCATTTTTATAGGCTCAAACACGAAAAAGTTAGAGCGAGTGCCGTGCAAAAGCACCGAACTCGAAGAGAATTGCGGACTTGTGCACCACATCCTACGCGCAATCTTCCGAAAACACCGTCATTTTTCTCCAGGTTCTCGAGGCGAAAAAGGTGGAGCTCACCGAGTTGGCCGCCCGCGAAGGCGGCGAATCGATCACGAAACCCGATTCGTGGGGCGGCTACCACCTGATTCCCCGTTATTTCGAGTTCTGGCAAGGACAATCCGACCGTCTGCACGATCGAATCGCTTTCGAGCGCGACACCGACTTGTGGCTTTTGAAGCGACTTTCGCCTTGACTTTTCAACACGTGAAATAATTGACAATTGACAATTGACAACGATATGAAAACAATTGAGACGATATAAAGAGTGAGAAAGTGCGCTCTACGGAGAGGAGAGGCGTTTATTATGCACAAGATACAAGTACATTTCACTTACAAAAATCAAAAATAGCACACGAATAGACGGAAAAAGAGAGAGAGAGAGAGAGGATTTTCAAAGGCGGTCAGGAGAGAGGGGGGGGGGGAATGTATTCATCCGGGAGGCGCGACGGGGGGAAGAAGGGGAGAAAGTTTTACAATTGTACACACATAATTCGCAATTCGAATTGGAGCCGTTGAATGAAACAGGAAAAGATCAAGTTGTATGAAAAGAGAGAGAGAGAGAGAAAATCGATATAGAATGTACATGGGGGGAGGGGGGAAAAGTGGGTTTTTCTAAAATGGAGGAGCTCACTTTGGCGTATGTCTGGCCGACTTAACGGGGCCAATGGCGGTTGTGTGGCCGTTCCCTGGCGCAAAGTGACCCAAATTTCAACCAACCCAAGCTCAAAAGTTCAGTGGAGAGAGTCCTGTTTTTTTTTGAGAATGCACGATCAGACGGATTTCGGCGCCGACTCGGACGCCGCCTTGTCTTCCGGCGACTTTCGGATCGTCGAGACGTTCAGCGGCGACGCCGAGTGATAGTTTGGCGACGGACACGCCGACGAGCCGCGTGCGTAGATTTTCTTGAGTTCGGCCTCCAGATGGCCGGTCTCGCGGATTTCCAGATATTTGCGGTAGACTTTCAGCGCGTATCGCGCGTCGATCACCGAATCGTGCGTGCCGTCCTGTATGTGTTCGCCGAGAATGTCGCGCGCGAGCGTCTGAAGCGACAGAAGACGTTCCGACTCGAGTTTCATCAGGTAGACGGTGTCGATGATTTGCGGCTCGGCCACCTGAAAACATTCCAATGTCACGTAACGTCACGTCACACGACGGCCTCGTCTACATGAATATTGAGGACGGCGAAGTCGTTGTGGAGCGCGTGTCCGACGAAGACGACGCCGCGCTGGAGGAGCACGTGCATTCGGAAGAGGAGACGCTTGTGCGACGTCAGATACTTGTTCGACTTGCTCGCCACCAGATCCGACTCGACGATTCCACTGAAAACTCACGACTTTTGCCACAGAACTATCTTTGAAAACGTTCCACTCACCTGTACTTTGTCAAATAGTCCGTGACCGTGACATCATCGGGCAGTCGGACGTGATCGTCGAAGATGATGCGCTCGCCGGCGGCGTCGACACACGACGCGCGACCGACGAACCGCATCGTCACACTTCGCCCGTTGAACTCCATCATGTCGGTCTTGATCTTGATGAACTCGGCGTCGAGCCCGACCATCTCGCCGCTTTTTGGCAGCTCTTCCGGCGATTTGACGGCGTGCGACTCGACACCGTTCGCCGCCACGTTCTCCTCCAGGAAGAAGAGGTCTTCGGCGATGCTCGCCACCTCCGACGTCACCTCGAACCGCTTCCGTTTGTAGGCGAGCAGCGAGGGCAGCTTCCAGCGTGTGTCGAGATGGCGTGCCTCGTGATCGTGGAGCCGACTGACGAGCTGCTCATTGATCAGAGTCCATCTTGTCGACGCGACCGGGCTTTCATGGAGCAGAACGACCGGATGCGTCCACGTGGCCACCGGCTCGCCGTTCCCGACCGCGTCGATCATCGCCTCGAGCTCGTAGATCTGCGCCGTCGGCTCGTCGTAATCGGGCAGGTTCGAGATGTCGGAAAGTCTGACGACGCCCTCGCAGAGCTGCGCGGCGATTCGCGACGGCAGATAGTGCTTCCATCCCGGCGAGTCGACGTCTTCGAGCAGTTTCGCCTGCTCGCCGGGCCAATCGATCGGCGCCGGCGCGCCGTGCAGAAAGTTGCACGTCTTCTTCTTCGTGCACTGCGCACCGAACCGACAGTTCTTCTTCTCGGCCGGCGATTCGGGCACCATTCCGAGCCGCGCGACGCTCGGCTTCCGCTCAAACACGCAAAGTTGTCGTCGCCAGAACTCGACGAATCCCTCCGCCGACGCGTTTGTGTCGATGAGAAGAAGCGGCGCGAGCTCGCGAACCTTCCGTTTGCACTCCATTTTGACGACCAGTTTGCAGTCCTCGCACTCGCGCTCCTCGCGCGTCGCTCCCAAATGCAACGTCTTCTCGACGAGCTGACAGAATGGAACTTGGTGTTTGGCGGACGGGATCGTCGTGTAGTTCAGTGTGATCAGGTCGAGAGTCGTCGGCTCGACTGCCTGGAAGGCTCCGCATCGCACGCATCGCTGATTCAGGTCGAGTTTGGAGCCGATGGTAGCGTCCGAATCGCGGCGGCCAATGTCGGCGATGGTCTTGCGGATGATGTGCTGAAGGACAGGCAGCACACCGCCCGTCTTCAACGACACTCCGTTCCGAGCCATCGCCCACGCCAGATTCGTCGTCGTGAACGTCGTCTTCGCCATCTTCGACTCGAACGCGGTGAGCAGAAAGCGCAGCTCGCACGTGATGCACGAGTCGTCGACACAAATGTGGCGGAGGACGATGGCGCGCAACGGCGACAGCGAGTAGACGACGTGCACGACGGCGTTCGCGAGCAGATTCATCGAGAACGTCGACTCCATGGTGATGTGACGCATCAGATTCCACACGTACTGCCCGGCGCGCGTGTCGACGTAGCCGTGCGCCTGTTTGAGAGGCGGCGGCGGTTTGCGGTAGAGGCGCGAGACGCGGATCTTCGCGGGCAGCGGCTGCTGGCTCAGATCGACGCCCAACTGCTCGGCTTCGGCGGCGTCGTCGTCGACGGCGGCCGGCTCGGGATCCTCGAGCTCCAAAATGTACGGAACAATGTTGTGGCGTCTGAGTTTCGTGTTGTTGCGCGGATTCTTGATCTGTGTCGCGTAGTGCACCTGCTTCGCGTTCTCGTGCTCGCCGACCGGCTTCCGACGACGATAGACGATGCGGGTGGCGTCGAACGGCCAATCGCTGACGAGCGCCTCCGTCGGAAACGCCATCGGAATCGCGCCGAACGTCTGTTTGTAGTCGTCGATGGCGAACGAGACGGGCGGTTGGACGGGCGGCGCGGCGAACACCGTCTCCTTCGACGCCTCGTTGACGACGGGATGATCGCGATCGGCGAACATGTTGATCACACCGCACTGATTGCCGACAGCGACAAAGTGTTTCGATGTGGAGAAGTCGAACGACGAGATGGGCGGCGCGTCGAACGGGAACGAGCACGAGTTGCTCTGCGAGTTCAGATCGAACATTCGCATTCCGCCCGGGTGCGCCCACTCGCGCGGCACGTTCGGCGGCGTCATCACCTGATACGTGGCACAGATGCGCTCGCAGTAGGAGGGCATGAAGCGAACGAAGCGCGGCTGGAGCGGAAGTCCGATCGGCTGCAACGCTTTGAACATTCGAAGATCGTAGATTTTCAGGTAGGTGTCATTGTGACGGACTCTGCTGAAACTTGACGACGATCATTTCGGCCCGTGAAGAAATCGCCTACTTTGACACTCCACAACACACTAATTTGCTGCCCTGCACGTCGAAATCCAGCACAGCCTCGCCGAAAACGTTCATCGTCTGGATGGTCTCGCAATTCTTCGGACTCTTCACATGAATCTGCAAGAGAAGAAACGCCGAATTTCAGCCTTTTCCAGTCGTTTCTCTCTCACATTTCCAGCGTCGTCGGCGCTGAAAATGTTGGTTCCGTTGTAGCGAATTCGTGTGGCGCCGTTCTCGGTGAGATCCGTCTGAAACGCGAACGACAATTATTCGATTTTCACTGCCTAGTCTCTGAGCTCACCGTTCGAATCTCCTTCTCCTTCACATAATCGTACTGAATCAGCTTTTGTTGGCGGCCGCCGAGCAGAAATGTGTGCGAGTTCGGCATCAGACACGATGCGCACAGTTTCGTCATCGACGCCGATCTGCGAATAGATCGTTTCAGCCGCAGACTATTTCAGCGACGACTCACTGATATCTGGCGACAGGTAGGCCTTGTTTCGTCGAGGCGCGCAGAAATGTGTCGGTTAGCGAGAAGACGAGCGTCTCCGTCGGCTCGACACTGTGAACTCCGTGGATTTTCGAGACGATGAAGGATGTGTAACGAGCGCAAGGGTTCGAGGGAAGGTATCCGGACACTTTTCCCTGGAAGAAAACCAAGTTTTCGCCCGGGAGTCTTCAGCTTTTCGCCTACAGTCGAGGTGCCGATCCAGACGAGCTCCTCGTACGGATCGAAGCGTAGGCTTTCGATGGTGCTGAGCCACGGCTGATTGTTGACACTGATCGGCGTCAGAAACCGCCACTGAAAGTACTTTCCGACGGTTTTTCCGCGTTGTTTTTCACTTTGAACTCACATCGGGGGCCTGACTCTGACTGGTGCCCGGTTGTGCCATTATTATTGTTAGTGGAGGTGAGTATGGACTGAATTCGGAGGATAGATGATGATAAGACGCCGGAAATGCGGGAAAACTGAAGAAAAACGGGTGTCTCGTGAGATTTTGAAAGTGTGTGGATTTACGATAAACAACGTGCAGTTGGCGTTATTTCGGAGCAACGTTGTCAAAAATAACCCGGAATTTAACTAAAATCAGGGTTTTTCTGAGAAAAACCACGGTTTCCCCGGGGAAAAAAGCGGAATAAAACAGAAATATAAAGTTGAAAAAATAAAAATACAGTTAAAGAGTGAAAAAAAGCACTCAAAACTTTCAATTTTCCCGCTTATTTGTTATTTGTACAACAAAACACACACAGAAAATGGAAGTGGTGGGCAAGAAAAAAGAAAAGAATAAAAAAACGGGGGAAATCGATTTGCATTCAGTGTGTCGAGTGTTGATCTATTTCGTCGTTTCGTTGAGTTAACACTTCCGCCGTGGCAGATCAAATTTTGAAGTTTTCAGTCTGTTTTCGCCGTTTTTTCTTTCAGGTTTTCAAAGTTTCAGCTTTCCGGGTATTTTCAGATTTTTAGGTCGATGAGCTCTCGGAGCATCTACAGTAATCCAACGGGGAGCCAACAAAGAGGTGTGCTCGACGAGCTCCGATCGTCGTCTCCACTGCGCTGCTTTTGTGTGCTCTTTGTCCCACTCCCCCCCTCCGTTCATTTATATTATTATGCAAATAAGCTACCTTCTTCACCGACCTAATTCCGGGCGAGCACACTCACCCACCCGGCTCCTCGTTTCTATACTATTCTCTTATCATTATTGTCTTTTCTTGTTCCAGAAAAATAGAAGGATGACCCAGAAATTGACTGAAAACGGCAAAGATGACACTGGATACTACACGCCTAAAAATATTCTCAATCCCGCAATGTTCAGGTATCACATTGAATCTTTGACTTTTCAGTCTTTTTTTAAATGAAGAACTCTTGCAGGTTGGCAGAAATCACGAGAGCTTTAAGCGAAGTGAACATGGAAGTCGAGCAGGAGAAGCTTTTCGACGACAGAAGACACACCATCAATATGGAGCACTTTAGTCAGGAAGACGGAGAAGAGCAGCAAATTGTAGTGATGGACGAACGGTGAGCAAACTTTTGCCACTTATCAAGGTGAAATATTCAGAAAAGAAACCGCACCACAACAACCGAGTAGGAGCCGATTGCGAGAAGTGTTCGAGAACAATGAAGATGAAATTGGAATTGCTCTTCTGATAAGTTTGGGAGTCTCAATAGCCCTGTTAGTTGTGCTGCTTATTATTTGGGCTTAACTTTTCAAGGTTTATTTGTTTTTGTTTAATAAATGAAAAGAGTTGATAATTTATTCAAAAATCAACGATAAACTCAACAATGAAGATGTTTACTTCTTCTTCGGGGCGGCCTTCTGGGCGGACTTGGTGACCTTTCCAGCTCCCTCAGACTTGTCGACGGACTTGATGACTCCGACGGCAACCGTTTGCCTCATGTCACGGACGGCGAAACGTCCGAGCGGGGCGTAGTCGGTGAAGGACTCGACGCAGAGCGGCTTGGTTGGGATGAGCTCGACGATTCCGGCGTCTCCAGACTTGAGGAACTTCGGGTTGTCCTCAACCTTCTTACCGGTACGGCGATCGACCTACAACAAGAACATCAGAAAATGAAGATCAAAATGTGAAATATACCTTCTCCTTGAGCTCGTTGAACTTGCAAGCGATGTGGGCGGTGTGGCAATCGAGAACTGGGGTGTATCCAGCGGAGATCTGTCCCGGGTGGTTCATGATGATGACCTGAGCGTTGAAGGTGCGAGCCTCCTTGGCCGGATCCTGCTTGGAGTCAGAGCAGACGGATCCACGACGGATGTCCTTGACGGAAACGTTCTTGACGTTGAATCCGACGTTGTCTCCTGGGACGGCCTCAGCGAGCTGCTCGTGGTGCATCTCAACAGACTTGACCTCAGTGGTCACGTTCTGTGGGGCGAAGGTGACGACCATACCGGCCTTGATGATTCCGGTCTCGACACGTCCGACTGGGACGGTTCCGATTCCTCCGATCTTGTACACGTCCTGGAGCGGGAGACGGAGCGGCCTGTCGGTCGGGCGCTGTGGTGGGATGATGGCGTCAAGAGCCTCGAGGAGGGTCTTTCCGGAGGCGTTTCCTTCCTTGCGCTCAACAGCCCATCCCTTGAACCACGGCATGTTGGACGAAGCCTCAAGCATGTTGTCTCCGTTGAATCCAGAGATTGGGACGAAAGCAACAGCCTTCGGGTTGTATCCGATCTTCTTGATGAATCCAGAGACCTCGTTGGTGATCTCGGTGAAACGGGCCTCAGAGAATGGTGGCTCGGTGGAGTCCATCTTGTTGCAGGCAACGATGAGCTGCTTCACTCCAAGGGTCTGGGCAAGAAGAGCGTGCTCGCGGGTCTGTCCGTTCTTGGAGATTCCGGCCTCAAACTCTCCGGTTCCGCAGGCGACGACCAAGACGGCGCAATCAGCCTGGGAGGTTCCGGTGATCATGTTCTTGATGAAATCACGATGTCCTGGGGCATCGATGATGGTGATGTAGTACTTGGCGGTCTCGAACTTCCAGAGAGCGATATCGATGGTGATACCACGTTCACGCTCGGCCTTCAGCTTGTCGAGGACCCAAGCGTACTTGAAAGATCCCTTACCCATCTGTAAAGAATTCCTTATAGGACTGACGATATCTTACTATGTTTTTACCTCCTGAGCCTCCTTCTCGAACTTCTCGATGGTTCTCTTGTCAATTCCTCCGCACTTGTAGATCAAGTGTCCGGTGGTGGTGGACTTTCCGGAGTCGACGTGTCCGATGACGACAATGTTGATATGAACCTTTTCCTTTCCCATGGTTGCTTCGGAGTGAGCAAAGTGTTTCCCAACTGAAATAGAATAATCGTAAAGGATATTAAAAGAAAATTGAGTGAACGATGAATGAAAGCAAATCCTATGTAATAAATAATTAAGTTGAGGTAAGAGTTCCATAGACAGTGCTAAAGTACATGTGACTTGAGAGTTTCAGAGCAAAATGCGAAGCTGGAACACTTTACAATGTGGGGAAAACAAGCTGGGAGGCTAAAAAACTGAAAAAGCAACAAAGATGAACAGAAAAAACCAACATGTTTAGTCAGATGACCGAAAACTCGCGTTAATTTGAAAAGGCCCAAAATGTGCCTTTTCTGCTGCCGCCTGCACATCTAACTCCCGCCGCGATTGTCCACCGTAACCCGATTCAAATGTTTTCGGCGGCAAACTTAGATTTTTATCATCGCGTTCGTCGACTTCTTTGTTTTTTCTGTTTTTTTATGAATAACTTTCAAAATATATGTTTTTCATTTTATTATTGTCAATTTCAGCTTTAAAAACTGTTCTGCCGACAAAATTTTCTCAATTTATCGATTTTTCAGCCAAAAAATGGAAGAACCAATGGAAATCGATGTGGGCAAGCCGAAAACGAAATCATGGAGTGAAAGATAGTCAGTTTTGACTTTTAAAAACTATTTTCAAGCCGAGAATACGTTTTTCAGTCGTCCGAAGACGCTCGATGACATTGTTCACCAGGAGGAAGTGATTACAATGCTGAAAGGAGCTCTTCAGGGCAAAGATGTGAGTAAAATGCTATCAAAATCTGAAAATGAGCCGATGAACGCTTTCAGCTTCCTCATTTGTTGTTCTACGGACCGCCCGGAACCGGAAAAACGTCGACGGCGCTCGCATTCTGCCGTCAGCTCTTCCCGAAAAGCATTTTCCAGTAAAACGCTCTGAAAAGTCGATCGAAAAATCCAATTTTCCCCGGGTTCAGCGACCGAGTGCTCGACATGAACTCGTCGGACGAGCGCGGAATCTCAGTTGTGCGCGAGAAAATCCACAATTTCTCGAAGAAGTCGCTGGGACCGGCGAGTGTCAGCGACAAGTGTGTCAAACTGAAGATCATCATTCTCGACGAGGTGGACGCGATGACGAAAGAGGCGCAGGCGGCGATGCGTCGCGTCATCGAGGACTACTCGAAGACGACGCGCTTCATTCTGATCTGCAACTACGTGTCGCGCCTGATCCCGCCGATTGTCAGTCGATGCGCCAAGTTTCGATTCAAATCGCTACCCGCCGAGGTTCAAGTGCAGAGGTGGCGCACGAAAATCGCTGATTTTGAGTGAATTCGAGTTTATTTTCAGACTGCACACGATTTGTAATGCTGAGGGCACTCCGATGAGCGACGACGAGCTGCGGCAAGTGATGGAGTATGCGGAGGGCGATTTGAGACGAGCGGTCGGAACTTTGCAGGCGTTGGCGCCGATTCTGAAGAGTGTAAGTTTTGATAAAAGGAATCCACTGAACTTTTGGGTGGTTTTTGTTACAGAAAAACTTCAGAACGGGGTGCTGAGGGATTGAAAACGAAAAAATTGACAAATTTTCCGATTCTTCACGAATTTTCAGAAAGTGTTTCCGGTCCGTAAAAATTTCTCGAGAATCTGTGAAAACATCAAAAATCAATCCGGTTTTTCCAACTTTTAAAGAATCCTCACGGGTCGGAAAAACTGCAGAATTTTCGAACTTTAAAAATTTCATTTTTTTTTGTAAACTGAAAAGTTGAGTCTAAATCAAATTCAAACCATTTCAGGGCGACGAGAAGGCGCGAGCCAACTATCTTCGCGGCGGATCGGACACGAAGCTCATCTCAGAAGTGTGCAAGTCGATTCGAAGCGCCGACGTCGCGCAAATCATGGCGATTACGCAGAAGATCATCAAATCGTGCACCGGCGTCGCGTTCATCCGCAAATGCTTCCAGCAGATGCTCGACGAGGCCGTCGTCAACGACGAGAACATCGCCGTGATGGGAAGGCTGGTGGCGACGTGCGAGCGACGCATTCTCGACGGATGCGATCTGGAGAACAATCTGCTCGACTTTCTGCTGACTCTCCGCGAAACGCTCCAATGATCTCGATCACTTTTATCTCAATTTTGTCTCAAATCTCCTACAATTACGATCACAGTTACGTGTACCATGAATTCCTCCAGTTTTAAAAGTTTTCAACTGAAAATCAGTGTGTATTCAGAAACCTAGTTTTAGCGGGCAAATGTTCGACGTGGAGAACATATCTGATCAGAAAGCGTGTTACAACCCAGTGTCCCCCAAACCGAAGCCCCCAAACGATTCTCGCGAGAAAAAAAACATGAAAAAGACAATGCGAGGAACAAAGGAATCAGTTTGTCAAGTGTTTTCAGTCTCTCGCAGTTTACCCATTTTCTAAAGAGACCCACCCCCCGATAAAATCAGATCAGTTGTGTCCATCTGTCCATTCCAACTCTCTTTCTCACTCTTTCTCTTTTTATCTCTCTCTCTCTCTCTCTCTCTCTCTCTCTCTCTCCAATCAACCGCCTCGCTTCTTCTCGTTCCAAAAAGAAGAGTCAAGAGTGTAATGCTGAAACAATAGGCGGGTGCCCACAAAGTAGCCGTGTAGGAAGGCCTTCTTTGTTCGTCGACGAGAGAGAGCCGAGTGACGAGAGACGCAGAGAACGCGAAATTGCAGTGGGGGCACAGGCGACGCGAAGAGGTATTTAATTGGCGAGCGATGGTCACTTGAAGCCCTTTTTAGCGGGTCCAACTAACGGGTTACTGTAGTTTTGTGTGGTCTCCTGATGACATCTTCTGCAGTGATGATCCAGTTTTTAGGATTCGGCCCCACTTTTCTTCTAATCATCCCTCGCCTTCCTTACAAAAAAAAGATCGTTTTTTCTATTCATTCCTCATATTCCGAAGAATGACTCGATTTTAAATACCGAAAATTAGGCCGGAAGGGCATCGACAAGTATGAGAACCGGAAATTGTTTGAAAATTTTCAAACTTCTCCGGTTTTTAGAAAAACTTGTCAATGCCCCTCCCCCCGGCCTAAAATTTAATATATTTCTTTAAAAAACACACACAATTTGAAATTTTCGGTTGAATTGAGTCATTCTTTGGGATTAGAGGAATAAATAGAAAGGCGATCTTTTTTGTAAGGAAGGCGGGGGATGATTAGAAGAAAAGTGGGGCCGAATCCAAAAAGAACTGGATCGTCACTGCAGAAGATGTCATCGGCAGACCACACAAAACTACAGTAACCCGTTAGTTGCCTAGCGCGCTAACTTTGAGGATAATTTCTCATCGAATTCGAAAACTTATTCGAAAAGTAAAGTTAGGTACGCCATTCTTCTCCAGTCCTCTCAAACCGATAATAACTAGCTTCTTCTTCTTCTTCTTTTTCTTTTTCCATTCTTTTTCTCCATTCTCCTCTGTTTCTCAAAAACAACGGAAAGAAAGGGAAAATAGTGGCTGACTGCTACTCATCTCATTTGAATACAAAACCTTGCCGTCTTTTCGACATTTCATTTTCATTTCACATCCCCCCCCCCTCCCTTCTCACTTTTTGATTTTCAACAGCATCACATTACACTCTCAATTCTAACCATCTGATCGTCGAAACATTTTTAAACAAAAAAAGAAGAAGAAGAAGCGAAGGCCCCCAACGTGTTTTCTTCAGTGTCTTTGTGAGAAAGTGGAATCGAAATTTGAACGCGATCTTCTCGAAAAAATAACAATATGAGATTGATATTTGTGGTGAGATTTAGAATTTACAGAAAAGTGTATTCAAAAAAAAACAATTATTTCCAATTTTTCAAAAAAATCAAGAAAATTTTAAAAATTCAAAGAATTAAAAAAAGGTTTCGAATAAAATTTTGAACAAAATTTTAATAACGCACGCGAAGCTCGAAGTTTAAAAAAAATTAACTTTGAAAATATTTTTTGTACTGAAATTTTGAAGAAAATATTGTACATTTTTGAAAAGAAATGTGGAAAATTGAAATTTCACCGAAAAAACGCTGAGAATTCAACTTAAAATGATAGAAAAATCGCAAAATAATTGATAAAAATTATTTGGTACGACGCTCCGAAACGGCAATCGGCTCTGTGTTTATCGTAAATCGACACAAAGCGCAGTTTTTTTCAAATTTTGCTATTTATACACAAAAAAAAAACGGAAGACACACATTTTGTGTTAAAATTAAGTTATCGCGGTTCAAAACTTCAAAGCAAGCGTTTTCCGTTAGAGACCCAAAAAGGGGCGTGGTCTACGGACTCCGAGCGTCGCGTGCGTTTATCATGAAATTAGTCGAAAGTTTGCACTCAGCGTCTTCTTCTTTCCTTGTAGGCGTCGATATGTGCCACGTTGGCAGTGTGCCAAGTTTCGCCGGATGTGGCCGATATGAATCCGCTTCTGATGAATGATCGCAGTGTGGTAAGAAGTCGTCGGGTCAGAATCCATTTTGGTTTATTTACAATTGAATTGCCTTGCTTTTTGTTTCGTTTTGCTCGTATCGAAAATCTCAACAGTGAGAAATTGGCTTCGTAACTTTGGATTTTAGCGTTTATCATTTCTAACTGGCCATAACATTTTCGTGGTGAGACCTATGATCATGGTGCAGTTACCGAAAACATGAAGCTTTTTGAGATCTTCCGAATGGCGCAACGAGAATTTGAAAATATTGATTTTGGAGAAAGTTATGCGGGTTTTGGTGGGTTTTCTATGTAAGAGTCATTGAAACCCGCATAACATTCTTCAAAATCAGTAATTTCAATTTCTGTTTGCACCATTTGCAAGATCACAGGAAGCTTTGTATTTTGTCAATTGCATCATTTTTATAGGTCTTATAACGAAAAATTTTCGTGGCAGGACCCGATCGCCCGCTTATCTATGGGCTCTCGATGGTTTTCTCAAATCGCAAGCCTGAACAACCTTTCAACCCACTCATTGTCTCCCCATCTCGTTTTTCAGAAGGGCGCCGGTGTCATCGCACGTGTGACGCCTTCCGGTACGCAATACGTGGCGGCCGTCGTGGCGGCGGCGTTCTCCTCGCACTTTGCCGACATCAAACCGCCGCAAATGCGCCGCGACCATCAGCTGACCTCACTTCCGGCCGTCTCGCTTCGCAATCTGATTCTGGAGACACTGCAGCTCGACAAGCACGCCGTCACGACGACGACTTCTGATGGCGTGCTGCGAATCGCCGTTCAGAACGTGTCGGTGAGCAGTTCGGCGATGCTCGGCGGCGAGCTACGCGGCGTCCGGCTCGCCGATCCGATCACATTCCGAACTCCGAGTCTACGACTCGACGTGGCCATTCGGATCAACAAGAACGCGGGCGGGAATCCGGCGTTGCGAGTGGAAGGGTGTCGAGTCCAAACGCAGGGCATCAAACTCGTCACCAAGCCGATGGATCCGCGCAACGGGAAGTCGCTCGCCGACGCGATCGCCGCCGACGCCAACGCGATCCTCTTCGACATGATCTGTCCGAAGATCGAGCACATTGTGACGAATCGCGTCAATCAGCGATTCGCGCTTCTTTCAAGCCGCATCTCGTTGGAGGACTCGAAACACTTTGACATTGTCAAGATCATAATGCAGGCCGAGGAGCGAATGAAGCGATTGGTGCGACAGAAGTGAGTGATACGGGCCGTGTTGGAGTGGTTTTGAGAAAAAGAGCAGAAAGAATAGACTCTGACTGGTTTTCCGGCTGGAAAATCTGGGAGTAAGCGAGGAATTCGGAATTTCTCGGGATTTTCTGCTGAATAGGACGAATTGTGCGGTGGGCCAGTGAAAATCGGCCACTGGCGTCATTGGCCGCTTTGAAAGGCGCCACTGGCGGCTAGGGCGGTTACTTTGGCGGATGTCAGGCGGATGTCAGGCGGATCACTGGCCGTTCTCACCCCGCCAATGGCCATGAGATAAGCGGGACACTAGAAATAGAAAATCGTCGAAAGTTGATAAAAATGGCTTTAAAGCAATCAAAATCAACGTTTCCAACAAAAATTTCTCGTTAATATCGGTGAAGACGGCAAAAAACATGCGAAAACGGGGTATTTTCCTCAAAATTCGTAGTCTCCCAGTGAAAAACCACTCAAAAACGAGAAAAACTTTGAAAATAGCCAAAAATCAATGGAAAAATAACTTGAAACCAGTCTTTCCGATGAAAAACGAGCGAAATCGGCCGTTTCAACCGAAAAAAGGTGAAAAAACATCCAAAAACATGCGAAACGCGCCAATGGGCGCAATTTCAGCATGCTCCGCGCCTCGCAACCAATCCGTCGAACGATTCACGCGCACAACGCTCGCCGAGTATCCCGCGACCCGAAACCGGCTCATTTGAGGGCTCCCCGAGACGCCGAGGACAAGTTCCATCTGATTCTGAACTCGTTCAACTTTGTGAGTTCAATCCACAAACATCGAAAACATCATCGCGATTTCAGTCGCGCGCCGACTCTTTGATGCTCGACTACGCGATGCTCTCGCCGCCGCTGCTCACTTCGCGCGGCATCGAACTTCAGACGTCGGGCGAGGTGTTTCAGACGGGTCACGTGACACCGTTCGGCGCCGGTCCCATCTTCTTGCCACGTGGCATCGCCACAACACCGTCACAAATGCTTCAGATCGTCGTCAGCGACTTTGTGCCCAACTCACTGATGTTCCACGGACATCGCATCAAACTCTTCGACACGCGCATCGACTGGACGACACCGCAGTTCGGGCCGGTGATGCGGACGACGTGCGATCTCAGCACCGGTTCCTTGTTCTGTGTCGGCGATCTGTTTCCGGCGTTGCGCGAGATGCTTCCCGATCGAAACGTGGCGTTTTTGTTCACGACACTCCGCGCGCCGGCGGTTATTGTGCAGCCGGAGGAGAAAGGTTCGCTGAAAGTTTAAAATTCATTCAAAAAATTCAAAAATGTTTAAACATGTTTCGCTGATTTACGATAAACAGCGCGCGCAACCGTAATTTCGGAGCATCGTACAAAATTAATTTTTTTGCGATTTTTTAACATTTTAGGTCGATTTTCGCCGGCTTTCGATTGCTGTAGCCTTCGAAACTACGAAAAAGTTGTAATTTATTGATATTTTCAGGTGGAATTCACTTCAACCTACTCGGCTTGATCCGTCTCGTTTCGGATCGAAATGAGCCGATCGGTGAGATGGAAATCCGCATCGAGGCGTTGATGAAGATGAAGTTGACGCCAAAAAGTGTCAAGGGAAAAGTGACCATCGAGGAGATTCAATTCGTGAGTTTTTGAGCGAAACAAAACGACAAAAAATATTTGAAAAATCGAGAAAGAAAGGGGCGGAGTCTATTTTGCAAGAGTGCGGCGCACTTTTTCCGCGCTTTTCTTCTCTCCCTTCAAATCGACTTTCAGACATCGCGAACGCCACAAATTCTGCTTCAAGAGGAGCTCGACGACGCCGGTTTCTTGTCTCGCGAGATTCTGCAACGAATGGTCAACGACATTCTGCGGCAGGGAATACCGATTCCGATCCATCCGCTCTTCAAACTGGTCAAACCGAAGCTGACGCTTCTCTCGCGCTCCATGTTGCTCGAGACGAACTTCTTGCTCAATGAGCACATTATCGCTCAGTTGACAGCCGAAAATCTGGTCGCCTAGCGGTCTCTCCCTCTCATTCGCGGATGATGAGAACGCGCTCCATCGCACTCGGGTCGTTTTTTCTTTCTTTTTCCTCCGTTCTATGTACATTTTGTTCGTTCCAACCATTTTGACTGTAAATCGATATGTTTCTCGCGATCTCAATGAAGAAAAGTGTCAGATTTTATTAGTTGTTTTTCTTGTTGGTAATATGGTGCTGAAAACCCATAGGAGACGACAAGCAATGTACACAAAGTTTCAGGAAGAACCCGTGGGGGAGAAAAGAAACCACAGAATGATTTCAGCGTTTCAGCGTTTTGTCAGCCGACGGACGTCGTCGGGCTGACCTGGAAGATGGCAAGAGTGGGCGGCGGTGATGACGTCGTCGACGAGTCGATGCCGAACTGAAGCGGCCGATGACGTGACATTCGGAGAACTGGGTCACGCGCACGTGGAATCGGTTCTTGATGACGTGGTGGCTGCTCGGGCTCAACGACTTCCGGCACGTCTTCGGAAATCGTCACGTCTTCATCGTTACTATACGTGGATTGACACATTGCCGACGATGTTTCGGGGATGAGAGCCTGAAAAGTCACATTTTTCGGGAATATTGAGTTGGAAGCAGACTTGCACGGAAACTCGTCATAACTTTTTCGTGGCGAGACCTATGAAAATGACGCAGTTATCAAAAATATAAAGCTTTTTGCGATCTTTCGAATGGTAAAATGAGAATTTTAAAATATTGAACTTCAAGAAAGTTATGCGGGTTTTAGTAACTTTTACAAAGGAAAAACCCTAAAACCTGCATAACTTTCTTCAAAATCAATATTTTCAAAATCTCTTTGCACCCTTCGAAAGATCACAAAAAGCTTCATATTTTTGGTAACTGCACCATTCTCATAGGCCCGAGCACAGAAAAGTTATGGCGAGTTTCCGTGAGAAAGTTCCGATTCGAACCTGATAGTCATTTTCCGAGACCGGATCGAGTTCGGTGTCGAACGACTTGAAAATGCTCGACTTTTTGCGCATTCGCACCAAATTGTAGGCGGACGCCGATTTGACGGCGCCGATGCCGCGGCCGAGGCTCAACGAGGAGGCGGAGCCGGCGCGCGGGAACACCTCGCACGCCGACTGATAGATGTCCGAGGTGGAGGCGAACTGATCGTCGTAGGAGGCCAACGAGACATAGTCGCAGAAAGAGGACGATGAGATGTTGTCGTAGCGCGAGTCGCTACGCATCAAGTTCGTCGTTTCGCCTGCAAAATCGTGATGATTTCCCTTTTTTTTCAGTTTTCTGATACTTTTCTCTCGAAAACGCCTCATTTCACATGTTTTTGAGCGTTGGTCACCTTTTTCCTTTTTTAAATGGCCAATTTTGCTCGTTTTTCATAGGAAAGAAATTGCGGCCATTGGCGGCGTCGAAACGGCCATTGGCGCCTTCAAAGTCGCATTTCGCATGTTTTTGAGCGTTTTCAAGCAATTTTCACAGAGGATTCTTTTTTGAAACGGCCGATTTCGCTCGTGTTTCATCAGAAAAACTAATTTGAAGTTATTTTTCAATCGATTTTTACCAATTTTCAAATTTTTTCTCGTTTTTGAGTTGTTTTTCACTGGGAGACTACGAATTTTGAGGAAAATACCCCGTTTTCGCATGTTTTTGGGCGTTTTTCACCGATTTTCAATAGAAACTTTCGTTGAAAACGGGGATTTTAATTGTTTTGAAGCCATTTTTATCGATTTTTCAGAATTTTCGGGGTGTTCGAGCGGTTCTTCACTGGGAGACTATGAAAAACAGAAAACTATCGGAATGTTTTCAAAATCTGCGTTTTTTCTAAATAGTTTCCCGCCTGGCTCAGGGCCATTGGCGGGGTGGAAACGGCCAGTGATCCGCCTGGCATCCGCCAAAGTAAGCGCCCCAGCGGCCAATGGCGGTGCAATGACGCCAGTGGCCGATTTTCCCTGGTCAATCGCACAAATTCGTCCGATTTAGCTGGAGATCACGGGAAACTCCCAGTTTTCCCGCTTACCCCTAGGTTTCCTAGCCGAAAAACCGGACAGAATCTATTTTTCCGTTCTTTTTTGCTTCTAATCTTGCGAAAACCATGGATTCTCATTCAAAAACTTCTTTCTTTTGCGTAAATTTGCACAGCTCGCCCACCTGTCTCCAAAACCTCGTCCAGCTGTTTCGCGATGTCGAGCGGCGTCGGCTCGTACCGATCCTCGTTGGCGGTGACCATCGTACAGATGCTCTCCATGTCCAGGTCGACTCGACTGTCGCGACTCCTCGTCAAAACGATCACATCGTTCAGCTCTTTGTCCTCCTCCTCGGCCTCTTTGTCCTCTTCAATCGGGCCCTTTTCTGAAAGCACAAGAAAAGACAATTATCGACTTTTGCTCGACGGGCTGAATTTCTCACTGATATCCATGAGCGCCTCCTCGAATGTGTCGCCAGGTGTTGCGCCGTAAAACGGGCGGTCGCACTCCATCCACGGATGCGCGGCGATTTGGGCGAGCGACGCGCGCGCCGACGTCGACGTCGTCAGACAACTCTTGATGAGTTGGCACACCTCTCGCGACAATCCCGACGGAAATTTGACGCTTCCGAGACATATTTGAATCTCGTTGCGGAACGGGAGTTTGCCGGTGAGAAGGATGAAGAGCAGGACGCCGAGCGACCAGGAGGTGGCCTCGAGCGGAAGGTAGAGCTGGTCGCGGAACCATTCGGGCGGACAATACGAGCGCGTCCCCTGGAACTCCTTCTTCGTCGCCTTTTCGGCGTAGGCGGTGGCGCCAAAGTCGACGAGCTTCACCTCGCCCGTGTTCATGTTCACAATCAGATTCTCGTCTTTGATGTCGCGATGGAGGAGTCCGTGTTTGGTGTACATCTCGAAGACGGTCGTGACGACTTGTTTGAAGATGAACTTGGCCATCTCCTCGGACAGCGGCCCGTGCACCGACACCATATCGAACAGGTCCATACAATTCTCGGGCCGCTCCATCACGATCAGAAACCCTTTCGAGTTGGCGAACCAGTCGAGGATGCGAATCACGCCCGGAATGTCGTCGCACGTCTCCAGATGGCACACTTCCGACGGGATCAGCTGTCGGCACGTCATCGTCCAGCTGCGCACGTGCTTGTGCTGCACAAACTTCACCGCCACCGGCTGCTGCGCGTCCTGACGGCTCGTCGCCTCGTAGACGATGCCGAATCCGCCGCGGCCGATCTCGTCGAGCACCTCGTACTTGCGTTTGAACTCCTTCACCGAGTGCTCTGAATCCATCGCAATTTTCGAGTTTTAGAGAAGAAAAATATCGATTTCGGCTGAAATTTCTCCTACTGATTTTCAAAGCGCACAAAAATCCGATCGATTGAGTAAAAAAACTTTTTTTTGAAATTTTCTATCCTCAAAAGTGATAAATCTCACTTTTCTCGTGCAAAAAGTCGACTTGATAGGAGCAGCAGACGGCCAAATCTTGCAATTTTCGTTTGATCATTCTGAACAGGTGAATATAAACCATTTGTTGTTTTTTCGATTGGATCGGGGGGAGCGAGGGGGGAAATGACGCGAGAATCGACAAAGTTTTCGATAAGAATCTCTTTTTCGCGCCTTTGAAAACTTGATTCGAATCAAAATTTGGACAAGTTGTTGGAAAAATTGAAACGAAATTTTCACGGTTTTTCGAGAAATAAAAGTTTGCAAAAATAGAAGTTTTTTATAAATTTGGCAAATCGCTCATCAAAAAAACCTAGAACTCGAGATATAATTCATTTTTAATGAATCTGAGAAATAATTTATTTTTAACCGAAAAAAACGGAAACTAGGCATGCGCCTTTAAATTCTCTGGGCTACGGTTGCAAAAAACAATTGATACCATAGGTCAGAGAGTTTAAAGGCGCATGACTAGTTTAGTTTTTCAAATTTTTTTTTGGATTTTTTAGAAAATTTGAAAATTAAAACAAAAATTTGGAAATTCGGAAATGAGTAGCGAGTTCGAACGTGGGTGGGGGAAAAGCGGCCGATGCGCGCGCACATTTATAATGCGGGTGAGCAGCTGGCTCCGCGGGGGAGCTCCCGCAAGGTGCTCTTCTGCTCTCCCGGAGCTCTCCCGGAGCACACAGCAAATTGTGTGTTGTGAAATTCGAACCCTCAACTACTCAACTCTCGACGACAACGCTTCTCATGCATGCGCCAGGTGAAGATAAACGTATTAAAGAGAGCGGGGGGAGGTTCAAAATGTGAAGACTCGAACCGAAACAAGAAACAGAACAAGAAACAAAATGAGAAAAAGAAAGAGAGAGAGAGAGTAAGAAGAAGAAGTCAAGCTCGCCGAGCAATAAATCTAACTCGCACGTTTTTCTCGGCGCCCCCTTCTCCTTCCCCCCTCTTTTCTCGCGGATCGAATCGCTCGTTTTCTTTTTGTTTGACTTTGACTTTTGACTTGACAGCGTTTCGACTTTGTTTCGAAGGCCTGGGTCAAAATCTCGATTCCGAGCCGACTTGCACGGGATTTAATGCGGATATTTGGAAGTTTCACGGAAACTCCGCCATAACTTTTTCGTGGTGGGACCTATGAAAATGACCCAGTTAAAAAAAATATAAAGCTTTTTGAGATCTTTCCAATGGTGCAACGAGATTTTGAAAGTATTGATTTTGGAGAAAGTTATGCGGGTTTTAGTGACAATCACATAGAAAAACCACCAAATCCCGCATAACTTCCTTCAATATCAATATTTTCAAATTCTCGTTGCACCGTTCGAAAGATCTCAAAAAGTTCTATAATTTTGATAATTGCACCATTTTCATAGGTCTCACCACGAAAAAGTTATGACGAGTTTCCGTCAAAACTAGGTGTGAGCCGCTCTGATTCCGACCCCCGTCCCCACTCAAACAGATCAAGATTTTCGATCATGTGAAAAAGTGGAAATGTCTGAAATTCCTCGACTTTCAGCCATTTCACTCATCAACATGCCTCGGACGCGTCGAATGATTGACGAAGGAGGGTCAGAGATCGGGTGAAAAGATCGGTGGGACCTTCAACCTTCAAAAGTTAAAGGGGGGAGAGCCGAGTGTGTTTTTCTTTCAGTCTGGCCTATGACAGTGGAGAAGCTCGAGGAGGAAAGGAATGGAAAACAAGAGGCGGGCGGGCTGTGTGTGGGGGAAGGGAGGTTGAGAAGAGAAAAGAGAAAAGCGAATGGCGACGGCGGCAGAAAGGATGTTTGGGAGCAAAGGTGAATGCACATGCTGTGCTCCATCGCGGCGAGCAACGGAGCACACGCACACACAACAAAAAGAAAACCCGGGGAGGCGGTAAAAACTAACGACATCTGGACGGGCCGGAGAGTGAACGCACTGAGCAAAACCGCCTCGCCAACGGAGAAAAAGGTATTCAGAATTCAGAATCGGAGAACAGAAGACGTCAGCGCTTCTGACTAATTCGATTTGGTCAGGGCTTTTAGCCACGCGTCCCTCTTCACATCCGCAGGCATGTTCTCGAAGGACAACGATGTGACAAGTCCTTGTGGCCGAGATTTCCGGCGTTTCCTTTCATTTTCTTTTTGTTTTTCTCTTTTCTCTTTTCTCTTTCTTTCTCTTTCTCTTTTTCTTCGTTCAACCAATTTTTTCTTGTTCTTTTATCTTTTGAATTGTGCGCGCACGAATGGCGAATGGGCCCCCCCGACGAAATGGGTTTCTGCGAGGGTTGCACGGCAATCGCTTCCTAACTTTTTCGTGGTGAGACCTATGAACATGGTGCATTTACCAAAATTATGAAAGTTTTTGAGGCCTTTGGAATGGTGCAACGAGAGTTTGAAAATATTGATTTTATAGAGAGTTATACGGGTTTTAGTGGTTTTTCTATGTGACATCCACTAAAACCCGCATAACTTTCTTCAAAATCAATATTTTCAAACTCTCGTTGGACCATTCAAAAGACCTCAAAAACTTCCATATATTTGGTAACTGCACCAGTTTCACAGGTCTCACCACGAAAAAGTTATGGCGAGTTTTGTAAAAGTTCCGGAATTCCATCACGTGCAACTCTGCTACGAACCCCCAAACTTTTTGTGCCTCGTTCCTTGGCTCATTGCCAGTGCCAAGTGTGCAGTGACAATGTTTCACGTGACATCAAAATGCCCACTGTCTTGCTGCGTATCGGGGGTTAAAGGCGAGGAGTCGCTACGCAGCGAAATGCCATTTGGCGCCAATTCAAATTTTCACCACAAAATAGTTAGGGGTCAGTTAGAATTTCCCATTCCCACTTTCATTCCGATTCTGAATTCTCAGAAAGCACTGATCATCCTCGAATGATCCGATCCCCCAACGGGCAGAGGATCAATCCGAGCCAAGGTCTTTGGCATCCTCGATGATCATGCGACCAGTATCTCTCTCTCTCTCTCTCTCTCTTTCTTTCCCGCTCAAGACGATCGCGGTACAAAAATCGTCTCTATTTGCTGTGTGTGCGCGTGCCACGTCACCGATGCCTCTTCATCAGTCAGCAACCATCTCTCATGAGCAGCTAACACGTGTCAATCCCCCCACCCGGAGCTTTCGAGAAATCGCGGGCAAACAAAGCGCGCCGTGCGGTTTTACGTAAATTTGTGTGTGTGTGTGTGTGTGTGTGCACAACAAAGTCACATCATCGTCCGCCGATTCTGAATCCGAGCCAGAATGCGTCTCTTTGTAGTCTCCATTCGAATGGTTTTCTGACGTGCATTGTGATTTGGTCAGAACTGTGATTGTGATCAGACATCGTCACATCTTCGCGATGACTTTCGGAAGAATGCGTGATATCATGATTTCTTGTGTCAACGAAACCCGCGCGAAACCTTTGGTCGCCGCCGCTTCGGACAAGAATAGCATCAGAACGACGACGCCGACGAGAATCGGAGGAACGACGACGACTTTTGGAAGACGTCATCGACGGTTCCCTCCAAAAAAAAACTATGGATGAGCTTTTACAAGAGCTGTGTGTGTGTGTGTGCTCACTGAGAAAGCTCTTCATCCAGTTTGTCTACAATCAAAGTGCAACGGAACCGAACCGGCATAACTTTTTCGTGGTAAGACCCATAAAAATGACGCAGTTGACAAAAACATGAAGCTTTTTGAGATCTTTCGAATGGTGCAACGAGAATCAGAAAATAATGAGTTTGAAGAAAGTTATGCGGGTTTTAGTGGTTCTTACATGTAATTTCCACTAAAACCCGCATAACTTTCTTCAAAAACAATATAGTCGAATTCTTGTTGCACCATTCAAAAGATCTCAAAAAGCTTCATAGTTTTGCTAACTGCGTCATTTTTATAGGTCTCACCACGAAAAAGTTATGGCGAATTTCCATGAAAGTTTCTTATCATTCAAAGTTTCCACCTCCCATCAACGCAGCACTTCAAAATCAATCAAACAAGCAAACAACACATTTTTCACCGTTTTCTCAATGTTCGAGGTGCGGTTCTGACGCATTTCCCGACGCGCGATCGCCGCGATTTTTGTTGGTCAACACCTCTTCTTTTTTCGCTTCTACGACCACGACGGCAATGATTTTGCAGTGGATCGAAGAACACCGCATGATATCACGGGCGGGCTAATTGGTACTGGTTGTGGAAAAGAGGGAAAGAACAAAAAAGTGGGGAAGGAGGAGGAAGGGAAGAATGAAGAAGACGACAAAGACCAGGAAGTTCCGGTCGGGAGACGCCAGAAAAACACACGGTGCGACCGAACCCGCCACATCATTTCAGCCGTTTTTTTGAATAAAAAAATCGAACTGATCTTTTGGGACGTTGCCACGTGGCAATCTCAGACACAAGCTGATCCTTTTGAACGATGCCACGTGGCAGTCTCAAGCATAAGCTGATCTTTTGGTTGCCACGTGGCAGTCTCAGGCAAAAGCTGATACTTCCGAACTTTGCCACGTGGCAATCTCAGGCACAAGCTGATGCTTCCAAACGTTGCCACGTGGCAGTCTCAGGCATAAGCTGATCTTTTGGTTGCCACGTGGCAGTTTTAGGCACACGCTGATCGTTCCGAAAGTTACCACGTGGCAGTCTCGAGCACAAGCTGATCCCTGCGAACGTTGCCACGTGGCAATCTCAGGCACAAGCTGGTCCTTCCAAACGTTGCCACGTGGCAGTCTTGGGAAGCTTCTGTGTCGATTTACGAGAGAGAGCCGACGAGCGCGCATAAAATCCGCAATGTGTGTCGTAAAATCACAATTGTGCACAAAAAAAATAAATGGGTAAACATGCGTTTGTGCAGTTTTTTCTTCGTTCTAAAAATTAATATATTTTTATAGGAGCACTTCACTAATATTTACTTCGAGTTATTTTTTAAAAGCGAAACTTTAAAAAATTTGAAATTTTCTCCGATTTTTTCAAATTTTTCTCAAAAAATCGCGAAAATTCGGAGAAATTTTTAAATTTTTATTGGTTTTTGATTTTTATCCTAAAATTCAATTTCAAACAAAAAAAAACAAAAAAGAGGTTACAAAACAGAAAACTGAAATTTCTCTTTGTTTTTCTTCTGGTTTGTTATTCATTTTCCTCTCGTTTTTTTCCATTTTCTGATTCTAAAATAAGGGTGAGTTATCAGTTTCTGATTACGATTCTTTCGTGCTCGGCTGTTTGTGCTCACATGCTCTCCGGGGAGCGCGCGCGCGCGCGTCGACATTTTCAGCCGATTTTCAGCCAATTTCCCCGACATTTTCGGTGCACCACCGCGATTTTGATCGTATAGTGTTGAGAAAGAAAGTTTTTTCGGTTTTTTTGAAAATTTGTATTTGCGCGCGTGAAGCGCGCGGCTGTCAACTCGTTTGACAGTTTGAGAGCCAACAAATTTGACCAATTTTTGTTTTTTTTTTGTTTTCAAACGTTTCAAATAGGTGAATCGAGGAAGGAAAAAAGGAAAAAAGGAATGAAGAAACGCGAACCTGACCGACTCGAAAAGCCACATTCTCCGCCTTCCGCCGGCTCGCCCCATCATCGTTTGGTGATTCCGATGAATTCGTCGTCGTCGACGTCGTCGTCGGGTTTAATTGGAAAAATTGTTGACGAATACTAGTGAGGTTTAATAGTAGTGGTGGCGAGAGGGGGAAGAGACGGGATTTTTCAATTAATTCCCCTCTTGTTGCTCGGTGAGGGGTTGGGGGAGCAAAGTTTTCAGCGACAACACAGGTGTTGGAAGAGTGTTCCGAAAATGAGAGTGGGCGCGGCGTCGGCGTCGGCGTCGTCGTCGGCAAAAGTGGGCGGAGCCGGGCGCGCGCGCTCTCAGTGTCTGCGTCTCTCGCCTGCGCACACTATTTCCGTCGCCACCACTGTGACAGAGAGTGAGACAGAGAGTGGCCGCCAACAGTCGTCGGGGCGGCGGAAACCGAAAAGTGTGTTTCTTTCTTTTCTTTTTTTTTCGAAAAAGAAAGATTATTGCCGGAGATAAGTGGACTCGTTCGCGATGGAAGAGGAAAAGCACGGCCGCCGGCGTTGCCACGTGGCAGCGACAATTTTGAGTTTTAGGGTGGTTTTTTTGCGCATAATACAGTATTTTGCGTCAATGCCACATTAAAAAACCGAAAACACTGTATCATTTGAATAAACCACCCTCGCACAACGCGGAATTATTCAAATCGTCGCTGAAAAAGGTCAAGTGCCACGTGGCAGCCTCGTAATGCCGACGGCCGTGCGTTTCCTCTTCCATCGCAATAATAGATTATGCAATGCTCGGTGAGAGCTGATAGTGCTCCAAACATGCCAAAGAACATTCACTTTGGTTGTTTCGCTCGCTCCGCCCCGAACAAAGGTCAGTTCGCGACGAGAGAGAGAGAGAGCCGCGGAGCACAAGTTTTAACTACCCCGCGGGGCTCAATGAGTTTTTTTTCTTCCCCCGGCAAAAAGAAAGAGAGATAGCGAATTGGAACAGTTGGTCCAACTCCCACAGATATTGCACAATTAGCCGAGAAACGCAGACGAGGTTTCGCTAAAATGACAAATTGTCGACGGCGCGCGCGCGTTTTGGCGCGTTTTGTTTTGAGCCGGAGCCCATGGGGAGGTACTTTGCTCTGTGTGTGTGTGTGTGATTGTGATGATGATTGTGTGATTGACGCGCGACGACTGACGGCGAGATAGTGTGATGCGTGGCGGGAGGAGAATGTCGAAAAGTGTTTCGGTGTGCAGCAGCAGCAGCAGTGTGTGATGACGCAACGGGCGTCAGTTGGCTGACAGCCGCACAAATGGGTCAGGCAAGTTGAGGAATGACAGTGAGACAGAGTTTGGCCGATTTACCGGACTGAATTACTAGGCCAATAGCATTGAAGCTGGAATGGCCGAGTCAGGGCTTGACCTAGTCCAGTCAGTGAGCTTGGGCTGGATTGGGCTTGCCTTAGCCTAAAGACATAGGCCAATTAGCTGGACTGGAATTACCAGGCCACGGATTGGGCTGGAGCTAGGCCTTAGGCCGGTTTGCTGGACGGACTACTTCAAGCCGTAATGCACCAGTCTTATAGCTTCCCAGTTAGACTGGATTCAACAGTTTTCGGTCCGACAGCGATTCAGGCCGCATTGACTGTCTAGGCTATCCGAACGGCCCGGTCGGAAGCCTTAGGTCGATCCAATTCGCTAGGCCACATTACGATAGGCATAACTTGACCGGACTTAAGCCGATTTCTGGGCCGGGTTGGATTAGGCCGCAGCCCAGAGCCGCATCACATTGAGCCGCATCACTTTTAAGGCTAGTAGATTCCGAGTTGTCCGATTCTTTCAGTTAGATTTCTCGACCTAGCCGAACTGGATTAGGCCGGCCTAGTCCAGACCAATTGGGCCGTTTGGAAGGTCCGATTCGATTTCGGTCGAGTTGCTAACAATAAGACTATCCAGAAAGCCTAGATTGTTGGGCGGCCCAAGCCTAATTAGGGCCCGAACAACTCTTAGGCCCATAATTAGGCCTTTTTAGGCTTTTCAAGACGGGAAACCATTAGTTTTTTGCATTTTTACAGCGGAAACGAAAAACGGAAACGAAAAAAAAAGAAGAAGAAAAACGAAACTTGGAGACGAGAATCTTGGAAAAGTGAGCAAAAAGGCGTGAGAATGGTGGTGTCTTTCTCTCTAAACGCATCGTTTTTTTTTCTCTTTTCCCTCCAGGGACCAATCGAATTTCGGCGATGTTTGCAGCGAAAAACGAGACGAAAAAGGAACTCTGACGGCTTTTTTTATCGAGTTATCATATTTTCGCGCGTTTTTCCTTCTTTTGTTTTCCGGTTTCTCGCAAATTTTGCGGCTGGCCGCCGTTTAGCGGTGGAGAAAGTTAGGCCACGCGCGCGCGTGCGCTAAATTTGAATTTGAATATAAAATTCGAATTTTGATTGGATTATCGGTCAAAAACACACATTTCGCACTCGACGCAAACGAAATTTGAATAAATTTTCGGGATTTGCATTGAAATTTTGAAGTTTCAACAAAAAAAGCGAAAAAGGGACGTTTTCCCAATTTTTCAATCATTTCTCATTTTTTTTGGAATTTTCGACGAATTTACACATTTTTATTACTTATTGAGCCAAAAATACGAAAAAAAAACGGAAAAAAAGATTACGAGTGGAGAGAAAAAAGAGGCAAAAAAGTAAGGCAACTTTGTCAAAACTCATGTTGAAACGAGATCTGAACGCGCGGGAAATTTGAAATTGTTCGAAAATTTCGACGAAAAATTGGGGAAAAAGAGGTCGTTGGAAGCGGAAAAAGAACTGAAAAATAAGGGAAGGAGGGAGAATAACTGGAGTGAAAAATTGGAAAAATTGAGGGGGGAATAAAATCGGGATTGTTCGGGAAGAATGATGAAAAAGCAAGAACTGTCAGTTGATTCGGGTCTTTGGCGCCAGATGACGTCACATTTTCTCACGGCTTCTGATCCGCGTTGTCCATTTGTTGCTGATATTGCGCGGCGGCCATCTGAAATTCGCGCCAATTTTCCAGAGTTCTCAATGGAGCGCGTTTGCAACGCACTGCTTTTTTTGCTGGTTTTTCTTCGAAATTTCTCTTTTTTTTTGTTGATTTTATGTTTTTCAGTTATAAAATAAAGAAATTAATTGTGAAGTTTGACTTGAAATTACCGGTTTTAACAAAAAAATTGCGCTGGAAACGTGGGAATTTTTGAAATTTAAAAAACTTTTTTAAAAAGTATTAAATAATTTGGGCCCCAATGAAAACCAATTTTAGGCAGGAAAAAACATAGAAAATTCGAGAATTTCAATAAAAATTAAATTTTTAATGCGATTTTGCAGGGTTAATGGGGATTGGCTGATAAGTCGGCTAGACATCGGCCACACATCCGCCATAATGAGCACAAATCGTTTGGCCGACTGTCTTCGGTCAATCGACAATCGATTTTTGCAAACTCCAACTCACCAGCTGCGGATTGTAGACCGACAAATCGAACGGCGGCATTCCCATGTGCAGTCCGTCCTGTCCGGGCAGCGCCATCGGATTGTACGGATTGAGGAGGCCGGCGGCGGCGCCGGGCAGCATTCCGTACGGATTGGCGGCCATTCCGCCGAGCGCCACGTGCGCGTTCTTCTTCGCCGCGTAGAGACTCGCCTCCTCCTGCGCCTTCGCCATGTTCTTCTTGTACCGAATGCGCTTGTTGCCGAACCAGTTGGAGACCTGCGAGACGGTGATGTTGCACTGACGCGCGAGATCCTCTTTCGCCTCTTCCGACGGGTACGGGTTCGAGAGGTGGCCGTAGAAGTACTCGTTGAGCACCTCGGTGGCCTGTTTCGAAAAGTTGCGACGCTTCCGACGCGCGTCCAAGAATCGGCTGCGCAGAATCATCACCGCCTCGCACGTCGACTGCTTCAGCTGGACTTGAATTCCGCTGAACTTCTTCTGAATGATGAACACCATCCGCTCGATCTCGCGATTCGCGATCGGACGAATGTACGACTGGTCCTTGAGCAGCGATCGGACGTGTTGGGTGAACTCGGCGCACGCCTCCTCGTACTTGCGCAGCTCGTCGTTGTACACGACGCGGATCTGGTGCAACTTCTGACGGTAGTCGGCCTGATCGCCGCCGCTCGCGTCCGAGCCCAGCGAGCCGCCCTTGTCGGGTCCGGCGACGCCCTCGGCGAGCAGCATGTTGTCGAGTCGCATCAGCTGGGGGTCTTCGGGCGCCTCGTCGACCGGATTCCGCACCGACAACGCCGTCTTCTCTTTGGTCTCGGAGAGGACGTCGAAGAGCGCCTGGCGCAACGGATGCGCTTGTAGCGCTTGCTTCCTAAAAGTTTGGCTTTTGGTTTTTGGTGTCGTTTAATCGAATCAGAAGACCCCGTGGGTCTCGCAGCGAAAATTCCTCTTCTAAAATTCGGCCGATTAGTCTCTCTAATTGAACTTTGTGTCGGCGTCTCGCCACGAAAACTTCAGTAGACCCGGAACTATTTGTGACTAGACTTTTCGCGGTGAGACCCAAGATTTCGTGAACCGTAAATCGACACCAAACTCACTTGGAATTGTCATTATCGTCCAGCGTCTGCTCGTTAATCTTGAGTACCTCGGCGATAAGATCGCTGAGACTATTGATGTTGTTGGAAGCGATCGGTGTACCCACCATTTCTGAAAATTTCGCAATTTTCATTTTTGAATTCAAATTTCAATTTCAAATTCGAAATTCAAAATTGGCGCGCGCGCGCCAAATAGAATGTTCTCATAAAACATTCGAAACACCGAAACGCGACACCCGGGTGTGAAAATGAAATAAAAAGCGGCGTCATCGTCGATCTCAGAAAAAGATGGATATATGGCAGTTGAGGGTGGGATGGAGGAGAGAGAAACGGAGAATGGAAGGCGAAGAGAGAGAGAGAGAGAGAAGGGACAAGTTGACATTTGACGAGCGCTGCGTGTCGGCGTCGCGGTCGCCGAGGAAGAGAAGGAGGGGGTCTCCCCTCCTCTTCGTGATGTGACCTTTGCTGTTCTGTTGTTGGCGGGTGTGCTGCGGCCGTAGGCCAGATGTTGTGCCTCCGCTCGTTCCACTCAGCCTGCCTATCCTCCCCGGATTATTGCAATTGTAATGGATCCGCGAGAGGAGGCGGGTGACCGCCGCCAATATGTTCGGTTCGGTCGCGAGCGTCGTGGTGGGGGTAACCCATACAACCGCAGCTATTATTATTATAAGCGGAAAAAGGGGAGGAGGGAGGAAGAAGATGGACAGCTTAACGACCCACGAGTCAAAACAGTGATTGATGGGTCTTACTGCGAAGGGGGCGGGCGTTGAGAAAAACGGGGGAAATCGCGATGCGCGGTAGAGCGCGAAGTGGCTTGCGGTGATTCGAATTTTATCACTTGTCACTGACAGTTGTCAGTAGAGCGCATTTGGAATGTTCACGGTTTTTCGGGTTCGGGGCAGACAAGTTCATTTATCGCTGGAATTCCACGTGTTTTCGTGGTCAGGATTTCTAGGCCATGGCCGAGGCGAGGCTATCCTTATTCTTTAAAATTTCGCGCTACCAATTAGTCTAGTGAAGTGTATTTCGGCAATCAAACTTCAAGCTGGAATATCTGCAAAACTAGAAAAGTTATGAGAAAGTCGTCAACTACAAACTTGATCACCTCCAAATTTCCCACGTTTTTCTAGTTGACAACTTTTTTCCAACTCTGCTAGTTTTCAAGTTATACCCCCCGGGGAAAAGTTGAACGAAACCTACCAGCTGGTGTAGAAGATGAGGCGGACATCACTGGTTAAAAACAACGACGAATCGAGTCGAAAAGGTGGGAATGGGGGGAGAATGAGAGAATGACAAACGGAGCGAGATGTTTTATGAGCATGTTTTATTAGCACCGCCCGTATCACACGACGCCACAATGTTGATGGGAGGGGAAGCGAGCGTTTGTTTTATTATCACATTTCTTCTTCTTCTTCTTCTCCTCCTTCTTAATAGGGGGCAATAAACGCGCGGCCGCAGCCGGGTGTAGTCTTTCCGCACATGCGTTCACGTTCTCCGCCTCAAAAACGATCGTTGAAGTAGTCGAAGCGGTCGAACTGCAAAACAGTCACCGTTTGCTCTGGTCCTCGGTTTCGAATCGTTTGGAATGAATTTGGCTTCATCGGCAGACGGCTTCGGGTCTCGCAACGAAAAGAAGAAGAACTGAATTAGTCATGCGCCTTTAAACTCATTGTCCAGTATGCAATACTACATGGTTTCTCAGGAAACCGGAGCACAGAGAGTTTATAGGCGCATGGTTAATATAGTTTTGTTTCTTTTCGTTGCGAGACCCGCAGCAGCCGAACGCGCGCATTCTATTGGGTCTCGCAGCGAAGAGAGACGATTTTGTGTCGATTTACGGGGTGTAAGTAGGTCAATGAACCTAACTGTAACGAACTTTGAAGAACTTTCCGAAAATGTAGAAAAATCGGTTCATTTTTTGCTACCAGACCGTTTTATCGTTGGTTTCTATGGCGAACCTCCGCGCTGTACGCAAACACCAAAAAGGGGCGGAGTTTGATGTCGCATTTGACAGTAAGAGACGGTTTAGTGTCGATTTACGAGCAAATTGCTTCTATTTTCCGCTTCTACCGCAAAAAAACTCCCCGTCATACATCGTAGTTCTCCTTGAAAAGTCCGTCGTCCAGCTCCAAATCGTTCTGACACGTGTCATATTCGGCGTTTACGATTTCCGACGCCGGCGTGTACTCCTTCTGCTCCAGCTTCGCGAAATTGATCGATCGAAAGAAGGGGTGCGCGTGGAGTACGGTGAAAGAGCACAGGCGGTGCGTCGTCGACACCGCCAACATTCGATCCATCAGATTGGCGAACTCGCGCGAGCATCCCAACGGGGTACTGTAGTCGATGAACCTGAAAAGTTTTCACCGTGACCGTGACCGTGACCGTGACCCACTTCAAGTTGGAATGATGTGTTGCCTCGGAGTTGGGATAGGGATAGATGCCGGTGAGCAGAATGTGCAGCAACACTCCCAATGACCACCAATCCACGTAATGTGAATACGTGTGTCCGGATGCCACGTCAGGCGACATGTACTGCAAAGTTCCGCAGATTGTGCCCGTGCTGTGACCCTGCCGCAGCTTTTTCGCCAGCCCGAAATCGATTAAAAGCGCGTGACCGTACTGGTCGAGCACAACGTTTTCGAGCTTCACATCCCGATAGATCACATCGTTGCGATGTAGAAAATCTGCAAATTTCGAAAATTCGCTCTAACATTTTTGTGTCTGGGCCTAGAAAAATGGTGCAATTATGAAAAATGAAGAAGTTTTTGAGATCTTTCGAATGGTACAAGCAGAATTTGAAAATATTGATTTTGAAGAAAGTTATGCGGGTTTTAGTGGGTCTTACATGAGAAATCCACTAAAATCTGCACAACTTTCTTCAAAATCAAGGTTTTCGAAATCTTGTTGGACCATTCGATAGATCTGAAGAACTTTTCCATTTTCCACAAAAGTTTGCGGCGATGCTCAGTTGCTCACCGATGGCAGAGGCGAGCTCGGCGCCGATCAACCGAATCGCCGCCTCGGAAAGCGATCCACGTTGGCGCCAGACCGAGAACAGGTCGCCGGTGGAGCCGACGGGATACTGTAGCAGTGAGTAGAGGTGTGTGCGCGTTTGCCACGTGGAATAGGTGCGCGCGATGAAGGGGTGCGCGGGCAGAAGGCGTTGAATGCTCGCCTCGCGCTTCACCTGCAGCACCGCCCGTTTCGAGATGATCTCGCGCTTCTCCTGCATCTTTATCGCGAACTTTCGCTGCGAATCGTGAATCGCGCTCGCACAGTAGACGATGCCGAACGAGCCGCGGCCGAGTTGACGTTCGAGCTGGAACAAAAAAATAGATGCTGAAACACGCGCCAACCGGATTACCACGAAACTCTTCTCATTGATGACGCTTCTCGTCGGAAATTCGGGCAAGAACAGCAGCTCGAACCACGGATGCACACTGTCGGTTTTCGTCGGCTTCTCATAGTTCTCGTACTCGTCGTCGACGATGAAACGAGGGAGCGGTGGCCGAGGATCGGCTGGAAAAAGCTAGGCCACACATCAAACATCGCTACCAGTCTTTCTTTTGCGTGTTTGTGCCACTTGGGAGGAGGGGGGGGGGGGGGGTATCATCAGCTGTGCTCTGATATCAATGTCTAATCAAACATCGAGACATCGAGTGGCTCCGATCATGACTCGAAGAAGAAGAAGGAGAAGAAGAAGACATTCCCGCCGGTTCGGGGGGTAAAAAGATGGGTAAACACATGTGCATAGGCACAGAACCCTGTATGACATGGCATTAGTGCCACGTCACACAAATATCGATTGATCGGTGCTCTGTACCTTCTTCCACTTTGTACGTCCTCCGCTTCAGATGCGGTCGACACTTTCGCAGCTTCTGTAGGCGTGACTTGAAGGCGAGCTGTAGAAAAAGTTGAAAAGTTTGTATTTCTGTTTGTGTGTGTTCAACTCAACACCAACACCTTGTGATGTTTGCGCAAGTCGGTGTGATCACTGCCACCACCGGAAAAGATGTTTTTTTTGGTTGACTTGCTGGACAAGAACCATGTACATGGGAAAAGTAGGCCACGGTGGGAAAGCTAGGCCATATATGGAAAACTGCGCCCTGGAAGTTAGGCCATTATGTGGAAGCTAGGCTATCTTTCGAAAACTGGTTTCTGGAAGTTAGGCCATTGTTTTGGAAAACTAGGCCATACTCCAGTAAGGGTTTGCTGGAAGTTAGGCCATCTTTCAAAAACTGCTTTCTGGAAGCTAGACTATCTTCCAAATTCCGTCATGATGAGAAAGTTAGGCCATACTACAGTAAGGGGTTCCTGGAAGTTAGGCCACGATGAGAAAGCTAGGCTATCTTTCGAAAACTGGCTTCCAGAAGTTAGGCCATCTTTCAAAAACTGGCTTCCAGAAGTTAGGTCATGATAAGAAAGCTAGGCCATCTTTTAAATCCGGCTTTCTGGAAGTTAGGCCACGATGAGAAAGTTAGGCCATCTTTCGAAAACTGGCTCCCAGAAGTTAGGCCACGATGAGAAAGCTAGGCCATCATCCAAAGTGATGGCTAACTGTTCTCAGAGAAGAAAAGTCGGCTCGGCTCGCTCACCTTCTGATACTCGTTCTCGACGTGCGGCTCGTGGATCCGCATCCGCTTCCTGGCCGGCCCGCCGTCCTCTTCGTCCTCTTCCCTCACGGCTCCCGGATAGGCTCCCGGCCTCTTCCTCGTCGCCACATTACCCATTCGGAAATCGAAAAACACAGAAAACGCTCGCGCGCGCGGGAGACACTGATTAACAAGAGAAACGGAATGTCTCGTCCTCGCGAGCGGAATGATGAAAACGACGGCGAAATGAATGGAAGGAGGGGGGTACAAACATACACGAAAAAGAGCAAACAATGGGAGGGGGATTATGAGCAGGAGGAGCAAGTGAGCAGTGAGCTCAACTCGCGAGACAAGCGAGCAAGACGGCAAAAAAGAAGTGACCACAAATGTATAATGTGCTCGTAGTGCTGGCCCATCCGTCCACAAATTGCTCCCCAAAGGGCTATTCGGAAATTGGATACGCTCAATTTCCGAAATTGGAAAAATTGAGCGAGGGAAATGTTCAATGGAGCGCACATGCTTCGCAAAAATCGGAAGACGTTCTTGTTTTGGGAAGAGAGTCGGCGAGCGAAAATCGATGGGCGACAGCGAGCGGGGGGGGGGGGAAGGGAGCCGAGGCGACTTAGTACGTAAACACCAAAAGGGGGCGTGGCTAGAGACGGTTTGGTGTCGATTTACGCAGGTACCGGGGTGCTTACAGTACACATGATTCTCAACGAGACTCCGCCGTAATGGGGTCAATGAAGTGCAGAATCTCCCACTCGAAAGTGATTTTTGAAAATTTTAGCAGAAAACAAAGGGAAGGGTCTCGAAACGAATCTAAAAAACCGATCAGATGCGATCTGAAAAGGGTATAGCCCATATAACGGCAGCTCTGCACATTTTCAGCTATAACTCTTAAACCAATAGAGTTACGAGAAAATGGTCAACTGCAAAGTTGTTCAGCACAAAATTCTCTATCGATTGGTGTATATTGTCACCAGGTTTCAACCCGAAATCGCCAAAATATGAAGTATTATGTAGAATTCTAGAGTTTGTCTTCTTCTTTCACGAATCTGAAAATCGACAAGTCTGAAAGTGCGCTCCATCGCAATCTGTGAATTCAAATCCCCGCTGGCGTCGACACTAGAGTACGATCCCATAAAAATCGCTCCTCTCTCTCTCTCTTTCGAACACAAACGTTTCCATTTCTTTTCTCTTCTTTGCTTTTCGCCTCGCAGCCGGGCGGATTTCCCTCGGCTGCCTGCGATGGTGTACAAAAGGAATAGAGAAAAGAAAAGAAAAAGAGATAAAAATCATCCTCCAGACATGGAACATAAACGATGGAGGAGAGAGAGAGGGAGAGAGACACGTCTCCACACTCTGGTCGAAACAGAAAGCGAGGAGGAGGAGGAGGGAGGAAACCCGTTCCGCACCAGTTCTCTGCGTCTCCGGACACACACACCTCCAGATGCGTCGCGTCGTCGTCAGAATCCATTCCTCCTAACCCCCCATCCGATCCGTCCGATCCGATCCGCACACAATTCTGTCCGATGCGGCTTCTCGTGCTCCTTCTCGTCACGCCACTGGCGGCTCTCGCCCAGAACACGTTCCAAAACACCATTTTCGATCTGCCCGCACAGTTGGGCGGTGAGCCGGTCGGTGTGGCGGCACAGGCGCAGGGAGCGCCGCTCTTCGTGCAGACCGCCGGCGATCAGAAGCCGCCAGTGGCGCCAGTGGCGGCTCCGCAACTTCCTGCCGCTCAGCCGCCCGTCACACCCGCTCCGTTCACGTTCCCGACACTGCCGACGGTGGCGCCGTTCACGTTGCCGAGCCATCCGACGTTGGCGCCGTTCACACTGCCCACACACGCGCCGTTCACCTTCCCCACACATCCGCCGCTCGTCTTCCCGCCGCCGAGCACACCGGCTCCGTTCGTTCCGCCCAGGTTGGCAGTTTGAAAGCTACCATGAAAACCGAAATATCTTTGAAACTAGAAAAGCTGTGACCATGGCCTAGCTTTTCCCTCCCGCACACAATTCCTCTTCCAGCCCGTACGCGTTCGTTCCGCAAGGATATCAACAGTACAACGGCTATCCGCAATACTACAACAACCAGAACCAGAACAACGGCTACTACAACTACAACCAGGTAGGCGACACCTCGCTCCGTATCACTGCCACTCAGCCAATATATATGATGATCAAAGCGCGATCTTTCTAATAATAAGATGGCGATTAGAGATTACGGTGTGTGTTTCCGATGACGAAAGTGATGCCGTCGTGCGCGCGCGCACGCCCGGGGCCTAAGCTTAAAGAAGAAAAACACGTCCTGAGGAGGAGAAGGAAGGGGGATAATTGGACTGGATAAGGGCCGAAAACGGTGACGAAACGGTGGAATTTTTAGCAGCAGCAGCCACAGCCACAGCCACAAGCCCAATACAATAATAATAACTACAACAACTACAACAACTACAATAACAACAACAATCTGCCACAAGTGCAAACGCCAGCGCCGGTCCAACCGACGGCCCAAAACCTCCAGGCGGCCCAATCGTTCGAGTCCAACTCGCAGATTGTTCAACCGATTCGGGCGGTGCAGGCGAACGCTCAAGTGGTACAGCCGGTTGCGCCGCCGCGACCCGCCGTCGCCAACGCCGTCGCCACCGCCACCGTCGTCGACACCGACTCGTCGGCCAAGAAGGCCGTCGAGTTCAACAAGGCGACGGAGCCGAAGCCCGCGCACGTCGAGAAGGCCACACTGGACGCGGAAGTCGACGCGAACATCGACCGACACCTCTGGTTCGCCGCCGACTACGACGTGAAACGTGGGGACACCTTCTTTTCGGCCAACACGTTTTTCCGACATTGCAGAGTGCCGCCAGAGTCTGAACGGAATCGGCGTTCGATTCCAGAAGAAGTTCCCGTCGTACCTGCACAAGGGTGGCAAGGATCGTGAGCTCGCCGAGCTCGTCGAGCAGCGCCTACTCGAGTGCGAGAGAAAGTCGTCGGCGTCGCACTGGGACAAGGTCGACACACTCCTTCAGAAGATCAATCTGACCAAGAGGTACGTGGAATATCACCGGCGACGGGTCCCGCCACGAAAAGCAATTTTAAAATTGAAAGTCTTTAGGTTAGGTGGCCTAGATTTTTCACGGCCGTTTTCCCTAATCATTCATGATCACAAAGACGTGGCCTAACTTTTTCACGGCCGTTTTCCCTAATCATTCATGATCACAAGGACGTGGCCTAGCTTTTTCACGGCTGTTTTTCCTAAACATTCATGATCAGAAAGACATGGCCTAACTTTTTCACGGCCGTTTCTCCTAATCATTCATGATCAGAAGGACGTGGCCTAACTTTTTCACGGCCGCTTTCCCCTGAAAATGCATGATCATAAGGACGTGGCCTAGGTTTTTCACGGCCGTTTCACCTAACTATCAATGATCAGAAGGACGTGGCCTAACTTTTTCACGGCCGTTTTCCCCTAATCATTCATGATCAGAAGGACGTGGCCTAGCTTTTTCACGGCCGTTTTTCCTAATCATTCATGATCTCAAGGACATGGCCTAGGTTTTTCACGGCCGTTTCACCTAACTATCAATGATCAGAAGGACGTGGCCTAGGTTTTTCACGGCCGTTTATCCTGATAATGCATGATCAGAAAGACATGGCCTAGCTTTTTCACGGCCTCATTTTCAGCGAGGAGGGCGAATGCCGTGCGGGACTCATCCAGGAGCGCATCTCGTGTGTCAACCTCCTCAAATACACGTGTCAATTCGTCGACGCCTCCTATCACTTCAAACTCGTGCCGGCCAGAATCACTATCCAGGAGGCGCGTCAGGCCGAAAGTGGCGCCGAAAAGTGCCGTCAGGTCATCCGAATCGTCAAACAACGACTCGAGTCCGGCGCTGTCACCTTGTAAAAAGAATTAATTTTTTTTTTGAATTTATTTTTCTCTCGAAAAAACTGTAAATAGGCGCCTATTTTTCACCAATTTAAATTAAATTCTCAAAATTAATTTATTGATCGCGTGCAATTTATTATTTATTTTTTCTAATTTTAATAAAAAATTATTTTTTTTTTGAATATACGTGAACTTTGAAAAATTAATTTTTTTGGTTTAATTTTTTTACTTTAAAAATCAGTTTGAGAATTTAAGGATTCATGAATTTCCAATCAATTTTCGTACTTTTCCAACTTTTTTCCAATTTTTCGATCGGCTGCTTTTCGAGTTTCGAAATCGGCCAAAATGTGACTTTCGGGCCGTACGGCTTTGAAAATTTGGGCCTAAAAACGCGAAAAGTGCGTATTGTCGAGGATTTGGGTGAGGAAACGCGCTCCAATCGCACTTTTAGCAGTGGAGCGCATTTGCAATCCACGTGGAAATCGTTTTTTCAGTGAACAACACAAAAATTGCAAGGCCCTGTCATCGAAATTGCGGTGATTTTGCGTTTTGTCACAACGGATTTTGCTGGTGGTTTCCATGTGAATTATCGATTTTTTAGCGGAAAAAACTGAAAATTAATGAAAAACCTTTTTTTCGATTTTTTTCAACGAAAAAAATTAAGAAAATTCTTATTTTTCCGATTTTGAGCCAAAATTTTTAGCCTAAAAAGTTTGAAAAAAAAAACATTTTTCCGTTTTTTTTTTTCAAAAAAAATTCTTTTCAGGGTCTCGCCACGAAGTAATAAATCGGTTATGCGCCTTTAAATCCAACCGAGGTACGGTATAATCTCAATTTCAGCTTCTTTTTCGTTGTTTTAGCCCATTTCTGCAGAAAAAATTGGTGTTTTGTTGGGAAAAAATTTAAAAGCGCAGCACAGATTTCGTTTTTTTGTTTTTTTCATTGTCAAAATCAATAAAAATTTAATTTTTTTTGCAGACGAAAAACACAAAATCCCAGTGAAAAGTTTGATAAAAAACGCGGTCGGCGAGCTGAAATCGTGCAAATTTGGCGAAGAAACTCCGGAAATCGACGGGAAAAAGTGCGAAAAAGTGAAGGAATTGGAATCGTTTTTTCCGACCGGCGTCCTTTTTTCGATTCCCTCGATTTGTCAGCACAAGTTTCGATTTTCGCCGACAAATGCGGTACTATGCGGAAGTGACGCGGAATGCGCGGAAAAATACGAGGAAATTGGGATAACCGCGAAGATGGCGGCGGTTTTTGAGCGAAACAATCACACGTGAGACTTTTTCGCCCGATTTACAGTGCGCTCCACTGCGAGAAATCTCGGCCATGGCCTAGAAATCCACATTACAGTATAGATTTGAATTTTAAACTTCCATTTTCAGCGTTCAATGCGTTCACTCGGGACACTCGCAGAGTGTCTGCTGTCACGGTCAGTAAACGCGCTCCATTGACAATTCTCCCCGAATTTCGCGTATACTTCGCGTTAAGCACTGAAATTTTCAGCGGACCCCGCAAAATGGACGTGCCCCGACAATGTGACACTGCTGATCTCGTTGCCGACGTGTCACGACGAATCCACGTCATCGGCGACGTGGTTGACGTCTTCCGATTCTTCAGAATGCATCGGAACGTGTCACAACGGTTTCTGTTGTCCGAAAAGTGAGTTTCAGACTGGTTCAGCCTGAATTTTCAGCCCCAAGAAATTCTCATTTCAGCCCAAAAAATCGATAATCAAATTGTCTACGAACAGCCGTTTTTGACGGAGATTCCGTGCGATCCACGTGGCTATCCGACTGAATTCGTTCCATATTCGGGATGTTACGCCGCCGGCGAAGACGTTGACGATGAAGATGAAGATGTGGACGACGTCGACGATGACGATGATGACGATGACGACGATGACGACGATGACGATGACGAAGACGACGCCCTCTTCTTAATTCGCTTCCCGAACACAACGATTCTGAATCAGTGGCGACGTTGCGAGATTCTGGCGGACGGTGAGCTCGACGACGGATGCGACGCCGACACGGAAATGTGCATTTTGCTCGGCGAGCCCGGAGTTTTCGGGTGCGCACGCGTGCCATGGGCTCCGATCGACACAACAAGCGTTTTCTTCGAAATCTGGTGCGCCGTCGCACTTTTTTTCGGGTTTTCGACGGTTTTTTGCCTGGCTAGATGGACAAAACGAGTTTTTTCCACATTTTTTCCGTAAATTTTCTCTGTTTTTTTTCTTTGAAAAATGAATGAATATTGGTGTTTTTAAAGTGGAAAATCTCGGTTTTTCTTAATTGTTTTTTGTTCAATAAACAAAAAAACTTCTACATTTCACCGGAAATAAAAAAATTTGCACGAAATTAGTGTTCCGCGCGGAAGGCACGCGGAAGGCGCGCGTCTCGCTAAACAGCGCGCAGTCGCGTAATTCCGGAGCATCGTTTGACGGCGAAAAAACGCGCCGATCGGCCTCCGAATTCGCATCGTTTTTGTGCAAAAAGGCGCCATAAAATCAGTCAAATTTTCAAAAAACCCCATTAATTTTTCAAAAAATCCCATCGTTTTTGCGAGAAAAATTCCGATTTGACCTACCCGCTAATTTTCTGTCCTCCGTTGTTTACTCCCATTCGCATCGTTTCGTTTCGCCAAAAAAAAAAACCAATCATCGTCTCACTGAAAAGAAACGAAAAGAAGACGAAGCAAAAAGACGAAAATGTTTTTCAACCGTCCAGACTTCTGCTGGGCCGACTATTTCGCTCCCAACCGACCGCCACGAACGATGATTCGCAATCGCGACACGCTCGAACGTCCGATATGCAGGAGAGGTGAGTGAGAGAAGGCGTCGTCTGAAAAGAGTCGACACATTTTGCAGGCGTCATGACGTTGTTGTCGAAAATGCCGTTGGGATACGTGCTCAACAGCTGCTCGTGCGCCTACATCGACAATTTGCTCGCGCACAGCAGTGTGCATCGCGGGAAACCGCACTCTTTCATGATCCAGGTGCGTTTCTTTCTGTTTCAAACAGGTGGAAATGAGCCGAAAAATGAAGATTTTCGGGCGATTTTGGTCGATTTCGCGAAAACTGTGCGAGATTCAGTGAATTCCTTACGAAAACAGCGAAAAATCGTGTCGAAAACATTGAAACGTGGCAAAATGGGCGGAGCAGGCCTCAGATAAGATTCAGCCGAGTTTTGGCGGATGCCATGCGGATGACTGGCGGGCTCCTTCACCCCGCCAACATTGGCGTCGAAACTTGCTGCTGACTAACATTATCGATTGATTTGCAGCGTCTGGTAGTGATCTGCGGGCGGTCGACGCCGGCGGTGGCCAACCACGCCGCCAACATCATCCTCTCGGCGTTCAACTTCTGCCACATCGACGCGCCCGGCAAGAAGTTTCTCGACGAGGATGCCGCCCTCAATCTGTTCCATACGGTACGAAGTGTGAGACGTGAGAACTGTCCCATCGCGGAATCAGAAACAGTCTGGGAATCCAATCATTTTGGTAATGTCGCGCGCGTTCGATGCTTTTCACGGCGAAAAACTCCCAGACTGGCTTTGATTCGTGAAAATTCTGATCTGTGACATCTCTCGTTCGTGACAGTTTCAATCTGTGACAGTTCTGATCTGTGACAGTTCTGATTCGTGACTGATCCGATCTGTTACAGTTCCGATCTGTGATAGTTTTGATTTGTGACATATCTGATTCGTGACAGTTTGACCTCGTGACTGCTCCGATCTGTGACAGTCGCGCACCAACTGGACCTCTATTCTCTGCTAAAAACGCTGAAAATTTCAGATCCTCTCCTACGCCACCGTCATCCATCATAACCGTAGCGAGGTGGAGGTGCGTGGCGCGCAACGGCTCACCGCCGCCCTCTGCGATCTCATCGCAATGTACACGCGCCCCATGGACGATCTGGAGGCGAGCCGCTGTCTGTCGCATCTGTGCAAGAAAGTACGTTGAACACCCGGAAAATACTCGGAAATGCTCGAAAGCCAGGGTTTCTGACCGGTTTTCAGTGATTTTTCGCTAAAAGTCTACTGAAAATGAGTCAAAAACCGTTTTTCTATACAGACCCTTGCCACTTTCATCCAAACGGAAATTGCTGAAAATGTTCAAAAACCAGGGCTCCCGGCTCGTTTCTCCATTGTTTTTCATCGAATTCCAGCCGGAAACTGAGATTCTGAACCATTTTTCCCAAAGAATTCCCGTCTTTTGTGTACAGTTTCTTTTTCGCTGCACCGTTTTTTCCCCGAAAGATTATCCCATTTTCGCGCTTCCTCCCGCTTCGATACCTTTTCGTTCCGAGACCCAAGAGGAATACAAATATGCTTGGTCTCTCTTTCTCTCTCTCTCTCTCTTTCTCTCTCTCTCTCTCTCTCTCTCTCTCTCCCGGGAGGTCCTGCTGTTGATGAAAAGAGCGAATGTCTCTGTTTACATAGAAGAAGCGCTACTACTAAACTATAATTTGACCAATTAGTTCAAGGTCACAATTCTAGGCCACGGCCATACACGTGCCTGAATCGGCGATTTCTCACCGAATTTCGTGTCCCACACTTGAGAGCTGTATGAAATTTCGACTTCGAGCTTCCAGTTGCCGAGCTAAAACTCTACTTCTCGCTTTTTTCGACCTCTAGATTAAACACTTCCGGAGGAAGGTGCGGAAACGCGCGGAATTCCGCGTTCCGCGTTCGGTATTCCGTGTTTTCCAGAGAAAAAGTAACACACACAAAGACACGCATTATGCGAGCATTGTCGAGTGCGCGCATTATCCGTCCGTAATGCTTACGCGCATCATCTGTGTATTGTGTGTAATATCGGTGAACTTTCGAACGCTCTCTTTCTCTCTCTCTCTCTCTCTCTCTCTCTCTCTCTCTCTCTTTCTCGGGAAAGACGAAGATGAAGAAGAGAACACACTTTGCCCGCTACTCGTGGATAAGTAGAGGAACGGCCTCCGGTGGTCAATAGACACTGACCGCTGGGTGCGTATGTTTGTGCTAGAAACGCGCACTGATCTTTGAGGGCTTTCGACCTCACAGACCTAATCTCGATCGACTTTGACTTTCTGCGCGCGCGACGGGATTTGCAAAGAATTGGCGAGACTTTGGTGGAAAACGCCGTCTTCCGGCCGTATTTCCTAGTTTTTTTCCAATGCTATGACTTTTGAAATTTCGACGAACTTGTTATTTTGGACGATTTTAAGAGAATTTTCGGAATGAATTAGCTGGAAATTGGTTAAAATTTGATGTTTTTGGGCGGTTTACTGTGTCGATCACTCAAATTTGTCAACTTTACAGTCACCGGGAGAATTGGAAATTTTAATTTTTTTTATCAAAATATATCTTATCCTCTGGTATTTCACACTGATCTTTGTGAAAACTTGCGAGTTTTCCCATCAAATCCACGTTTTTTCCTTTCAAATTTCCCGCTGAATTTGAAGAGAATATGTCGTTTTCTCGCTGTTTCAACGGCTTCTATTTAATCGAACTATCGATTAGTGGCAGATGATCGAATCGCATTGGTAAAACTATTACACTGCGTCTCTCTTCCCCCCTCTATCTTTCTCTCTTTCTTCTTCTTTGTCTCATCCTTTAGAAGACGTTTGATGACGATGACGATGGGAACGTCTTCGGCTTCTTCTTCTTCTGAATCTCCACCCAAATCAATCGATTCTCTCTCTCTCTCGTTCAGCCCGCCTCGAAAACTGTGCCAATTTCCAGCTCGCAAGCCAATACGATCCGCTGGTGGTGCTGCCGTTCATCAGCAAGCTCGCCAAGAGCCGACGCCTCCGTCACTATCTCCAGCCGCTCTTTCTCGGCCATTGCGATTATACGACGGATGGTTGGGGTGAGTCGATCACTTTTTTGGGAAGAGGGGTGGATCTTTGAAACTAGAATAGGTGGAAAGAAGTTGTCAACTGGCCATTCTTCATCCGATCATAGTCAATGCAGGTTCCGAGGGCGCCGAGATCTACAATCACATCGCGCGCGGCAACTTCACCACCCAAACGCTCATCGAAATCGTGCAAACGTTTCTCGAGAAGGAGGTGAAGGAGGTGATCATCAGCTCGTCGACCGATCCGATCAAGCTCGTCCAATACCTCATCTCGTGCTCGAATCCGAGCAACGCGGAAGTCGTCCAGGCGCTCGCGTTCATGCTCTACTCGAACACGAAACTGATGCCGACGGGGCCGGGCGGCACCATCGACATGGACGTGCACGCCGCCGACACGATCACGACGGCGCGTCTCGGCGACGCCAAGTACACGCAACCCGTGCAGCACGCGTTGATCGAGTCGGGACGCGAGGCGCTTCAACGTCGTCTCGAGATCTACGGACCGCGCCTTCTGCAGAGCGTCGACCATTTTGTGGCCGAGCTCAAAATGGCGCCGGTGCAACGGAAACTTGTGACGAATCACTCGATTGCGCACGCCATCATCTACATGATTCAGATGAACTATGATTTGACGGAGGGCGTCGAGAAGGCCAAAGCGTGAGTGTCGAATCGGATCGTTTCGTATGCAAACACATTTCAGGGACCTGAGCGGTGCGAGCGAACCTCTGTGGGAGGGCGCGAACTTCATTCGCGGCTGCCGACAATTTGTTCGCGAGCAGCAGGAGGCCGTCAAAAAGAGTTCGACTCCGGAGAAGATGGAGGACTGGTACGACGACATCAACTGGGTCGACGTCGTGCGCGAGCTCGACCACGTGGCGATGATCTCGTGCCGTCAGACGCTCGTCCTGTTCGCCGAGATCTTTCCGCTGATGTTCGAGGAGAACCCGCACGACTTCCCGATCGCCTTCTTCCACACACCGTGGAAGCACTGGGAGCAACAGATTCATCTCTACGAGCGGATGCTCGAGACGCCCGACGTTTGGTCGATCGCCATGTACCGACACACGAAGGTGCTGATTCCCGAGCTGAATCTGAAGGCGATTCCCGACGACACGCCGGCGATCGTCCAACTGTGGAACACGCAAGAATTCACCAACTTCCTACTCACACTCGTCAACCAACAACCCCACACCGCCGCCACGATCCGCGAGTTTTTCGAGGTGGGCTGTGTGCAGGCGGGCGTCGACGTCGCCTTCTTGGCGCTGATGCTCTCGCCGACGCAATGGACACAGCAGCGGCAGGAGTACATCCGACACTTCCTGCCCGCGTTCATCATGAAGAGTCAGAACGTGACGCCGGTGATGAACTACGCGTGGAACGACGCGTCGCTGTCGAAACACATGCGGCAGCACATCGTCTGGTGTCTGACCTACATGTACGCCAGCGACAACGCGCAGCTCGCGAAAATTCTCGACGTCGCGCACGACATCAAACCGACGGGACTGTCGGAGTTGCTCGCCCAACCCGCCAAACACATCAACTTCATGGTGGATCTGGCGTGTCTGGCGTCGAAACGCGACTATCTGAATCTCGAGAAGTGGATCGAGGACAAGGAGAAGGCGCACGGCGAGGCGCTCACCGTCGCCGTCCTCCAATACATTCAGAAGAAGTACCAGAAGCCGCAGCTCGCCGCGATTCTGGCGCCGGCAGCCGCGTCGGCCGTCGGAGCCACCGCCCCGCCCGCCTCCGATCCGATCCATGTGCTCATTCCGTTTGTTCGCAAAATGGCTCGAAAGCCGCACCGACAGCAGTTCCCGCTGGTCTTCCAGGTTTGTAATTCGACCATTTGGCGTATGCCAGGCGGATGACTGGCCGTAGGTTATCGACTCCTTGGGCCGCGTGCAATAACAACAACGCACGCACTTTAGAAGGATTATAAACCAGAGAGAAAGAGAGAAAGAGAGGCAAGGCGGGTAGACAAAATATATATAAATATATATATATAGATGTCGAGGGACGGAGAGAGAGAGGCCTCCCATTCCGCTCGCTCGTGCCCATACTAACCATTCTGTATCTTTTCGCATCGTTTTCAAATTCTCCCGCCCTTTTGCGCTTCTTCAAACCGAAAATCGGAAAAAAGCTGCGAATTCTCAATCTCCCTGCATTTTTCTCGTTTTTCTCCCCGAAATCGATAAATTCCCTGGATTTTTCGCATTTTCTCATACTCCGAAATTCTCTCGATCTTTTCCCACTCGAATTTTGTGCATTTTCCCGTCTCAAATCGCCACAAAATCGATCGGCGTCGTCGTCGAACGGGGGGGGGGGGGGGGGGGGGGGTCGAGAGCGAGAGAGAGAGAGAGAAAAGCGCGCAAAATTTGAAAAACGCGTCCAACAGGGCAGAGGCGCGTTGCGGTCGCGTCGCGGTCGCCCCGTCGTTTTTCCTCCTACTCTCTCTCGCGCCGAGGAAGGCGCGCACGCGCACGCACTCGCCACACTTTCCCCGTCGAGTTCACCCTCCGCCGCCTTGTTTTTTGCGATTTTCCGATTCTCCATCAATTTGCCGTCCGTTTCGAACCGAATTTGTGGCTCTACGCCCAGTCTGAGCGCCGCCACGTGGCTTCAAACTTGACCACCGCCTCTCGACAACAATTTTTGATGACAAATCGATTTTTGCGCCCCGACACATTTTCGCCTCGTCGGCGTTTATCGATTTTTCCCCTCTCTCTCGCACATTAGCAATGTTTGCAATTCACAAATCAAAATGGCGAGCCGTTTCTCATTTCGGAGCGTGGTTTTTGTTGCTCGCCGCTGCTGCGATTTCGCAAGAAATTGGCAATTTTTCGATTTCACATTGTGTTCTTCGCGGTTTCCCCGATAATCTTTGCAATTTGCGATGAGCAATATCGATTTCTATGCGATTTTGTTTTGCAGGTAATGAAAGAGAACTCGGGTAGAAGTTCGTCAGTTTCATCTGGCGGACATCAGACTGTAACACAAACGGCCGGTACGCAGCAGCAACAACAACAGCAACAGCAGCAGCAGGCGCCGCCGCCTCAGCAGCAGCAGACGGTCTACGGCTCCGGACACCCACCATCCGGCGTCGTTCCTCCGTCTCAGCAGCAACCGGTGCAGCCGGTGCAGCAGCAGCAGCAACCACAAGCGTCTCAGCCGACGTTACAGCAACAAATGCAACAACAATTGCAACAACAACAGCAACAACAGCAGCAACAGCAGCAGCAGGCACTTTCAAGTCTGTCACAATCACAATCATCGCAACCACAGGCTCAGCAGCAGCAGCAGATGGTTCACAGTCAGGCTCCCGGCCCGATTCAGCCGCCGGTTCGGCCTCAGCAGTTCTCGCAGCAGCCGCTGTTCACGCCACAGCAACAACAACAGCCGCCGCCACAGCTTCAGCACATGATGGTGAGGCGCACTGAAATTTCGCAATCTCTTGGCCTAAACTCCGGTCCTTTTCAGGGTCAACCGCCGCCGGGCGCTCAACAGAACACGAATCCGAACATGAATTTGCTGATGAACATGACGCCGTTCGGCAACACGAATGCTCGCGAACTTTTGAAAGTTGTGCAACCGGCGCCACCGCCGCCCTCGTCGATGTCGCCGTCGACGCAGATGATGCGATCGCTGATACCGCCGCTCACGCAGCGACAGGTGAGCTCAAGAAAAGAAGGACGTCGTCAGAATGTCGATAAGATTCAGACATCACAGCCAGGCGGATGGCACAACACGCCGTCAGCTCCACAACAGAGGCCTTCGGGACCTCCGACGCCGCAGCAACAGCAGATGGACTTCCGCGGAATGCAGCCGAGTCAGATTCAGGACTTTGTTCCGCAGCAACATCAGCTGCAGCGAAGCGGGAGCGTCAGTGGAGGCAGTGCGGTGCAAAAGCCGCCCGGCTCTGCGGGCGTCATTTCGATGGCTAATCCGATGGCCGGAGCAGCTGCTTCCGCCGCCGCAGCCGCACAGCAACCGATTATGGAGGACATCACATCGATGACGTTCACCGAGGACATTCAGGAGGAGGCGAACTCTTACTTTGAGAAGATCTACAGCGTGAACAATGCGATGTCGGTTGACACGCTCATAGATCTGCTCAAGCGCTTCAAAGTGTCGCGGGATCGTCGCGAGCGCAACGTTTTGGCGTGTGTCGTCAAAAACTTGTTCGAAGAGTACCGCTTCTTCCATGAGTACCCGGAGAGGGAGCTGAGAACGACGGCCGCCGTTTACGGAGGAATAATCCGCGAGGATATCATTACGAACGTGCAGTTCGCCACCGCCGTTCGAAAAGTGATTGAATCGTTGAGCGCCGACTCGAACACGATGCTTTGGACGTTCGGAACAGTCGCCCTGCAGCACTGCCGGAGCAAGCTGTGCGCCTATCCGAAGGTGAGCGCGTTCTTTGAGCTACCACAATGACCTGTTTTTTGATGTCGACCCCCTTGTGATAAGAACTCTGACCGCATGATAAGCGAGACGTTTATCGATTTTTCCATTTCTAGGTTTGCCAAATGATCATGAGCAGCGAGAATTTCAACAAGTTCCCGCAGCTTCTCAAGGACTACGTCATCGCCGGAGTCAAGGGAGAGCTGCCCCCGGAGGGAGGTCGTCACACGCCGATCGGCTCCAACTCGTCGACACCAACGCCGGCGACTGCTCCGACAAACTGGGGAGCTGTCGCGCGGGCCGCTTCTGTCGATCCGAAGAACGCGGTTCCAGCGAATCGAACAGGAAACGTGCTCTCCTACACGAACGTCGAAACGCTCGTTCTCGCGACGAACAAGGACGGCGCTGAGATTGCGCAGCCGGCTGAGGCCATCGTCGACAAGATCTCATTCCTGTTCAACAATCTGTCACAGTCGAACCTGGCGCAGAAGAAGGACGAGGTGATCGCGATGATGGAGGAGCACGGCGAGGGATTCACCCGTTGGCTCTCGCAGTACATTGTGATGAAGCGAGTGTCGATCGAGCAGAACTTCCAGCCGCTCTACAACCAGTTCGTCACCGCCATCGACAGTCCCTATCTGGATCAGTGCATCAAGCGCGAGACGTTCCGCAACATTCGCATTCTTCTTCGAACCGACAAGAAAACGACGGTCGCGTCGAACTATTCGGATCGACAGCTGCTGAAGAATCTCGGAAACTGGCTCGGAGCCATCACGATCGCTCGCAACAAGCCGATTCTGCTGAACGACTTGGATCTCAAGAGTCTTCTTCTCGAGGCGTACTACAAGGGACAGGCCGAGCTGCTGTTCGTCGTGCCGTTCATCTCGAAAATTCTGATGGCGTGTTCGAAGACCAACCTGTTCACACCGACTTGTGCATGGATTCGGAGTATTCTAAAAGTGTTAGCCGAACTACACAACGAACCGGATCTCAAGATAAATCTGAAATTCGAAATAGAGGTGCTCTGCAAAGAGCTGAACGTGGATCTCAACCAATTGCCGCTGGACGGTATTCTCAAGGATACGGAGAAGCTGGTTCGCGTTCCTCAGCAGTTGTGCGAAGTCAAAGTTCTCGGAAGACCAGAAGCGGCGAGCCCGGTTCAGTCGCAGATCCGAATGTCTGGCTCCGCGGAGCAGTTGTCCGGAATGTCTCCGGCAGTCGGCGGTGATCCGAACAAACCGTCCACGCCTCAGCCGACGGAAGCCGACTTGGTGCCGGGAGCCGGTGGAGCCGGATCGCAAGGTGCCGAGCCGACAGTCGCTCCGAACGTCACTCACTTCGCCTACCACGACATCAATGTGCTCACCTACGACGGACTCATTCCGCACGTCAAGATCGTGACGCATCTGCCGTTGTTCCAGCTTCATCCGCACGCCAAACATCTCGTCCGTCCTGCCATGATTCACGCGATCAAGGAGCTCATAGGACCGGTCACCGAGCGAGCGTTGAAAATTGCGATGACGGTGACGGAGCAGTTGGTTCGCAAGGATTTCGCTTTGGACCCAGATGATCAGAACATGCGAGGCGCCGCGTTCCACATGATGCGCGCGATGACTGCCGCGATGGCGATGATCACGTGCCGAGACCCGCTGGCCAGCACGATCCACGCCAATCTCGCTCAAGCGTTCTCGAGCTCGCTGCGTTCCGCCGGCGGTAATCCGGAAATGAAGCAAATGATCGAGGAGGCGTCTTCCGTTATCACTCAGGACAACGTCGAGCTGTCCACCAACTTCATAGTGAAAACAGCGTGCGAGAAGGCGACTCAGGAGATAGAGAAGCGTCTCGACGCCGATTTCAATAAGCGGACGACGGCAAAGACGGACGGCACTCCGTACCGGGACGACGCTGCGATGGCCATCCACGCGCAGCTCCCGAGTGCCATTGCCACCAAGCCTGGACAGACGGACATCGCGCTGATGAACATCTACGAGCAGTTCAGCAGCCGCATCTGTGGATTCAAACCGAATGTCGGAGGAACGGACGATCCGCTTGGAAGCGAGCCAGGAAGCGGCACGCAAACTCCGCTTCAGACGCAGGTCAAGGAGATGGAGCTCGTCTGCCAGCAGCTGCAGGTCATAATCAAAGAAGTGGATCAGACGACGCAGGCTCAGCCGCATCTTCAGAACGCCGCCTTCCAGACGGTGTGTCTGATGCGCGAAATGATGCAACAAGTGATCGCCTCGAAGGACGCTCAGCATCTTCTCACTCTGGTCACTCGCAGTACGGAGCACTTGCTGCACGCCTACCGACTCGACACTGTCGGACCAACGAAGAACATTCTCGACGTGGAGTGGGCTCGCCGACTGCGCGATCTGTTCATCGGACTCATGCGTCTCCTTCAAAACTACTTCCCACTGGTTGAACTCTCGCGTCGCATCACCACCGCGATAATGCAGATTCGATCGGATTACAAGTGGAACATTGAGGGAATAGAGATACTGTTCAAGCAGAACCTTCTTCAAACAATGCTCTGGGATCAGCACTTGTCGGGCAGTATGGACAACGGTGGAAACATGGAGGCGGTGTTGTTCGCGCAGAAGTTCGTGCGAAGCATCGGTGGCGGAGACATGAACAGGATACAGTTCCTCAAGGAGAAGTTCCCGCTGACTTGTGATCAGCTCACGAAGCTTCACCAGCTCCAGACGGCCACTCGTTCGCAACATCAAGATAGTCAAGGAGCTGCGAACAACGGATCCGGGCAACACCATCACATCCATCAGCAGCAACAGCAGCAGCAGGTGCCGACGCTCCCGATGGAGGCCGCTCCGATGCCGCAAGCTTCTGCCGAGGCGATGGCTCAGCGAGGATACGACGATCAAGAGATGACTGCCAAAGTGGAGATCATTATGCGAGAATGGATCACTCTGTGCTATTCGCCGACCGGACAGCGCAGCCCGCAAGAGTCGCTCGCTCAAATGATTCAGCTGATGCACGAGCACGGCGTTCTGGCCACCGACGACAAGATAACTCAGTTCTTCCGTCTGTGCGTCGAGAACTGCGTCGACATATCTGTGCGAGTCATGAAGTCGGAGCAGATGGCCAACGGACTCCCGACCACCTTGATCCGCCACCGCTGCTACTACACTCTCGATGCGTTCGTCAAGCTGATGGCTCTGATGATCCGCCACTCAGACAACGGACAGTCGCAGAACAAGATTAATCTCTTGAAGAAGTTGCTCAACATCATCGTCGGCGTCTTGCACATGGATCACGAGGTTCGGAAGCAAGATTTCAACGCGATGCCGTATCATCGAATCCTGATCAGTCTCTTCAACGAAATAACTGGACCGGATCCGCTCAAGCTGCTCGAGCCGATCGCTTGGAGCATCCTGGAGGCATTCGGACAGACGTTCTTCGCTCTTCAGCCCCGCAGAGTTCCCGGATTCGCGTTCGCATGGCTTGACATTGTCGGACACCGAAACGTCATCGGACGTCTTCTCGCCAACACTGGAATCGCGGAGACTGTCGACTCGGTGAAGACGGCGGCGACGTACACACAGTTGATCATCTCGCATCTGAAGTTCCTTGCACCGTTCCTCCGAAACATTCAGCTCCCGAAGTCGATTGCCATTCTCTACAAGGGAACGCTTCGTGTTCTTCTTGTCATCCTCCACGACTTCCCGGAGCTGCTCTGCGAGTTCCACTACGTCATTTGCGACACGATTCCGCCGAACTGCGTGCAACTGCGCAATTTGATTCTGTCGGCGTACCCTCGTCAGATGCGACTTCCGGATCCGTTTGCGCTCAACTTCAAACAAGTCGACACGATTCCGGAGATGGCTGTCGAGCCGAAGTCCAACTTGAACATGGCCACGATCATTCCGGACGTGATCCGCATTCCGCTGGACGAGTACCTCTCGACGAGAACGCCCGTCGACTTCCTGCCGAACCTGCCCGCGCTGCTGCAGACGCCGAACAACTCTGGCACCAAGTACAACACGACCGTCATGAACGCGCTCGTCTTGTACGTCGGCATCCGTGCTATCGAGCATCTTCACATCCGCCGTCAACGTATCTCAACACTGAGCATAGCTCACACCTCGTTCATGGACATCTTCCAGAACCTGGCGATTCAGTTGGATACTGAAGGTAAACAATGGTCTCAATCAGACATATTCTCAATTTCTTCATTTTACAGGCCGATATCTGCTCTTCAACGGAATCGCCAACCAGCTCCGCTATCCGAATGCCCACACGCACTACTTCAGCTGCGTCTTCTTGTACCTGTTCAAGAACTCGACGAACGACACGATTCAGGAGCAGATCACGAGAATCCTCTTCGAGAGACTCGTCGCTCTGCGCCCGCATCCGTGGGGACTTCTCATCACGTTCATCGAACTCATCAAGAATCCCACCTACAACTTCTGGCGTTACGAGTTCACCAGCTGTGCACCGGAGATTCAGAGGTACCTGAATGGTTTCTTTTCAGCCACCCACAAAGTTCGCTTTTCAGACTGTTCCAAAACGTTGCCAACACGTGTGTTCCGGCACAGGGAGCATCAATGGCGCAACAAGCTCAGGACGGCTCGTCTGGAACGCTCGGCAGCTCGTCTGCTCAACAACAACCGCACTCTGCGGCCAACTAAACGATAAAACAACACCGGCTTTTCTCTTTTCAACTCATAATTCCTCTTTTCGTTTTTCTTTGAATAACTTCTTATGTCGAAATACGGGCTGTTGTTTCTCTCTTATTCTCTATCTCTCTCTCCTATTTCCCTCTCCATTCGTGTTCCTTTTCTTTCCCCCGCCTTTCCCCCAACCTCGTCCTGCTCTCCATCCGAATCATTCTACAAACAGAAGAAAAACAAACGGGGCTTTCAGAAGACGTTGCGGAGACATCCACTCCTCAAATCTCTTGCATCGTATTTCTAATGTTTCTAATCTAAACTGTTTTCTTTCTCTATCTCTTCATCTAGTTTTAGCACCTCCACCCCCCTCAATCTCGACTATATTTTATTATTTTTTGTTCTATTAATATATACATATGTATGTTCACACTAGAATCTCTGCCTTCCCAAATCCCCTTTCCCCACTTTTTCCATCCAAACTATCGGAACGGTACGACGATCGAAATTGGGCGAGACGAAGGTCTGTCGGGATGAAGAAGTCTCGAAGAAGTCGTAAAGAGCGGTGGGCTTTTTGCGCATTTCTTCCTCATCTTCTCTCGCCCAATTTCTCCGTCGGTTTTCCGAAGACACCAAAAAACCGCGCTAGATGTCTGTGGCCTTTATTTTCGAGCCTCCGATCCCAACCTCCCCTCCCCTCCCACACTCGATTATGTAGAGGTTCTTTTCCATAATGAAGAACTTTGTCTCCTACTCCCCCGATTTCCACTCGATTCTCAACAAACGTTTTCTCTGACGAAATCGGTTTGAGCGCACTCTGCACTCTTTATCAACCAAAAAACAACACCCTTTTAGATTGGCTCTCACGCGTTTCACGTGGAGCACACACACATACACGGTGAGTTTGATTTTTCGAACTCGCCGAGCACCCGTCGTCTTGTTGTTGTGTGTTCTATTTGCGATCGTACTACGACGAAAATAGAGTGGAATGATGATGTGATCGAGGCGCAAACGTTTTCGAAATCGGAAAAAGTGTCATTTAAAGAGACGAGCTGAAACAAAGGAAACGGTCATAAGAATGGGTGGTTTTGTCATTGACAACTCGCCACCTGTCGCCCAAACACACCGACACAGCGTTATCGCACGGACTATAAAAGGACGGCGAGAGCGGCGGAAGGAGGAGGACGGCAGCCCTTCTTCTTCTTCTTCATCGTTCCCCCCACCAACTGATTCCGATTCCGATCGATAATGCTCCTCATCTTCTTCTTCTTCTTCTTTTGGTTGACGATGGCACGCGGCGAGTTGGAGATGGTTCAAGTGTTGGTGAGGTACGTATTTTCATTTTCACGAGATTTCCGCGGCTTCTAGTGCCTCTTTTTAGCCGGGTTTTTCAACGAGAAATGATGTTTTTTTTTGGATGAAGCAGTGCCCAATCGTGTAGTTTGTAGTCTGGCAGACCCATTTTCCTTCTAGTTTGTAGTCTGGCAGACCCATCTCCGTTCTAGTTTGTAGTCTAGCAGCACCTTCCAGCAGCGCCAAATCTTGTAGTTTGTAGTCGTTTGCCATTTCCAGGCACGGCGACCGGGCGCCGTCCTTCACCTATCCACTCGACACCTCGTTCGACGTCTCGGCCCACTTTCCACGTGGCTTCTCGCAACTGACGCCGCGCGGATTCGAGCAGGCGCGCGAGCTCGGCACCTTCCTGCGCGCGCGATACACGTCGCTCGCGTCGCACTTCGACCGGAAGCGCACTCTGATCCGCTCGAGCGACAAGGATCGGTGCATCGAGACGGCGATGGGCATCACACAGACACTCTTCCCCGCCGACATCGTGCCCGTTCACACGTACTCGCACTACAAACACGACCTGGTAGGCGTCGTCAGTCTCACGCCAACCTCATCCGTTGCCTCCGCTCTTTCAGCTCCTGAAGCCGAACAGTGTGGCGTGTCGACGCGTCGAGCGGATCGTGGCCAGCGATAAGCGTCGACTGGTCGAGGTGCTCAACGCGGAGCATCGAGCACTGTTCGAGATGCTCTCGCTTCGCACCGGATGGAGTGTCGACGCCTCCAACATCGCCGACGTCTTCAACGTGCTCCATCGGAAGCACGCGAATCGCGTGCCTCTGCCCGAGTGGGCGCATCACGTGATGGCGAACGTGACCGAGTTGAAGAGGCGCCTGCGCACGCTCGAGTTCGATTCGGACGAGAAGGCACGCCTGCGCACGGGCTACCTGCTCGGACAGATGGCCGACGGTATGCGGACGCAGGACAAGAAGCTCGTTGTGTACGCGAGCCACGACGCCACACTCACCTCGATGATGTACAGTTTGGGCATCTCGGATCATCAGCTGGTTCCCTACACGGCCGCTCTGATGATGGAACTGCATCAGCTGGAAGGGAGGAAGTATGTCAAGGTGAGCACCCATGTGTAGTTTGTAGCCTGGAAGCCGCCCAGTTCTTAGCGTCTCTTTTTAGCTATAAAATGACGGTTTTGAAATGCCGAATAGTGTAGTTTGTAGTCTAGCAGACCCATTTCGCCCTAGTTTCTGGCTGGCAGACCCATTTTCTCGTAGTTTGTAGTCTAGCAGACCCATTTTCTCGTAGTTTGTAGTCTAGCAGACCCATTTTCTCGTAGTTTGTAGTCTAGCAGACCCATTTTCTCGTAGTTTGTAGTCTAGCAGACCCATTTTCTCGTAGTTTGTAGCCTAGCAGACCCATTTTCTCGTAGTTTGTAGTCTAGCAGACCCATTTTCTCGTAGTTTGTAGTCTAGCAGACCCATTTTCTCGTAGTTTGTAGCCTAGCAGACCCATTTTCTCGTAGTTTGTAGCCTAGCAGACCCATTTTTCGTAGTTTGTTGTCTAGCAGACCCATTTTCTCGTAGTTTGAAGTCCATCTGAACCCTTTGTTTTTCCAGATCCTCTACCGCAACTCGACGAATCTTCCTCCGCACGAAATGCGCCTCCCCGGCTGCAGTGTCCTCTGTCCCATCGCCACTTTCGATCGCATCGTGTCGCGACGCACCATCTCCAGCAAACACGAGCACGACGTCGTCTGCCAGAATCGCGACATTCTGAAGCCGATTCCGGTCGTCGCCTCGTCGGATCTCCACTCGACGCCGCCGTCGTCGCTTCCCGATGAGGACGCCTCCTTCACGCTGCTCACCGTCGGATCTCTCTCCATTTTCGATCTCTTCTCGCATCTCAAAATGAAAAACTAGAGCACGATTCTCGTCGTTGAGGATTCAGATGAGGTGACGTCGACGACGAAGGCGACGTGCTATTCTGAAAACTGCGCGCTGGACTGCCGATCTCGTGATTGCCGGCTTCTAAGTCTCGTGGATTAGCCGATACCCGGAATCCGGAGGATTTCCAATGAATCATCTCGACTGAATAGAAACGGACGAGATCAGGCGACAAACATCCGAAGCAATCCTCATATGATTTCGCGCACGTCTTCATAATCTGAAATCCCTTCTGAAAGCCCTTCTGAAATCCCTCAAGAACGACACTCCACCTCTGTCAGCACTATTTCGCCTGATCCACGCCCACTCGGCACCAGAGTTCGATTCACGAACTTGGCGCTCTTTTCCCCTATTACTTTCGATGTAGACGTTTTCAAGTGTCGAAAATACTCTCAAACGATAGATCTGATTGAGGCGAATCGATCGATACCCCAACTTGACAGGTTTGACCTACTTTTCACTGAAATTTTCGAGAAAAATCGATAATCGTGGGATAACGCGAAAACGGAAAAAAAAATTCTAAAATTGGAAAATTATCTTGAAAAACGGATTCAACGAGCAAAATCATAGTTCAAAAAATTAATCAATTCCGTCACAAATCCCGGCAATCCGGATGATTCATTGAATCCGCAAATCCGGCGCCAAACGCTGAAAATAGCAAATCCGACGAGGCGTGGGCTCGAAAACCTCTTCTCTCGCCGCACTATTTCGCCGTTTTCTGCCCAAATCCCCTGTGATTATCTATCTAATAGGCTCCGCCCCCTTTCTTCGGCGCCTCGCCGCCACAAGCTCCGCCCCCGTTTTCGCTCTTCCGGACGGGACGGCGTATAAAAAGGCGGCGATGAGCGGATGAGGACGGGGGAGCTGAGACATCTGAAGACGTCGTCCTTCCCCCCGGCGCCACGAAGAAGAAGAAGAAGAAGAAGAAGAAGATGTGACGTTTTCCAAAGTGAGTCCCTTTCTCTCTCTCTCTTCTGAATTGCAACGTGGCACCAGCATCATCACCGAATTTCCCATTTTCAGCTCGCATCGTCGTCATCATCGGAACGGTTTCCCAAGGACCAGTTTCAGTGGCAACGTCTCCTTCTTCTTTTTGTCGTGTCGTTTGGCGCTATAAATCGGAATGTACTCGGTGCGAATCGAACCACGTGGAGCCAAGATCCGCTCAATTCCACGTCATAAAGGTTTGATTCTTGCTTGCTTCCGGGCTCTCGTCTGAAAATCGATAAATTTCAGATATTTTTTTTTCGAGCTACTTGAAAGTGTGAATAACCATCTCCAGCCCGGGTGTCACGAGTATTATGGAAAACTATCGGCGACTTTTCAAACCGAAATGTGCGCGGCGAAGGATCGAAGGATTCTTGTTTTGTTGGTATCGGAGACTATCGATCGATTTCGTACCAGTTAGCCGCGGCGACTCGCAACGAATCTTATTTAACATCTGAACGCCATTTAAGAAGAGGAATTGCGGGAAGCCTGACCTAGTTCTAGCCGAATCGATATTGTAAATAAATATATCTAGAAAACAAAGTGTTTTTTTCTTGCTGGATTCTTTCCCTTCTTCAAAGTTGGCTCGCGGAGCAGCTGGCGTTGCCACGTGGCAACGTCCAAAGAAACAAGCTATAACACTTGGGGCTGCTTGACTACAAACTACAGGAATTTGGGGGGTTTCGCCTCAGCCGCCGCCGCTACTTTAGATCTTAAAATCGAGTTGATTCATCGATCGATTGATATGATTCGGGAGGGGGTAGGAGGGGAGTAGAGTTGGGGGGTGCTCTCAATGATGAAAGTGCGGAAATGAACATTATGCTGCTGGTACATAGGAAAGAGTTGAGAGTGAGGAGGGGCACAGCGAGAGCGAAGAGTCCTCGGTGTGCGTACCCGGGGAGAGAAGAGAGACGACGACGACGACGAAAAGTGAAATACATGGTACAAAGATGAATAGAGTTGAGAAGAGCGGGGAGGAGGAAGTGAAATATGATGAGAATGGGGGGGGGGGGGACTACGGTAGGGTGAATGGAATACAGAATGCAAAATGCGATGGGAAGGGACAACCATACCGAAATGAGAAGAAGAACGACGGAAAAAAGGGGCGGAGGGAGGGATCAGACATGCGAGTGAGAACTCGACGACATGGCTCGATTCACGTAGACTTGAATCAAATTGAGCTTCGACACCGGAAGACGTTGCAGATGATGCTCCATTTGACGCATTCCGAGCTTGTTGACCATCGCGACGAGACAGTAGACGGCCGACTTGCGGACCGTCGACGACGGCGAATCGTACGCCTGCAAAGAAGGAGAGAATAGTTGGGGATCGTTGAGAATCGGCCAGAGATCCGCCAGCCTGGGAAGACACACCTGAATGGCACACGGAGCCAGCTCATCCACCACCGGGCTCAACTCATCCGCTTGCAGATTCTCGAAGAGCTGCGTCATCATTTTCAGCACCAGTCCTGCTCGCGCTTCTTGCACTTTTTCCTGAAAACGAAGCAAGTGGTGGTGCGATCCGGATTCCGGATTCTAGGCTCACCTGATTCAGAATCAACTTTGAAATGTTCACAATTTTGGCGAGTGGCAGATGTGTGGCCAACGTTTTGAGACAATCGTTCGCCGTCACGTTCATCGTTCCGTCCGTCGAGTCGACGGCCGCGTCGAGCACTTTGCAGATCGCCATTTCGGTCGAGTCGAAGAGCCGCGCCGCCTGCGAGGTGCACATTTTGGTGAGCACACGCAGAGCCATCTTCTTGTTCGCGTCTTGATGCGGCTGCGGCGGCTGCTGCTGTTGCTGCTCGTTGCTGCTCTTCGAGAGTACGTCAAAGACGGCGATGAGCAGTTTGGCAAAATTCTGCTCCCACAGTGTGAACGAGCCCTCGGCGAGCATCGTCTGAATCGCGTGAAGGCCGTCGTGTTGCTCGGCGGCGTTGCCGCCGCTGATCTGCGCGAGCTTCTGCGCCACATACTTGCTCTGCTCGGCGGTGTCGTCGATGAGATGCGTCGTCGAGTTGAGTTTGAGCCGATCGAACGACTCGTTCAGATTCAGCGACGAATCGCCGTCGACGACGACGACGCCTTCAGAAGCGGCCGCGTTGAGCTCGGAAGTCAACGGTCGGAGGGGCATCAGATTCGGTGGTCTTCGCGTCGTCGAGCCGAGCCCCTTCGAGAGCGGCGACGACTCGGTCGGAGAGGACATCTCGAGCGTGCGCGTCGTCACAAAGTCCTCGATTTGAGCCGCCGTGTTCTGAATGATCGCCCGCACGCACGCATCCTCGCCAGACGACGTGCGAGTCGGCGACGCGACGACGCCGTCCGACGCCTTCTGATTGTGTCCGTGCGATTGCAGAATGCGATGCGCCCAATCGCGATAGTCGGCGCACAACTCGTTGAACACTGTCGCGAAGGCGGCGGCGTTGAGCGCGAAAAACGCGCACAGCACGTTCTCGCCGTACGGCGTGATCATCTGTCCGTTGCGCTGATCGATCATCCACGAGAAGATCTTCAGGATCGTCGCGCGCATCTCTTTCGCGTTCACCGTCGCACCGCGATCCATTCGCTTCAGCAGATCGGTGAGATACTCGAGCAACACGATGCGAGCTTTCGGCTGCAGCAGATGGATAGGATCGCACGTCAGCTCGCACACCGATTTGAGCTGAAGCGCCGGATCGAACGTCTTCAGGACGCACTCGATCGTCGTCGACACGTGCTTCTTGTTGTGCGGTATCATCTCGGCCGCCTTCTTCGCGAACAACTTTGACAGCCCGAGTTTGAGCCAGTCGGCGAGCCGCGTGTGATGCGTCTCGACGAACGCGCACACCGACTCGAGCACCAGCACGTTCGTCGCCTCCGACAGCAGACGGTTCAGCGTGTTCGACGTGTTCTTCACCTCGATGTCGCTGAGGCTCGCGTCCGACACGATCGTCGCGAGCATCTTGATTCCCTCCTTCTTCTCGTTCGCCGACGTCGACGCGCACGCCCGAATCACCGCCTCGACGCGCGACATCTCGAGCGCCGACTTTTGTTTGACGGGCGTCGGACGCGCCGGCAACAGAAAATCGTCGTCGTCGGTGCGCGAGGGACCGCACAGCGCCTCGCGCGCGTTGTTCATCGCCTTCTGCAGTTTGGCGGCCTCCTCGTTGGATATCGACGAGGAGAACGAGCCGGGACCGAGGTTCGACTTGACACGTTGGATGCCCTCCATGGCGGAAGACGTCGAGGTTCGGCGAGGCGGCGAAGTGTTCCGCGAGCCGGCTGAAATCGAGACATTAACTCTTGGAGATTCAGAGGACGTCTAGACTCACGTTGCGAAGACGGCACACCGACGCGAGATCTCAGATTAGAAGTGGTTCGTGGTCCGAGCGTTCCGACGGACGGTCGTGTGAACCTGGATCCGCCTGGCGACGTGTCCACCTTCGACGCCGTCATCCCTCCGACTCTCGACACGGGCGCCTTCGTCGTCGGTGTTCGCACGACGGTCGACATCGTCATCCGATTCACCTGCTTCGTGTCGATCGCCGACGCGCTGCGCTGCGCCAGAAACTTGGACGATATGTTCGGCGCGCGGAATCCGCCCGCCGACCCGTTCGACAGTTTCGATCGGAACGGCATCGAGCCGCGATCGCTGTTCACCGACGCGCTCGATCCGCCGGCGTCGGCGCTTCGCAGCATCTTCTGCTTCTGCGCGTCGACCGTCTTGAACAACTTCTCGCCCTCGTCCGGATGTTTTGTGTCGAGCGTCTGGAAGGCTTTCCGTCCGGCGGCACGCGTCTCCGGATCCGCGTCACAAATCGCCGCCTTGATCAGCTCACGAATCCGCGCCATAAACTCCTTTTTCAGCTTCTCGTTCCAGTGCTCGATGATGATTTCGAGCAGAATCGCCAGCTGCCGCCGCTGATTCTTGTCCTTGGACGTCGCGTACGAGATGATCGTGTTGAACACTTGCTTCGTTTGAATGTGCTCGACTAGAATCGCGATCATCGTGATCGCCGACGTCGCCATCACCTTGGTGCTGCTGCTGACGAGCCCGAACGCGCTGAGCAGACAGCGATCGGCGATCTGATGCACATCGTTCCCGTATCTTTGAAACAGCAGACTGCACGTGATGGCGGCCTCTTTGACGATCTGCGATCGCAAATCACGCACAGAAGTGTCGAGACTGTCGGTGAGCCGGTTGATATGAGGCAGCATGTGCTCGCGCCCGACAATCGGCTCGCTGTGGATCACTATCGATCGGATCGTGATCAGCTGCAACAAAAACGTCGAGAATCGTCATTTCCCCACGCGCGACCAACCTGATTCATTCGCTTCGCCCAGTCGTCGTCCTTCACATTGCTCAGAATCGCAATCGACTGATCGATTTTCGCCCGGAAATCGGACGGCGTCGCCGCTGACTCCTGAGAAAAGAAACGCAAGTTTTGCGTGGAAAACTCGGCGAAAAACTTTGAAGAAACTCACAGTTTTCGGCACATCGCCGAACGCTTTGACGAAATCGTCCCGGTTGACAGCGCAGACGCCGCCGGGCGTCTGTCGGCTGACAACTCGACTCATCGCCTGCAAAATTCACGATTTTCAGCTCGTTTTCAGACGGATTTGACGATGAAACGGGCGAGATTTGGAGGGGAAAACGGAGCAAACCGTTTTGCCGCGAATTACGAAATACGCGTCGGGTGCGGTGGAGCGCGTTTGCAGCATGGTACAGGGAGACGCCTTTTTTGGGCGACTTTCGACGCGAAAGTTGAATTTCGAACTATTTTTTGTTGAGAAAACAGGTATTGAAAGTCAAATATGATTAGAAAAATAGCTTCAGATAGAAGTTTACTGAAAGTTTGAATTTCTGCAGAATTTCGCATAGATTTTTGTTTTTTTACAGAAAAAGTAAGCTTTACAAGTTCATTTTGTTTACTTAAACATAAAAAATCGGAAAAAAACAACGAATCATCGAGAACTCGACATTTGGCGGGAAAAAAATGGAAAAGGTGGATCAATTGCTCCTGGTCTGCAGTTGCGCGTGTCGGTGTTCACACCCAACGGCATCCGATCTGACGCGCAAATCCATTTTTTTGCTGAAATTTGGAAATTTGCTGGAAAAAACTATTACCTGACACTTTTTTTTAAAAATAGTAACTAAAAAGTTGTATTTCTTTAATTTTTTGGTTTTTTAAAAGCAAATTAAGCAAGTTATTACTGCCATTACAGAGAAAAACAGAAGACTTCACAAAAAAGCATTTTCTATCTGGTTTTTGCATATTTTAGTTTTATTTAGATTTTTTCTCAATAATGCTCTAAAACAACAAAAAACCAGTCAATTTTCCCGAGAAAAATCCTAATTTTCAAAAAAAAGTTGAGAAATCAATGCAATCGCGCTCCATTGAACCAATTTCGCGTCGAGACCCATCGTAATTTTTCGAGTAATGCGCCTTTAAATTGACTTGTTTACTGTCGGAAAACTTGCAATTTTTCAATTCACAAGCAAAAAATGGGCAAAAAAAGCGGAAAAGAACATAAAAACTAGTGTATTTTGAGAAAATTAACGGGAAAATTGGGGGTTTAACAGAAAGAAAAGGCACAAAGTGGGGGAGAATTTTTCGGAAAAATTCAATTTGCAATATAGAAACAGGAAATTGTGAAATCAGAGAGCAAAAGAGGAGAGACCCGAGAGAAAAAAAGAGAGAAATTCGATTTCAATTCATTATTCATCGTCTCGATCCGATTGCATGTGCTTTTGGCGGCACAACTGCTCGAGCTTGCTGATTCCGATGCTCCGATCGTAGTGGCTCGCCACTTGCCACTGCTGGAGCAGCAGATTCATGTAGATTGGCTCCGTGAAAAATCTGCAAGAAAAATAGTTTTAAAAATGGAGATTTTCGAAATATTCACGATTTTTTTGGCGAATTATCACAGAAAGTTTGGAAAAAAATTCGAAAAAATTTTTTTGAATTTTTTTTCAAGATTTTAATTTTTAAAAAACTATTTTTTTTCTAAAAACCCGAAAAAAAAATTAAAATCGACAGGAAAATTTTTTTTTGGAAAATTCTAAAAAAATGTTGAGGCTTTATGTTTTTTTTTTTAAAATTAGAAAAAATGATTTTTTTTTTAATTTTTAAAATTAATTTTTTTTTCGAAATCTGTTAGAAAAATGAAAATCAGCAAAAAAATTTTGAAAAAATTTTAAATTTTTCTGAATTTTTCCGTCTCACTTATGATAATTTTCTAGGTTTTTTTTTCTGAAAATCAAAAAAAAAAACTTTTTTTGAAAATTCTAAAAAAAAAACTGTTAAAGCCTTATGTTTTTTTCTGAAAATCAGAAAAATTTATTCATTATATATTTTTTCTATTTTTTCATTTTTAAAATTCATTTATATTCTGAAATCTGCGATAAAAGGCAACTTTTTTTTTTGAAAAAAATTTCAAATTTTCCCGAATTTTTTTTTATTTTGAAAATCAAAAAAATTTCAAATTTCAAAAAAAAAAAATTTTTTTTTTCAAAACCACCGTCTCCCTCCGGACAATACCCGAGGTTTTTTTTAATTAAAAAAAATGTTTTTGTTCGAGTAACTCTCTCTCTTTCTCTTACTTCTGATAGTGCCTGGTGTCGATGGTGGGAAAGATGAGCTTGAAGTCGCCGCAGCGCGTGAGCTCGTCCTCAAACTCGACGAGCGCGCGCGTGTCCTCGGGCGTCAGCCGCTTCAGAATGCGCGCGTCGACGCGTTCGACGTGCGGCGCGAGTGCGGCGAGCCACGACGACTCCTTGATCTCCTGCTCGCGCGATTTGGCGCCGTTCCGCGGCCGCGTACTATAGTCGCCGCCGGTTTTGTCGTTGACGGGCGGCACCGAGATGCCGGCCAAATTGAGCACGTCTCGCGCCAGTGGCGCCTTGACGGCCACGTCGAGCGGCGTGCCCGAGTGCAGCGACGGCGAGATGTTCACCTCGAGCAGCCACGGTTTCAGCGACTCGTCGAGCAGGATGTCGATGCCGAACAGCTCGTAACAGATGAACGACTGCTCCAAATAGCGTGACATGTGCTCGCGAATCGGCCTCTCCGTGCAGATGAACGCTTTGATGATCACGTCCTCGATGCTCCGTTTGATCTGCTTCGAATCGACGCCCTGCGAAACGAAAACTGGGTTTCCCGTGTTTTTTTCATATTTTCGCCACTGAATTTCAAGTTTTTCGCCGTTTTTTGGCTATTTTTCTACCAGAATTCTCGGGAAACGGCGAAAAATCGCTCCAAAATCGCGGAAAATCTGAAATTTTCACGAAAAAAAAATCAACGCGGCCGAGATTTTTCTAGGCCTCGTAGAGTTTTATTTGCGGCTCACTCACCTGCTGATCGAAATGCTCCCATAAATGGGTCAACGTCCACTTGGGCACCGGTTTGTTGGCCACTCCGTCTTGTTCGGCCAACTTGTTGATGCTGAAAACAACGAAAAATCGGCGATTTTTTTTGGGTTTTCGTAGTGTTTAGGCCGGTTTTAGGCCTAACATTAGGCTCAGAGAGCCTGATGAACAGGGGTTCAGGCCGAAAAGGGCCTAGGCCTGGTCTCGCTGATTTTTGCAGTTTGCTTAGGCCCGGTCTGGCCAAAATAGTCTAAAAGACAGGGCCTGGCTCGGAAAGGTACTGTAGCAGTCGTTTCAACTGTGCTCGTGTGTTTTTGACTGTCACAGTTGACACGACCGTTACAGTACCTCCTCTGTTCGCTGCGAGACCCGCGCAGCGGCGTGACTGCAAGAGTGACACGGTGTCACAAGGCCCTCTAAGCCCCGCTTTAGGCCTTTTCTCTCCGAAATGCGCAGTTCAAGTCGATTCCAGGCCTAGGCCCTAAACATCCGTTAAAACAGGGGAGACCGGTTCTAGGCCCCCAAAAAAAGCCCAAATCGAGGGTCGTGAGCCCCAACCTGTAGTTGGTGAGATGCATGTACTTGTTCGACACATTCGAAATGCACCGATCGTAGGGAACGCTGGCGAATCGGACGAGTCCCTCCTCGTACAAATACACTCGCATCGGCTCGAAAGTGGGCACGTAGGCGTACAGTCGCAAGTCGAACTTGGCCCGGTTTATCGTCAGCGGACGTTCGATGTAGCTGCAATAATCGATTGAGAATCGCCTAGAAATGAGCGATTGAAAAGATGCTCACTCACTGTTGTGCGACGAGAGTGGCGGCGATGGGAAAGTCTTTCGGCTTTCGAGTCACCGAAATGCCGGTGCCTCTCGCCGACGCGGGCGGTTTGACGATGACGTGGCGCGTCGGATCCGACTCGAGATACTTCATCAGCTCGGCTCGGTCGGCGGGCAGAATGTAGGTGTGCGGCATGATGTTGAACTCGTCGCCAACCTCGCGACACTTGTCGAGAATGTGCATCCAGAGGCGATCTTTGCGACCGATGTGAAACGCGCCGGGGAAATGGTTGACCTTCTGATGGGGCTGAAGGGCGCGGTACTGCGCCGACTTCAGATGACGTCCCCAGTAGCCGACGTAGAACAGCGACTCGTCGACGACGGTGAAGTGGCTGGCGGCGAGCGTCTGTCGCATCACGACGGGCAGCAGACTGTTGTGACACCACGTCAACCGACTCTGAATCCGACGATTCGGCTTCGTCACCTTCGTGCCCTTCGTGTAGAAGCGTATCGTCGGCGGAACGTGCGAGAATTGGCTCGAGCGCAGAAACGGCTGCGTCGTGCCGTTGTTCGACTCTTTTTTCGACGAGATGCACAACGCGGATTTGAGGCCGCCAGAAGACGTCGCCGAGGAGGAGGAGGAGGAAGAAGCTGTGGACGGCTTGGAGACGTCGACGACCGCCGCCGCCGTCTCATCGTCGTCGTCGTCGTCGTAGTCCTCGTCGACACTGTGACGCGACGATTTCGACGAGGAGAGACACGAGGAGACCAGCACACTCAGACCGCACATCCTGTGCTCATCTGAAACCGAAAACGTACAAAGACAATGTGGGGGGAAAAATGACGGAAAACTATCAATTTTGGCTTTCAAACATGTCCCAGGACGCGAAAATCTGCGCTAAACTGGTCGTTTTTAGTAGATTTCAAGGGGCAAAAACTCCAAAATTTCGTAGGAAGAGTATTGGAAAAGTTACGAATCCCAAGCCAAGAAGCCGACGGTTTTTCGAGGATGAAAAATTTCAAAAAAATGTTTATTAGACCTGCGATCTCTTGAATTGTAGGCGTTTTGACGGGCAATTCGCCAAAATTCACCAGGAATCGATGGGATTTCTCTGCGCTTTGAAAATCGCCGGTGATTTGTGTAGAGAAAATGAACTTTTTTGCATATTTCGGATGATTTTATCGAATCAACCTGGAAAATGCAAAACTTTCATTTTCTCTATACAAATCACCGATTTTTCAAAACGCCGAAAAATCTCATCGATTTCTGGTAGATTTTGGCGAAATGCCCGTCAGAATGCCTACAATTCAAGAGATCGTCGGTCTGATAAACATTTTTTTGAAATTTTTCATCCTCGAAAAACCGTCACTTCCGTGGCTCGGGATTCGCAACTTTTCCAATACTTTTCCTACGAAATTTTGGAGTTTTGAAGCCGTCCATCGCTAAAAACGTATCAAAACTGCGGCGAAACCGCGAAAATCCGTGCTAAACCCGGCGTTTTTAGTCGATTTTCGGCGCAGCCGCCGTCAAAATAGAATGCGGAGATGGGCAGAGAGAGAAAGAGAGAGGGGAGGACTTACCTAGATAATAATAATATATATATATATATATATACTAGTAGTAGGCGACTAGTGGGGTGGGGTGGCGGCGAGTAGAGCCGAAAATCATTGTGTTGTGGCAGATTAGTGTTCTTTTTCCTCTTTTTCTCGCCGTGCGCGCGTGCTCACACTCACACATACACACGCTCCTTTTCGTTTTTGTCTCCTCTTTTCTTCTTTTTCTTCTTCTTCTTCGTTTTTCTTTTTTTTTCTCACTATATACTGGCAGTAGTCAGAGAGAGAGAGAGAGAGCACATGCGTTTAGTTTAAAATGTATTTATCTCTAGCCAAAATCTGCCGCGTCGCTTCTGCCTCCCGTTTTTTTTTGTGATGATGACGATTGCATTTTTCTTCTCGCTCGGTTTTATTGCAGAAAAACAACCAAACAAGGAGCAAAAAAAAAAAAATACCAACGCTACCTGACTCGTCTTCCACTGCCGCCATCGCCTCCTCTTCGCCTCGATTCAGATCCGTTTCGCTGGAGTTGTGCGAGACACTCGGTGCCGACGAGTATCCGCTGCTCATTTCTGGAGAAGAAAATTGGCGAATTTTGTGAATTTTTATCGAGAAAAAAGGCCGAAAAAGCGTCGAAAAAAAGCGAAAAAATTGAATTGGGCGATATCTCGAAGCGAATACCGTAATACTTTTGGGAAGTTCGGCATGCGCCTTTAAATTTTAAGAGGGTACTGTAGGTGGTTTTTTTTAAAGAAAAAATCGATTTTCAATCAAATTTCATGGAATTTTCAGATTTTCAGGGTTAAAAAATGTTTTTTTTTTTCAAATTTCAGGTAAAAATTAAAAAAAAAAACTTTTAAATAAAAATTCGCTTTTCTTGCAAAAAAAAATAATTTTCCAATTTTTCCGGATTTCGCGAAATCTGAGCAAACAAAAAGAGAAAAATTTCGGGAATTTTGAAAAATAAAGCATATTTGCATAAGATTTTCGTTGGAAAATGCTCAATATTTCGGAAAATTCTTCAATTTTATTTATTAAAATTTGTGAACATTATTTTTTTTTCAAAGCGTTAAAATTGTTGAAATTTTACAATTTGAAAAAATTAAATTAAATTCTTTTTTTAAAATTAATTTCTTTTTTTGCAATTTTGCGGAATAAAAAACAAGTAATTTTCTAAAATTTTGGAAAAAAACGGAAAAATTAAAAATTTCGGTTAAAAAATCAAAAAAATCAATAAGCTCAAATTTCGTGGCGAGACCCATAGTCGATAGAAAAATCAATTTTCGATGAAAAAAAAATTTAAAAAGGAAAAAAATTCATGTTTCAATAATTTCCGGTGAAAAAATCGGAAAAAATTTTGAAAAAAAAATCAAATTTCGTTTTGAGACCCATAGTCTATTTTTTCTACCAAAAATCGATTTTTTTTAGAAAAAAAAAGCAAAAAAACCCGAAATTTTCAAAAATAAAGTAAATTTCTCTAAAATTCCGGTAAAATTGTTCTTGTAAATTAAAAAAAAACCCGAAAAATTTGAGAAACTCAAATTTCGTTGCGAGACCCATTGTCTATTGAAAAATCAATTTTCGATGTAAAATATTAATTTTTCGAGAAAATAAAAAAAAAATGAAAAATTATGGTTCAATAAAGTTTCCGGTAAAAAAAAATCGAAAAATTTTGAAAAAATCAAATTTTGTTGCGAGACCCATAATCTATTTTTTCTACCAAAAATCGATTTTTTTCGAAAAAAAGCAAAAAATATCCGAAATTTTAAAAAATGAAGCAAAACTCTCTAAATTTCCAAAATTTTCTAATACCTCAATTTTCGTTGCGAGACCCATCGTACACATTTTTCCGATGCGAAAACATTGAAAATCGGCGGAAATGAATAGTGTAAAAGTGAGAAAAGAGCCGAGAGAGAGAAAGAGAGCTCGAGAAAAAGTATGAAAGATGAGTGAAACACTTCTCCGAGTTGTGTGCGAAAATGCGAAAAAAAGAGAGGAAAAAAACATTTTCTTTTTTTTTTCCTCTCTTCTTTTTTCTCCTCCGGGACTGCGAAATGAATTTATTCGAATATTTGGAGAGGGTAAAAAATTTAAAAAATTAAAATAAATTTTTTTAGGGGGGTTAAAATATTCACAGAATAATTATACAGCAGAACGGAAATTGATAATTAATTTTTTTTCGAAAAATTGAAAAAAAAAATTCAAAGCATTCGAGAGATCGAGATATAAATCTCTAGTACTTTTTGGGTAATTTGAGGGGAAAAAAAGGAAATAGAAATTTTTTTTTTCGTTTTTTAATTGTTGCGAATTCCCAGACTTTGCTCGAGTTCCGACCGTTTTTGTTGAATCTTTTGATACATGTATCTGAAAAATAAAAAATAAAAACTAGTGGAAAATTTTCGAAAAATTTTTATTTACAATTTTTTGAAAAAAAAAATGTAAAAATTAAAAAAAAAATTTTTTGAAAGAAATACCGTAAGGTTTGTTTTTTTTTTTTTTTTGAAAAGAATACTCGAAGAATTTTTTTAAAAATTAATTAAAAATTTATATAAGTATCAAATTAATATTTTTTTGAATCACAATTTTTTTGATAGTGTAAATTTTCGAAAAAAATTCTTTTTAAAAAATAAATACATTTTTTTTTAAATCTTAAAAATTCGTTTATAATTTTTTTTAAAAATTTATAATTATTTTTCAAAAAATCACTAGAAAATACGTTTTTTTAAAGAAAAAATTCATTTTTAAAATTTTTTTTTGAAAAATAAATTTTAAAAATTCGCACTTATAATTTTTCGAACACAAAAATTTTATTTTAAAAAAACTTATTTTTTAAATTTTATTTTTTGAATACATTTTTCTGAATGAAAAATTCAAATTTCGATAGAAATTTAAAAAAAAAATATTTTTTTTTTCTGAAAAAGAACTTAATAAACCCATTAATATTCATAATTTTCTGAGTAAAAAAAATGCAAAAAAATGTCACAGACCTGGAGACTCCCTCGTCGGCCTCGTTGGTACGGTAGACTTGAGAGTATCGTTCCGCTTCGCCGTCGCCACTCGACTCGGTCAACGTCTTCAGATCGGCGTTCTGGCTGACGACCCACTTCTTGATGAACTCGTTCGGCTCGTTCGAGAAGCGCACGAAGAAGTCGCGACGCAACTTCATCTCGTTGATCTGATCGACGAGGTCGTAGATCTTCTGGTCGAGCAGCTGAATCTCGTTCGAATTGTTCTGGTTGTGCACAAAGTTGGCCATCTGCTGCTTCACCGGATCCTCGAGCTCGACGTCTACAAAAACGGGAAACAGTGAATTGAATTGGCTGCGTGGCGAGTTGAAGGGATACGGAGTTTAACACTGTTGGCGGGAATTCGCTGCGTAGCGACTCAAGGATACCGAAAGTCGGCTCAGTTAGTCAAAATGTGCAGTTTTCGATCATTTTGCTCGATTTCACTACATAATTCGCTGCGTAGCGACTCGGAACGGATACGGAGTTTGATGCGCACAGTTGGAATTGGCTGAGTAGCGACTCAGTGATAGTTTTCGACGATTTCGCTCGATTTTAAGCCCTCCAAAGCTGATTCTCAACTAAATTCGCTGAGTAGCGACTCAGAGGCCTATACCGGGATACGGAGTTTAATAGTGTTGGCTGGGATTCGCTGCGTAGCGACTCATTGACGCTTATTCTGTCATAAGCTGGTTTCAGCCGTCTAAAGTCGATTTTCAGCTAAATTCGCTGGGTAGCGACTCAGTAGGGATACGGAGTTTGACGCTTTTCGGTGAAATTGTATGCCTAGCGACTCGGCGACATGAGAAAACTGCCCGAATACCAGTTCTTTCCTCCACAATTTGGCTGCGTAGCGACTCAGTAGAGATACGGAGACCTCGAAAGACCACTCACCGATATCATAGCACGCGGACGTCTTGTCCTGCCCATCCTCGGGCCGCTGAATCAGATGGTTGAGGACGAGCGGATCGGGCTGCTGCAGCAGCTGATGCAGTCGTTGCGGGATCTCCATGAAGCGCATCTTGCTGACGCCGAAGCACTGCTCGAGAAAGATGTCGTTGTTGATGGTGTCGCGCTCCTGCGGATCCTGCAGCTTGTGCGTCTTGATGTACTGCCACAGCGCTTCGATGATGCGCGGCCGCGTCTCGGCGGCGATGCCGAGCACTTTGGCGAGCCGCGGATGCAGTTTGAACTTCATCGGCTGATAGTCCAACAGCAGCAGTATCGTGCACTTGACGGGCCGATCGCCGGGCCGCTTCACCTGGAAACCGTCCGTCTCGTTGGTTTGCGGTGTGCGGTGCCACTCGACGAGATGGTTGTCGGGCCCGTAGATGTCCTTGTCGAGCTCGATGACGAGACTTTTGAAGAACGAGCTGAACTTGCGCTTCGGCGCCGGTCGAGCCGCAGTCGCCGCTGCCGCCGCAGTTGAGCCGGCGCCGGCGGCGGCCGCCACCTGCGCTTGCATGTCGTCGAGAAGACGTCCCTCGACACGCAACTCCCACATCGGCACCGCCACCTCGTCCGTCTCCTTCTCGGGCTCCTTGCCGGCGATGAACGTGTGCGAGATGTAGATGCGAAGGCGTTTCTTGATCTTCTGCGGACGCTTCAACGCCTCCTGCACGTCCATCTTCTTGCGTGTGATCGTCGAGTCGAGCTTCTGCTCGAACGCGAGCAAGTCCATGTAGGCCTGCGACTCGGGCACCAGCTCGCGAACCTTCGGCTGGATCAGCTTGTCCGCGTACCGCTTCTTCTTTTTCGGCACCGCCGCCTGCGGCTGCTGCTGTTGTTGGCCGCCGCGTGCTCCTGGCTGAGCCTGTCCGGGCAGTGGCACGTTCATCGGACGACGCATTTGTTGCGGCGTCGGACCGCCCTGCAACAAACAAGACACGTGGATTTATCCTAGGGCCATTGGCCGGGTAGATCCCGCCAACCATCCGCATGACATCCGCCAAAATGGCTTTGGAAGGCGCCACTGGCGGCTTGGTTAGTTTGGCGGATGCCGTGCGGATGACTGGCCGCTCCCACGCCGAAGGAATTGCGGAGACCGCGACGCGACCGCTACGCCCGCTCAACTCACCCCTGGATGCGGAAATCTTGCCATTTGGGAGAGCGGTGGACGCTGTTGAGACTGCATTTCAGCTGAAAATTTGAAGAATGAACATTTTTTGGGGAGATTTTTATGGGGAGAAGACAAAAACACGAAAATTGAAAGAATCATTGCAAATTTTCAAATTATACGGAAAAATCGATATTTTCAAATTTTTTCATTCAAAATTTCGCTAACTTTTGCGAATTCATCTTTGAAATTCGAACAAAAAACCGCGCGAAATGTCAGAAATACAAAATCCATTAATTTTTTGAAAAACAATAAATTCTCAACGAAAAATTATAAAAATCGGGGGAATTCAATGAAAACGATTGAAACTTTGCGAAAAGCAGTGAAAAGCCAGTATTTTAAAACTTATCGATTTTTTCTAGACCTTGAAAAACGCTAAAAATCGTTGAAAATCGGCGATTTTTTGGGAATATCGTTTAAAAAACGCATTTATCGATTTTCTGCGCTCGCTGAGGTGGTCAGAGGGTAGAGGGGGGTACAATTCAAATGAGGGGGGTCTTACGTACCTCCTCCCCCCGCTCAACTGCACGCAAACAGACACCGTGCCGCAGCATTGCAATCCACCGCGCCGCACTTGCGTGTCGATTTACGACGACTCCGCCCACTTTTCCTCGATTTTTTTGTTGATTTTCGCAGAAAATAAAATTAAAAAATACTTTTTTTTGCAGCAAAATGAGCACGTTGTCAGTGTTAATCGAAGCGAGCTCGGTTTCATGGGGAAAACTGGCCACAGAGCACGGAAATCGGACGATTGGAACCATTATGCGCGCTTTGGTATGTGCAAAACTGGCTCGGAGCAGCTTTTTTAACTTGAAAAAAACGAAAAAACTTTAGAAAACCGGTTTTTCAAGCGAGAAACGGTCGAAAATCGGGTTTTCACCAAAAAAAGTTTTTTTTGCTAGTTTTAATAGTTCGAAAGAGCTTCCCAACTAAAAACGCCAAAAATTACATGAAAAAATTAAAAAACTAATAAAAATGTAATTTTCAAGCTTCCCACATGTTTTTTCCAGCTCTTTCGTAGAAAAAACAGCTCTAAAACTTGTATTTTCCATGATTTTTACAAGTTTTCAGCCAATTTTCATCAAAACACGTAGATTTTCAAAAATTTGCAGAAAAAATCGTCAAAAACCTCGTTTTAATAGTTTTCTCTCAATTTCCATCACTTTTTATTTGAAAAATCATAGTTTTTGCAGCAAAATCATTGAAAATCGCTGAAAACTCTTGTTTTTCAAAGTTTCACCTCAATTTTGTCGTTTTCACACAGTAAAACCATCGAAAATCACCGAAAAACCCGATTTTCAAAATGAAAAGCCGCTGAAAATCACATTTTTCATAGTTTTCATTGTTTATCCACATTTCAACACTGAAAAGCTGTAAAACCATCGAAAAACCATCGGAAAACCCGAATTTCCATAGTTTTCCTCAAAGAAATTATCAAAAAATCGCTGAAAATGTCATTTTCCACGCAATCAGTTCGATTCGACAGGTGTCGTTCTGCAATTCGCACCTGGCGCAGTCGGCATCGAATCAGCTGCTGGTGTTCGCGTACGGCCGCAACATCACACGAACCATGATCTACTCGTCGGGCCGATCCGAGGACCGCGACATGTCGGCGTTGGTCGTCGAACGTCTCTCCGACATCCTTCGCGACGACGCCGTCGGCGACGATGCGAAAGTCGGCGTGCCACTGGGACCGGCACTCTCGCACGCCTTCTGCCGTACGCATTCGGAGGCAGGTTCTGAGAAGAGCGTGAAATTGGAATTGCAGACATGAAGAAGCACAGCCGCGTGACGACCGCCGAGCAGTGCGCCGATTCACTGGGACCGCAGAGCACGTCGACGGGCGCCGAGGAGGCCGCCAGCGAGAAGACGTCCACGACGAGAGCCGTCGTCGTTTCGATGACACCCATTCTTGGAAGTGAACATGGTATTATCAGAAGAAGCACACACTATGTCGAAACATTGCGGGTCTCGAACGGAAAACGGTTTTTTCAAGTTCAAAGTGTTCAAAGGGAGGCACCATGAATCGTTTCTCACCTATATTTTCCGTTCTAGACCCAAAAAGGGGCGTTTCAACCGGATTTTCACTCATTTTCAGTGATTTCAAGCTCAATTCCCAGCTAGTTTTGAGTATTTTGGCTGTTTGAGCTCCTCTTGGCTCTTCAAATTTTAGGCCCAACTTTAAAAAGCAAAGTAGAGCGCAAACAGTGAAAATACTCAAAATAAGCCGGAAATTCAGCTTGAAATCACTGAAAATGAGTAGAAATCAGTGAAAAACCATCGAAAATTGATCGAAAACCGTCTGAAATCGGCTGAAAATAGTGGAATTAATCGAACAACCTTAATATTTTCTGCATTCTTCAGGGCCACTGATGAATCTGTTCTTCTCGGCGGCGAAACAGTCGATTTGTGTGGACGTGGTGTCGATGGGCGAAGACGTGACAGGCGGTGTGCTGCAGCAGGCGGCCGACATCACCGGCGGCCTCTTCGCGCACGTCCAACGACCGCCACAGCTTCTGAAACTTCTGATGACACACATGCTCACCGACCCGATCTACCGTATCGCGTTCTCGAAAGTCTCGTCGGATGTGAGTTTGCGGCCAAATTCCAGCGTTTCCCGAGCTTCAACGGCCTAGAATGCCTGATTGAGCTTCTCACGGACTCCTCGCCGGCCTGAATTTGGCCCGAAAGCCCACAAGGGCCATAAAAGCCTGAAAACCATCGGTTTCCCGGCCTGAAGTTTCATTTCAGGCCGTAAATCGACACTCTAAAAGGCAACGGTCAGTCCAAAAAAGGCTTTTGCGCCCCTGGCGTCATCGCGCCGCCACTGGCCGATTCTGAAGCGCCACTGGCGGTCAGAGCGCTTATTTTGGCGTATGTCAAGCGGATGACTGGCGGCTGAAACTGGCCTGAAACCTATCGCCCCCTCATCGCGGATTCCATCGTTTTTAAGCAAAAAAAAAGTGGACCGGTTTGAAAAGCTCAGAAAAGCCGGAATACCGTAATCTAAAAGCGTTCCAAAAACAGGCTCCGCCCCTCAAAGCCCTAAGTGGGCGGAGCTTGGTTTCGTCGTTATTCGCGCGCTTCCTCAAATCACGTTTCACTAGCCTCGATAATATTATCAGATCGCACAACGCAGCTCCGAGTCCGTCGACCCATTTTGGGTCTCGAACGGAAAATGTTAAAGGGGAGGCACAACCGTCTTTTCTTCCGTTCGAGACCCAAACCCTAAAAAAGCGCTCCCTCCCCTGAATCTGAATCAATCCATCGTTGTTTTCAGTCAGTCGACTACCGCGCCTCGTGCGTCTGCCATCACACGCTCGTCTCGTCCGGCTACGTGTGCTCAGTGTGTCTGTCGGTGTTGTGCAAGTACACGCCGATATGCAAAGTGTGTCGGGCGACGTTCACGATGCGAAATTTGCCGACGACGGCCACACGCCGGAAACGAGCCATCGCCCAATAGATTATCGATTTTTTTTCCTTCTTTTTGTTTTTCTTTCTTTCTTTCTTTGCAAACAAAAAAATTCAAATTGGCGCCAAATGGCATTTCGCTGCGCAGCGACTCTTTGCCTATGACCCGGATCCGCAGCGAGACAGTGTGCATTTTGATGTCACGCTCACCGTGACACATTTTCACTACATACGGGCCATGTGTGCAGTCGGAACTGTGTCACGTTGAGCGTGACATCAAAATGCACACTGTCCCGCTGCGTATCCGGGTCATAGGCAAAGAGTCGCTGCGCAGTGAAATGCCATTTGGCCCCAGTTCGAATTTTTTTTTGTTTGCAAAGCGTTACACCGTAACGCTCTGCGGGGGGGAAGTGAGAAAAAGGAAAAAGGGAAGAGAAATGTGTCATCTTCGTTCGTTTTTCTCGTCTATTCGATTGTTATTATATTGCCTTTCCCCCCTTCTTTCCTCGCTTCTCTTCCTATCTATACAGTGAATCTGATCGCGTTTTTTTAAACTAAACATTGTACACTTCTTCTTCTTCCTATTCTTCTCCCCTTTCTTTTCTCTTTCTCTTCCTTTTCTCTTCTCTATTCATACATATGATGTGTGTGTGCGCGCGCACGCGCACGCACGCAAAAACCTCTGTTTACACGTTGAAACTGTGCCGAAAATCGAAATTTTGCGATTTTTTATCAATTTTTTCGCCATCGATTCCTCATTTCTTATCAGTTTCTCCTTCCCCTTTCCCCCCCCCCCCCTTTGTTTTACAAAATTTTTTTTTTTTTGAATTTTTTCTAACAAATTTGTGGGTTTTTCAATGGAGATTCACTTGTCTTGATCTCGGTTTTTTGGAATTTTTTTTGGAATTTTTTCTGCAATCTACTAAATGGTTTTATGACTTTTTTTGGAAAATTGATTATTTTATTTTAAATCTGTAGATCTGATAATTCATTAAAAATTGCAATTTTTGTTTTTTTTTTCAGAAATTTAAATTTTAAAAAAAAATTCAAAATTCTCCACCTACCGTAACCCCATTCGCCGCCCCTTTCCCCCCAAAAAAGAGCAAATAACCATCTTTTTTCTTTTTTCTTCGCTTGACCTTTTTTTTATTTCCTTTTGTTCTCCCCCTATTCTTGCCCATTTTCCCACCCATTGTCATTCATATTATCGATATGACCCCCTTTTGTACCCCCCCCCCTCCACTATCCTTTTTATTTGAATGAAAAGTACCCCCCTCCCCATTCCTCCTCTTTTATTGGAATTTTTGTCCGTTTTTTTAAGCAAAAACTCAAAAAAATCGGGCATTGTGTCGATTTACGATAAACACAGTGCAAATCGACGCCGTTATTTCGGAGCGTCGTACCAAATAATTTTCATTAATTATTTTGCGATTTTTCCCTATTTCCAGGTCAGTTTTTAGCATTATTCCGCGAAATGTCACTGAAAATTTTTGAAAATCGCAAAATGAATCCAGAAAAAAATTTGGTACGACACTCCGAAATAACGGCCTCGATTGGCTCTGTGTTTATCGTAAATCGACAAAAAGCGCTTTTTTTAGATTTTTGCAAAAAAAAAAGAATAGAAAAAATAGAAAGAGACAACAATCACGTTGTACCCCCTTTTGTACCCCCCCCCCCTTACTCTTGTCATTGCGCGGAAGAACTGGTAAAACCTGTGGAATTTCATATTTTATTTGAAAAATGAGAAAAAGAAAAAGAGAGGGGGAGAGAGAGAGAGAGAGAGAGAGAGAAAACAAAAAAAAAAGTGAAAACGGCGCTCTCTGCGTCTCTCGCCTCGCCACACTATTTCCGCGGCGCGCGCGCGTGCCCCCTTACCTCCCCCCGCCGTTTCCAAGCGGCGAAACTTTTCTGTTTCCCCCGCACACACACACACACATGACGACTAGTAGCCGCTTCATATTCTCCGAAGACGTTGACGACGATGAGTTCGAAGAAGAAGAAGACGTCGACAGCTATTTGGAGACGTCGGTGTGGTCGGAGAAGCCGTCGGGCGCCGACGTCTTCTCGACGAAGGCGTGCGTCAGCGTGACACCGCCGCACGCCTCCCACTCGCACATGATCTATGGGTACAAGGAGAATCGCGCCAAGGAGACCGTCTTCCCGTACTGAACACTCCCCCTCTCGTTGCTTTTTCCTGTTCTCTTCACTCTCTCGCTTTTAGGCCGTGTAACTTTGCGAACAGCTTTCGCCGACTCGATTTCACAGTTTATCGTGATAGATCTCTCCGCGACGAATCGATTGATATCCCAACTTGACTGTTTTGGACTTGGGCCCACCGAGATACAGGCTTGAAAAGTCGAAAAGCCTGTATCTCGGTGGGCCTAACTCCAAATCAGTCAAGTTGGGGTATCAATCGATTCCTCGCAATTCGATCTACCGTAAGAAAACATAATCATTGGCCTAAAATTTCCATTCTCAAAGTTACAGCCTCAAAATGGTTCGTTTTTGCAGAACGCATCGTCGCGGGCCGCTGGAAACGATGCACAATCACGACGATTTGCACTTTCGACGGGTAGCTTTTGTCGTCTGAACGCAAACGCGCTCCACTGAGAACTTTCGGATTCTCGTGCTCAAAGGGTGTCAAAGCAGCTCGAGATATCGCAAAGTTCTCAATGGAGCGCGTTTGCAATCTCTCCCAACAACCACGTGTTCCTTCAGGTGTCACAAAGTCGCGCGCGATCGCCGGGACCGGTCGCGGGTCCCGGCGAGATCACGAACACGAGCCACGGCTTCACCATCACTCTCGACGTCTTCCAGTTCGCGCCCGAAGACATCAAGGTGGTGTTGACCGACGACACGTTGAGCATTTCCGGCGAGCGGCTCGAGTACGCCGGCGACGGTCAGACGCTTCGTCGCAGCTTCTCGCGCAAATACTCGATTCCCGACGACGTGCACCTCGACACCATCCGCAGTCATCTCACCAACGCCGGCGTTCTCGTCATCAATGTGAGCGCTTGGCGGTTTTATTCGCGCCACTGGCGGATGTCTGGCGGATGATCCCACGCGGACAGATTATCCGTGGAGTGCACAGTCGGCCAGTCATCCGCCAGACATCCGCCAAAATGAGGGCCGCCGCATTCGTACTATGGTCTTGCAGGGCTCGCGAAAAGGGTGGCGCGAGACGAGCATCTCCACTCAATCGGCCCGACCCGCCATGAGTCGACACCGATCCGGCAGCCTCATTTCCACTGTTTGACCGCGAAATTTTTCAAAAAGCTCCGAAATAAAGAAATTTGGTGGCGATCAAGTTTCCAGAGAATGCTCAAACCGCCAGCAATGCACAATATCGATTAGTTTCGACGTTCCGTTTTCGGAGAAAGGACCGCAATTTCCTCAATTCCATCAGAATGGTTCATCGAAAAAGGTAGAAAAGGGAACAAGTAGTTTTGGTAGTGTCTAGGTGGCGGTGGCGGTCGGAATCTGGTGACCGCGAATGATGACGTCGAAGCGGCAGTCTCTGCGGAATTCCTCGGCGGCGGCCATGTTGAACGTTTCGGCACCTTGAGCTCCGCGAGCAGACGGTAGGAAGGCCGGCTCGCTGTAAATGGACAAGACTCGACGAGGAGCGATTCGTTGCTCGGAACATACTTGGCATTGTTCCCCTTGAAATAGAGACCCGGATCGGCCCAGAGAAGACACGTGGCGGCCTCGATCTCTTCCTTGGTCGTTGCCTCCTCCTTCCGCTTGATCTGCAATCGTTGGCTTGAAGAGCGCCAGACTTTGTCACGTGCTCACCAGCTCCTTCATTCTTTCGCGACTCGTGAACCCTTTGTAGATGCCGCCGTGGCAGACGAAGATCTTGTCGCAGAGGATAGCGGCCATCGGAAGCGACCTCATCAAACCGTTGATTGCCGTAAAGACCTCGGCTCCTTCTTTTCCTCCGAACGCACCGTAGCATTCCGCCTGCAACGAGAAACGTTCCGCTGAACACGTGAGCGCCGACGACTCACCAGCAGACCGTACTTGCTGTTGATGTGGACTAGCTCGTGATTGCCACGAATCCAGTGGACCAGGTGAGGGTAGGCGAGTTTGAGCGCGCAAACCAAGAGTACGCAGTCGATGCTTCGTTGTCCGCGATCCACAATGTCACCGAGAATGATGATGGGCACTGGCAAGAGTTTACCGTCGGTTCCGACGACCAGCTGGTAAAGAGACTCGTAGCAACCGTGCACATCGCCATAGATTCGATGGTAGTCAGTCAGCTCGAGCAGAGGTTCCTGTCCCGCGAAAAGTGCCTTCGCGGCGTCGCAAACCAGAATAACTTCCTTAGCGTGCAACGGATGCTGGAAAACCAAGAGATGCTGTCGGAAGGTCGTCTATACAATCCCTACACGTGGTTTATCTTTCCGGTAACGAAGCTCTCTCCATCCTTCGACTTCTCGAAATTCCCTCGTCAAGAATGTTGACAGAAGAACGAAAATGTTGAGCTGAAAACAGGTACGAAACTGCAAATCGGTTAGTATCCAATCTCACAGCAGTCTCATTGTCAGTCAGAAACTCATTCCGGACGTAGATCCTTCTGATCTTGAGATCCATCGGAGGGTCCGCTCCTTCGGGCTTCTTGGGAACCACCAACGCGTCGTCCTTCTTGTTTGACGCCACATCAGTGCCGGCGAATTGACGTTCCCCACGCTCGCTCGCTTTCTCTATTCGACTTCGACTTCTTTTCGACTTCCCTCTGTTATCGTACATTTTCTGCTTCAGACTCGATGTCATTTCGTTTTGCTTCTTTTGATTTTCAGCCGTCTTCTTCTTAATGACTTTTTCTTCCGCGTCTTTATTCTTCTCCTGCTTCTTCTGCGCCTCTTTCGGAGCTTCGGGAGCTTGTGGGGGTGGGTGGTTGCCGAACATGAACTTGTATAATTTTACCCACGAGACGTATCCCACTCCCACACCTACGAAAAAACAAATGACCGATGAAAGGAGCGGCGTGCTGAAAAAGAGAAAATGAGCTATTTATTTGTTATCGGTTTGCTGTCTGCATTATTTAGCTAATATTAGCAGTGTTGTAAAAGATATTCAAAAACACCATACTTCAAAAACTCCGGGCCGACCCGGAATTTTAATAAATCGGTGCTCTCCGATTTCAAATAGAAATGCAAATGCGCCCTACTGCACTACTTTTTTGGGTTTTTTTCTCCGAATTTTTTTCGCTAAAGAAAAATAACACGCCTGATCGAGGCTTCAAAGTTTCAACTTTTTTTAACCAGACAGCGAACCAATTGTATATAATTTCTTGAAGAATAAACTCACGCCAAATCGACAGGAGGGGGCGGACACTGCTGTAAAAATAAATTATTTTCGGAAATCCTTCTGAAACAAACTCACATTAGGGGACGGAGGGTTGGCTTCCCAATAGACTTGGTGTTGATGGGTGTCGAGGTTTTCTTTCAGAAACTGTTCCATTGGAACGAAGGTTGCACCGGCTTCCGACAGGATCTTCTCCGCCTCTTCATGGCTCAGCCGCAGCTTTACCAGCTGTTGAAGAAGATGTCGAGTTCTCGTATCCGTAACTGTACTGAGTTCCTTCAGAAGATCTTCGATTTCACAGTCAGCAGACTGACGGAACAACTGAGGGGCGACTCTGAACTTTTCTATGAGTGTGCAATACTGTGTGATGTTCAAATGAGGAGCAGGGACGTTCAGATTCAGTTGGTGCAGACCTTTCGGCAACTCCTTCATCATCTTCTTGAAGTCACTGTCCCAACAGACAATCGTTTTCGGTCTCGTCGGATCCGGTGACGTCTGATCGATGCTCGCCTCCCATTTGGCCTGATCGACGACATGAGAGACCACATCGAAAGCGTCGGCCCAACTTTGGAGATGACGAGAAGCTTCGTGCCATTTCGCCGCAATATCCGCCGCGTTTTCCAGTCGTTTGAGTTGCTTGGATTCAGGGGCTGCTTGTTGTTTGTCCGGAGTCGATTGCATCAAAATCAAAAGATCGATTGGCACAACCAAAGAATCGGCGAGTTGAGCAACAGCGCGCATGTCCGGATTGTTTGACTTGAGATTCGGAATGGCGATCATCCGTCCGGAATCCGGAATGTCGAGAAGATTTTCTTTCGCTAAACATTCGAAGGTTTCAACCAGCGGCTTCATACTGATTTTTGCAATCGCTTTGTCGAGAGTTTTATCGTTTATCCAATCTTCCATCGTCCTCCAGAAAGAATCGAAAACTGTGTCGAGTTTCTCGAGTTCTTCCAGCGTTTCTTCGATGAGTTTTGGCGGCGCTTTCAGGAATTCAGTTTCGATGTTCGATTCAGTGTTACTTTTGAAGAAACCATAGAAGTTGTCAAATTTTGGCATGTTACTGGCCACCTTCAACAAACTATTATATTGGTCTCGTGGTTGTTTCGCTTGCACTTCTTCGATCCTTTTTTTGAAGAAGCTCAAATTTTCGAAACTGAATGATTCTGTTGCAGTAAATTTTGCGGCACATTCATGAACCTTTGAATATGTTGACAGCGTTTCAATTTCAGACTTGGCCTTCTTCGTATTGGTTCCGACATTCTGAACCTTCTCCCAGATGTCGTCTCCTACGTTGACCGACTCCAAACTCGGCAGCAGTGTCTTCATTTCACCAATTAGAGAATCAATCGGTTCGAGAATCGTTCTGATTTGAATCCCGTTGTTTCCGTGGCCGCCTGCTCCTTCGAGATACATCTCTTCAAATTCTCGGACAATGGTGTCAAAGTCCGTCAGCATGCGGCGAAGAGAGACAGAATTGCTTCTGAAGCTTGACGCCACCGAGTTCATTTGAACAAGCTGCGTCTCGAAGCCATCGTGAATCGCCTCCGAGATCTTTTTCGATAGAAAGTTCGCTTGCTTGATGATTGGAACCAACTGATGTGGCATCTCTGTTATCTGCTTATTGAATTTGTAGATTTTTTCGTGGATCGGCTCGAATTTGATGAGGTCATCGATCTTCTTGAGGTAGCTTTCCAAGTTGTCTTTGTCGAACACCACCCAGAGTGGCTCTGAGTGGACGATTTCGGATGACATGAACTTCACCGACTCCATGAGTTTTACAGATTGGAACAACTCACGAGCGGCCTCCTCGGGTTCCTTGTCTTTCGCACTTTTCAATGCTTCGATAAGCGGCTCCAGATCCATTCTTTTCTCTTCAACTTTCCGCATTTTCACTTGAAGTCCAGTCATGTTTTCGAACGCTTTTTCGTCCTTGAGAAGCAACATCACCCCAGCATCCATTTCGGAAAACAAGGTTTTCATGTCGATGAGCGTCCGGTCAACAGACTTGGTTTCGTCGACGAGACTGCACCCGTCGCCGTCTCCGCACACTTCCGACGCCGCCTTTCCGACGTCCTCGACGTTCGCCGCGAGTCCGGCAGCGTCGAAACTCGTCACATCGCCCATCTTCTCGGTCGATCCGAAGAACGCCTTGGCGATGACCTCGTCCTTCGCCACTTCCTTGTTTCGCATCTTCTGCGATTCGTCAACTCCGGCGATGACGGCGGCCACAGTCGCGGCTTGATGACTCGCCGCCCGCACATGATTTGCTGAAACAGGAGCTATGGAAAGAGGTGGAGAAACAGCAATACTCACGTTCTTTTCGATCATTTGCAGCTCGTTTCTTCATTTGACGCTTTGTTGGAGGCATGATCGACGACAAAAAGACAAATTCCCGCGTTGAGATTAACTGAAAAAATTTCAGCGGTGATTATGGCTTAAATGAAGGGAGAGGGGGTGCCAACGCGAAAAAACAACGTTTCAAAATGAATCAAAGGCGTTTAAAACTTCAGTGCACAAATTGCGACGCATTGAGAAAAGTGCAAGTAAATAAATATATCTTACCGTACTCTTGGCGATGACAATTAAAATTTTTGGGCTCAATTGTTGCTTACTTTCGCATATTTCACCGTACTTTTCATTTTAAAAATAATTATCTGTTTCTACAAACATGTGCGGTAAAAAAAGCGAAAATAAGCAATAATTGAACCTAAAAATTTTAATTATCATCGCCCAGAGTACGGTAAGCGGCGTCGCGCGGTGTATACACCGTCCTCTACGTACGCGTCCGCGGTTGCGTTCGCGGTTCGCTGTCAACCGTAGGATTTCCCAATGCAGACGGCGAACCGATAATACTTTGTACGATACTTTGTACGATAATACTTTGTACAATAATACGCTTTGAGAAAAGTGCAAGTACTTTTAATTGAATATCGCGCCTTTAAAATCAATTGAGTTTGATTCGGTAAATTTTCAATTAAAATCTTGAAAACTACGGTAAGCACTGAGCAGTACGCAAAAGTGCGACGGTACGCGTTTGCATCATCGAGCACGGCGCCACGTGGCAGACTCGCAAACGTCGACGTGAAATTGCGCGCGATCGCCGGGACCGGTCGCGGGTCCCGGCGAGATCACGAACACGAGCCACGGCTTCACCATCACTCTCGACGTCTTCCAGTTCGCGCCCGAAGACATCAAGGTGGTGTTGACCGACGACACGTTGAGCATTTCCGGCGAGCGGCTCGAGTACGCCGGCGACGGTCAGACGCTTCGTCGCAGCTTCTCGCGCAAATACTCGATTCCCGACGACGTGCACCTCGACACCATCCGCAGTCATCTCACCAACGCCGGCGTTCTCGTCATCAATGTGAGCGCTTGGCGGTTTTATTCGCGCCACTGGCGGATGTCTGGCGGATGATCCCACGCGGACAGATTATCCGTGGAGCGCACGGTCGGCCAGTCATCCGCCAGACATCCGCCAAAATGAGCGCCGCCGCCTTCCAACTATGGTCTTGCAGGGCTCGCGAAAAGGGTGGCGCGAGACGAGCATCTCCACTCAATCGGCCCGACCCGCCACGAGTCGACACCGATCCGGCAGCCTCATTTCCACTGTTTGACCGCGAAATTTTTCAAAAAGCTCCGAAATAAAGAAATTTGGTGGCGATCAAGTTTCCAGAAAATGCTCAAACCGCCAGCAATGCACAATATCGATTAGTTTCGACGTTCCGTTTTCGGAGAAAGGTCGAATTTCCGCAATTCCATCAGAATGGTTCATCGGAAAAAGGTAGAAAAGGGAACAAGTAGTGGTGGTAGTGCATAGGTGGCGTTGACGGGAGCTGCCGCAGCCGCCGCCGCTCGTTTCGCTTTCCGGTTCTCTTCGAGCCGTCTCTCCCTCTCGAACATCTGCTCGGCATCCTCTTCGCTGATCGTTTCGATGTCATCGGCCCATTGGCACTCCGAGTCCCAGGTCAGCGAGTTGAAGAATTGAACGAGTCCGAGCTTGTTGCCGGGCATCATCTCGATGAATGCGGCCAGATTCTGGAAACACGCGAACCGTTTTGCAAAACACGTGCTTCGCTCACCTTCGATTTCGTTTGACCCAATTGGAACGAGTTGGCGGACGAGAAGATGGTGATCAGGGAGCAGTCCCTGACCGGCCATCGAAGGTATCCCTCCTTCGGAATCTGGTGACCGCGAATGATGACGTCGAAGCGGCAGTCTCTGCAGAATTTCTCGGCGGCGGCCATGTTGAACGTTTCGGCACCTTGAGCTCCGCGAGCAGACGGTAGGAAGGCCGGCTCGCTGTAAATGGACAAGACTCGACGAGGAGCGACTCATTGCTCGGAACATACTTGGCATTGTTCCCCTTGAAATAGAGACCCGGATCGGCCCAGAGAAGACACGTGGCGGCCTCGATCTCTTCGTTGGTCGTTGCCTCCTCCTTCCGCTTGATCTGCAATCGTTGGCTTGAAGAGCGCCAGACTTTGTCACGTGCTCACCAGCTCCTTCATTCTTTCGCGACTCGTGAACCCTTTGTAGATGCCGCCGTGGCAGACGAAGATCTTGTCGCAGAGGATAGCGGCCATCGGAAGCGACCTTATCAAACCGTTGATTCCCGTAAAGACGTCGGCTCCTTCTTTTCCTCCGAACGCACCGTAGCATTCCGCCTGCAACGAGAAACGTTTCGCCGAACACGTGAACACCGACGACTCACCAGCAGCCTCAATTTGACTCAGAGGAAGAAAGGAATGGTGTGGCGTTCTAGCTGTTTCCACTGGTAGTGCTTTCCTGTGAACAGCTTGTCCTGTTTATCATCTCCGTGCTCAGTTGAGGACGGCCGCGACAAAGCTGGAAAGTCGCCCTTGGTGGCCAACACTATCGTTTGTCCGGAGTGAGGCCCTGAAAAAAGCATTGTATTTTAAAAGTCAATAGTGAGGGTGGGATGCTGTTGTCCCAAAGTTTTTCGAAAACAAACTCACAACCAACTGGGCGATCGTTGCATTCTCGGGATTCGATAGTTGGGACGGTTTGATGTTGAGGTATTGTTTCAGGAACTGTCTCAGGGGACCGGAGGTGGCACCGGCCTCCGACAAGGCCTTCTCCGCGTTCGCTTGGTCGAGCTTCACAAGCGCTCGGAGACGATAACGAGTCTTCGAATCCAATCTTCCATCGTTCTCCAGAAAGAATCGAAAGATGTTCCGAATTTCTTCCGACACCGCTTTTCCGACGTCCTCGACGTTCGCCGCGAGTCCGGCAGCGTCGAAACTCGTCACATTGCTTAATCTTGCTCGATCCCAAGAGCGCCTTGACAACCACCTCGTCTGAAACGAAACAAAGTTATTTTGAGAAACGAAATTGAAAGAAAAAATGTTAAAATTAATCGCTTTTCTCTGCTGAAATACTAGAAAAACGAATCAGCGTTATCGTTTTTGATGGCAAAAAATTGGTCTTCGCAAGTATGCTTTGATTCAGAAAAGCATACTTTTTTTAAATCGATTGCCGTATAAGCAGTCTTTAGTTGATTATTACTTTGAATTCTATCTTTTTTTATTTCTATTTGGTTTCATTCTCTGCAAAATTCGAGGAAAATTCAGAGTAGAACACCGGAACGAGTGTTCTACTCTGAATAGAACACCGGAACGAGTGTTCTACTCTGAGTGTTTTTTTTCTATAATCTTTGAAAAGCACGCCGTTCGAAGCCTGCAGTGTGAATTTTTGCACTTTTTTGACAGTTCTTTGCATGGCGAATCTTGAAAAAATCTGAGTGAATCGCATTTTAATTCGTAAAACTCGGAAAACCGTATTTGATGTTCAATTCATTTAAATAAATATTAAAATTTTGAAAACTACGGTAAGCAGCTCTGCGAATCCGCGAGCTTATGGTAGGCGTTCGTTGTGGGAGCCCGCACAATTCGTTTTTTTAAAAAATTATTTTAATTCTAGTTTTTCACGCCTATTTTGCTTTAAAAAAAGAGAGCGGGGCGCCAACTCGAAAAGCTGTTCGCTTCAAAATAAACTAGAGGCGTGGGAAAATGCAGAGCCTAAAAAGCGACGCTTAAAAATGAGTAAAAGTATTTTTAATTGTCGATTTTAGGCCAAAAATTAATTTTTTTATAGCCTCGGCCTACCTGCTTCTTTTTTTTTTGGTTTCGTCATCTTTGAATTTTTCCGATTTTTTTCCAAGAGAGCGTGTTTTCTTTCTCCAATGTTTTTTTTTTTTTGGGTTTCAAGGCCACGGCCACAGAAATTTAAATTTTGGCCTAAAATCGATATTAAATTATTTAAAAGTACTTGCACTTTTCTCAAAGCGTCTAAACTTGTGCACTGATGTTTGAAACGCCTTTGATTCATTTTGAAACGTTGTTTTTTCGCGTTGGCACCCCCTCTCCCTTCATTTAAGCCATTATCAACGCTGAAATTTTTTTCAGTCAATCTCAACGCGGGAATTTGTCTTTTTGTCGTCGATCATGCCTCCAACAAAGCGTCAAATGAAGAAACGAGCTGCAAATGATCGAAAAGAACGTGAGTATTGCTGTTTCTCCACCTCTTTTCATAGCTCCTGTTTCAGCAAATCATGTGCGGGCGGCGAGTCATCAAGCCGCGACTGTGGCCGCCGTCATCGCCGGAGTTGACGAATCGCAGAAGATGCGAAACAAGGAAGTGGCGAAGGACGAGGTCATCGCCAAGGCGTTCTTCGGATCGACCAAGCAGATGGGCGATGTGACGAGTTTCGACGCTGCCGGACTCGCGGCGAACGTCGAGGACGTCGGAAAGGCGGCGTCGGAAGTGTGCGGAGACGGCGACGGGTGCAGTCTCGTCGACGAAACCAAGTCTGTCGACCAGACGCTCATCGATATGAAAACCTTGTTTTCCGAAATGGATGCTGGGGTGATGTTGCTTCTCAAGGACGAAAAAGCGTTCGAAAACATGACTGGACTTCAAGTAAAGATGCGAAAAGTTGTGGAGAAAAAAAAGGATCTGCGACAGCTTATCGAAGCATTGAAAAGTGCGAAAGGGAAGGAACCTGCGGAGGCCGCTCGTGAGTTGTTCCAATCTGTAAAACTCATAGAGTCGGTGAAGTTCATGTCATCCGAAATCGTCCACTCAGAGCCACTCTGGGTGGTGTTCGACAAAGACAACTTGGAAAGCTACCTCAAGAAGATCGATGACCTCATCAAATTCGAGCCGATCCACGAAAAAATCTACAAATTCAATAAGCAGATAACAGAGATGCCACATCAGTTGGTTCCAATCATCAAGCAAGCGAACTTTCTATCGAAAAAGATCTCGGAGGCGATTCACGATGGCTTCGAGACGCAGCTTGTTCAAATGAACTCGGTGACGTCGAGCTTCAGAAGCAATTCTGTCCCTCTTCGCCGCATGCTGACGGACTTCGACACCACTGTCCGAGAATTTGGAGATATGTATCTCGAAGGAGCAGGCGGCCACGGAAACAACGGGATTCAAATCAGAACGATTCTCGAACCGATTGATTCTCTAATTGGTGAAATGAAGACACTGCTGCCGAGTTTGGAGTCGGTCAACGTAGGAGACGACATCTGGGAGAAGGTTCAGAATGTCGGAACCAATACGAAGAAGGCCAAGTCTGAAATCGAAACACTGTCAAAGGTTCATGAATGTGCCGCAAAAGTTACTGCAACAGGACCATTCAAATTCGAAAAGTTGAGATTCTTCAGAAGAACGACCGAAGAAGTGCAAGCGAAACAACCACGAGACCAATATAATAGTTTGTTGAAGGTGGCCAGTAACATGCCAAAATTTGATAACTTCTATGGTTTCTTCAAAAGTAACACTGAATCGAACATCGAAACTGAATTCCTGAAAGCGCCGCCAAAACTCATCGAAGAAACGCTGGAAGAACTCGAGAAACTCGACACAGTTTTCGATTCTTTCTGGAGGACGATGGAAGATTGGATAGGCGATATAATTCTCGACGAAGCGATTGCAAAAATCAGTATGAAACCGCTGGTTGAAACCTTCGAATGTTTAGCGAAAGAAAATCTTCTCGACATTCCGGATTCCGGACGGATAATCGCCATTCCGAATCTCAAGTCGAACAATCCGGACATGCGTGCTGCTGCTCAACTCGCGTCTCGTTTGATTGCTCCGATCGATCAATTGGTTTCGATTAAATCGACTTCAGACCAACAACGACCGGTCACTGGAGGCAAGCAATCAGTACCACTGAAAAACGCGGCGGATATTGCGGCGAAATGGCACGAAGCTTCTCGTCATCTCCAAAGTTGGGCCGACGCTTTCGACGTGGTCTCTCATGTCGTCGATCAGGCCAAATGGGAGGCGAGCATCGATCAGACGTCACCGGATCCGACGAGGCCGAAAACGATTGTCTGTTGGGACAGTGACTTCAAGAAGATGATGAAGGAGTTGCCGAAAGGTCTGCACCAACTGAATCTGAACGTCTCTGCTCCTCATTTGAACAGCACACTCATCGAAAAGTTCAAAGTCGCCCCTCAGTTGTTCCGTCAGTCTGCTGACTGTGAAATCGAAGATCTTCTGAAGGAACTCAATACAGTTACGGATACGAGAACTCGGCATCTTCTTCAACAGCTGGTAAAGCTGCGGCTGAGCCATGAAGAGGCGGAGAAGATCCTGTCGGAAGCCGGTGCAACCTTCGTTCCAATGGAACAGTTTCTGAAAGAAAACCTCGACATCGAGTCGTCCCAACTAACGGATTCAAACAATGCAACCAACGCCGCGTCGTGTGTGAGTTTCTTTTTGAAATGCATTGGGAAAACAGCATCCGACCTTGAGTTACTGGTTTATGAAAATATAAATTTTTGCAGGACGGAACGAACGTGTGGTCAAGCCCGATGTGAGTTCTTTTTTGAGCATTCAAAAAAAACAACTCTCGTTTTCAGACCCTACGTTGGCCTTGTCGTCGGCGGGGCTGTTGTTGCTTTTGTTGCTGTTTTATATGTGAAGTGTTATAAGAAACCGGCCGGTCCAGCTCGGTCAAGATTAAACAGCACCACAGCGGATTGTGAAAGCGGGACGAAACGGACTAAAAAGGATCTGAAGCAAGTACCTGAAGCTGTACCGCTGCTTGCGGCCGACGCTTCGAAAGAAGCGCAGAAGAAGCAGGAGAAGAATAAAGACGCGGAAGAAGAAGTCATTAGGAAGAAGACGGCTGAAAATCAAAAGAAGCAAAACGAGATGACATCAAGTCTGAAGCAGAAAATGTACGAGAACAGAGGGAAGTCGAAATTCTTGAAGAAGACAGTTCGAGGAGAGCCCATGTTCGTGCTAATCAATGGTGATTTTCCGACGCATAGCGAGAGTGATGAAAAGGGAGAGGTCGTCGAAGAGATCGATTACCCTCCTGAATTACGGAAAATTCTCGAGAGCTTTCTTGTGAGTGTAGAAATACCGAGCGACTGATGCATATTGAAATTTTCAGGCAGCCCAAAAAGACGGTGAAAAACTCACGGAAGAGTGTGGCGACCCGTCTAAGTGGGTTCGGACGCAAAGTCCCCCTTTCTTCACTGTGTCTGAGGTGACGCGTCGAACAATTTCACACAAAACCGCGTTTTTCAGCTTCAACAAGTGCTCGATCGTCCGTTGCAGGTGCCTTCCGAAACGGGATCGAGGTGGACGTTCAGTGGAGTACTGAGGCGGTGCTCGAATGCCGACCATAAGTACCTCGAAAAAGTTCATATTTGAAGCCCCATCCAAACGCGATCCCCAAAAGCGTGTATTTCAGACTCGAGATGTGGAAGATGGAACGACGAAGACGTCGAAATCGATTACTTCGAAAAGTTCGTCGAAGACGGGCAAGAGCGCGACGCCTTCAACCAAGACTAGCAAAGAGCGCAGTGAGCGTTCGGTCGACACAGCTCTATCGAAGACGGCTTCCAACACGGCGAGTTCTCTCCCTTCCGGAATCACCTGACTGCGACTCTTTCAGCAGACCGTGCCGTCACAGCGCGCTTCTGGAGGTGAGGACGAATCGGGAAGTCAAGACGAATCCGAAGCACCACCAGCGGAGACAGCTAGAGCGCCGCACCATTCCTTCGTTCCTCTGAGTGAAATTGAAGGAGATCCGAATGCAGTCGTGAAACGGATCGGCGAGGAGTACAAGGAGAACGCAGATTACATCGAGGTGCGATGTTGCCCTGGATATTTCCGACCAACTAAAATCAAACCACGTGCTAAAAACGACGAAGATAAGGAGGTAGGCGGAACGGGCGTCGGCGAAATAACAGAGTTTGTTCAGTGGCAGCGGGCTTACATGGAAGGAATAAAGAAAGCGAGCGAGCGTGGGGAACGTCAATTCGCCGGCACTGATGTGGCGTCAAACAAGAAGGACGACGCGTTGGTGGTTCCCAAGAAGCCCGAAGGAGCGGACCCTCCGATGGATCTCAAGATCAGAAGGATCTACGTCCGTAATGAGTTTCTGACTGACAATGGGACTGCTGTGAGATTGGATACTAACCGATTTGCAGTTTCGTACCTGTTTTCAGCTCAACATTTTCGTTCTTCTGTCAACATTCTTGACGAGGGAATTTCGAGAAGTCGAAGGATGGAGAGAGCTTCGTTACCGGAAAGATAAACCACGTGTAGGGATTGTATAGACGACCTTCCGACAGCATCTCTTGGTTTTCCAGCATCCGTTGCACGCTAAGGAAGTTATTCTGGTTTGCGACGCCGCGAAGGCACTTTTCGCGAGACAGGAACCTCTGCTCGAGCTGGGTGACTACCATCGAATCTATGGCGATGTGCACGGTTGCTACGAGTCTCTTTACCAGCTGGTCGTCGGAACCGACGGTAAACTCTTGCCAGTGCCCATCATCATTCTCGGTGACATTGTGGATCGCGGACAACGAAGCATCGACTGCGTACTCTTGGTTTGCGCGCTCAAACTCGCCTACCCTCACCTGGTCCACTGGATTCGTGGCAATCACGAGCTGGTCCACATCAACAGCAAGTACGGTCTGCTGGTGAGTCGTCGGTGCTCACGCGTTCGGCGGAACGTTTCTCGTTGCAGGCGGAATGCTACGGTGCGTTCGGAGGAAAAGAAGGAGCCGACGTCTTTACGGCAATCAACGGTTTGATGAGGTCGCTTCCGATGGCCGCTATCCTCTGCGACAAGATCTTCGTCTGCCACGGCGGCATCTACAAAGGGTTCACGAGTCGCGAAAGAATGAAGGAGCTGGTGAGCACGTGACAAAGTCTGGCGCTCTTCAAGCCAACGATTGCAGATCAAGCGGAGGGAGGAGGCAACGACCAAGGAAGAGATCGAGGCCGCCACGTGTCTTCTCTGGGCCGATCCGGGTCTCTATTTCAAGGGGAACAATGCCAAGTATGTTCCGAGCAATGAGTCGCTCCTCGTCGAGTCTTGTCCATTTACAGCGAGCCGGCCTTCCTACCGTCTGCTCGCGGAGCTCAAGGTGCCGAAACGTTCAACATGGCCGCCGCCGAGAAATTCTGCAGAGACTGCCGCTTCGACGTCATCATTCGCGGTCATCAGATTCCGAAGGAGGGATACCTTCGATGGCCGGTCAGGGACTGCTCCCTGATCACCATCTTCTCGTCCGCCAACTCGTTCCAATTGGGTCAAACGAAATCGAAGGTGAGCGAAGCACTTGTTTTGCAAAACGATTCGCGTGATTCCAGAATCTGGCCGCATTCATCGAGATGATGCCCGGCAACAAGCTCGGAGGCGTTCAATTCTTCAACTCGCTGACCTGGGACTCGGAGTGTCAATGGGCCGATGACATCGAAACGATCAGCGAAGAGGATGCCGAGCAGATGTTCGAGAGGGAGAGACGGCTCGAAGAGAACCGGAAAGCGAAACGAGCTGCGGCGGCTGCGGAAGCTCCCGTCAACGCCACCTTTGCACTACCACCACTATTCAGAAAATTTTTGAAATGGCCCAAGCCGTAAATGATAACTGCTGCTGGCGGCGCCCCGAATCCTAGACATGCCAGACACTTTTCGTGAAGAGACCTGCGCCGCCAACAGCGACAATTATTTGCGGCGCGTTAACTACAAAAAGTTGGAAAATATCATCAATTCATTCAAATTGGCACCTGTAAAAGTGATCTGAGAATGCACGCGAGACGAAAACAACGGTCCGTCTTGCGTAGCTCTAATCGTCTGACTCTCTTTGTTTCCACACTCTCTCGCCGGTTCTCTCGTCGTCTAGCCACAGATTTTTTGGGGGCGGAGCTTAGTTGTCGTTTCGCACATGTTTTCAGAGCACATTCTCAAGTGCCGATTTGATTGATTACTTGTTTTTGTTGTTATTGTTTTTTTTTTAAATTGTTTTATCGATAAAGAGTTGTGTTCTGTTGTTGGTGAGCCGAGCCGAGCCTAGCGAATCAATATCAATCGATGGCGCTCGTAAATCGACACGAATCGGCAAGTTCGTTGCGATCATTCGAGAAAAAAACGCCATTCCCTCATCAAAATTCAACAGAAAAGCGGTGACTGTTTGCGGATCGGATTCGTAATTAAGACGATGATGATACTCTGATTATTGTTTGCCGAATCAGTTGCCACCATCGAGAAACTGTTATTTTCAGCGCTCTGTTTGCTGCCTCAAACTCGCATTTCGCCCGTAAATCGACACAGTTGGCACTGTGCCAAGTCACAGTGCAACAGAGCGCGTTTCCTCGACGACGATGGGTGGCGGATCGCGAAAGTTGGCACCGTGCCAAGTTTTCTCTGCAGTGCGAAACAAAAAGAAATCCGTGTTTTTCTCGTTTCCGGCTGAATGTTTGTGTGTAGGTGGCAGGAATGGAAAAATGGAAAAATGTGACGTCGACAAAGCCGTCTCGTGGCCCGGAAGCTGTGTATTTTTCATTTCCGGAACTTTTCTCTCTTTTTCTCCCCCCTCTCTAGCCCTCTTTTTCTCACCTCCACATTTTTTTTCTCACTCTGTTTCTCGAACTCACTTTTTGTTTCTTGAACAGTACTTTTGTTTCTTGCCATGTTTCTCTAGTGATATTTCTGTTTCTTCGCACTCACTTCTTGTTCCCTGAACACTATTTTTGTTTCTCCCTGTGTTTCTTGAACTTTTTGGAACATTTCGTCTTCTTCTCTCTCTCTCTCTCTCTTTTTTTCTCGTTTCAATTTTCTCTTTCTTGCTCTGTTGCTTGAGCGCACTTTCTGTTTCTCACTCCCTTTTCTCGAGTCCTCTTTCTCTTTCTCGCGTCCTCTTTCTCTTTTCTGCCGGTTGCCATGCAACCCCCCCCCCTCAATTATTTCACCGTCTCACTACTCGTATATATCAGCTGTATGAACTTTGAAACAGATGTGTGTGTGTGTGTGTGTGGTAACACAAGACCTCCCGTCACTCTTCTGACGTCATGAAGTCAAGAATCTTGTGGAAGGTGGGCTCGGCGCGAGCTCAAGCTCCGCCCCCTTTTCCACTTTTCCCCCATCGCTCTCTCCATTCCTTGGCTGAAAATGAAATCAAGACACTTCGCAACCGGTTGCGAAATGTCCTTCTCGGTGATTCGGGAGTCTAGAAGAGTCGGTGAGAGAAAGAGAAAGAGAAAGAGAAAGAGAGAGAGAGAGAGAGAGAGAGAGAGAGGGCGCGCACATGCGAAAGCTTCTCCCGTCCTTGGAAGGAGGCCACTACTACTACTTTTTCTCTTTCACCCTCTCTCCCTCTCTTTCTCACTCTCCCTTTCTCTTTCTCCCACTTGCGCCACCCCCCTCTTTTTTCTCTTTCTCTTTCTCTCTTTCTCTTCTCTCACCCTTCCCATCCTCATTTGCTCATTTCACCAGGTTTTGGCGCCCCCCTTTTTTTTCCCGAACGAAAGAAGAAGAAGAAGAAGAAGTGTGTGTGTGTGCTCTTTGAAGAATCGCGATCACCACACTTTTTAATGTTTCTTCAGAAGAGAGAGAGAGAGAGAAAAAGAGAGAGTGTAATGTGTTTCGTGGAGGCGAGAGCCGAGCCGCAGGAAAAAAAGAAGAAGAAGAAGAAGAAGAAGCGAAATCTCTTTTTGATCTTGGAAGTTTGATTCGAGAGCAATTCGAGTTTGACCTACTGACCTAGTTTCGAATTGGCTCGCGTTTTGGCCCTCGCGCCCTTCGCCCTATTGACATAGAGTGCCCGTTGACCTATTAGCATAGATTGCATATTTGACCTACTGACCTGACCTACTTTCGATTTGAATCTCCCTCTTTTTTTTGGCGAAACTACCAACATAGAGTACATAGAGTGTCATTTGACCTACTGACCTACTTTCTCTCCTCTTCACTTCCTTCGACCTACTTTCCCCCCCATCTAAAAACGCGTTTCGCAGGTCGAAGAGTACGGTATCCGAACAATGTCACTATCGCTGCACCTCTCCGGATGGCCGGAAAACAGCGAGAGCCGTCAACGAATGCTCGAGAGCTCGTCGAGCACCAACTTTGTCCAACACTTTGTCTCCCGCGAAGTGAGTGAGCCACAACAAAAAGAGCCCCCACCCGAGCCATTGCTTGTTAAAGGTTTCGAGCAAGGAGCGCCTCTTCAGCCTGTTTCGTCGTCTCAAAAAGGGCCTGGTGCTGGTGCTGACGCCGATTCTGTTCGGACACATGCTCAGCTGGGAGGGCACCGTAAGTGTGATGGGGGCTCGCTCGCCGAGCACAAGCCGGAAGCAGACGTCGTCGAGAGCTCTCGGCGAGCTCGCACATTCCGTCGCCACTTTGCTCTCTTCTGTTCTCGTTACGTCATCGTGCGCGCGCGCGCGCGCTTCGCGAAAAAAGAGAGCTCACTTTCGTTTAGAGCTCTCTCTCTCTCTAAGTCTCTCTGTCTTTTTTCCTGACTGCCTGCTGCTGCTGCTGCTGCTCGGCGAGCTCACGGGAGAGGAAATGTGCGAAGAATCAACAAACACGTGCGAATATCTGAAATTTGTTGAGAGGGGGGAGAAATGTGGATGGAAGGGGGTTTGGAACGTTGACCAAGGGTTTGACCCGCTGACCTAGAATCCACATTTGACCTACTGACCTAGTTTCCCGTTTTGACTCACTGACCTAGTTTTCCCATTTGACCTACTGACCTAGTTTCCTGATTTGACCTACTGACCTAGAATCCCCATTTGACCTTCAAACCTAGAATCCCGATTTGACCTACTAACCCAGAACCCCGATTTGACCTACTGACCTAGTTTCCCGATTTGACCTACTGACCTAGAATCCCGATTTGACCTGTTAACCTATGTACATAGTTTCGCCATTCATTTCATTTTCTTTCTCAGTTCTGGCGGCCTACTTTAGTGACCTACTTTAGCCCTATAATGCTGTTTGAGGACCGGCTGACCTAGTGACCTACATTCCGATCACAGGTACTCTTTGACCTCGTGACCTACTTAGCTGTGTCACGCCCGATTACTCTTCGACCCAGACTGACCCAGTTCCAAACTCCACCTACCTACTACCAATCGATAGGGATTCTCAAAAAAGCGTCATTTCAGGAGTGGAAATGCGCCTACTGCGTGTGCATCATCGCCGTCTACTGGATGTCGGAAGTGATGCCGTTGGCGGTCACCGCCATGCTTCCCACCGTCCTCTTCCCGCTCGTCGGCGTGCTCGACGCCAACTCCACCGCCAAAGAGTACATGAACGACACGAACTTTCTGTTCATCGGCGGTCTGATCATGGCGGCCGCCGTCGAGAAGTGCGATCTGCACGAACGCGTCGCACTGTCGGTGCTCCGTTGTGTGGGAAGTGAGCCCAAGTGGATAATGCTCGGCTTCATGACGGTCACCGCGTTGCTCAGCAGCTTCATCTCCAACACGGCGACGACGGCGATGATGGTGCCGATCGGGCAGAGTGTCGTGTCGCAGCTCATCTCCTCGTTTCAACACCATCCAACGAACGGGTGAGGCGCACAACTTGGCGAACAGCGTTTTCAGCTAAATTTGGATAGTTTAAATTGATAGATCTAGTCGTGAGGATTCGATTGATATCCCAACTTGACCGTTTTGAACTTCTCGTTAGCGAGATATGGCCGCAGAAAGGCAGAGCACGCGACGCGACCGCGCCGCGGGCCGCGGGCCGCGGGCCTCACACTCACAAGAGTTTTTGATCTACCACGTTATAACGTTTGACATTTTCTTGTGAAACAGTGTTTTCCGACTTTTCGAAAAAAATTCGAAAATCCCGATTTTTGTTTGGCCTATCACTATTTTCAGAAAAATCAAAAAGAGTCAAGTTGGGGTATCAATCGATTCCTCACAATCAGATCTATTGCTTTGACAAATAAAATATACCCAAAAACCAAAAATTGAAAAGTTATGGGGCCTAAAGTGTACAACCTTCAAATGTCCGTCACAAACCAACCAAACCAATCGATTTGTTTTTTCAGCGAACGCGGTCGTCAGGGTTGCAAAAAGATGGCCACCGGCCTGGTGCTCTCGATCTGTTTCGCGGCGAACATCGGCGGCACGGGCACCGCGACGGGCACTCCGAGCAATCTGGTGATGCTCGGCCAACTCAACGCGCTCTTCCCGCAAGTCGACGGCTCGCTGAACTACGTGACGTGGATCTTTTTCGCGTATCCGCTGATGCTGCTGTGTCTGGGTGTCGCGTGGACGACACTCGTCTCGTTCTTCCTGAAAGACGCGCCGGAGAAGGACGAGGCGGTGACGGAGATGCTGAACACGCGCTACCGCGAGCTGCCGCGCATGACCTACGCGGAGAAGTCGGTGTTCGCGTGCTTCTGCATTCTGCTCTCGCTGTGGATCTTCCGGAATCCGGGCGTCGTGCCCGGCTTCGGCGTGCTCTTCAAGAAGGGCGCCTACACCGACGCCACGTCGGCGATGATCGTCGCGTTCCTTCTGTTCGTTCTGCCGTCGGAGCGGCCCGATTTGACGACGTACGTGAAGAAGGAGGATCTGAAGAAGCGCGGATGTCTGATGGACTGGAAGACGATGCAGGAGACGTTCCCGTGGAGCGTCGTCCTCCTGCTCGGCGGCGGATTCGCGCTCGCCGCCGGCGTCAAAGAGTCCGGCCTCTCGCTGCTCATCGGCAACAGTTTGTCGAGCATCGAGCATCTGCCGCTGTGGCTGCTCCAGTTGCTCACGATGCTCATCGCGATGCTCATCACCAACATCTGCTCCAACACCGTCACCGCCTCGATATTTGTGCCGATTGTGGCGACGTTGGCGCAACAGGCGGGCCATCATCCGTTCACACTGATGCTTCCCACCACACTCGCCTCCTCGTTCGCCTTCATTTTTCCCGTCGGCACGCCGCCCAACGCCATCGTTTTCGGGAGTGGAATGGTGAAAGTGTCGGATATGGTAAGTGCGCTCCAAATCGCAATCAGAGTTACTCATAGTCTAGTGTGCAGTGGAGCGCGTTTCCACTTTGACTCTTATCAAAACTCGTTTGTGGACCTGAAATGGCTCAATAGAGCGCGTTTCCAACACTACTCTTTAGAGCAGTGCAAAAGTGCAGTAGAGCGCGTTTCCAACATGACTCGTTGATTATCAATAGAGCGCACATTGCAGGCGTTCGTCGGCGCCATCATTTCGCTGGAGATGCTCGTGTTGACGGTGGCCTACATGAACAGCATCGCCTACCTATTTCTGCCGCTCTCGCAGTTCCCCTCGTGGGCCGTCGTCTCGAATGTCACCCATCAATCACCGTAATCCCCTCCCTTCCCCCCTTTCTTCTCTCTTCTCATGGACACCTTCTAGACACCTCTTTTATTGTTCCCATTTTCTCTTAGGCCGAAACGCAAAAAGGAAAAAACTGCGGTTGACGGTTTACCCAGGTAAATGGCTTTGAAGCGCCACTGGCGTCATCGCACCGCCATTGGCCGACTTTAAAGCGCCACTGGCGTCATCGCACCGCCACTGGCCGACTTTGAAGCGCCATTGGCGTCATCGCACCGCCATTGGCCGTGTTTAAAGCGCCACTGGCGTCATCGCACCGCCATTGGCCGACTTTAAAGCGCCACTGGCGTATGTCAAGCGGATGGCTGGCCGATGTCCTGCCTTACCGCCAATGGCGCAAAACTTACCTTAGGTAAACCGTATACCGCAATTACGTATTTCGCCCACCTGTTCCCTTCCCACCCTCACTTTTACCTTGTTTTTTCCATGGTTTTCTCAGTTTTCCACTCAATTTTTCCCATTTCATCACCGCCCTTGCTCCTCTTCCTCCCGTTTCACATTCCTTAGGAATCCTCCATTTTTTTTTGTGTGTGTCTTCGTGTTTTTATTTTCTAATGGGTACCTTCTTCTTCTTCTTCCTCTTCTTTTTCTTTTTTTGCTCCGTTTTGCACAGATTTTTTCAAAAAAAAAAAAAAAAATTTTTTTTTTAATTTACGAAACAAATTTAGAAAATACATCACTCCGCCCAATGACTTTGTGCTTTTTACGGGAAATTTGTAGATTTTTTAAAATTTTTTTGGAATTTTAATAGAAATTGCTGAAAAAAAAGCTTGCTCTCAATGTTTTTTTTTGCAATTTTTTGCGCTGGCTCAGAAAATTTTTTTTATTCAAATATTGATTTTTTTTCAAAAATTTTTTTTGAATTAAAAATTCGCGTTTTTTAATTATTTTTTTTTTCAAAAGAATAAAAAATATTTAATCGAATTGTTTAAACAATATTATGAGGTAATTAAAAAAAAATTTTTTTTGAAAATAAAAAAAAAATTAAAAAAAAATTTTTTTTTAAAGAAATTATTAAAAAATCAGAAATTTCGGAAAAAAATAAAATTCTTCAAATAAAAAAAAACCAAACTTTTATTTTCAAAAAATCAATTTCTTTAAAAATAAAATTCAATTTTTCCGAAATTAAAAAAAAAAATTAAAATGTTTTTTTTTTTTGAAAATTGAAGAATATTCCAAAGAAAATTTTTTGTTGATTTTTTTTTCAAAAAAATATTATTTTAAAAAATCATTTTTTAAAAATCAAAAAAAAATTTTTTTTTCAAAAAACCCATTTTTTGTTTTTAAAAATTATTTTTTTTTTCAAAAAAAATTTAATAAAATTCCAAAATAATTTCAAAAACTTTAGAACCCGAAAACTAAAAAAAAAATTGAAAAAAAAATTTTTTTTTTGAGCCAACCCAAAAAAGAGCCCAATTATCCCAGTTTCTAGAGCATTTTTGTAAAAACTGAATATTTAATTTTCAATTAACAAAATAAAAATTAAAAATTAAAAAACCAAGTATCGATTGATTTCCCAATGAATCTTGGGCCTCCCGTCCCGCAATTCCGTTCCATTTACCTTTTCTTCTTCATTTATTCATACATAAATAGTTTATGACCTTCCCATCAACATAAAAGTACCCCCCGTGGTCACGTATAATCTAATTACTATTCGAACAATAAGAAAACGTTCGCATCATCACTCGAATACCGTTTACAAGGTTATTTGTGACGGTAATCCGAAGGTTGTACACTTTAGGCCCCATAACTTTTGCGTTTTTGGTTTTTGGGTGGATTTTATTTGTTAAAGCAATAGATCTGATTGTGAGGAATCGATTGATACCCCAACTTGACTGTTTTTGAATTTTCTGAAAATAGTTATAGGCCAAACAATATTTGGGATTTTAGAATCACACAAAAAGTGCGAAAAACGTGAATTTCTCACCGTAACTTTGCAAATATTTTTCGATTAATAATTTTTCCTTGTCAAAGCAATAGATCTGATTGTGAGGAATTGATTGATACCCCAACTTGACTGTTTTTGACTTTTCTGAAAATAGTTATAGCTCAAACAAAATTGGGATTCCCAAAACACTTCCAAAATTCAAGAATCGCGTTTCTAGCCCAATTTCAATGTTTTCACGTGGTAGATCAAAATCCGAGGATTCGATCGATACCGTAACCCGACTGTGTTGGAGTTGGGCCGAGCGAGATATCGGCTTGCAAACTCAAAAGTCTGTATCTCGGCAGGCCTAACTCCAAATCGGTCAAGTTGGGATATCAATCGATTCCTTGCAATCAGATCTATCATTTCCAATGATAAAAACACTAAGAAAATGTAAATCTGAAAAATTGTGCCGTCCAACAACTAGTCACACCTTCAAAAAGGAGAAAAAAAACGCCGTATTTGCTCAAATATGCACCGAAAAAGGGAGGGGGGGGGGGGGGGATCGGAATAAGACAATAGCACTGTGGGAGAGATGTAATACAATACAAAGTACGGTTTGTGTTACAAAAGGATCATGTCACCCCCCTCTTCTCTCTCTTTGACCCCCCCCCCCCCCCCTCTTGAAACATTATTATTATTCAAGCTTAGTGGTGAAATGTTCAAAGAGTACCGGTGGCCGAAGTTTTTCCTCTTCCACTGTGTTCCTATCTTCCTAGTCCCCATTTAAAACTGTGAAACCAGTAGTGTAGGCCGTGGAAGAACAATTTTCGAGGAAAAAAGTTCGGCCACCCGCCTATTATCGAATCAGTCTGTAGCCAGTGTATGTATGTACATGACGTCACTTTTTCGCTCAAATCCTAGAAAAAAACGAGCGGCGTTGTTTTCGTGGCGAGACCCATGCAGTGAATCAGGCCTAAACCTAGAAAACAAGATGAAAATCCAATCCAAAACCAAATGAAGCGATTCGAAAATGGCAATGATGTGGTGGATAGCCGGAGGTCATTTGCATAAACTTGGTGAATGGTTGACCAAGGTGAATCGTTGACCACGTTAAGGAATACCGTCTCGGAAGGTCTCGAGTATGTGGTAAATGGTTTAACTAGGCGAACTATCAAAGTAACCAACCCGTGACAATCCACCCGTGACAACATGTGCATGTTTTGTCTTGGATGAACAGTCAGTCAGAGGGCCTATGTTAAGCGATTTACCTAAGTGCAATTGCCATTCACTTTGGTAAATTCATCGCTCTTCAAAAATCTGTCAAAGGAACTAACACGTAAACCGTCATAACTCTTTTTAAATTCAAGATTTTCAAATTCCCATTTCACCATTCGAAAGGCCGCAAAAATCTCTATATTTTTGGTAACTACATCATTTTGATAGGTCTCACCACAAAAAAGTTGGTGGCAAGTTCCGTAATCGACCTGTCCTAGGTAAACCGTTCACCACTATTATGCCATGATCTTGTCCCCCCCCCCCCCGGATGAACATGATCATGAACATCAACAGAAGAGAAAAGAAGAGAAGAGAAGAGAAGACAGTCGGGTGGTGGATATAGACATACTATTACCCGTCTACCTACCTACCTACCTCCCCGCGGCACCCGTCTGCCACCATTCCTCCCCCCTTCCCCCCACTCAATCTTCCTCCCTTTCTCCATTCTTCTTCTTCTTCTTCTTCCGTAACTACTCTCTCTCTTTCTCCCGCCTCCTCTTTTCCCTGTTGTCTCCACAGATCCCTTATTCTTCCTTATACCCCCCCTCTTCCCGCATAGGCCACGCCCTCGCCGTTTCTGTAGAGAGGAGACTGGTCTTTCTCTTTCTCTTTCTCTTCCTCTTCCTCTCACTACTACTATACATTCAACTTCGAGAAGATATAGATGAGATTACGTGCCGACAACAAACATTCTGCCGTGTAGCAATTGAAGCAGAAACCAAAAACAGCTGAAACGGTTCGGTGGCTGATGGAAGCTGGCACCCACCTCCTCCTTCTAATTTTATCATTATTTTTCATCCATGGCGGCTCGGCGAGCCGATGTCGGGCTCGCGAGCAGTTCGAGTGCAGACTCGACGGCGAGTGCATTTCGATGAAGAAGTGGCAGGACGGTGTGGCCGACTGTTATGATGCAAGTGATGAGGGTGAGTCGATTCTTTTTTTTTGTTCGAAAACTACGGTTCGAAGTTTTCTACTCGGAGTTTTAGGCCCAGGATTTAGGCCTGCAAGTTAGGTCTATGCTTTATTTCGAACCGTCTAGACTTTTAGGCCTGATGGCTTAATTTTCGTTTTGGGCTTTCAAGATACATAACTGGACCAACTTTTCTGATTTGGGCTTTTAGGCCCAGCGTTTAGGCCCTGGACAGTCCATTTTGAGCCTCATGGCCTGTTCACCGTCGTTTCGAAGTTTTTGGCCCACTTCATGGCCTGAACTTGGCCTAGGCCCAAGTTTCTCAACATTTTCACTGTGGGGGGGGGGGGCTTTGGTTTAGGCCCAATCTTCCAGGCCTAACCCAAAGTAGGCCAAAGTTTTTGGGCCCGATCGACTTTGGGCTTGATAGCCCATTAGTCACTGTTTTCATATTTTCATGGTTTCGGGCGAGTTTCTCAAAACTGGCTTTGGGCCTAAAACTACATAGATGCTCTAAAGTTTGGGTGCTAGTCGCTGCCACGTCATCAACATCGGGCCCCCCCATAGACTTTGAGACTCTTAGGCCCAAAGTAGCAGGTAACCACTTTTGTCGAGCGACGTCCCGCGGCACGTCTTCTTCTCCTTATAGAGATGCACTTGACGTCTCCCCAATTGTATCGTTCTTTTTTTTTTTTTTTGAAAGGGAGGTGGCTGGGGGGCCTGTCTCTCCCATCGAGTACCTTCCGACGAATGTGTTGTGTTGTGTTGGTAGAACCGTAATTAGAGTGCGTTCGGTAATTAGACCCCCCCCCCCTTAGTCTGAATGACTTTTTTGTCTGTGTGTGGGGTGGGTGGCAACCTATCGGGAAATTGCATTCCAAGTCAACGAGTTGAGCCGAAACTCGGAGGAAATGATTGAAAACAAAACACGTGGTTTACCGAGGTAAATAATTTGCCTTGGGGGGTGAATGGTTCACCTAGGTTATAGTCCGTAACTTATGGATTTAGTGAATTTTTTGCCTAGGTAGATGTTAAGGTGAATGATTTACCCAAGTCATTACCTAAGTCATTTACCTAAGCCTAAAGGTAAATGATTGAACATGGTAAATGATCTACCTATGTTAAGAATTCTCTATGGTGAATGATCCACCTAACTTAGGTAACCCAAGTCAATGGTTGTCGATTTACCTAGGTAAACCATCCACCATGTTTTCGCTCACAAATCGCCTCTCATTCATTTCAATCGATATTTCCAAGAGCGCAAAAAAACAAAAACCCAAACAGAAACAGGAAACAGTTTGTTTCACATTTTCCATCGAATCGAATCGAGTCGTTACATGCATCGAAATTGGGTAATACCATGAGAACATATGGAATAAGAATAAAGGGGGGGGGGGGTAATTTGTGAAGAAGATATTCAAAACGTAATTGGTTTGACCTTCCGAGCGCGACAAAACCATACCGATGCAACGTTTCGGTTTTCGGAATCCGAAGAAAACTCGGACGGAAAAGGTCAGAGGGGGGAGGAGAAGTGGGTAATTATACTGGGAAATGTTACTCCCCCTCCTGGTTCGGGTGTATTTTCTAAATGTTTTTGGAAAGGGGTGATGGTGACATGACTTTGCGTTTTAACTTTGACGAATGGACTCTTAGAGGGATTTTCATAGGCTCAAAAGGTAGATCTCTTTGCGAGGAATCGATTGATATCCCAACTTGACTGATTTGGAGTTAGGACCGGCGAGATACAGGCGGTTGAAGACAAGACACGCGACGCGACCGCGCCGCGACTCCCAGATTTTTCGCAGTTTTTCAAAGTTAATTTTAGGTGATAGATCAAAGCACAACAAATCGATTAACACCCCGATTTGACTGTTTTCAACTTTTCTCAAAAAATTATAATTTTTTTTTCTCAAAATAGTTATAAATCCACATCTCGCTGGTCCTAACTCCAAATCACTCAAGTTGGGATATCAATCGAATCCTCGCAACGAGATCTACCACAAAAAACCTGAAAAACAAGTCCGAACAGGCTATTCTCAAAGTTACGAGACATAATGTGATGCAAAGTTTGAATTGGCGCTGCCACTTCATCGAAACCAAACCAAATCCCCCTCTCTCTCTCACTATAATCGGAAAACAAATAAATAGAAAGAGGGAGAAAAAAAACGAGATATTTGCAGTGTGTCTACCGTGGCAATTCGATTGTCAGTTCGGTTCGCCGCGGTGCGTTTCGAAAAACAAGTTGAACGACGCGAAAATCGACTGCTACTCGGGCTTCGACGAGGCGTGTCCGGCGCACTTTTTCGTGTGCAGGGATCGGAGCGCGTGCATCGATCCGATCAAGTATCTGGACGGCAACGCCGATTGCGCCGATCGGTCCGACGAACGTGAGTGTAGGCCTAGGCCTATCTGGGCCTTAGCAATTCTAGACTTCAATGGTACCATCGAAATGGATTTTGGATAGTTTTTCAATAATAAGTGAGCCTAATAAGGCATGTGGTCAACTTTAGAGTTCAGGCATGTTTGGACTATCATAAGCCTAACATCTAGAAAGGTACATTGGCCTAAGCAAGTCTAGCCTCAAAAATACCGCGAGACTAACTTGTTTGAGTCAATGACAGATCCGAGCAATAGTATATACATATATAGTTTTCTACTGTATGCTCAACAAGTATAGGCCTAGACCTGTTTGGACTGTTTTAGGCCTAACTGCGTCTGAACAGGCTTAGGCCTCAGATCACGAAAGTGCTTACGGATTGCCTATTTTTTGCCTTCACCTAGAGTAGGCTCAAAAATAAGCAAAATCGTAAACCTAAATAGGCCTAAATCGGAATTAGGCCTATCACCAAATTGGGCCTAAACAAGTCCAGTGTGAAATTTGCCGGTCTTTTGCAAATCAATCCAAAGTTAGGCCGTGACCTAGTTTCCCACAACTAGGCCATCTAGTTTACCACAACTAGGTCACTTTGATCTACAATTTGTAGAGTTTAGGCCAACTAAGTCCGAACGTGGCCGTGGCCTAGTTTTCCCCACACTCTTCAAAAGCTCAAACTCGTCCATTTTCAGCATGCGCCCAAAACGAGTTTCAATGCGCCGACGGCTCCGCGTGCATTCCCAGAACGCGTTTCCAAGACGGCAAAGAGGACTGCCGCGACGGTTCGGACGAGGAGTGCACCACTTCGCAGTTCGCGTGTCCGTGCGGCGCGGTGCGGTGCGTCGCGGAAAAGTTCATCATGGACGGCAGTTGGGACTGCGAGGACGGCTCCGACGAGTTTCTGAATCACACTGTTCCCGGTACGTTTCACCCTCCAAGAGTGAGCCTGGTAATAATCCACGTGTCAATTTCGCCGCTTCAGTAAACTGCACAAGTCGCCGAAACGCGGGAAACACTGGAATCAACACTCTGTCGCTGGGAAAAATCAAGTATTGCTCCAGTTCTGTCGATCAGTGCAAACCGGAGCTCGGACAAGTTTGTGTGGTAAGACACGCGACGCGACCGCTTCGCCTCCCCCCTTCCATTTCATTTCCAGTTGTCGATTTTCAGGTGATTGGCGGCACGTGGCGGTGCGTGTGCAAACTCGGCACCGTCCGTCCGATGGGCTCCGATCGGTGTGTGCCGGTCGAGTTGCTCGCGCGATTCAGAAACTCGACCAACAACAGTAATTGTTCGTCGAGTGCGGAGCGGAGATGGACGGTGGAGACGGCGAAGGAGGTGAAACAGTTTGGGATTCTGAAGGAGGTGGCCAGAAAGCAGTCGGATCGATGGAGCAACGTTCGGAGGGCTCCTCCGCGGAGCATGGTCGTTTCCGGCCAGACGGTACGTTGTTTCTGCTTGGAAGCGCGTTTCTAGGCCACGTGGAAGAGTTTTCTGGGCTTTTGTCGGGTTTCTAGGCCATCAAAGGGTTTCTAGGCCATGGAAGAGTTTTCCAGGCTTTATCTAGGCCACGTGCAAGAGTTTTCTAGGCTTTAGTCGGGTTTCTAGGCCATCAAAAGGTTTCTAGGCCATCGGATGAATTTCAGATCATGTTAAGAATCTTAGGCCATGATAGAGTTTTCTAGGTCATTAAAGGCTATTTAGTAGTTTTCCCGGGACACAATGGGATTTTAGGCCGTGGAAGAGTTTTCTAGGCCATCGGGGTGTTTCTAGGTCATGGATGAGTTATCAAGTTCGAAAAAGGTTTACTAGGTCATCTCGGAGTTTTTTAGGCCATGGATGAGTTCTTGAGCTTTAATGCGGGTTTCTAGGCCACGGACGAGTTCATAGGTTCTCAGTGTGCTTCTGACGTCTAGTGGGCTTTCTAGGCCATGAAAGAGTTTTCTCGGCCATCTCAGGTGGGTTTCTAGGCCACGCCAGACGCTCTCTGACGATCGCAAGACTCGGATTCCTAGTCCCTCCCGCATCGTTTTTCGTTTTCCAGCCGAACGGAATCGACGGTTTCCTCGAGAGCGGCACCGAACGCGTGCCGTTCATGTTCCAGGAGACGGCCGCCGACGACTACGTCAGCGCGATACCGGCCGACGTCATCGACAGCTACGGGACGATCGAGACGCCGTCGGCGACGTCTCGCCTTCATTTCAGTCGCGACGAGCCGTCGTCGACGTCTTCTTCGCGTTGCGGAATCGGCGGGTGTGGTGCGTTGCGGCTCGCGTCGCGGTCCGTGACCAAGTGGTTTGATTGTAGGCCGATTGGAGGTGTGCGAGAGGAGCGGCCCGAATGCGACCTACGAGTGTGTGTGCCAGAAGGGATTCGTGAAGGTGGACGGAAAGTGCGAAGGTTTCGTTCGACGCCTACCGTAACCCGTGCTCAGCCTCCTTTTGCAGAGCTTCTCGACGAGTGCTATCTGGGTCAACACGATTGTCACTCGGCGGCTCGTTGTGTCGACGCACTGGTCGGGTACGAGTGTTTGTGTCGTGAGGGGTATCTCGACACGTCGCCGGATCCCAAGACGCGACCGGGCAGGAGTTGTGAGAAGTGTCAGTGACCGCGACGCGACCGCGACGCGCCTTTCAATCAGCGAGTTTCAGTGATCAACGAGTGCACGAATGCGACGTTGAACGATTGCTCGCGAAACGCGCGATGTCTTGACAAACCGATCGGGTATACGTGCAGGTACGTGGCATGACGTGGCACAACATGACATGGAATGGCATGACGTGGCACCACTGACGCGTACATTCAGATGCAACGACAACTACGTGGACGTTTCGTCGCAGGGCGCTCGGAAGCCGGGCCGAAAGTGCACGGAGGCGATCAACGAGTGCGCGCTGAATCAGCACAAGTGTGGCGCGCACGCGATTTGTCAGGACCTCCCCATCGGCTACTCGTGTCGGTGTCCGTTCGGATTCGTCGATTTGAGCGTCGGCGACGAGCCGGGCAGGAAGTGTGTCAAAGGTGGGCAAGAAGTTCGAGGCGGTGTGACGTGGCATTGGTGTGACGTGGCACCTCTGAAGTAGTTGAAAGTGGCGTCATGTGACACTATCATAGTTGAAAGTAGGATGAAGTGGCATTGCCATAGTTAAAATGTTATGACGTGGCACTATCACAGTTGAAAATGTTATGACGTGGCACTACCATAGTTGAAAGTAGGATGAAGTGGCACTATCACAGTTTAAAATGATATGACGTAGCACTACCATAGCTGAGAATGTTATGACGTGGCACTACCATAGTTGAAAATTTTATGACGTGGCACTAGCAAAGCTGAGAATGTTATGACGTGGCACTAACATAGCGAAGAACGTTATGACGTGGCACTACCATAGTTGAGAATGTTATGACGTGGCACTACCATAGCTGAAAATGTTATGACGTGGCACTATCCCATTTCAAAAAGTTATGACGTGGCACTACCATAGCTGAGAATGTTATGACGTGGCACTACCATAGTTGAAAGTGATATGACGTGGCACTACCCTGGTTTTTAATCTGAAGCGATTTCGTTCTATTAAAGATCGCCCATATCAAGAAAGTTCACTCTATAGTTGGAAGTAGTATGACGTGGCACTACCCAGTACGTAGTGTCCTTCCAAACTTCCAAATGAGAAATGACGTGGCACTTACCATCTACCCCAAAAAGTACATCTCAATCCATCACTTTGCAACAGACACGATTTCGCAATCTAACCCGAAACCCGATTAATCTAATCTCTGTCTCCCGCGCAAAAGTGACAAATTGATAAAAAAGGTGATCGGCGAAAAACTGGGTCACACTTGTCACAAGGTCAAACTACCGTAATCACCCCTTCCCCCCATCGATTCTCTCCCGTTTCAAGTCGGGATATGTGGACAATGCGAAATGCGAAATGCGAATCGGTCATTTACATATTAGCCGTGGGTCGTCTTTGTAGAAAGAGAGAGAGAGAGAGGGGGGTAGATAAGCATCGGAATGAGTGAAAAGCGATGGAATAAAAAGAGATCGAGATTCGAGATACTTTTCACTTTTCTCCTTCCTCTCGAACACCGAATCCCGTTCTGAGGGCGGATGGGTGAATCATCCACCAAATTGATGCATTTACCTGAGTAAACAGTTGGGTAAAGTTTGGGTGCTAGTCCCTGCCACGTCATCAACTTCGGGCCTAATCTTCCTACAAGCCTATTCACTAGGAAAATGTCTTGGTAGATCATTTATCTGGGTGATTGACCTTCGTAGATTGCTCTACTCCCTATTTGGAGGCTAGATGAACCTGAGGGCAGAGGGTGGACTCGAACTCGTGACCTCTCGATCGCCAGCCGTCACCACTACCGACTGAGCTACCGAGCCCCTCCCCATTGGTAGATCATTTCCTAACGTGACGCGTCTACCTAGAAAAACGATCCCTTGGCAAATGAAATAAACTCGCTGGAAATTTCAGTCGACCAACAAGAACCCCGCCAAACTGAAGCCGACGCGAAGGAAACGATTGGAAAAGAGAGGAAAAGTGAGTTTGTGATAGCAAAAAAAAGGAAGAGGGGGGAAAAAATGGAAATGCGGTGGTTGTGGGTGAGATTAGCTAGTTTCTTTTCTTTTGTAGTCTCTTCTCTTCTCCCATTCTTCCATTCACTTGTATTCTTATTCTATCCCCCCCTCCCCAACGATACGCGCCCGCGCGCGCGCCGCTGTTCAACTACCGCGCCCAAGAATATAAGAATAGGAGGAGGAGGAGGAGGACGAGACGAGTAGCCCCGCCCACTTTTTCATCGTCTTCTCCTCCTTCGCCTTCTGCTTGTTGGTGTTCTGCCTGAAGCAGAAGACGTCTGGTCATCATCATCATCATCATCATCAGTTCGTTGTTTTGTATCGTCTTGTATTAGTACCCCCCCCCCCCCCACTATCTCCACCACCATTGGAAACTGTTTTCCCTCCTAAACGATGCGCCGCCTTCTCAAAGGCATATTATTGATAGCGGCGGCGGTGGCGCGGTGCACTTCCGGTGAGTTTTTGCACATTACAACCCTCAGAGCAATTTTTTGATTTTTTCCTGAAATTGTGCAGAAAACGCGTGCGGACGGACTCGATTGGGTGAGAACTGCACCGGAAAAACGCACTTTTTGCCTCGGTTTTGCACCTAAAAATTTTGTTTTTTTTTTGGTTTTTCGTTAAAGGGGGGCGAAATGAAAAATTTGGAAACTTTGGAAACTCTAAAAAACCTGAAAAAGTTCTGTATTTTGTAAATTTTTTCGAATTTTTGATGTATTTTCTAGATTAATTTCAATTTTCCACCAAAAATCGGCGTATTTCGCAAATTTCTTCCAATTTCTCCCCCGAAAAACCTTCAAAAACCACCATTTCGAGCCCGTACTTTCTAAATTTTTTTCAACTTTCCCCACTTTTTCGGTTATGTTTTTAACTTTTTTCCCTCCAAAACGAAACGCACTTTTTTTTTGTTGCAAATCAAATTCTAATTTCCGCACACCACTTCACACACAAATTGGCCAGTGTATGTGTGTGTGTGTGTTTGGGTTTTGTGTCACATTGACCTCGTTTAGTGGTGTCTTCTTCATCTTTTCGCGAATTTTGCGCAACTTTTCAACTACTACCGTCTACCTACTAATTTACCCGAACATACATAAGCCGAGGTCTTATGCAATTTTTTATTGGAAATAAAATTGGGGGGGGGGGGGGGGGGTAATTAAAATTGAAATGGAAGTCATATGCGAGAACGTGGAAAACGCCGAGGAAAATGATTCGGTAAATCATTTGGTAAATGATGGTTTTCCCAGGCGGGTTAAACTAGGTCAATGGTATCCGTTTTTTGTGTCACGTTTCCGCGCGTGACACCAGATTGGCGTGACGTGACGTGGTCGTACCACACCACACCATACCATCAATCTCTCGCTGCCTTCATTAGTGTTGTGTTGTGTTGCAGGCGCCAACCCCTGCCAGGACTACTCGCTACACGATTGCGATCCGGTCGCCGAGTGCTTCTCCGAACAGCCCGGCTACTTTCAATGCCAGTGCCCGCGCGGATTCGCCGACGTCTCCGCCGACAAACGATTTCCCGGCCGAAAGTGTGTGAGAGGTACGTACGTATGGGAGAACGAACGCGGGCAGAAGCAGTAGAAGAAGCAGAAGCACAGGAACCGAAAAAAGTGTCTTGTGTCCAGCCGCTCCCCCCATAGTTTTCTCAATGCGAGACGAAGATCGGCGGAGAGGGGCTGGGATGAATTGATGATCAGATTGAAGGAGTGGAATGGGTGATAAGGAGAAAACTGGATATACTCGATCACTTCTCTCTCTCTCTCTCTCTTCGCGACGGGAGCGGGCGCTTCTTGTGGGTGAGCGTGGGTGGGTCAAGGACACATTTGGGAAAGGAAGCAACCCAATTAGTCATCAAACATTGGACAAATGTCTGCCGACCGATTGTGTCTTTTTAAAAGGTTATCACCCGCGCGCGCGCGCGCAAGGAACTGGCCTGGACCCGGAAGTCCGATGGAAGCGCTGAGGGCCTGGAAAAGGGCAAACGGTCTGAAGGCCTGAAGGCCTGAAACACGGCCTAAACGGCCTAGGCCCAAACTTTGACTGAAAAGGCCTAACCTTCCTACAAGCCTAAAAGCCTATCAAAAGGCCTTAGGCCCCCAGACCCGTTTGGGCCTAGCTTGATGGTCCAAACTCCCAAAAAAAACTTCCTACCAGCCTAAAATCCCATCAAAAGGCCTTAGGCCCCCCAGGGCCCGAAAAGCCTAACGCTTAGCCTGAATCGGAAAGCGGCGCAAGGCCTTCCCTTCCCCTCCCTTCCCTCCCCTCTATTTTTTTTTGAAAAACGATCCATTTCCTCGGAATGGCAGCGCGCTCGATCATCAAAGTGTTTGATCCCATCAACCGCCGCTTCCACCCCTCCCCGGGAATCATGACCTTCTACAGAACGAGCGAGACGGCGAAGAATACGGCCGGGGGGGGGGGGGGGGGGGGGGTAATTGGTGTGTTTCTCTTTTACCAGGCAGCCAGCAAGAAAACCATCATCGAACATGACACCCATCCTCCTCCCCCCTTACTTCTCATTCACCTTGAATTTCTTTCACAAAAGAGACGACGACGTCTTCTCTCTTTTTGACGCGCGTATCCGCCTTGATGCGCGCGCGCGCGCCAGGAGGCAATGAATGGATTGGAAGAGAGGGGAAGAGAGAAAAAAGTTTGGGTGTGGGAAGAATCGGGAATGGATTTGCTAAGGGGGGAACAAGAACGAACATGTGTTGTGGTTGTTGTTGTTGTTCGGGCGGGAAATGAAGCAGTCAGGAGGATTGGGAGAAGCTTGTTCGCGTTTTACGGTGTGCGGTGGAGCGCGTTTGCTAAAGGGCTTGTTCGTGTTGTGCGGTGGAGCGCATTTGCTTTCTCAAGGGATGTGAGCTTGGTAAACGCTTTACCTAGGTGAATCATTCACCTATTCATCTGGGTAGAGCGTTTATCAAGGTTAGGTGAACTTGAACTATTCGGCCTAAGCCTAAGCCAATATACTCTTAGGCCTGACAATCTGAATGTGATAACCTGGATAGTCCGTTTTATAGGCCTAAGCCTGAAGCATGGCCTACATGGCGCAACAACGGGCCTAGGCCCAGAAGCCCACTTCGGCCTAATTTTGGACCACGCGTAACTGGCCTTCTTGAACGCCAAAAGTCCATCGTTTTCATGATAGGCCTAAGTTCAAAACTGACGTCCCAGAGTGTCCATTGGCCCAAAAACCTGAATAGGCCTTCTGGCCTTCCTGTTTGAATCTCAACAAAAAAAAATGCGAAAATGATTTTCAGCGGTCGATGAGTGTGCACTGGGAAGGCACACGTGCGATCCGCACGCCGATTGCATCGACACAAATCAAGGATACACGTGCAAATGCCGGTTTGTGCTGAACAACGCGCTCCACTGCGCGCGCCACGTGGATTTCTAGGGCGTGTTCAGTGGAGCGCAAATTCAGAGTGTTCAGAATGGAACCGACGTTGAATTATTGATTTTCAGAAGCGGCTGGTCGGACGCCTCATCGGACCCGCTTCGCAATCCGGGTCGGATTTGTAAAAAAGGTGAGTAGTACATACATAGGGGGGGGGGGGGGGATTAGAGATTGTTGCGCATTCGAAAAAGTATTCGCGAGCGGGGGGGATTTGGAAAACTTGAAAAAAGGGTGGAGACTGGTTTGATTTGCATAGCGTAGTAGCCAACCAATCGCTTAAACCCCCCCCTTTTTTGGCTTTTTGTTGTGGTTTTCAACAATTTGGGGGATTGGACTTGGCGCGAAAATTTTTGAAAATTGCAGAAATCGTGGCAAGACCCAAAGGGTTTCTTTGATATGATCCACGTCATGCCATTTGAATAGTTTACCTAGGTGAAAAATGGATTTGTAGTATGACGTGGCAAAACCATGTTGGGGAGTTTCCACATTTTGACACCTACTCTGGTAAATTGAAATTTCACCTAAGTAAATCATTTGCCACGTGTACCCAGGTAAACCGTGCCATCCGAACTTTGCAGCCGACATGTGCTCGAACATCGACTGCGCCTCGGAGGCCGAGTGCCGCGAGACTCCCATCGGTCCACTGTGCCAGTGCGTCAGCGGCTACGTCGACGTGTCACGCCAGCACGGACGTCCCGCGGGACGCGTGTGCCGTGCCGTCGTCAACGAGTGCGCCGAGGGTCGTCACGACTGTTCGCCGCACGCGACATGCATCGACACCGCCGACGGCTTCACGTGCCGCTGCCGCGACAACTATCGTGACGAGAGTGCCGACGCGCTGAACAAGCCGGGCAAGGTGTGCGTTCGCACCGTGCTGCCCGATCCGCCCGAGTGCGACGTCGGCGATCCGATGTCGTGCGATCAGCGGAAGCGCGAGGTGTGCGTCTTCGTCGAGAACACGTACAAGTGTCGGTGCGCCGGCGGCTACTCGCGTCTGCCGGACGGCCGGTGTGTGGTGATCAACGAGTGCGCGCAGCCGAGACTCAACTCGTGCGGCAAGAACGCCGAGTGCATCGATTTGGCCGAGGGCTACACGTGTCAGTGTCGCAGCGGATACGCCGACATTTCGCCGAGCGGACAGCCCGGACGCATTTGTCGGGCGCGAGTCAACGAGTGCAGCAATAAGTGAGTTCTGTGGAAGAGTCGAGGAGCCCGTAAATCGACACCAGAAGGTCATTTCGTCTCTTCGAAGCCAGCTTGGGTCTCGAATGGAAGAGCCGACTTTGGTGTCGATTTACGAGCTTTTGGCCTCTCCGATGCTAGGCCTAACCGGGTCTCGGATGGAAGACTCGAGAAGCCCGTAAATCGACACCAAACGTCCTCCCGTCTCTTCCACGTTGGTGTCGATTTACGAGCTTTTGGATTTTCCAGGCGAGACCCAACCCGAATCTTAAACGGAAAAGTCAAGAAGCCCGTAAATCGACACCAAAGTGTGATCCTTCCGCTTAAGACCCAATCCAGCATCCACGGTTCGATTTCGTGTCGATTTACGAACTTTGGGTCTTGAAAGGAAGAGACGAGAAAAACCAAAAAAACACTGTGTCGATTTACGAGATTACTGGGGAAACCCGAGGAGTCCGTAAATCGACACCGTTTCGTTTCGTCTCTTCCACGCTGGGTCGGATCTCGCAGCGACGAGCCGATTTTGTGTCGATTTACGCGATCGTTGCGACACCCAAAAAGAAAAGCCCAATTTTTCCAGAGAAAAGTACAACGTGGACTGTTCGGAGAACGCGATTTGCGTCGACACAGAGCACAGCTACACGTGTCGGTGTCGTCCCGGCTTCGCGGACGTCTCCGCGTCGTTCGGCCGTCTGCCGGGCCGTCGGTGCATCGAGGCGGTCAACGAGTGCTCGGCGGCGAGTCTCAACGATTGCTCGCGCAACGCGTTCTGCGAGGACGCCAAAGAGGGCTACGTGTGCAGCTGTCGACCCGGATACGTCGACACGTCGCCGAACGCCACCAGCTATCCGGGAAGAGTGTGCACGAAGCCGGTCGAGAGGAGGATCGTCACCGATTTGAAGGACACCTCGTTCTCGACGGACGGATGCGATCCGCAGGTGCGTTGGATTCGGTCTCACTTAGAAGAGCTGAAAAGCCCGTAAATCGACATCTTTAGTGTCGATTTACGGGCTTTCCGGCTCTTCCACTAGTTCGCGTTCACAGTTCATACGGGGTCTTGCGTCGAAGAGCCGATAAGCCCGTAAATCGACACCAAACTCGTTCGGAGCTCCTGGCGCGTTCTCAGTGTCGATTTACGGGCTTTCCGGCTCTCCCACAAGTTCACGTTCACAGTTCATACGGGGTCTTGCGTGGAAGAGCCGCTGAGCCCGTAAATCGACACCAAACTCGTTCAGAGCTCCTGGCGGGTTCTTAGTGTCGATTTACGGGCTCCTCCGTACAAGACCCAAAATAACTCCATATGTTTGCAGCACCCAAAGTGCGGCGCGAACGAAGTGTGCTCGGACCGTCACCAGTCGGGTCACCATCAGTGCGAGTGCATCGAAACGGCGTTCCGGTACACGGACGGCAGTTGCCGTGTCTACTCGGCGTGCTCGAAGCGCAACACTTGCGACAAGAACGCGATCTGTCTGAATCGATTCGACTCGTACACGTGTCAGTGTCGACCCGGTTACATTGATTTGTCGACGGACTTGAAGAATGCGCCGGGACGCGTTTGCAAAGAATGTGAGGAGCTTAGAAACTGGGTCAATGAGCATACCGCCAAACTATTGCAGTGATCAACGAGTGTGCCACGTCGGACAACGAGTGTTCGCCGTTCGCGCGCTGCATCGACGCCACCAACGGCTACGCGTGCCAATGTCTCGACGGCTACATCGACGTGAGCAGCCGTCACGCGACACCTCCCGGCCGTCACTGTGTGAACGCGAACAACGAGTGCGCCGAGCGGTCGTTGAACACGTGCGACGAGAACGCCGACTGCGTCGACACACCCGACGGCTACACGTGTCAGTGTTACGCCAGCTTCGTCGACGTCTCCTCGTCGGCGATGCTGCCGCCGGGACGCGTCTGCACCGTCCAGACGACGTGCCCCAAACAGAAGACCGACCTCGTCTTCCTGATCGACGGATCCGGATCGATCGGCTCGTACGTGTTCAAGAACGAGGTGCTTCGATTCGTCAGCGAGTTTGTCGAGCTCTTCGAGATCGGCACGCACAAGACGCGCGTCGGGCTGATCCAGTACTCGGACCAGATCCGTCACGAGTTCGATCTCGATCAATACTCGGATCGTCGTGCGCTTCTCAAGGCGATCTCCGAGACGCAGTACCTGACGGGCCTCACGCGCACCGGCGCCGCCATCCAACACCTCGTCCAGGAGGGATTCAGCGAGCGCCGCGGGTCGCGTCCGAAACAGGACGACATCGCGCGCGTCGCCATCATTCTCACCGACGGACGGTCACAGGACAACGTGACAGGACCGGCGGACGCGGCGCGCAAACTTTCGATCAACACGTTCGCGATCGGTGTGACGGACCACGTGCTCGCCAGCGAGCTCGAGTCGATCGCCGGCTCGTCGAGCCGCTGGTTCTACGTGGACAAGTTTAAGGATTTGGACACACGCCTTCGGTCGATGATTCAGAAGGCGGCGTGTCCGACGCCGACGCGACAGGAGACGTCGCCCGAGGAGGTGTGCAATCCGCGCACGCAGACCGGCTGCGATCGCAGTCTCAATGAGCATTGTGCGGCGGACGCGAGCGGACGGGCGCGGTGCATGTGTCCGGCAGAGTTCACGAGACATCCGGTGACGCGAGTGTGCGGCGGCGATCTGTGCAATCCGCAGCTGATCACGTCGTGCGTGTTTCCCGAGGAGTGCCTCATCACGCCCTACAAGAACCATCGGTGCGTCTGTCCCGACGGCTACAATCGCGATTATCGATCCGGATTTTGTGGTAAAGGGGGATTTCTAGGCCATGGCCTAGCTTTCCTAATCTCTCTCATTTTTGCAGTCTCGATCAAAGAGGTCCACATTTCGCCGCAACACGACGCGAACTGTCACAACGGCGGCGTTCGTTGCGCCGAAAACGAGCGATGCGTCGGCGGCGACGGCGGCGATGGATCCGAGTGGCACTGCGAGTGTCTGCCGGGATTCGAGCGAATCCGGAACGGACAGTGCGCCTACCCGGGCTCGTGCAATCCGAACGATCGATTCTCGTGCGATGTGCGGAAGAGGCAGCAGTGTCTGCCGCACGGCAACATTTTCACGTGTCAGTGCGGACGGAACGAGCGACGCCATCCGATCACCGACATGTGCTGTGAGTTTCGGAAGACGATTCGGACATTTGGCTCGTTTCGAGTAGCTTCAACTTTTTTGGGTTGAGAGCTTGAGTTATGGTGTAGTTAGCAAAAATATTAAGCGTTTTGAGAGCTTTCGAATGGTGCAAAGAACGTCTGAAAAACTCAATTTCGAAGCGAGTTGTGCAAAATTTAAGTTTTATTAAGATTGACCTACTTTTCTCAAAGTTGACCTAATTTCTAATATTTGACCTACTTTCTCTAACTTTGACCTACTTTCTCCAAGTTTGACCTACTTTCTCCAAATTTGACCCACTTTCTCTAACTTTGACCTACTTTCTCTAACTTTGACCCACTTTCTCCAAATATGACCTACCTTTTCGAAATTTGACCTAGTTTTTCGAAATTTGACCTAGTTTCTCAAATTTGACCTACTTTTTCGAAATTTGACCTAGTTTCTCAAATTTGACCTACTGGCTTAAAGGTTCACTTACCATTTTGATATTTGACCTAGATTCTTGAGTTTGACCTACTTTCTCGGTTTCTCCCAAATATTGTCATAACTCGCTTCAATGATAAGGTTTTCCGACGTTCTCAACGCCATTTTAAAGCCCTTCTTTCACCACAAATCAAAAGTGATGTTTGCAGTGAAGAACGAGTGCCTGACCGGCGAGCACGACTGCGACCGCTCGGCCCGCTGCATCGACACCGACGAGTCGTACATGTGCGCGTGTCCGGTCGGCTTCATCGATCACTCGCCGAACGCGGCGGCGCGTCCCGGCCGCGTGTGCGTGGCACTCCAGAACGAGTGTCTCGACGGCACGAACAAGTGCTCGCCGAACGCCGTCTGCACCGACACCGACGAGGGCTACGTGTGCCGCTGCAAGTCGGGCTTCGTCGACTACTCGCCGAGCCCGCAAACGTTTCCGGGTGTCGTGTGCAAGGAGCTCGTCAACGAGTGCCTCTCGCCGCGACTCAACGAGTGCGATCGCAACGCGCACTGCATCGACACCGTCGAGAGCTACACGTGCGTCTGTAAGAGCGGCTTCGTCGACATGGACGAGTTCGGCAGTCCCGGAAGGAGGTGTCAACAGAGTGAGTCACACGGTTGGTGGGTGAGGGGAAGTGCGCTCTATTGAGAATCGATTTTGAATTGGGCGGAAATGCGCTCTATCGCGAACCGGTTGTGCGGTTTTCCGAGAAAAATAGCGAGTTTCCGAGAAAAATAGCGAGTTTCCGAGAAAAATAGCGGTTTACCGAGAAAAATAGCGGTTTACCAAGAAAAATGGGGATTTTTCGAGAAAAATAATGATTTTCCGAGAAAAATAGGGAATTACCGAGAAAAATAGGGATTTACCGAAAAAATAGGAATTTACCGAGAAAAGTAGTGATTTACCGAGAAAAATAGCGGTTTTTCGAGAAAAATAGGGATTTACCGAGAAAAATAGCGGTTTACCGAGAAAAATAGGGATTTACCGAGAAAAATGTAGATTTACCGAGAAAAAATAGGGATTTACCGAGAAAAATAGGGATTTACCGAGAAAAATAGCGATTTACCGAGAAAAATGTAGATTTACCGAGAAAAAATGTAGATTTACCAAGAAAAACAGGGATTTTCCGAGAAAAATAGCGATTTTCCGAAAAAAATACCGATTTACCGAGAAAAATAACGACTTACCGAGAAAAATAGCGGTTTACCGAGAAAAATAGCGGTTTTTCGAGGAAAAACAGTTATTCACTGGAGAATCGTTCAATTTGCAGTCAAAACGAACAACAAGTGTTCGGTGGGCCAAAACGACTGCGACCGCAACGCGCGATGCATCCAAATCGGCGACGACGACTACTCGTGCGCGTGCCCGCCCGGCTTCAAAGACAAGTCGCCGTCGACGGCCGCGCGTCCCGGCCGTGTGTGCATTCCCGTCATTCCCGAGTGCGACAATCCGACGCTCAACGACTGCGACTCGCCGGATCGCGCCATTTGCACCGACACGGACGACGGGTACATGTGCCGCTGCAGACAGGGATTCCTCGACATCTCGCCGAGCATCGTCGCCAAACCCGGACGCCTCTGCAAACCTTGTGAGTTGTGAAAAAGAAAAGTAGCGATTAACCGGAAGAAATCTTGGTTTTGTCGATTTTCCGAGAAAAAATCGTAATTTACCGAGAAAAATTGCGGTTTACCGAGAAGAATAACATTTTACCGAGAAAAATAGCAATTTACCGAGAAAAATAGCGATTCACCGAATAAAATACTCTTTTACCGAGAAAATAGGCAGTTTACCGAGAAAAATAGAGGTTTTCCGAGAAAAGTAGAGATTTACCGGAAGAAATCTTGGTTTTGTCGATTTTCCGAGAAAAATAGCGGTTTACCGAAAAAACTAGCGGTTTACCGAGAAAAATAACGATTTTACCGAGAAAAATAACGATTTTCCGAGAAAAAAAGCGATTTACCGAGAAAAATAGCAATTTACCGAGAAAAAAAGGCATTTTCCGAGAAAAATAGCGGTTTACCGAGAAAAATAGCGGTTTATTGAGAAAAATAACGCTTTACCGAGAAAAATAACGATTTACCGAGAAAAATAGGGATTTACCGAGAAAAATAGGGATTTACCGAGAAAATTAGAAAACTATCGAGAAAAATTGCGGTTTACCGAGAAAAAAAAAGCGCGTTTCCGAGAAAATAAGCGATTTACCGAGAAAAATCGATAATTTGTTTGTATGTTTGCAGTGGAAAACGAGTGCGCTCTGGGCACTGACGACTGTGCTCGCGACGGCGGCATCTGCGAGGACACTCCCGACTCGTTCACGTGCCGGTGTGCGATGAACTATCTCGACGTCTCGTTCGACCGTGTCACGCGTCCCGGTCGCAAGTGCAAACGTCTTCTCAACGAGTGTCAGACGGGCCAGAACGACTGTTCGGAGCAGGCGATCTGCACCGACACCGAGGACAGCTACATCTGCGCGTGTCCGCCGACGCACATCGATCTGTCACGTGACACCACAAATCGTCCGGGACGACGGTGTCTTCTCCGCGTCAACGAGTGCACCACTGACCGGCACGACTGTTCGCCGAACGCCGACTGCATCGACACCGCCGAGGCGTTCACGTGTCGGTGTCGTGACGACTTTGTCGACGAGTCGCCGGACATGTCACGCCGTCCGGGACGCGTGTGCCGTCCGGCGCTCGTCGACGAGTGTCGCGCGCAAAAGCACGACTGTCACGCGGACGCCGTGTGTCACGACCTGCCACAAGGCTACACGTGTCAGTGTCGACCCGACTTTCTCGACGTGTCACCGCACCGCGCCACACACCCGGGACGCGCGTGCCAACCGCGCCCGACACCACCGCCGCCCGAATGTCGGCTCGACGGCGCGTCGGATCGTCAGTGCAAGGCGCATCTCAACGAAGTGTGCCGTCTGGTCGGCGGCGAGCCAAAGTGCGCGTGTCCGCCCGACTACCAACGCGACCCGTCCAGCGGCTCGTGTTCGGTGATCAACGAGTGTCAGTTCGCGCAGCTCAACGACTGTCACCCGTCGGCCGAGTGCATCGATCAGGTGCGCGGCTACACGTGTCAATGCCGTCACGGCTTCCGTGACATGTCCGACGACGCGAAACGTCCGGGCCGCATGTGCAAGCCGCTCGTCAACGAGTGCCAGTTTCCGCACCTCAACGACTGCCATCAGAACGCGGTGTGCGTGGATCTTGAGGAGGGGTACGAGTGCAAGTGTCGACAAGGATTCCAGGACGTGTCACTGTCACACGTGTCACACGGACGACCGGGTCGAGTGTGCCGGCAGTTGATCGATGAATGCGCGCGGCGCGAGCTGAACACGTGCGATCGCAACGCCCGCTGCACCGACAAGGAGGAGGGGTACGAGTGCGCGTGCCGCGACGGCTACCTCGACGTTTCGCCGTCGCCGACGCTGAAAGGACGCGCGTGCCGCGAGCTCGTCAACGAGTGCGCCAATCAGCGCCTCAACGATTGTGACAAGAACGCGCGGTGCCGTGACACGATGGACTCGTACGAGTGCGAGTGTCCCGTCAACTCGAAGGACATCTCGCCGAGCCCGTCGTTCCCCGGAAGAGTCTGTCTCATGTGTGAGTCGTCAACCGCCTTACCACGCTCACGCCCGAACACCTCCATCATTTCAGTCATCAACGAGTGCGAGACGGGCGTCCACGACTGTGACCCGTCTGCCACGTGTCGCGACAACGAGCAATCCTTCACGTGCGAGTGTCCGGCCGGCTTCGTCGACCGCTCGCCGAACAAGCTCGCTCGCCCGGGCCGCGTGTGTGTGAAGCTCGTCGACGAGTGCCGCGAGGGACGTCACACGTGCAGCGCGCACGCCGACTGCCGCGATCTCGAGGAGGCCTACACGTGCGAGTGTCGCGACGGATACGTCGATCGGTCGCCGAACCTCGCCTCGCAGCCGGGCCGCGTGTGCTCGGCGCCCGAAGTGTGTCCCAGCAGTCACGAGTGCTCGTCGGCGGCCGTCTGCGAGCCGTTGGGCGGCATGAAGTATCAGTGCACGTGTATTCAGGGATACGTCGATCAGTCCGCCGACGGGCTCAAAGGACGCGTTTGTGTCAGAAGTGAGTAAAAAATCAATAATTTCCGAGTGTTTCCAACTGATTTCTCTCCCCCCATAGTCGGAAACTTGCCTTAGAATGCAAATTTTCCTACTTTTCTAAAATTCGACCTACTTTCTCAATACTTGACCTACTTTCTTAAAATTTGACCTACTTTCTCAAAACTTGACCTACTTTCTCAAAACTTGACCTACTTTCTCAATATTTGACCCACTTTCTCAAATTTGACCTAATTTCTCAAAATTCGACCTACTTTCTCAAAACTTGACCTACTTTTGCAAAATTTGACCTACTTTCTCAAAACTTGCCTACTTTTGCAAAATTTGACCTACTTTCTCAAAATTCGCCCTACATGCTTTCCCATTTCCAGACAACGCGTGCCGCGACCCGAAGCTCAACTCGTGCTCTCGAAACGCCATCTGCTACGACGAGGCGCGCGGCTACCGTTGCGAGTGCCGTCGCGGTTTCATCGACCGCTCGCCGGACCCGACGCGTCGCGGTCGCGTCTGCGAGACCCCACCGCCGCCGTCACCGCCGCCACGTCATCCATGCCAAGATCCGGAGCGCAACGATTGCCATCCGGCCGGCACGTGTCGCGCCACCGGCGCCCAAACCTACACCTGCGAATGTCTCGCCGGCTACGCGGACCGCTCGCCGGACATGTCCCACAAACCGGGCCGCCTGTGCGTGCTCACCGAGCCGATCTGTCTCGATCCGGAGCGTAACGATTGTCACGCGGCGGCGATTTGCAGCGAGACGAGCACCGAGGAGGGGTACTCGTGCAAGTGTCGCGACGGTTACGTCGACGAGTCGCCCGACCCGCACCGTCGACCCGGACGCATCTGCAAGGGAATGGTGAACGAGTGTCTCGACCGATCGCTCAACGACTGTCACCCGTCGGCGGTGTGCAAGGATCTGCCCACCGGATACACGTGCCAGTGTCCGATCAACGCCAGAGATCAGTCGCCGGATGCGAGCAAACCGGGCCGAGTGTGCTCGCTGGCCGTCAACGAGTGCTCGAGCCCGTCGCTCAACGAGTGCTCCGCGTTCGCCGACTGTTTCGACGAGGAGAACGGGTACCGGTGCCGATGCCGACACGGCTACCATGACGACGATCCGACGCATCCCGGACATCGTTGCTCTTTCAGTGAGTTCTTCGGGTTTAGATGATGCGCTCTACTAGAAATGGTCTGTTTTGCAGTGATCAACGAGTGCGACTCGTCGAACCTCAACGATTGCGACAAAAACGCCAAGTGCATCGACACGGCCGGCGGGTACGAGTGCGCGTGCAAACCGCCCTACCGTGACGAGGGTCCACGCTCGCAACCCGGACGCGTGTGCCGTCTCAACGAGTGTCTCGACGCGAACATGAACACGTGCGATCGGAACGCCGAGTGTCGCGATCTCGACTACGGCTACACGTGTCAGTGCCGTCACGGCTTCTACGACCAGTCGCCGAATCCGCACGAGCCGGGACGGGTGTGCATCGAGTTTCAGCTCGAGCCGAGCGTCGAACGCGTCGAGGTGTCGACCCAACGCACTCAGCTCGTCGTCAACGACTTCCCGTGCGGCCGTGACAATTGTGTGAAGGCGCGCGGCGAGGTGTGCATCAGCGGCGAGTACTGTGGATGCAAGCCCGGCGAGGGACGATCCGCGAGCACCGGCCGGTGTCAGCCCGTTCAGGAGACCCCACTGGAGATCCGTGTCGTGTCACGTGACCAACGTCCGCTGATGTACTCCACCGAGTTCGGCTCGCAGAAGAGTCCCTCCTACGTGGAAATCGTCGAGCTGTTCCAGAAGAACATGGCGCGCACGTTCGGCGGCACATCGCTGGCGCCACGCTATGTGAACACCAAAGTCGACTACATCACACACCCGAAGACCAAGAACAGCTCATGGGATCAGGGACTGCTGTTCAAGTACGAGGTGCAGACGACCAAAGTGCCGAGTCAGGCGCCGATCGACGAGTGCGAACTGTGGAAACAGATGCAGGCGTCGTTGGATCGGACGAACGGCGCGATCGGCGGCGGCTCACTGCGCGTCGCCTCCGACACCGACCTTCTGAATCCGTGCAAACAGCAGGAGGAGTGGGGCGAGTGCGGCGGCGTCACCTGCAAACAACACCTTCAAGAGGTGTGCATCGCCGGACACGTGTGCGGGTGCCCGGACGGCATGAAGCGCAGGGACGCCGACTCGGAGTGTCGCGTCGTCGAGAGCTGGACAGTGCCGTTGTGGGTGGTGCGTGACAAGGAGCGTCCGATCGTGTTCAGCGAGTCGTTCGACAATCCGCAGACGAGCGTCTACAAACAGTACTCGACACGTCTTGAGCAGGGCGTCGAGGGATGCTACCCGCACACCGACCTCAAAAACGCCTTCGTCACCGCCGAGGTCAACGACATCGTGAATCCGGTGCTGATGAACGCCTCCTACGACACGGGCCTTCTGTTCAACACCACCGTGCACTTCCGGAAGGGAATGGTGCGCGTCCCGTCGGACGCCTACTACCAGCTCATCAAGTACATCACCGAGGCCAACAACAACGAGGTCGGCGACTCGGACCTCTACCTCAACCCCACACAGCCCGACCCGTTCAAGCCGTGCTTCAAAAACGACTGTGATCCGCACGGGAAGTGCGTCGAGACGTCCAAGTACACGTACAAGTGCGAGTGCGGCGTCGGCTACCGCGACATCAATCCGACGTCGCCGGGCCGCAAGTGTCTGCCGGTGCACGGCTTCAACGAGTGCGAGCGGAAGGAGGACAACGAGTGCAGCGAGAACGCGCGATGCATCGACCTCGACCACCTGTACAAGTGCGAGTGTCTGCCCTCGTTCTACGATACGTCGGCGCCGGGCGCGGTGCCAGGCTCGCAGTGCGTTCTGGACTACTGCAGCGACGTCAACTTCTGCCCGACGAACACCACGTGCAAGAACATGGAGCAGCAGGCCGAGTGCAAGTGCGACGCCGGCTTCATGGACATTCGAAAGTCGGAGAAGCGCACCGCGATGATGTTGGGCGACGACACGCTGTGCATGCACGTGCGCGACGTCGACGAGTGCGCGCTCGGGCTCAACAACTGCTCGGGTGTGGCGCATTGCATCGACCGCGCCGTCGGCTACACGTGCAAGTGTCCCGACGGCTACATCGACGGCAATCCGGACGAGCCGGGCCGCGTGTGCGGTGCGCTGTTGTGCGATTTGTGCAACGCGCACGGCGATTGTGTCCACAACACGGCGACGAACAACATCACGTGCGTGTGCACTGACGGATGGACGGGCGCGCAGTGTCAGGTGGCGCCGTCCAACGCGTCGCTGGTACTTTTGATCCTGCTGGCTCTACTATTCCTGCTGCTCACCTTGTGCTGCCTTTTGTACTTTTGCACCAAGTGCCACTGTTTCAAGGGACGACGATTCGGTGGCGGCGGAGCGGGCGGTGCGTTCGGCTACCGAAGAGCCGGAGCATGGCCGTGGTCGACGCTCGAGGGATCGTCGTCGTCCGAGTCGGGCGCCGAGTTCTCGGCGATGAGCAACGCCGGCGCCGACTACTACCCGGACATTGGCATCCCGCGAGCCAAACTGAAGTCGTCCGGAGCCGCAGCATCCGCCGAGCAGCACCGGAGTCTCGAGGTGGCGCGTCTGGACCAGTATCTCGACGAGAACGCGGCGGCGGCGGCGGTTCGCATTCCGCGCGCGCATCTGGCGCACGACGCGTCGGGACACTTGAACGATTCGTTCGACTCGATGTCCGAGGCGTCGTCGGAGTACACGATCAAGGAGGAGATCGAGAGACGTGTCACGACGGACGTGACAACCAAGGAGATCAAGACGACGACCACCACCGACGAGGCCGGGAATACGGTGGTGACGACGACGGAGGCGGTGCATCCGAGTGGGACAACTGTCACGCATGGAGGCGGCGCTGGATTTATGGTAGGAATTGACGGTTTACCTTGGTGAATGACTACTTTTCAACTTTTTTTCAGCAAAACTCATCGAGCAACTCATCCTACACCACTTCCGCCTACCAACAACAACAGCAGCAACAGGAGATGGCTCAGAGCTCAGCGAGTGCGGCTCAATTGAGCTCCGCGTCGGCGATGGCCAGCTCGCAGTACAATAACAGCGGATACGCAAGCATTCGGCACTCTGATGAACGGTGAGGCTGTTTTGAGTGAAAACTAGGTCAAATACGCAACGCGACCGGTGAAAATGAAAAAAAAAACGTTTTTTTGACAAAGGGGACTCAAACTTGGAAGCTTTGGCATGGCAGGCGCGCGCGTTACCGGCTGCGCCACGCGCGTCTTTGTTCTTTTTTTGACTATCGCCGGCTCGTTGCACACTGCGCTCCACTAGACTTGGCGCGAAAATTCAAACATCTGCGTGTTTTCGCGTGCGGCGCGGTCGCGTCGCGTGCTTCGCCTATCCAGCTCCTATCTCGCTTCCCCTGATTCCAAATCAGTCAAGTTGGGATATCAATCGATTCCTCGCAATGAGATCTATCACATGAGCCTGAAACTATCGATTTTTCTCTGCAGTGAACGCGACGACAGCATCGAAGAGTTCTCGATTGGGCGCGCGCGCGGAATGACCACCGCCGCCGCCGCCGCCTCGTCCTCTGAGAATCGCGAACTTGAGGAATACTGTTCCGAAGTCGAAGAATCGGATTCCGAGCACGTCGTCGAGCACGCCGTCGGCGACAAACGCACCGTCGTCACCAACAATCGCAGCTACGAGCCGTTCGCCGGCGGCGACGCGGAACGCTTCCGCACAGAAGTCGTCACCACGAAGACGTCGACGCATGTCACCAAAAAATAGTCCGTTCACCTATTTCTCCCAAATATTTTTCGATTCCAAAGTACGTGTATGTGCCCCGCCCCCTTCTTTTTTCTTAAATACGCGTATTTATTTTTTTATTTTTTTATTTTTCACTTTTTTTTTCACTTTTCCACAACGCCGCCTTATTTTCATTGTCACGTCGGTGAATTCACGAATAATTGCTCACAATTTCAATTTCAATCGATAACCTATTTTCAGCCAAAGTTTTTCATATTTCTTACACTTCTTGCCGCCTATTTTAATAAATTTTGGAATTTATGAAGCAATTTTATCGATTGGCAATGTCTAGAGCACGCGACGCGACCGCGACGCGTCAAAAGTGGGGGGACTAGAAGCGGAAAGTTAGGCCATCTTAATGCGGGGGGAAAAAAAACTAGGTCACGAGTCGTTGGCGTCGATGGCGCGCATTAGCTGCATTGTGGAGAAGTAGACGCCCGAAACGCACACACTGCACCCCAGAACGATGATTCCTTGGTCGAAGCTGAAAATTTCAGATTTTCAGGAGATTCGACGGTGCTTCCTCACCGTTTGTCCAAATTATTCAAAGTGGCACCTTTGATGTGGAGATGGAAGAGAGCAGGCCAGATGAATGAGAGCATTGTGCCTAAAAAACAATTTTCTCCGATTTTCGAATTTTTTAAACAGCTAGTAGGTGTCACTGTTACGCGTAACGCGTCCGTAGTTAAACAGCTAGATGTCACTGTCACGCATAACGCGCCCGTAATCAAACAGCTAGATGTCACTGTCACGAGTAACGCGCCCGTTATACAACAGCTATATGTCACTGTCACGCATAACGCGTCCGTAGTTAAACAGCTAGATATCACTGTCACGCGTAACGCGTCCGTAATTAAACAGCTAGATGTCACTGTCACGCATAACGCGTTTGTAGTTAAACAGCTAGATGTCACTGTCACGCATAACGCGTCCGTAATTAAACAGCTAGATATCACTGTCACGCATAACGCGCCCGTAATTAAACAGCTAGATGTCACTGTCACGCGTAACGCGCCCGTAAATCCACACCAAACCGTCTCTTCGCTGCGAGACCCACCGAAGCTCCGCCCACCTCTCTTCCCTCCCTATTCTGTGGTTCACCAAGGTTTCTCACACCTATGCATCTACAGAGGGTCTCGAACGGAAGAGATGTGTCGATTTACGGCTGCACCCACACATGCACATACCAGTGATATTCCCAACGAGTCCCATCAATTCCACCAAATACGGCACGGACAACGCGACGAACAGTGTGAACAGGACGAGAATGATGCGCAACGTGACGGCCCACTCGCGGATCGACTTGTCCGGCGAATAGCAGCTGGTGAACGACGTTCGCGGCGGTCCCAGAAAAAAGTTGTTTTTGAGCAGCTGCACGGCCGCGTAGAACGGAAGCGGGTAGGAGAAGAGCGACTTGACGACGAGTATCAAGTTGACGAGAATTTTGAACGACTGATTCGGAAGCGAGTTCGAGATCTCCTCTTGCGTCAGCTCGCCGAACGTCAGAAAGCCGAGCAGGCCGAAGACGACTTTGAAGACGGCGGCGGCGACGTGCGACCACTTGAGCATCGCGTTGAACTCGCGCGGTCTCGCCATGTTGCCCTCGAGATTCGGTAGAAAGATGTGCGATGTGTAGCCGAACACGACCATTCCGACGATTGTCGGCAGGTTTCGGATGTTCAGACCGAACGTCACCGTTGAGAACGACCATTGGCTGCAAGGTTTGTGCGTTTTGCCGTTTAACTTTGCCAATTGAGGTTTTCGCTCTGTTTTCATAGTTTAGTGGGGTATATCTCATCGCGAGGATTCGATTGATATCCTAACTTGACCTTTTTGAACGTCTACCGGGCGAGGTACAGCCTAGCTTGGTCAGACACGCGACGCGACCGCGCCGCATGTGAATTTGAATTTTCGCGCCGATTCCAGCAGAGCGCAGTGTGCAACGAGCCAGCGAAAGTTTAAAAAAACACTATGTAGCGCATGGCGCAGCCGGTAACGCGCGCCTTTCAATCTAGCACTCCCAAGTTCGATTCCCCTCTTCCAAAAAACTTTTTTTCTACCTACTTCCACTGAATTGAATGCGTGCGACGCGGTCGCGTCGCGTGTTTGACCCAGAAACTTTGCGCGCGTTCATCTCGCTTGGTAAAAGTGCGAAATAGTCAAGTTGGGATATCAATCGATTCCCCGCAACCAGGTCTATCTCATGAAACACTTTTCAAGGTGACTTACGAGACGAAAGTGAGACAGTAGAGGAGCATGATGAGATTCACGATGAGATGAGAGATGGCGTTGAAAAACGAGAGACGCGACACAATTTGCAGATCGTCGAGAAACGAGCACGAGAGCAGCGACGCCGCCATTATCATCATCCAGCCCGCCTTGTCTGTAACAATGAAATAGGTAAGAGCGCTGCGTCGCGAAGTGTGTGCGGTGGAGCGCGCTTACCGACACTGGGAAAACAGCTTTGGAGGAGGTCGGCGGCGAGCACCAGGTAGATGATGCACGTCGAGAGGAGCTCGGTGAGCTGCGCCGCGAGCACCCATCGACCGAATCCCGGTTTGTAGAAGTCGGCGACGTCTTTGTAGGTCTTTCGCTTCTTTTCGCCGTTCTCGTAGAGACACTCGATGAGGAGGACGCCCGTCCAGTAGCACACGTAGGCCACTCCGATCATTGCGCCCACCGACCACCATCCGCCGATCTGTATTTGAGAGAAGATAGTCAGTCTAGAGGCTATCTTGCGGTCAGTTTGACCTACTTTCCCTGCAGGTCCGTCCTATTTGACCTACTTTCATTGTAGCTCGCTTCGATTTGACCTACTTCTGGCCTGACACAGTTTGACCTACTTTCCGCATAGGTCTAACAATTTGACCTACTTTCTAGTACCCCCCCCCCCCGTTTCGCTCGATTTGACCTACTTTCACGGCGATCGGCAGTCCGACGATGAACATGCCCTGAATGGCATTTGTGACATTCCACGCGGCTTGCAACGCCGAAATCGGTTCGGCCGCCTCGCCGCCGCCGTGTCCATCATCTTCGTGATCGTCGTCGTCGGCCGGCTGCTGCTGCTGCTGCCGCTTATCGGGCTCTGCGAGCTCTTGCGGTTGCTCGCGTATCGGCTCGAGTCGATCATTACTCGGCGGCTCATTCTGGTAGGATGGGACGGGCTCGTGGAGCTCGTGGCTCCAGTAGTCGAGCGAGCTGCTGAACACGTGCTTGTTCGTCCAGTCTTGAAGGTTTTGGAGACGGTTCGACATTGGAAGACGTTAGAAGCGGTCGGATGGGGTAGAAGACGTCAGAAGACGTCCGAATACTTCAGAAGACGTTGGAAGACGTCAGAAGACTTCAGACGACGGTGGAAGACGTTAGAAGACGTCGGAGGGTAGGAAGACGGTGGAATACGTCCGAAAACTTCAGACGACGTTGGAAGACGTTGAAAGTCCTCAAAGGGGTAGAAGACGTCAGAATACGTCCGAAGACTTCAGAAGACGTTGCAAGACGTCAGAAGACTTCAGACGACGTTGGAAGGCGTTGGAAGACGTCAGAAGGTTAGAAGACGGTAGAATACGTCCGGAAACTTCAGAAGACGTTGGAAGACGTTGAAAGTCCTCAAAGGGGTAGAAGACGTCGGAAGACGTTAGAAGCCCAGTTGGGGGGTGGGGGCTCTTCAAATAGCGTGTGTGCACATTTGAAAGTGTGTCTGTGTGCTCACACTCGCCCGGCGCGCAATGATTTGAAGCGGCGAGAAAAGACGACGTCGAGGATTATTAGACGCTTTTCGTGTAGGCTCTTCCTCTTCTTCTTCTTTCTCTCTTTCCCCCTCTTCTTTTTGGTTCCTCTGACGGATGAGTGTGGAGAGAACAGAAAATGAATGCGTTTTTGGTGGGTGTGGAGGGGACTATAGCGGCGTCGGAGGGGTTTATGACCTAGAAAGCTGTGCGCGGCCGGAAATTGGACTGAGCCGCCCAAAACCGAGCGAATAAATGGATGAGAAGGCAATGTTGCTAGGAGCCGCGACGCGTCCGCTTCGCCGCTCTTTTTCGCACTCATATGGGCAGTTTTCCGCGTTGAACCACTTCTCGACCGTGTAACTTTGAGAATCGCGTTCTCAGCCAGGTTTTGATAGTTTAGCCTGATAGATCTCAGTGCGAGGAATTGATTGATATCCCAACTTGACTGATTTGGACTTAGGAGAAGCGAGGTATAATTCTGGAAAGTTGAAGAATCGTGAAATCACACATTCCAGCTTCAACTGAATGTCACGTCACGCTACATGACATTACCCATTCCAGTTTCAATTCTACGTACAACTCAATGCCACGTCACGTAACATCACAAATTTCGGTTGCAACCTAACGCTTAACCGTGATTTCACGTCACGTCACGTGACATCACAAAATGTCTGTCGTCTCTGTTTTTCACGTAGCATCACAGATTTCGGTTGCAACCTAATGCACAACCGTGATGTCACGTCACTGTCACGTGACATCAAAAAGTGTCTGTCATTTCTGTTTTTCACGTAACATCACAGATTTCGGTTGCAACCTAATGCTCAACCTTGATATCACGTCACTGTCACGTGACATCAAAAAGTGTCTGTTATTTCTGTTTTTCACGTAACATCACATATTTCAGTTGCAACCTAATGCTCAACCTTGATGTCACGTCACTGTCACGTGACATTACAAATTTCGGTTGCACTCTAACGCTTAACCGTGATTTCACGTCACGTCACGTGACATCACAAAATGTCTGTCGTCTCTGTTTTTCACGTAACATCACAGATTTCGGTTGCAACCTAACGCTTAACCGTGATGTCACGTCACTGTCACGTGACATCAAAAAGTGTCTGTCATTTCTGTTTTTCACGTAACATCATAGATTTCGGTTGCAACCTAATGCTCAACCTTGATGTCACGTCACTGTCACGTGACATTACAAATTTCGGTTGCAACCTAACGCTTAACCGTTATGTCACGTCACGTCACGTGACATCACAAAATGTCTGTCATCTCTGTTTTTCAAGTGACATTACATATTTCGGTTGCAACCTAACGCACAACCGTGATGTCACGTCACTGTCACGTGACATCAAAAAGTGTCTGCCATATGTTTTTCCACCCCCCAGTCCTCCTCAATTTATATCAATTTGTCGGAAGAGCCTCCCCCCCCCCCTCAGGGGGTGGCCACATCCATTTGTTTTGTGGCTCCCCCCTCCCCGCTCACTTTTTCTCTTTTCTCTTCCACTCTCGAGACGACGTCGTCGGGAAGTAGAAGCAGAAGACGTGCACGTCTTCTCTTTCTCTCTCTCTTCCCCTCTCTTTCTTTCTCTCTCTCTTTTTTTGCATCCGAAGAGAAACGCGACGGCTTCTTGTTTTCCTTTTTCTCTCTCGCACTCTCTTCTTTCTCTTCTCTTTCTCTTCCCGGGTTTTTGCCATTCACACCAAGGCCAAAAAAAAATACGGAAAAAAATGGGATTTTCGGTGATTTTTAGGCTTTTCAGGCCTTTTAAGGCCTTTTCAGGCCGCTTTTAAGCTTTTTCAAGCCGTTTTGCGGCTTTTTCAGGCCTTTTCAGTTCTTTTTCAAATTTTTTTGGGCCGTTTTCCGGGTATTTTCAAGCCAAATTTGGTTTTTTTTTCGTTTTGTAGGCTTTTCAGGCTGTTTTTAGGCCTTTCGGGACTTAGTAGGCTTTCCAGGCCGGTTTTAGGCTGTTTCGGGCCGAAACTAAGCTTTTTCAACCCTGTCAAGGCATTTTCTGGCCTATTAAGGCCTTTTCAGGCCTATCAAGGCTGTTTCAGGCCTATTAGGGCTTTTTCAGGCCTATTAAGGCTGTTTCAGGCCTGTTAGCCTTTTTCAGGCCTGTTAAGGCTGTTTAAGACCAATAAAGGCTGTTTCAGGCCTATCAAGGCTGTTTCAGGCCTGTTAGGCTTTTTCAGGCCTACTACTGCTGTTTCAGGCCTCTTCAGGCAGTTTCAGGTCCAATTAGGCTTTTTTAGGCCTATTAAGGCCTTTTCAGGCCTATTAAGGCTGTTTCAGGCCCGTCCCAAGCTTTCTCGGGCCGTTTTCCATGCATTTCGAAGAGGTGCCGTGTATAAAAACACGAATCGCTCATGAATTATGAATAATGCGGTTGGGGTGCTCTTCTCACCCGCCATCGTGTCTCATTTTTCATTTTTTCCGCCCCATTCATCTTTTTCTTTCTTTTTCTTTGCAGAATGGAGCGAATGATATCACGAGTGCGGCGACTCTCACCGCTTCACTCGTTCTCCGACGCACTGCTGATCTCGTTGCTGTCGGAGTCGGATTTTCAGCCGGACGTCATTCAGCAGGGCGTCGTCTGTAAGTCTTTTCTCTCCTCTCTTCTTTTGAGGGTCTGGAAGTGCGCTCTAATGCTCTAATGCAAATCTGATCGTAACTCTAAAACCAGCTATTTCAGGCTGGTTTTGATAGTTTTTCCTGGTAGATCTGATCACGACGAGTCGATTGATATCCCAATTTGACTGGTTTGCTCGTCTGCGTACCGAGATAGAGACGGGTTTGGTGAAATACGCGACGCGACCGCGCCGCACGCCGCTCCAAACAACGGAGCGTAGCGCAACCGGTAACGCGTGTGTCGGTCTATCCAAAATTCATGAGTTCGAGTTTCCGGCACGAGAAACAACTTTTTCTTTTTTTAAATCACCGGTTTGAATGCTCGCGACGCGGTCGCGTCGCGTGTTTGACTTAGAAACTTGGCGCGTCTGTATCTCGCTGGTCCAAAGTCAAAAACAGTCAAGTTGGGATATCAATCGATTCCTCACAATGAGATCTACCCTTTTGACCCACCCAAATCATCCTACCTCACGAGTTCTTCTTGCAGTGTTCGAAAAAGAGGAGCCCACTTCCTACTGGTATCTGCTGCTCAGCGGGGAAGTGCAATTGTACCGTAAGAACTACGTCGGCGACTTTCGACATCTGAAGACGTTGCGGAGTGGCGCTCTTTTTGGCGATCTGTCCACAATGACGCATTCCTGCTCGTGCATCGTGTCACGTCCCGCCCAGTTGATCCGAATCGCCCAGCAACACTTTCTATCAATGTATAACGTGAGTTGGTGTGACGTGACACTGCCACGTCACAGTCCATATGTTTCATGACGTGGTGCTAACATGTCTAAATTCTCCTAGTGCTCTGACGTGGCACTACCATTTCATAATCACTTTGCTATGACGTGGCACTACTACTCACGTGGTAATGTTCCTTCAGAAGCACGGCGACCACCTCCAACCATTCATCATCATCATGCACGACATTCTCGCCGACGACGACGACGACGATGACGTCGCACCGATGGAGCCCATCGAAGTGAGCACTTCTGGAGTCGTCACGACGGCGACGGCGCCAGCGACGACGTCATCACGAAAACTGCCGCCCGCTCCGTATCCCGAACGTCTTCTGCCCTCCCTCAACGGCTTTTCGCGAAAAGTCGATCGATCGATGAAGAACGGATATGCGAACGGGTCGGCGAGGAGCGAGGAGCGCAACTACATCGAATTCCACAATCCGAACAATCTGGACGCGCAGATTCAGGAGGCCGGAGAGATTTTGCAGTGGAAAATGCTCACGGACAGTCATCAAGTGGTTAGGGACATTGTCACCGCGCATACGGTAAGTGCGGCGGCCGGTTTTCGCGTTTTGGCCTATAACTTTGAGAATTGCGATTGGAGTCTCATTTTTATGTTTTGAGGCGGTAGATCTGATTGTGAGGAATCGATTGATATCCCAACTTGACCTTTTTGAACTTTTCCTAAGTGAGATACAGGCGGGTTAGGTAGAACACGCGACGCGACCGCGCCGCATGTCTCAAAGTTTTGATTTCAGAGTTTTATGAGATCATTTGAGGTATTAAAATGCAAAATTCACTGAAATTGAGGCTTGCGGCGCGGTCGCGTCGCGTGCTCTGCTATAACTGACTGTATCTTTGCTCGCACGACTCGAAAACAGTCAAGTTGGGATATCAATCGATTCCTTGCGATGAGATCTGTGAGAAAAACCGATAAAATTAGAGTCATCGAGTTTTTGCCGAAAGTTATAGGCCAACTTGTAAACTGTTCGTTTCCAGCGCGTCAAAAACTGCATGATCGGCGCCGAGATGATCGATTGGCTGCTGACGTTGTTCGTGTCGACGTCGACGACGTCGTCGAGCCTCTCGCGTATTCAGATGAGCGCCATCTGGCAGGTGCTTCTGAATCGGCGCCTCATCGCCGACGTCGACGGCGAGCACGTGTTCGTCGACAAGGCGAACGCCTACTATCGATGGGTGCAGCCGAAGAGTCACAATCGGATGAAGCATGTGCCGACTGTCGAGGAGATCTCGAAGAGCATCTCTGTGCTCTCGTCCGTCGCGCCGGAGACGCTGTTTTTGATGATTGTCGCGAAACCGTGAGTGTTTGGGGAGGGACTAGGAAGCAAAAGTTAGGTCATGCTCACATTCTGAAAGTTGAAAGTGCGCTCTAATGCAAATTAGCCTTTTTTCCTACCTCAACTAGTTGCAAGGAATCGATCAATAGCCCGCGGCGCGGCGCGGTCGCGTCGCGTGTCCTGGCTAGAAACTTTGGTGGTTTGTATCTCGGCGGAAAATGATTGAAAACGGTCAAGTTGGGATATCAATCGATTCCTCGCAATCAGATCTATCACTTGGGAACATAAAATCGGGCCTAGAAATCAAATGCGCAAAGTTATGGGGCTCCAAAGCGAAAATCGTCATTTGCAGCGGTTTCGAGCGAAGTCCCGAAGAGCTGGAAGTGGTCTACGACGAGCTGATGTTCATCAAAGCGCTCTCGCACCTGAGCACCATGGTCAAACGACAGCTCGCCAACTTTGTGAAAGTGGAGCAGTACACGCACGCGGGCAGCATCGTCTTCCGTCAGGGCGACGTCGGCGTCTACTGGTACATTGTGCTCAAAGGCGCCGTCAACGTCATCGTCAACGGCGACGTCGTGTGCGTGCTCCGAGAGGGCGACGACTTCGGGAAGCTGGCGTTGGTGAACGATTTGCCGCGCGCCGCCACCATCGTCACCTACGAGGACGACTCGATCTTCTTAGTCGTCGACAAACACCATTTCAACCAGTCGGGGCGCCTCCAACGTCTTCTGAACCCGACTGAAACGTGTGTTGATTTCAGAATACTGCATCAAGTGGAGGCGAACACGGTACGCCTTCGCGACGACGTCGGCGGCGACGACGTGCTCGTCCTCGAGAAGGTCGACATTCCACGTGGCGCGGCACTCGAGAACTCGTCGAACGCGGCGGCGTTCAACTGCGGCTACTCGGTGATGGCGGGAAAAGCCGAGAAGATACTCGAGTATGTGCTCGAGACGCGCATCGACGCGATGACCGACGATTTGACGGGTGTGCGGTGGAGCGCGTTTCGTGCAATTCGGCGAACCTTTTTCCAGAGTTGGACATGTTCGTCGAAGACTTCATTTTGACTCACGACGCGTTTATGCCGGATAATACGGTCTGCAACTTCCTCAAAAGCTACTACTTTCGGCCGCAGTTGGTGAGTTTCACGTTTTGCGCTATATCTTTGAGGATCGCACTGCTTCTCTGAATTTCATAATTTAAAGTGGTAGATCTGGTTACGAGGAATCGATTGATATCCCAACTTGACCTTTTTGAGCTTTTCTCCAGCGAGATACAATCCCTCAAAGTTTCTAGGCGGGACACGCGACGCGACCGCGTTGCACGCGTTCAAATGAGTGAAAATAAAGTCCAAAACAATGAGCGGGATTGAACTTGGCAACGCAACTTCGGATTGACGGACGCGCCCGTTACCGGCTGCGCCACCTAAGCCAAGAATGCGTCAGCGTCTTTTTCGCCACCGGTGACGTGCGTTGAAGTTTTTCGCCTGTAACTCGCTTCTCCCAACTCCAAATCGGTCAAGTTGGGATATCAATCGAATCCTTACAACCAGATCTAACCGGAAAACATAAGAAACTAGGGCTGAAGCCGCTCCTCGCAAAGTTCAAGCCCATGCTCGCAATAGAGCGCGTTTCCACGTTCCAGCGATCAACCCGCGAGTCGCTGCTCGACACATGCACCGAGGCGCACCGATCCAAGCGTCGCGTCGTCCAGTTCGTGTTCGTGTGGTGCAGCCTGCTGCGTCTCAACTTCTTCCTCAACCCGGTCACCAACTCGTTCGTCGAGGAGCTCTTCTGTCTCGTGCTCGACGATCGCAAACGTCTCGACGGTCTCGACGACATTGTGCAGCGCGTCGGCGCGATCCGTGCCGCCCGCGAGAGCATGCAGCTCGTCCTGGCGCGTCACCCGTCGATAGTACTCGACTGCGGTGTGCTGTCGGCGCACACGCCGTGCCCGATCCTCCCCTCCGACTGCTGCAACCAGATCATCCATCTCGCCGACACCACGTGCTTCGTCCTTCCGATTCGCGTCGACAAGACGGCCGACGAGATTTGCGAACTGTCGCGTCGCCGCATGAGCTGCCTCGCCGCCGCCGCCGAGCCGCTGAGCCTCGTCGAGGTGAAGTCGAACGGCGAGCGGCTCGTCTTCTCGCCCAACGATCGCGCGATTCCCACCGTGCTGAGTCTGAACTCGAAACTCTACGTGGTGTCACGTGACGAGATTCCCGGCCTCGTCGCGATGGACGATCAGAACGGTCCGACGCGAGTGTCGCACTCGTCGATCCTCCATCTCATCGACTCGCACGAGCTCGCCCACCAGCTCTTCCTATTCCATCTACAGCTGCTCCGTGCCACCGATGCGAACGAGCTGCTGTACCAGGTGATCGGGCGCGAGTCGTTTCCGTTGAGTATGCCGTTCAACTTGGATCTGCTCGTTCGCCGGTTCAATGAGGTGCAGCACTGGGCGACCACTGAGGTGTTGTTGGCGAGCGACGAGAATCGTGTCGAGACCCTCAGGAAGTTCATCACCATTGCCACACAGTAAGTGATAATACACAATAGGTGCTTTGAAACTTTCTGGGTATGTATCGCCGCGCTGTCCCCGTTGGGTGGAATCGTCGAACAATGAATTATTTGGCTAAAAAAGGTTCTTTTGGGTCCTTAAAAGTTCGATTAGATTGAATGAAAAAGATTTGGAAGCTAGGTGAAGCCGGGAGGTTGAGGCCGGACTCGAACTCGTGACCTCTCGGTTGCCAGCGGCCACCACTACCGACTGAGCTACCGACCCCCAGTACAGGCAATCCCACCGAACGGGGGTGGGCCCCCTTGCCAACCCTACTATGATACTTTCTGGGTATCTCCCAAGTATCTAAGTACCTCCCAGACCCTTAGGCTTAGGTTTAGACCCCTTTGGTACCCTTCAAGTACCTTAGAGCTGTCCCAATGCCCTTATGACCTACAGGGTGGCGCATAATTACCCGGACTGCTTCTTAGTGCTTGCAACTCCGGAATGAAAAGTCACAACAAGATGAAACTTAACAAATATTTTATTGATAATATAACAAGTAATTATAAATTATTGTTGTTTGACACGACCACCATTGGCAGCGATGAGAGCTCGGAGACGCTTCGGGTTTGAGTCGATCGTTGTACGCAGGTACTCAGCCGACAAATTGTCCCATTCCTTGACCAATGTCTTCTTCGAAGTTTCCACAAATAAGTGGGGTTTAGCGTTGACCTTCGCCTGCAAGACCCCACATACGGAAAAGTCAAGCGAGTTCAGGTCGGGGGACGAAGCCGGCCACTCCTTTTTCGACGAAAACCAATGGGCACTTGCCAATTGAACAAATGGCACCAAATATCATGACTGAGGCAGGATGGGATACTCGGTGAACGGTTCTTCCTTCTTTAAAAGCTTTTTGTGACGTCTTTGAAAGCACTCTGTGATTTTGGGAGTTGAATTCTGCCTCAACCGTGAACAGTCATGATATTTGGTGCCATTTGTTCATTTGGCAAGTGCCAATTGGTTTTCGTCGAAAAAGGAGTGGCCGGCTTCTTTCCCCGACCTGAACTCGCTTGACTTTTCCGTATGTGGGGTCTTGCAGGCGAAGGTCAACGCTAAACCCCACTTATTTGTGGAAACTTCGAAGAAGACATTGGTCAAGGAATGGGACAATTTGTCGGCTGAGTACCTGCGTACAACGATCGACTCAAACCCGAAGCGTCTCCGAGCTCTCATCGCTGCCAATGGTGGTCGTGTCAAACAACAATAATTTATAATTACTTGTTATATTATCAATAAAATATTTGTTAAGTTTCATCTTGTTCTGACTTTTCATTCCGGAGTTGCAAGCACTCAAAGTAGTCCGGGTAATTATGCGCCACCCTGTAAGTATCGATCTAGACCTCGTGGTCCTACGGTATCTTCCAAAATTTCTGAGTAGCTGATACCTCTAGGTACCTTCTGAGTTTCGAAATCTATCGAAATGTTTTAAAAACGCATGAAAATACTATTTTGAAGCGAGTTATGCAAATTTTTTCTAAAACAACCAAAGTTTCTAGAAGCGAACCACAAAAACCGGCATAACTTTCCTCAAAATTGATATTTTCCCACGTTTTTTGCGCCATTCGAAAGATCTTTAAATTTCCCACATTTGCTCTGTTGACATCACTTTTCTACCTCTCACCGAAAAAAAGTTATCGCCGGCCAAATTTCAGCGCGCGCGAGTTTCGCGACTTGCTCACCGTTTTCGCGATCACTTTGGGTCTCAGCCACACTTCTGTCAGTCGGCTCACTTTTACATGGAGTGTGAGTGTTCTTTTTTCTTCCTATTCGAAATCTATATTACTATTTCAATTTCTATTCAATTTTTTGGAAAAATTTCAGAAGCTGCCACCGGCCGCCAAGAAGGCGTTCAGCGAATTCGAGAACCTTCTCGATCCGACTCGAAATCATCGAATGTACCGAGTTTTGGTCTCAAAAGTATACCGTACCACGTTTTTTTTGGCTGAAAATCGCGTGAATCTGGAAATTTTCAGCTCGCCTCCCCCTATATCCCGTTTGTGCCGCTGATTCTGAAGGATCTCATGTTCATCCACCAGGGCAACAAATCGTTCTACAACGGACTCGTCAATTTCGAGAAAATGCACATGTTCGCCAACATTTTCCGTAGTTTTCGACAGTGCAAGCAGCAGATCAACGATTCGGCGGCGAACGAGCTCGTCGAGCCGCAGAGCTTGATTCGCAATCTTCGGGTGAGTCGGGGGTGCTTTAAAAGTGGTGAGAAAAAGTTTTCGGGTCATGAGGAGTCGAACTTGGGTGCTGCGGATTGACAGGCGCGCGCGTTACCGGCTGCGCCATCGGTGTCACGCGCGCTTTCTCGCCGCGCGCGGCACACCGCGCTCCGCTGGACTTGGCGCCAAATTGCAAACTCAAAAAAAAACCCGGATTTCTAGGCCACGGCCTCGAGTTTAAAATTTCAGGTGATCGACAACCAAAAGCGTCTCCTGCAACTCTCCTACGAGGTGGAGCCGAGAACCGCCGATCGCGGCGGCTACCATTAATAATCACTTTATTTTTTTTGTAACGATTTTTTTAGAATAGCTCACAATCAGATGTGTCCCTAGTTTCCTAGACCCCCCCCCCCGTTCTTTATTGGTTTCCCTCCAGTGATACGAAAAAACACGTGAAAATTGAAATTTGAATTTGAATCAAAATTGAGGAAAAGTGGAGTAGAATGGAATGAATGTTTGACTTTGGTATATAGCTGTACTATTTACATCCGCCGCCCCACTAATGATCACATCCATAATTGTGCACACAAATCGCACGAATGACACACTTCTTTGTGCCCGGAGCAGGTGAGCAAATTCCGGGGGGTGGAATCTGACAAAGTCAACGACTAGTATGAAAAAGTGGGCGGAGCCTAAATGAATAGTATAAAAGGCGGGGCGGGCGGCAGGACAAGTCACATTCGTCCTCAACCTTCGAATACCGCCCAACTACCGATCATGTTCTCGCTCAAGACCCTCGCCGCCTACTTCCTCGTCATCTTCTCCGTCTTCGTGGTCTACACCAACGCCACCTGCGCCGATGATGAAGGTGAATAAGGAACAAGCATTTCAAGGCCGATTTTGAGAAATTGGTACTTTCTGGGTATCTCCCAGATCCTTAAGCTTAGGCTTAGGCCTCATAGTACCCTCAAAGTGTCTTGGAGCTGTCCAAACATCTCAATTTCCTTAGTACATTGATACTTTCCGGTTTCCGGGTATCTCCCAAGTATCTGAGTACCTCCCAGACCCTTAGGCTTGGGTTTAGACCCTTCAAGTACCTTAGAATGAACTTACGACCTAAGTATCGATCTAGACCCCCAGGCAAGGTCATCCGAACTTTCTTAGTTGCTGAGTACTCTCAGATACCTCTCCCAGCTACCATAAGTATCTACCTACCAGGCTAGCTATCGTTAGAACCGTAGTACCGCATTCGACACCTATTCACAGTCGAAAACGTCTAGGTACCTCTTTACAACCGATTGGGTATCCACTAACCTCTCTAAGTGCATCACTACCATGAAACACTCCTAGGTATCGCCAGTACCTAGCCATCCATACTTCTGCGTATGAGTACCAAATAGTACCCCCCCCCCCCCCCCCCTCAGCCGAGTTTCAAGTTTCAAGTACCGCCAATTTCCAGACGGTCACTGCGCCGTGTTCGCCGAGCTGTGCGACAACGCCGACTTCGCCGCCTACACCGCCAAGTGTGCCAAGACGTGCGGAAAGTGCTAAACTACCACCGCCGCCACGTCATCACCTCCTATTGTATCCCGGTAGCTCCTGGTTTCAAACACCGGTCGTAGCACCAACCCCTCCTTCCTTCCTTCCAAAAAAAAAAAACAACTAGTCTGTATCACACCGCTAACCACCCTGTACCTTTAAGAAGTTGATATTTCATTCTAGACTGGTCATCTTCAATGTTGTATCTTTTCGTAACTTCTTAAACCCCCCCCCCCTACCAACATTTCACAAAGCTATTTTGTCTTTTGTCGCGTTGTCATCGTCTCCTTCTACCCTCAATTGTGTGTCTGTCTTGTCTAAAGTTTGTCAAAGAATTCGCGTTGCGTTGCGTTTCAAAAACGAGTTCACACGACGACATCATCAAGAGCGGATTCAGAAGGCGTGAACTTCTTCTCGGCACGTCGTCGGATTTCGCGGAAGAAGCAGCGCTTCATCGTCTCGAACACCTCGTAGCACGGCAGATAGGAGGCGTCGACGGGCGTGAAGCGGTTCGGTCGTTGATCGCAGAACGCGAGACACTTTCGGCCGGCCGACGTCTCCGCGACGCCTTCCGCGTGACAGCAGCGGCGGTGGTCGATGCCCTGCGCCGCGCAGTAGTGGATCTCGTTGACGGCCTCGATGGGACACTTGTCGACTTTGTTGAACATGGCCTCCAACTGAAATATAGGCGAATTGGAAGTGCGCTCTATTGGAAACTACGCGATAACTGGCCATTTCACGGTGTTGAGACAGTTTTTCAGCTTTATCTCTGAAACTAGCAAAGTTAGAAAAAAGTTGTCAACTACAAAAATTATCAGCTTAAAAATTGCTATGATTTTGTAGTTAACAACTTTTCCCTAACTATTCTAGTTTTCGAGATATACCCGCTCAAAGTTGAACTACTCGTTCGACCATAGGTTTTACGGTACCTTGGTATCTGAACCACTATTTAGGAAGGTTTTGCAAACAAAAAAGAATTAATTTGTTGCCAAAAAAAAAATCGCATGTTTTACGTCTTGGAAAGCGTGTGCGCTTTCGCGCGTGGGTCTCGACACGAAAACTAGGTTCACTGTAAACTCGATAAACTTCAAAGCGGTATATCTCTGAAACTAGCAAATTTAGAAAAAAGTGGTCAACTACAAAAATGATCATCATAAAATTCGCCATGTTTTTATAGTTGACAATTTTTTTCCAACTATTCTAGTTTTCGAGATATACCCGCTTAAAGTTGAACTTGGAGGGTGTGATGAAACCGAGCTCCACCGCACACCCTGGACGCTTACCGTGGTGGCAGTGTAGGTGTTGAAGTGACAGTGGCGGAGGCAAGCGTCCGGAAGACCGCGCGCCTCGCAGCACGATCGGAAGATGAAGTTCGGGTTGGTGAGCCGCTCGAGGCTGATGTTTCGAGCCGCCGGCTCGGCGCGAAGCGATCGGCTCGCGTCCGCGAGCTCCGCCTGCTCGCTGACGACGTCGTCGTCGACGAGCACACCGTCGATGCGATGCGTGAGGGCGGCGAACACTTTGCGGCGCGCGCATCCGTACTGACCACACCCGTAGCCTTGTTGACACTGGTTCTGACCGCCGCAGTTGACCTGGAAGAGGGAAAGTTAGGCCATCTGGGGGGAAGGGAAGTTAGGCCACCCGGGGGAGGAAAGTTAGGCCACTCCCGACCTGAAAGAGGGGGAGCATGGAGGAAGTTAGGCCACCCGGGAAGGAAAGTTAGGCCACCCGGAGTGGAAAGTTAGGCCGCCCGGGAAGGAAAGTTAGGCCACTCCCGACCTGAAAGAGGGGGAGCATGGAGGAAGTTAGGCCACCCGGGAAGGAAAGTTAGGCCACCCGGAGTGGAAAGTTAGGCCACCCGGAGTGGAAAGTTAGGCCACTCCCGACCTGAAAGAGGGGGAGCATGGAGGAAGTTAGGCCACCCGGGAAGGAAAGTTAGGCCACCCGGAGTGGAAAGTTAGGCCACCCGGAGTGGAAAGTTAGGCCACTCCCGACCTGGAAGAGGGGGAGCATGGAGGAAGTTAGGCCACCCGGGAAGGAAAGTTAGGCCACCCGGAGTGGAAAGTTAGGCCGCCCGGGAAGGAAAGTTAGGCCACCCGGAGTGGAAAGTTAGGCCGCCCGGGAAGGAAAGTTAGGCCACCCGGGGAGGAAAGTTAGGCCACCCGGGGAGGAAAGTTAGGCCACCCGGGGAGGAAAGTTAGGCCACCCGGGGAGGAAAGTTAGGCCACTCCCGACCTGGAAGAGAGGGAGCACAGAGAAAGTTAGGCCACTCCCGGAGAAGAAAACCTAGAGACTCACCACCACTGGCGGCGACTTTCTGCAACAGCCGCCGGATCCTCCACTGCACGCCTGCACCGTGACAAGTGTCCACAGCGTGACCAGTGTCACGGCAAGCATTAATGCGACCGCGTGCATTGTCTCCCGCTGACCAGTCGACGGTTACTTTTATACCCCCCATCGCCTCTTCCACTAATTACCCCCTCGAGCAATTGTATGGGCACTCGAGTCTCGACACGAAAATCTAGCCTAAGCCGTCTGGTAAAAAGGTAAACCCCCTAATTACTCCGAACCGACGCAGAAAAACACTTGAGAGAGACCAGTTGTGCCGAATCCGCAATATAAAAACGACGCCCTTTAAGCGATAGAATGGATAAGTTACGATGCTCCGGTGTACGCTAATCGTTCTCGCCTGTTGCGTGCTGTTGGCCGCCACGTGCGGTTCGAGCGGCGCGTGCGGCTGCTGCGGATGTCGTGCCAAGGCGCGCGCTCGCGCCTCCAAACGTCTGAATTTGGATGACGTCGAGGCGCAGAAGACGTCGACGTCATCTGACGACGAGAAGGACGATGGCAACATTTTCGGGCTGAGAGTGTGGAACGACACCACCATTCGCGTCACCGACAAGAACTTTTTAAAGTTGACGGTGAGTCGAGTCAAAGAGCGAAAAAAAAATCGATAATCGATTGCAGAACCCGAACCATTTGTTCCACGCGTGTTGCGAGGAACGTCAACTGCCGGCGGCGTGCGTTCAAAAGTGCCACTTCAACGTGTACGACAAACAGGTGCTCGAATCAATGTTCTTCGGCAGTTCCGAGTGCCCGCTCGAGTTTCTGCCCGAGATGCAGTTTTGTGCCGCGCAGGGCAAGGATCACAGTCAGGTGAGTGCGGTAACTTTGCGCATTTCTGCGATAGACTCGTTTTGACGCGTTTTTCTGGTAGATCTTATTCCAAGGAATCGATTGATATCCCAACTGGACTGATTTAAACTTAGGAGAAGCGAGATACGGCCGGTTGAAGTCAAAGCACGCGTCGCGACCGCGCCGCGCGCCCCATTGTCTATAAATCCTAAATTCAATAGTTTCTGGTGATAGATCTCATTGCAAGGAATCGATTAATACCCCAACTTAACTGATTTGGACTTTGGAGAAGCGAGATACGCCCGTTTAAAGTCAAAACACGCGTCGCGACCGCGCCGCGCTCCCCGTTGTTTTTGAATTCGATATTCAATAGTTTTTGGGGATAGATCTCATTGCAAGGAATCGATTGATATCCCAACTTGACTGTTTTCCACTTTTCTCAAGCGAGTTATGGGCTGGCAAAGTTTTTTCCGTCGAATTTCAACTTTGCTAGCTTATATCTTGTTGGAAATTTCTTCAAAACAGTTAAATCGGAATATCAATCGAATAGGCGCAAGCAATTCTTGATTTTAGCACTAATCACCATGACGTGGCGCGCGTGGCGTGGCGCGGCGCGGTCGCGTCGCGTGTCTTGCTTCTTCCGCTTGTAACTCGCTTGCGCGATGTCGAAAATGGTCAAGTAGGGGTATCAATCGATTCCTTGCAATCAGATCTACCCGCCCAACATGTTAAAATCAGTCGGAAAACGCTATCTTCGAAGTTATAGGCTTTAAAAGCGGAATTTCAGGTTTGAGGCAGTTTTTAGGCCTAGATTTCAGGCCTATTAGCCTACAAGCCCAAATCGGTCCATTTTCAGTGTTGCACAGAGAGCGGCGTCGACGCGACGGCGGCCGGCAACAAGTGTCTTACGTTTTGCGATCAACGGCCCGATATCTACACGCCGATCGATTACAGCTATTCGCCGTGTCTCGACAGGTGGCTGAAATCGTCTGAAATTCCAGACTCTATCGATTTTTTCTCCAGATTCGAGGACATGAAGCGGTGCTTCTACGATAACGTGAAAATCGATGCGACAAGACATTTCGAGGCGAAAAAAGTGTCTCAGAAGCCGCACAGAACACTTTATTAACTGCTTTCCCAGTTGAAAAATGAATTTTCTCCAGTATGGCCTAGCTTTTTCTCGGCCGCCGACTCGTTTTGCGATTGGAGCGCGATTTGAGCGCTTCCGCCACGTTTTCATGCGATGAGTCATGTAATAGGGGAGTGTTAGGCGGCAATCAATTGATTAAAAGACAGGTTTGAACGCAAATCGGCCCGTCACTGTCGATTTACGAGAGAAATTTTCCGTTTCCGCTGCGTTGCTGGTTCTCGTATATAGAATCTTACAGATATTAAACTTTTTTCTCAACTTTTAAGACTTTTTTGTTTTTTTGAAATCAAAAACATGTTTTTTTCGCCAATTTCTCTCGAAAATTAGCGAAAAAATGAAAAATTTGTCGAAAAATTTTAAAGGCGCAGACACAAACTTTCAAAAAATCTACAGTAACCGTGAGAATTCGTTGCGAGACCCGCCCGTCAAAATGTGGTTTTTTTTTGTTTTTTTTTCGCGGAATTCTCGATTTTTCTCCGGTTTTTTTTTGTTTCTCTTGTTTTCTTCCTCCGATTTCTGTGTTTTTTTTCCAAAATTTTAAATTTTGCCGCGAAAATTAAAAATTCCCAGTTTCTCATCAAAATTTCTCATTTTTTGCGATTTTTTTTCCATTTGCTTCGATTTTTGCCAATGTTTCACAATTTTCAGTCGAAAATTCGTCGAAAATCGTGAATTTCTCGAAAATTTCCGTTAAATGAGGAAAGTTAAAAGATTTTCGGCTGAAATTCACTTTTTCCGATCAAATTCGTGGAACTTGCTGCGTTTCGGCTTCGTTCTCGCCGAAATTTCACAATTTTGTGAAAAAATCGATACAAGTCATAAATTTTCACGAATAATTCAGTTAAATGAAGGGTTTTTGACCGGAACTTTTCCATTTTCAATCGTTTTTGTGAATTTGCCCGCGTTTTGTTGCCATATTGCCCCGTATCCAATAAAATCGTGCATTTTTCGGGGATTTCATTGAAAACAAAGCGTTTTCCCAACGAAATCATTGATGAGTAATCCAATTGCGAATTGCGAAACTTTCGATGCGTCGAGGGGGGCGAAGGGCCGGAATCGATCGATAGCTTGGGGGGCATGCGTCCCTCTCCGCCCTCACATCGGCGCCCGCATCCCGAGAGTAAGAGAGAGAGAGAGAGAAAGAGAAAAGGCAAAGACCAAACCAAGTGTAGGCAGACACAGACACTCGCCGCACTATTTCTCGCGAAAAGCGCGCTCCAATGCGGCGCGCAGCGGTCTGCGACGCGGTCCCCCCAGTGCGATGACGAGGCGGACTTTCAAGCTTCGCCTCGACAAACAGGCTTCCGCTCCGATTTTCTTGTTTAACACAAGAGTCTCTCTCTCCTTCTCTATTCTCTATTCTCTTTTCCTTTTTCGGAGCGAGCGCGTTTCGAACGATGCCCATCGATCTTTTCACCCAATTTTTTCCGTTGTTTCAGGGTCTAATTTATTGTAAAAAACATGGCTTTACCCATCAAGTTTCACGAGCATCTCCAGTTGCCAAATGCCGGCATTCGTGTGCCCAACATCACGTTCTCGAATGTCACCATGGAGTCTGACAAGAACATTGTCGTTCGTGAAATGGTGAGCCACGTGGCATGTTTCAATTCTTCAAGTCTTGCCGGTTTCAGATTGGCGACCAGCAACAAGTGGTGATAATCGATATGGCGGACACGTCGAATCCGACGCGTCGTCCGATATCGGCCGACTCGGTCATCATGCATCCGACCGCCAAGATTCTCGCGTTGAAGTCCGGCAAAACGCTTCAGATCTTCAACATTGAGCTGAAGGCAAAAGTGAAAGCGCATCAGAATGTGGAGGACGTCGTGTTCTGGAAGTGGATCAACGAGAAGACGATCGCGCTCGTCTCCGAGTCGGCCGTCTATCACTGGTCGATCGAGGGCGACGCGCCGCCCGTCAAAATGTTCGATCGCCACCAATCGCTCGCCGGCACCCAGATCATCAACTATCGCGCCGATGCCGAGTGCAAGTGGCTTGTGCTGATCGGAATTTCGGCGAAAGACTCGCGCGTTGTCGGAAGTATGCAGTTGTACAGCACGGAGCGCAAAGTGTCGCAGCCCATCGAGGGACACGCCGCCAGTTTTGTGCGATTCAAGGTCGATGGCAATCCGCAACCGTCGAACTTGTTCTGCTTCTCGGTGAAGACGGACAACGGCGGAAAGTTGCACATCATCGAGGTCGGCTCGCCGGCCACCGGCAATCAGCCGTTCCAGAAGAAGAACGTCGATGTGCCGTACACAGCGGAGACCGCCAGCGACTTTCCAGTCTCCATGCAGGTTAGTAGTAGAGGGGGACACTCTTTGAGACTGCCTCACAATGGGTTTATAAACAAAATTCGATACTCTCAACACTTTTCCCATTTGTTTATACGTTACGACGGACCTAATTTCCCAAACTTTGCAGGTGTCATCGAAGCAGGGTATCATCTATCTGGTGACGAAGCAAGGATACGTTCATCTGTACGATGTCGAGTCGGGCACGCGCATCTACTCGAACCGAATCTCGACGGACACTGTGTTCGTCACGTGCGAGTACACGGCGACCGGCGGAATCATGGGAATCAACCGGAAGGGTCAGGTGCTCTCAGTCTCCGTCGACGAGACCAATCTCGTGCCGTTCGTCTCGAATCAGCTGCAGAATCCGGATCTGGCGCTGAAGCTCGCCGTCCGATGCGATCTTCCCGGCGCCGAGGAGCTGTTCGTTCGCAAGTTCAACCTGCTGTTCAGCAACGGACAGTTCAGCGAGGCGGCGAAAGTGGCGGCGTCGGCGCCGCAAGGCATTCTCCGCACACCGGCCACCATTCAGAAGTTCCAGCAGTGTCCGGCGCAGCCCGGACAGGGACCGTCGCCGCTTCTCCAGTACTTTGGCATCCTTCTCGATCAGGGAAAGCTGAACAAGTACGAGACGTTGGAGTTGTGCCGGCCGGTGTTGGCGCAGGGAAGGAAGGAGCTGATCACCAAGTGGCTCAACGATCAGAAGCTCGAGTGTTGTGAGGAGCTCGGAGATCTCATCAAACCGCACGACGTGAACACGGCGCTCTCGGTCTATCTGCGCGGAAACGTGCCGCACAAAGTTGTCCAATCGTTCGCCGAGACCGGCCAATTCGACAAGATTGTGATGTACGCGAAACGCGTCGGATTCCAGCCGGACTATCTGTTCCAGCTCCGTCAGATTCTTCGCAACTCGAATCCGGAGCACGGTGCCAAGTTTGCGCAGCTTCTCGTCACCGAGAGCGAGAACGGTGAGCCGCTCGCCGACCTCTCGCAGATCATCGACTGCTTCATGGAGGTGCAGGCCGTTCAGCCGTGCACATCGTTCCTGTTGGAGGTGCTGAAGGGCGACAAGCCCGAGGAGGGACATCTTCAGACGCGACTTCTCGAGATGAATCTGCTCGCCGCGCCACCGGTCGCCGATGCGATTCTCTCGAACAAGATGTTCTCGCACTACGATCGTGCGGCCATCGGACAACTCTGCGAGAAGGCTGGACTCCTTCAAAGAGCTCTGGAGCACTTCACGGACCTCTACGACATCAAGAGAACTGTGGTGCACACTCACCTGCTCAAACCGGACTGGCTTGTCGGATACTTTGGAAGTCTCTCCGTCGAGGACTCGCTCGAGTGCCTCAAGGCGATGCTCACCCAGAACATCCGCCAGAATCTGCAGGTCGTCGTCCAGATCGCCTCTAAGTATCACGAGCAGCTCGGAGCCGACAAGCTCATCGAGATGTTCGAGATTCACAAGTCGTACGAGGGCCTCTTCTACTTCCTCGGCTCGATCGTCAACTTCAGTCAGGATCCGGAAGTGCACTTCAAGTACATTCAGGCAG